>OX454418.1:28205243-28805243 GCA_949715475.1 Microchrysa polita | reverse complement strand
TACGTTCCGTTTCGAATAAAATGCTTGTGTGCTTGCCGTTCCGTGGCGAACACCTGTCAAAATTTCCCCGCAAATCTTAAAATCCGGGGTTTTTATATTTACATATGTACATACTTAAACTGTGTAAGTTATAGTCAAATGGATTTTTGGCGAAAAACGCACTAAGATAAGTTGTTAAGGATGTAGAGGAGTGTGGCTAATTTTTTGAAGGTGCAGATATCAGATATATCCGATTTGGCATAGAGTCGTAAAGAGATTCCAGATAACGCAATGAAACCTCCTTCCCTGCTGCAATAATGGCTTTTTTTTAATGTGGTTGTATCCTCCACCTTCCTTGTCAACCATGCCCACACGATCTCTATTATGTTCAGATCAGGCGAATGTCGAGGCCATGAAGTAGGCTCACAGTTTGGCTATGAGTCCAGCTTTTTGTTCAAAGTGAAGTGTGGATCGGGGCGTTATCTGGCTTAAAAGTCCATGGTATTGGTCTAAACAAGTTATTAAAATAAGGAAATGCCAGGCTCTGATAGTCTGTAGCCTTCATTCGTTTGGACACAAATTGCAGCTCAAATGTCTCATAGGCTATGTCCACACATGTGCGCTTTCGTCTTCCCTATCGTCTTCAAGCTCCGTATCCACTTTCAACATTGAACATGTCATTGATTGCGTCAAGTGAACAGAAGAGATCAATGTCTCATTCTATCCAGATCTGTTCATTATTTATCGTTAAATATGTGTCACGGCTTTGGTCAGGACGGGTAAATGATAAATTCTTTCATGAATTGTATGAATAGATGATGTGTTGTTAATATTTAACATTGGCAATTGCGTTCAAGAATGAATGCGTTTCTTCAATAGCGCATACATCTCAAGTTTCAATTGTCAAAATGATGAAGACGAACGAAAATTGAAACTGTCTAGACAGGCACATAAAAGGAAATAGCGCCCCATACCATTACACTACCTTCACGGCTATGGCGTCAGACCATATAATCTTTTTCCTTACGAATCATGGAAATAGTAATTAAATCCATCAGGATCATCTAAATTGAATCGTTTTTCATCTGAAAAAAAAAACGACCCGATGCCATTCACTATTCCAGTCCATGCATCGACGAGCAAAACCCAAGCGAGCATTCTTACTAACGTCAGTAAGTATTGATTTTTTTAACCTTTAATGTCACGGTCGGGGTCTGGCCAGACCCCAACTAGTTTTTCTTAGCTATATTTTTTCGAATTGACCAGCTACGAGCTTGCTTTCGGGTAATCTCAGGCACTTATGTGAAGTTGGCCGGGTAAATCTTCCAATCACGTCGAAACGTTTGTGCCGGATGCGGAAACGTTTGTGCCGGATTGTGCCACCTTAATTTTCGTTTGTGCCTCGCTAATTATTTAATTATAGCATGTTGAAATTCAGAGTGTGAAGTTAGCCTGTAAGTGTAAAAATTTGCTCGGATGGGAATAAATTTGGTATCAATCGAAAGGAAATCGTTTGTGCCATCATTCCTGCGTTTGTGCCGCCTTAAAACGCAAGGACTCACGAGAAATAAAGGAAAAACCGACTGGTTTATGTCTTGAGTAAGAGTTCAATGTTGTACACAAACCCATTTTGAACTTAGTCTGCAGAATGTGAAGTTAGCCTGTAATTTTCTGGGATAAGAATAAATTTGGTATCAATCGAAAGGAAATCGTTTGTGCCATCATTCCTGCGTTTGTGCCGCCTTAAAACGCAAGGACTCAAGAGAAATAAAGGAAAAACCGTACACAAGCCTATTGTGAACAGAGTGTGAAGTTAGCCTGTAATTGTAAAAAATTTGCTCGGATGGGAATAAATTTGGTATCAATCGAAAGGAAATCGTTTGTGCCATCATTCCTGCGTTTGTGCCGCCTTAAAACGCAAGGACTCACGAGAAATAAATGAAAAACCGTACACAAGCCTATTGTGAACAGAGTGTGAAGTTAGCCTGTAATTGTAAAAAATTTGCTCGGATGGGAATAAATTTGGTATCAATCGAAAGGAAATCGTTTGTGCCATCATTCCTGCGTTTGTGCCGCCTTAAAACGCAAGGACTCCGGAGAAATAAAGGAAAAACCGATTGGTTTATGTCTCGAATATGCTATGTTATGTTGTACACAAACCCATTGTGAGCTTTATCTCACGTGCCATTAAGCTCCATCCAGACTGGTTGTTGTCATTGCATCCAAACTGGCAGCCATTTGGTTGTCCGTCCAGTTTTGATATTTAATACGGAAAAAAATTACAATTTTGCTGCAATTTTGCAAACTTTTGTTTTGTTTTGTGAAAAATTGAATATAACAAAAAACTAATTGTTAAATGGCCGAGTAATAATTCAAACGCGCAGATTCCGATTTTGATAATTAAATTTAAATAATCTCCAAAATTAAAGTTTGGGTATGTCATTTTCAGCCTCCATTTGGTTGCTAGTGTAGATGCTAAGTATAGTTGCCAAATGGCGATCCGTGATGCCAGTTTTTGGATGCGCCTCCATTTAGAACTCAGTTTAGATGAAATGTCATATGTCAATCTGACGTCCAGATCGTGTCATTACCGAGATCAATCCGTTGTTTTTTCAAGTTGCACATCTACGTTTGCGAAAAATATAATGAAATGGAATTATTTTAATAAATAAAATAACAATTGAAATGAGTAAACACAACTTTTAGTTGGTTCTCTTTTTTTCAGGCTACGAAAAAAAAACCGACCGACGAGTCGGTTTTTTGGTACCGATTCACTTTAACCATTAGCCGGTTTTTTTTTTCAAGTTTTCAAGTTACCGGGTTAAAACCGACCGACGAGTCGGTTTTCTGGTACCGAGTTAAAAACCGACTGACGAGTCGGTTTTTCAGTACCGAGTTAAAAAGAACCGACGAGTTTGTTTTTTGGTACCGAGTTTAACCCTTTGAGGACCATACATTTTTGGCCGAAGCGATTTTGTTTTTTGTTTTATTTTCGTGATCACTAGGTTAATAGTAGTTATGTCACCAAAAATTGTGCCCCTAGCCCCCCATTTTACCCCTCACTTCGCTTGGCAAATATATTTGCCTATGGGTTGAAAGGGAATTTGTCACCTAAAAACAACTGAACATAATAACGGCATTGTGACGTGTAATTTATGTATTTTAAAAGTAAAGCCTAATTGAAAACAATTAATGTTAGGTGTGGTAAATATTGAAGCAATCGCGAGATGTTGTGGAGCAAAAGGACACATTACGTTGGGTACAAAGTACACCTGAGCAGTCATATTCATCCATAAAAGTACAACAAGGATAAACTTTCAAAATCTCTCGGTTTCGTATTTTATGAAGAGTTATTTCCTGAAAAGGCCAGTCCTGATCATCTCTGGAAAAGGGTGGACTCGTGGTCTACTAAAGTAGATGTGTTCCTCCGGCAAACCGGCTCGATATTCGGTGCGGATTTCTGTAGAATAGCTATAGGTTACGGTAGAGTATTGTATATGCTTACGTAATTCGAAAAATATCCAAGAGCAAACTTGCCTATTTGTATGTAATAGCTGACAGCAAATAGGCACATTACGTTTATTTTGCTAAATTATGTAGCGACAAACCGCGCCCGTTTAAGTTGAATTGTATCAGTCGGTCAGATGAAGATGTTATGTCCCTTGCATTTTTCTTTATGTCGATGTCAAGGCTTTACGGGATAACCGTTTAATTCAAGCATAGGGCAAAGGATCGAAAGGGGGACAACATATAAACATCTATGGTCACAGTGTGACTCGAACCCACGCTTCGAAAATAAGAGATAGAGTGACTTCTCTTCCACTGAGCCGCCGGCCGAATGCCCACATATGCCGATATGCTCCCCACTGCATAGAAACCGATGTACCCTCGCTTCCGAAAATTGTCCACCTGCCATATTAGAATGTTGCTAGAGAATGGAAAATTAATTGACCCTTACAAAGAACTGTCAACATAAACTTCAACCCTTTTCTTTGCTGTCGATGGGCATTACTGTAATACAACAAACTCATCGAGTTTATAAATGTTTTTTTTTTCAGTGTAGACATGAAAGTTGTGTAGCCAGTTTCAGACACATAGAGGCGCCGAATTGCTTTGGGGGAGTAAATAAAGCTGGGCTTCTTTTTGAAACTGTCTATATTAGGAGTAGATTAGGCGTTTTGAAGATACAGCAGATTTTTCCAAGTCAATGACAATTTTTAGACTTAGCCTTGATTTGTCAAATATTATTTCCAGAAAAGACCAAATATAGTAATATAATTTGACAATGTTTTCTTTGCCATAATCTTTAGATTCGTAAAGCAGTAGTCTATATATTTCGTTTGGTTGCTGGAAAAAAAACAGCTGTCGTGAGGTAGAAGGTTTTTACATTTATGAACGCTATATACCGCAAATTATTTGACCTTTCAGATTCATAAAATTTTAAATTTACCCCATTACAAATTCGATAAATTCACCACAATTAAGTGCAAGTGCGAAAACCTTCTTACATTATTCATTTTCACGACTCTAACTCTAAATGTTGCAAATGTAATAAAAAAAGACATAGTGCGTTTTGTTCCGTTTCAGACCATAGGCAAATATATTTGCCCAACTTATTTTAGGCCTGTACGAGTTCACTGAACTTCGGAAAACCTGGAACGTTGCAATTTTACAAAGAGAAGGGATAGATCAAATGCACTATTTGAGGCTCATCCATTTTTTCGATTTTACCGTTACATTACAGCCCCTGTGACTACTTTTTACTTAACTTTGGGGGCCCGTGTGGGGGAAAGCGGGTCAGATAGGAAATTATACCCATAATAATGTTGTTGCCCCAACTCTCATTTATGAATTTCTTTCCGAGTATTTTGTTATATTTTTAACGTGAACAATTTTAAATGTCAAAAACCTCCGGGCAAACATATTTGCCTATAGTCGTTAAAGGGTTAAAAGAACCGACGAGTCGGTTATTTGGTACAGAGTTAAAAAGAACCGACGAGTCGGTTTTTTGGTTCCGAGTTAAAAAGAACCGACGAGGCAGGATTTTGTTACCGAGTTAAAATCGACCGACGAGTCGGTTGAAGTTGGGTGAAATAGGTAATTTATGGGAACATGCAGAGCAATGAAACCTAGTTTGAAGCGAATGAAACCTAGTTTGAAGCTCAAAAGAGTGCACTTTTGAGGCTGCCGTCCCCAAAATGGAATGCCTGTTTTCTCGAGGAAATACGCGTCCGATTAACATGACAGAAATACTAAGGTAAATTTAGGTCGAATTTTTTTTGGGGTTACCCGTCCCAAAATGGTACCCTTGTTTTCTCGGGGAAATACTCGTCCAATCGGCGTGGCAGAAACACTAAGTTACATTCGGGTCGCTGATTCCAAATCTTAGGTAAAAAGCAAGAAAAAATGATACTCCGGTTTTCCTTGCACCGGATGTTTCTACAACTGACGTGTCTACCTCTACCTTCAATAATGTATTGCAAATATTTGCGCTGTCGAAATCATGCCTCTCATATCGATATCTCAATCTCCCTGTCAGCATCAAACAGCACGAACCCAACCTCTCCATTTATATGATCATACATACAATACACTATGCCACTTCCAAGCCGATCCAAACAAAAATCATATCCACCCATGTGGACGATTTCATCGGCGGTAATGCACATTACAGCTGCTGAAAAAGTACGCTTATTTGGCACGGAAAAGTTCCTCATCGTTCAACCCGACGTCGCAGCAGTCTGAACGGCCGCAGTGTGAACGGGCATTAAAACACCGACTTGTTGTTCGATTTTAACCCGGTACTGAAAAACCAACATGTCCGTCAGTTTTAACTCGGAACCAAAAAATCAACCCGTCGGTCGGTTTTGACCCGGTACCAAAAATACCGGCTCATGGTTGAAGTGATTTTTGTTTGGATCGGCTTGGAAGTGGCATAGTGTATTGTATGTATGATCATATAAATGGAGAGGTTGGTTTCGTGCTGTTTGATGCTGATAGGGAGATTGAGTTATCGATATGCGAGGCATGATTTCGACAGCGCAATATTTGTAATACATTATTGAAGGTAGAGGTAGACACGTCAGTTGTAGAAACATACGGTGCAGAGAAAACCGGAGTATCATTATACCCTTCGCTCATAGAGTGAAAGGGTATATTAACTTTTTCATGAAGTTTGTAACGCATTGAAGGAAGCATCTCCGACTATATAAAAAGTATACATATATGATCAGCATGAGTTGGGGAGTCGATTGGGCGATGTCCGTCTGTCCGTCTGTCTGTCTGTTGCGACGCGTTTTACTCGGCCAATTTAAAAGCTATGAAGCTGAAATTTTGCACAAATGCTTATTTTTTCTGCAGGCAGTTTGTATGTTTGAATCGGTAAAATTGGACAATGGGGTCATGGGGCTGCCATACAAACCCAACTCACCAAATTAGGTTCTTCTAAGAAAAACTTTTTTATTTGTGTACCAATTCCAATAAAATTTCACACGAATGTGTTTCTATTGATGGCACAAAACATACATAAGATTGGATCAAATCGGACCATAGGGTCATGGGGCTGCCATACAAACGTAACTCCCCAAATTAGGTTCTTCTAAGAAAAACTTTTTTATTTATGCATCAATTTCAAACAAATTACACATGAATGTATTTCTATGGATGACACAAATCATATGTAAGATTGGATCAAATCGGACAATGGGGTCATGGGGCTGTCATACAAACCTAACCCCCAAAATTAGGATATTCTAAGAAAAACTATTTTATTTGTGCATTAATTTCAACCAAATTTCACACAAATTAATTTCTTTCGATGACGCAAAACATATCTTAGAATGAATCAAATCGGATAGTGCGGTCATGGGGCTGCCATACAAACCTAACCCCCCAAATTAGGTTCTTCTAAGAAAAACTTTTTTATTTGTGTACCAATTTCAACCAAATTACACACAAACGTGTTTCTATTGATGACACAATACATATCTAAGAATTGCTCAAATCTGACCATGGGATCATGGGGTGGCCATACAAACCCAACGCCCATTTGGGTTCTTCTAAGAAACATTTTTTGCACCAATTTCACAAAACCTTGAATTAATGTGTCTTTACCAAAGCAACAAAAAAGTTAAAAACGAATGGAATCGTACTTTGGGGTCATGCTCCCGCAACCCCAATAAAATTTTCCGAGTAAATATTTTCATTTGCCCACTTAATTCAACCAAGCACAAAACTTTTGTCAAGACGGAAGAAAAAGAATGAGGGGGATTAAATACAAGTCAAATATACGCCCGAAAAAACTTTTAGCCCAAGGTGAGCGAAGGGTATCCAAATTTCGGCCGCGCCCGAAATTAGCCTGCGCCCCCGGGGGTTGGCGAGCGAAGCGAGCAGGGGGCGAAGCCCCCTAGTTTTTTTTTTGTTTTTTACCTAAGATTTGGAATCAGCCACCCGAATGTAACTTAGTGTTTCTGCCACGCCGATTGGACCAGTATTTCCCCGAGAAAACAGGGGTAAAATTCTGTGGCCGGCAACCCCAACAAAAATTTTCGTGTTTTCGATCTCGAATTTGGAATCAGTAACCCAAAATTCTTTTAATATTTCTTGAAAAGCCGATTGGACGAGTATTTCCCCGAGGAAGGGGAATGGTACCATTTCGGGGCGGGCAGCCCCAAAATTTTTTTCTTGTCTTTGACATCAAATTCGGAATCAGCGACCCAAATTTACCTTAGTGTTTCTACCACGCCGACTGAACGAGCATTTCCCCGAGAAAACAGGGGTAAAATTCTGTGGCCGGCAACCCCAACAAAAATTTTCGTGTTTTCGATCTCGAATTTGGAATCAGTAACCCAAAATTCTTTTAATATTTCTTGAAAAGCCGATTGGACGAGTATTTCCCCGAGGAAGGGGAATGGTACCATTTCGGGGCGGGCAACCCCAATTTTTTTTTCTGGTTTTTGACATCAAATTTGGAATCAGCGACCCAAATTTACCTTAGTGTTTCTACCACGCCGATTGGACGAGTATTTCCCCGAGAAAACAGGGGTACCATTTCGGGGCGGGCAACCCAAACATTTTTTTCTTGTTTTTGGCATCTAAATTCGGAATCAGCGACCTAAATTTACCTTAGTGTTTCTACCACGCCTATTGAACGGTTATTTCCAAGAGAAAACAAGGGTACCATTCTGGGACGGGTAACCCCAAATAAAATTAGACCTAAATTTACCTTAGTGTTTCTGCCATGTTGATCGGACGCGTATTTCCTCGAGAAAACAGGCATTCCATTTTGGGGACGGCAGCCTCAGAAGCGCACTCATTTGAGCTTCAAACTAGGTTTCATTGCTCTGCATGTTCCCATAAATTACCTATTTCACCCAACTTCAACCGACTCGTCGGTCGATTTTAACTCGGTAACAAAAACCTGCCTCGTCGGTTCTTTTTAACTCGGAACCAAAAAACCGACTCGTCGGTTCTCTTTAACTCGGTACCAAAAAAGAAACTCGTCGGTTCTTTTTAACTCGGTACTGAAAAACCGACTCGTCGGTCGGTTTTAACCCGGTAACTTGAAAACTTAAAAAAAAACCGGCTGATGGTTAAAGTGAATCGGTACCAAAAAACCGACTCGTCGGTCGGTTTTTTTTTCGTAGCCTGAAAAAAAGAGAACCAACTAAAAGTTGTGTTTACTCATTTCAATTGTTATTTTATTTATTAAAATAATTCCATTTCATTATATTTTTCGCAAACGTAGATGTGCAACTTGAAAAAACAACGGATTGATCTCGGTAATGACACGATCTGGACGTCAGATTGACATATGACATTTCATCTAAACTGAGTTCTAAATGGAGGCGCATCCAAAAACTGGCATCACGGATCGCCATTTGGCAACTATACTTAGCATCTACACTAGCAACCAAATGGAGGCTGAAAATGACATACCCAAACTTTAATTTTGGAGATTATTTAAATTTAATTATCAAAATCGGAATCTGCGCGTTTGAATTATTACTCGGCCATTTAACAATTAGTTTTTTGTTATATTCAATTTTTCACAAAACAAAACAAAAGTTTGCAAAATTGCAGCAAAATTGTAATTTTTTTCCGTATTAAATATCAAAACTGGACGGACAACCAAATGGCTGCCAGTTTGGATGCAATGACAACAACCAGTCTGGATGGAGCTTAATGGCACGTGAGATAAAGCTCACAATGGGTTTGTGTACAACATAACATAGCATATTCGAGACATAAATCAATCGGTTTTTCCTTTATTTCTCCGGAGTCCTTGCGTTTTAAGGCGGCACAAACGCAGGAATGATGGCACAAACGATTTCCTTTCGATTGATACCAAATTTATTCCCATCCGAGCAAATTTTTTACAATTACAGGCTAACTTCACACTCTGTTCACAATAGGCTTGTGTACGGTTTTTCATTTATTTCTCGTGAGTCCTTGCGTTTTAAGGCGGCACAAACGCAGGAATGATGGCACAAACGATTTCCTTTCGATTGATACCAAATTTATTCCCATCCGAGCAAATTTTTACAATTACAGGCTAACTTCACACTCTGTTCACAATGGGCTTGTGTACGGTTTTTCCTTTATTTCTCGTGAGTCCTTGCGTTTTAAGGCGGCACAAACGCAGGAATGATGGCACAAACGATTTCCTTTCGATTGATACCAAATTTATTCCCATCCGAGCAAATTTTTTACAATTACAGGCTAACTTCACACTCTGTTCACAATAGGCTTGTGTACGGTTTTTCATTTATTTCTCGTGAGTCCTTGCGTTTTAAGGCGGCACAAACGCAGGAATGATGGCACAAACGATTTCCTTTCGATTGATACCAAATTTATTCCCATCCGAGCAAATTTTTTACAATTACAGGCTAACTTCACACTCTGTTCACAATAGGCTTGTGTACGGTTTTTCCTTTATTTCTCTTGAGTCCTTGCGTTTTAAGGCGGCACAAACGCAGGAATGATGGCACAAACGATTTCCTTTCGATTGATACCAAATTTATTCTTATCCCAGAAAATTACAGGCTAACTTCACATTCTGCAGACTAAGTTCAAAATGGGTTTGTGTACAACATTGAACTCTTACTCAAGACATAAACCAGTCGGTTTTTCCTTTATTTCTCGTGAGTCCTTGCGTTTTAAGGCGGCACAAACGCAGGAATGATGGCACAAACGATTTCCTTTCGATTGATACCAAATTTATTCCCATCCGAGCAAATTTTTACAATTACAGGCTAACTTCACACTCTGTTCACAATGGGCTTGTGTACGGTTTTTCCTTTATTTCTCGTGAGTCCTTGCGTTTTAAGGCGGCACAAACGCAGGAATGATGGCACAAACGATTTCCTTTCGATTGATACCAAATTTATTCCCATCCGAGCAAATTTTTTACAATTACAGGCTAACTTCACACTCTGTTCACAATAGGCTTGTGTACGGTTTTTCATTTATTTCTCGTGAGTCCTTGCGTTTTAAGGCGGCACAAACGCAGGAATGATGGCACAAACGATTTCCTTTCGATTGATACCAAATTTATTCCCATCCGAGCAAATTTTTTACAATTACAGGCTAACTTCACACTCTGTTCACAATAGGCTTGTGTACGGTTTTTCCTTTATTTCTCTTGAGTCCTTGCGTTTTAAGGCGGCACAAACGCAGGAATGATGGCACAAACGATTTCCTTTCGATTGATACCAAATTTATTCTTATCCCAGAAAATTACAGGCTAACTTCACATTCTGCAGACTAAGTTCAAAATGGGTTTGTGTACAACATTGAACTCTTACTCAAGACATAAACCAGTCGGTTTTTCCTTTATTTCTCGTGAGTCCTTGCGTTTTAAGGCGGCACAAACGCAGGAATGATGGCACAAACGATTTCCTTTCGATTGATACCAAATTTATTCCCATCCGAGCAAATTTTTACACTTACAGGCTAACTTCACACTCTGAATTTCAACATGCTATAATTAAATAATTAGCGAGGCACAAACGAAAATTAAGGTGGCACAATCCGGCACAAACGTTTCCGCATCCGGCACAAACGTTTCGACGTGATTGGAAGATTTACCCGGCCAACTTCACATAAGTATCTCAGGCCTAGAGGCTTTCGACAGGTTGACGTACGTTACGCTGCTGCCAAGATAAGTTCTCATTTTAGTTATGTGGGGTCTCTGTAGACGTGATTTTACGTAGCAACTGTTTTCTATTTACTTGGGATTTTTTTGCGATTATTGTTTAAAAATAGCGTTCCAAATCATCAAAAATGAGTAGTAGACTCTCGGACCACGCCAGAGCCCACATCTTACAAGATTTTTCATGACTCTGACAGCGAGAAAGAGAAATTCAAAATATATACATATGTACATAGTAGCCTTTGGCTAGTTCAGGCGAGACTGTCGAGAATGTCCCGAAAATTAAGCGAAGATGCGATATTCGCCCAAAATCTAAGGGCAAAAAGAGTATTATTATTTGTAAAG
Source organism: Microchrysa polita (assembly GCA_949715475.1). NCBI lineage: Eukaryota > Metazoa > Arthropoda > Insecta > Diptera > Stratiomyidae > Microchrysa > Microchrysa polita. The sequence goes on along the minus strand of OX454418.1, from coordinate 28,793,767 downwards.
GTAGTAATAAAATTATTTGCAACGCACATTCAATGGAAATTGTGTATTGTTTGTCATGTCAACTTAAGGAATAATTTATTTTTTATTTTTGTGCACTAACCAAAATTGAGACATTATAATTTTTCTTTTCATGCTGATTATTCGTTATTTTCTCTTTTATTACATGTTTCTCGTTCCTGTATTATCAGAAAATATAATTAGTTTAGGAGGTTTTCACACTTACGGCCGGATTACGTAATCTGTGCAAATTACTTAATTTGAGCTGTCAAATTCCATATATTTTTAAATTCACCACACCGCCGATTACGTAATCTGGCCAGATTAAGTACAAATGTGAAAACCTCCTTAGCTTGGAGTTGAAAGTTTTGTTCAATTTTAGTATATTAGTGAAGCTCCTTAAAATATTCAGTATATGATCAATTTTTTTCGTAAATTTATCCTAATTATGAATTAACTAAATCTTCTTCTTCTTCCTTGCCTCGTTCTTTATGGTTCCGCGTTGCTCGACCTGCGGTGTAGGCACATCGCCCGTTTTGGCGATAATTTCTCAGCATATTTCTACAGGCAGCTCTATCTTGGATCGTGTCATCGCCGAGACCAATGCGTTGTTGTTGCTTTTTCATTTGACACATCCAGGTGTTCTTCGGTCTGCCTGTGGCCTTGGGTCCATCAAGTGGAACTTCCATTGATATCGCTCTCTTTGCGGGGTTCTCAGGCGGACGCCTTTGAACATGGCAATACCAATCCATTCGTCGGTCTTCGAGCTTTTCGGTGATTGGTTGGTCTATGGACAAGCTGCCTCGGATGTAGCTACTCTTGATGTGGTCCCTTATGGTTACACCACCTGACATGCGTAACATTTTCATTTCAGTCGCTGTCATTTCTTTCGCGTAACCTTCATACATGGTCCAGCATTCTGATCCATACATGAGTGCGGGACGTACAACCGTTTTGTACAACTTGCCCTTTAGCGTCAGTGGCATTTTCTTATCGCAGAAAACTCCAGAGTTAATTAACTAAATATTTTGAAGATAAAGCACTTTACACACTATAGAAGATTTTGCATAATCTTGAGATTTTACAAAATCTAGGCGAAAATCTTGTAGATTTTCCATACATTTTCACAGATTTTGTATGGAGATTATAACGAAAATCTCGGAGAAGATCTTTACAAAATCATGGTGAAGTGTGGTGAGCTTCGCATTTGACAATTCTACAGTAGAGGTCATCTCATCCATTTTCGCTTGGCACATGGTTTTGTACACAAAAGTGTGATGTTTTCACCTATTGACGAACATAAATCATTGACATAATTCTATAGGATAGATTCTGCTTCTTTGTTTCAACAAATTCATATAAATAACAGTTTCAGTCGTGCATGAAATTGTCGGAGTTTGCAATTTAGACGGATTGTACTGTAGGTCAAGTCGTGCAACAAGATTACGACCATAGTGTGAACAGCATCCGAGATGACATAATCTACGTAGATTTTGCGGCTATATGTGTATAGCGCTTAAGGAGGTTTTCACACTTACGGGCAGATTATGTAATCTGTGTAAATTACTTAATTTGAGCTGTCAAATTCCATACATTTTTAAACTCACCACACCGCACATTACGTAATCTGTCTAGATTAAGTGCAAGTGTGAAAACCTCCTAACAAACAAACTAATGAAATGCCTCTGTAGTTCTCAAATTTTAATTTACAGTAGAACCTCGATTATCCGAGGTGAACGGGGTTGGACCCCCCTCGGATAATCGGTTTCCTCGGATAATCGAAATAAAGAAATAATTTATACATCTGATGGGAAATAAAGGTACATATACATATACATATAGCGTACATGTACAGATATAAAAGTGGTATTTTGTTAATAATTGTTGTTTTGGGGTATTTGCTCGCATCTGGGCTACGTAATTGCGCCATTTTTTTATAGTTAGAATATCTGAAGAAGTTTCTGAAGGCTGTTCCTCAACATATTTCAGAGCAGTCTCTAGAGCTTCAAATCCTGATTCGTGCATGACCTCTTGATCGCTGTCATTGAATTTTCCCCGACAATCTTTTCTAAAATTTCGTCATCCCCGACAATATTTTCTTCGTCACTGTTTAAGACCCAATGTTCGACAATTTCTTTAAACCGGGTATTTGATTCGCAATCTAATACACGTCAATAGGAGCTCCTTCTACGTCTTCATTTTATTTTTCGAGGATTTTATTCCACGATTTTTCAAAGGTTGAACACTGGACTATGGCTTTCCAAGCTTCAGCACAACAATAAACCACATTTTTAAAGTTAATATTTTTTAAAAGTTCTTGTATGTTCTCATTCTCACCTTGTACAATAGAAAGTCTCCATAAATATATGGCGATCATTTCCCCATTTGTACACTGAAAAGCATTATTTTAAGCAAAGACTTTTATTGTAACAAGAAGATACATATGTACATCTTTAATCAGGAAAAATTATTCCTTGGCTGTTTTTTTTTAGCAAATGACTTTTTTTAGTGTAGCCGACTCCGAGGTGCTTGTGCGCCCACTTGCGAAAGGAAGGTGTGCATATAAACCCGTTGCAATTTTTGTTACATTTTCCGTATATAGGTACATATGCGTTCATATTTAAGTCTTCTCATCAAAATAATATTCATGCGTGCATTGTATTTTAACTTTTACGCTTTTAACTCGGTTAATTCAAAATCAACCAAGGTTAAAGCATCGGTTAATTGAAAGATCCGATCCGATCTTAATTTAACCTCGGTTAATCGGTCCTCGGATAATCGGGGTTCTACTGTATCCCCTTTTTTGTGGATTGGGCAAATTATACTTTTGCGCTAATCTTCGGGGATTATGCGTTCGGTCCATTGGCGATATACCTCGTTTTTCGCATCTACCGCATTTTGACATTCCTCATCAAACCAATCATTTCAGGCTCGCCGGGCTTTGTATCCCACAACCTCCTCTGCGACCCCTTTGATGGTGCCTTTGAGTGTATCCCAGATCTCAACGGCGCCTTTGTTGCTGATGTTATTTAGCAAGGGCGTCAGCTTCTCCTCAAGGGAAGTCGTATAAGTGACCACCGTGGCATCATCCAACAATTTGTCAACCGCAAAAATTTTTAGCCGGGTTGAATCTCGAATGATGCACCGAAGAAATTCTGCACCTATAAGTCGCCTTCACCATATAGTGGTCAGAGTCAATATTTGCTCCACGATAAGACCGAACATCCATCATGCTCGATGCCCATCTCTTGCAGACAAGGACGTGGTCAATTTGGTTGACGGTATGTTGATCTGGAGATCTCCAGGTCTGTCTGTGAATACGACGATGCGGAAAACACGTTGAGCTAATGACCATGTTTCTGCTGGTCGCGAAGTCTATTAGTCGTTGGCCTTTGTCGTTACATTCTTCATGGAGGCTGTAACCTCCAGTAATCCCCCTATGCCAACTTTCGTTTCCGACTTTGGCGTTGAATTGATTCCCTCATTGAAAATGCGTTCAGAATATTTTCTAAATTGTATTCAAAATCACATACTGGAACAGTGATTAATATATATTTTTTGAATACAATTTCCGAAACCAGTAGAAGAAACAAATCACATAAGATATGTTTTCTAAATGCCTTTTAAATTTCTAAGGTCATTGTCGACCGTTTTGGAAATCATGAATGAATCCTCAACCTCAACAAGTAAAATTATATTTGACGGGAAAACATCATACCGTAAAAAATGTGAGCTACTGTTCTGTCTTTCGTAAAAAAATGAATTTTACATATAGTGTAGTTCCGAGGTGATTTCAGATTGCAAAGTGTGGTGGAGAAAAATTTTTTTTTGTTTCTTATGTTTTTTGGGGTGCTGAGCTCGAATCCGGAGCTTCCCACCAAAATTTCGTTGCGGAACAGGGTCAAAACCGCGAAAAAACCCAACATTTTCGGAGTTTTCCCGTTTTTTTGTTTATAACTCCGAAAGTGTACATTTCTCCGAAAACCTGTCCATGAAAATATTAGAGAAAACATAACTGCGGGTCCAACGCGCCATTAATCATTAAAATGTGTTGAGCGGTATTGCTACAATTGATAGTCATTTTTTTTGGCGTTTTTTGCAATTTTGACCCTGTTTTGCAACGAAATTTTGGTGGGAACTTACAGACTCAGATTCTGCACTCCAAAATACACAATGTACAAGATAAATGCAACTTTTACGACCAAAAATGAAAAACCGTTCAATCTCAAATTTTTTTTTCATAAAATGGAACTATGTTAAAAATGGCAAATTTAAATTATCCACTGTAGTAATTCCGCTCAACAGATTTTTAATATTTATGTCTTTTTGGACGCGCAATTATGTGCTCTCTAAAATATTCATGGAGAGTTTTTCGCAGAAATAAATAGTTGCAGAATTAGGGGGCGAATAACGGAAAAACAGCAAAAAATTTAGGGTTTTTCACGATTTTGACCCTGTTTCGCAACGAAATGTTGGTGGGAAGCTCCGGATTCGTGCTCAGCACCCCAAAAAACATAAGAAACAAAAAAAAATTTGTCTCCACCACATTTTGCAATCTGATGTACTAGGTTTATCACGTAGTAACTACATTAATTAGCTTACGGCGAATTTTGAAGAAAACGCTTTGATCTCATTTAGGTCTTTCGAATCTATGTAGTTGTATTTGTTCCATTTTCTAGTGCAATTAGTTTAAGGTCCAATTTAAGTTTTTTTTTTGTTTTCGGTGACAAAGATAAATGTCCTTTACGGAACCTTTCGCAGGACACGATCCTTTTGAGTTATTTTCGATTACTTTTTCGCATAATTCGGGTCGTAATTTGGGCATAACTTGTCGAATGTTTCTCCGCAAATGCTCCATAGTTTGAGAATTATTTACATAATAGTTTGAGAATTATTTACATAATAGTTTGAGAATTATTTACATAACTTCTGTCTTTCTCGTACCCCCACAAAAAAGAATTCTAAAGGTATATAAGTTCACGAGTTAGTTGATTGGTTACACCCAAAAGCTCCACAAGGCCTCATAAAAAGGGACACTGAAGCATATATGCTACATTCATGGCATTGTTTAAAGTGAGCCAATTCGTTACGAAGCTGCTTTCTACTCCAGTATAACCAAATTACCCGCCGCCCGGTAGGTCGTACGAACAGGGCCGTGCGAAGAGGGGGGCGAAGGGGGCACTCGCCCCGGGCGCCATGTCCCAAGGGGGCGCCGTGCCCAAAGCGCGCCGTAACGGCGTAAATTGTGAGGAGTATTTCGGTCTTGAAAGTTATTTAATATATCCATCATTGATGGATATATTAACACACGCTAATTACTTTACATTTACTAACGTTTTAATTCAAAATATTATTGGCAACAAATTCGCAGTATTCATAAATTCCGATTGCAACTTAAGGCAGTTGTCAACGTTGACAAAAGCGATTCGCATATCATCGGCATACTGCCATACACGCACGAATTTAATATTGTAGATCAGTGATTCTTAACCGGTGGGACACGCCCTCTAGGGGACGCAGGATCACCTCAAAGTTAGAATGTATTCCGACCACAAAATGGTGACCAAGAAAACTGATGGGAAGAGGCTATTGGCTAGTTTGAAAGTCAACAAATGGTGGACATCGGCCGTTTCGGTATTTTCCTTTTTCATATCGTACACATATTTTGAGGTCCAAATTTATGAATTCTTCCGTTGGGCGCCTTGATCAAAATTTTGCCCCGGGCGCCAAATTGTCTTCGCACCGCTCTGCGTACGAAGTAGTAGGATAAGTTTTAATTTTTGAAAGCGCAATCACATTACAATTTTAAGTGAGGTTGTGATTGAGCGCCCTGGATTGAGGCGAACATACTTACGTAGGTGTAGAATGAATTAAAACGAGCTCCTCAAGTATTCAAAATGCATATTCATCGATTTTTTGACAAATAGCAAGTTTCAAAAATATGCCGGACCTTAAAATCGGCCGCCCCGGATAGATGCCCAGGTTGCCCATATGAGAAATCTGGCCATGTACATAAGCAATGCCATTGCGATATCGAAAATACAATTTAGCTGGCTTACTGCACCAAAGGAGCTGTAATCCCTCCGTTATTCATTTTATTGATATAAGGCATACTTCATATTTTTGATACTTCTTTAAAAGGCTCCTGTTAAATTCATAAAGCAACTTTTCGATTAGATTAACTGCAAATTGGCTTTCATCTGACCGATATCACCGCCAATTAAGTGTCGAGTATCAGCCCTCGTTCCAATGTTACCTGAACCGAATGATTAAAAATCTATATTAGATTTTATGTTTTATGAACGAAACCGAAATGATAAAACATTTTCCGAGCTGCTTCGACAAATCTGATATTCAGCATCGCTACTCAGATCTGATATTGTTCTCGACTAGTAGTAGTTAGACGGTCACCGAACCGGTAGAGGCGTTAGAATGGCGAAAAATCTCCTTGTCTCGGTACTTCTTATTTGTTCCGTATATACTAAGGTGTCACGTGCCTCAGTAAATGACAATGAAGTGCATACACGCAACGATGATGAGTGTAATCTTCCTGAAAGTTTACGAGAGGAAATACACGGATTTCAAACCACGGTCGATTATATAATCGAAAATATTGCCTACGGAGCCTTCGGAAGATATGCCGGCGAAACCTACAAGGGGTAAGCATATGCATAGTAATAAATAGTGATAGGAGTCAGGAATGCATAATTCATATCTGCTTTTGCAGAGTAATGGAAATGACTGATAAGTTTGGAGCACGCTTGTCGGGATCACAAACTCTGGAGGACTCCATCGACTACATGGTGGATGAGTTCCGGAAGGCCGGCCTGGACAATGTTCATACAGAGGATGCAATGGTGCCCAAATGGATAAGGTAAAACGTTAAGATATATTTCAACTAATTTCATAGAACTCTTTTTGTTTAGGCTATTTTCGTTAATCTTATCGCTGAATTGTCATTTTATGAGATTTACTACAATCAATAAATCTCAAAATAACCCAATTTATCATAAATATTAAAACGTTTTATTGAACAAAATAATGTACCTAGCTATGCAATGATGATTTTGTTATAGAACAAAAAGTGTTCTTCTCTATAAACACGGGATTAATATTACATATTCATTACAGAGGTATCGAATACGCTGAATTAATTACACCCCGACGAATTGAACTTAAAATCCTGGGTTTGGGTTTTTCTGTTCCAACACCACATGGTGGAATTACAGCCGAGGTCATAGTGGTGGAAACCTTCGAGGAGCTCGAGGCTATTCCAGCGTCACAGGTATTCCCTAAAATCATAAGAAAAAGCTTAACATGAGTTTTCTGAAATATCTGGTTTTAGGTTGATGGCAAAATTGTGGTCTTTGCACCGGAATGGATCGATTATAGCACTACCAACCAATATCGTCGAAACGGTGCCAATGCAGCTTCTCGAAAAGGTGCTGTGGCGACTCTCATTCGATCGATGACACCCTTTTCAATCGGGTCGCCACACACTGGTTCGATGACTTATGCCAATGACGTTAGGAAAATCCCAACCGCTTCGATTACGTTAGAAGATGCCGGAGTTTTGCTTAGGTTATACCGGAAAGGTAAGCTCATCTATGAAATTGATGATGACACCAAGCCATAAATATGAACTTCGAATTAAGGTCACAAAATGTCAATCAAATTGGAAATGTATAACGTCAACTATCCCATGGTTACTTCCCGAAACGTTGTAGGCGAATTTGAAGGCTTAGGCGGTAGTCCCAATAAGTAGCTCTTCTTGTAATTTCTAAAGACACATAGTCCCACAAAAACCCTATATTTCAGATCAGTTATCGTCTTATCCGGTCATTTGGATAGTTGGGATGTCGGACATGGCGCTATGGATGATGGTGGCGGTTGTTATATCGCATGGAAAGCTATTCATTTTCTCAAACAAATGGCAATGTATTCAAAACGTACAATTCGTGTGGTATTGTGGACCGGCGAAGAGTTGGGAACGTATGGATCGCGAGCTTATGCACAAATGCATGCCCCGACAGAGGTGGAAGAATTCAACATGCTTATGGAATCGGATTCGGGAACATTTGAACCCTTGGGATTGGACTTCAGCGGATCCGCGGAAGCTGCGTGTATTGTCAAAGAAGTTGTCAGGTAAGCCCTAAGCACAACCAATTTGCATTGATTATTATTTTTGTTAATTTGGTAATAATTGCAGTTTAATGGGTGAAATCAATGCAACATATTTTAAAACACCCATAAGTGGTGCTCCAGATTTGGCATCGTGGTCTTCACGAGGCTTCCCAACCGCTGGCCTGGCGAATAAAAATCAGGAGTATTTCTGGTAATTGAATGGCTGAATTACGGAAATTTTGAAGCATTACAATATTTTTTTTTTAATTTTAGGTACCATCACACAACAGGTGATAGTATGCTCGTCTTGGACTCCAAGAGTTTAGATAAGGGAGCAGCGTTTTTCGCAGCTGTGTCCTATGTTTTGGCAAATTTAAGTGTTGATCTTCCTAAAACTGTTACTCAAAGTTTATTTAATTGATTTCTCCTAAAGCACACCAATTACAAACAATATCCGCAATTGTCATTTCTAATCCAAATCAAAGTCACAAAACATCTAGAAATGGAAAAAATATTTCCGTCCTTATCAAATAATTGTTTTCCATGCAATATGAACGTTGCGTTGGTAAACAAAATCTCAAGCGCTCGGGAAATGTGTATACAGGATTATTTTTTGTTCCCCAGAGCCCAGATCATTACTACACCAAAATATAAACTTAGCTGTTACTATTTTCTTTACCTTTTGGAGTCTATAGACATTGAAAATGGAACAACTGACTCGACTAGAAATAAAATAATTGCGTGGGAAAGTCCCTAAAATACCAATAACGGAAGGCGATTTGCCGTCCAATCCGGTCTTATAAATTAACAAAAAAAAACGCTAAAATGTTTTTTCTACCCAATATACGCAGTTGTGGAAAGAAATGCCAGAAATGCAATATGTATACTCGATTTCCTATCTCCGGTCAAGGAAACATGTGTGTCCTTTTTGAGACCATTTTTTTCCTTGAAAAACGAATTTTAAACTCTTAGGGCCCGCCAGATTCCAAAACCACCAAAATTGGACTTAGGTTATTTTTTTCCACCTATTTGGAACCGCATATTGGTATAAAATTACTTGACTTGTCAAAAACAGTTCTTTTGCACATAAAAGAACTAAAATTTACTTATTTTCATGAACAAAATACTTAATCTTTGCTGTGTGCCAAAAAGTGGCAAACATTTAAATTAATTTCGTCCCAAGCTCACCTGATCGCCTGTCGAAGCTTTTCAGTTTTGTCAAAATGTCATTCAACATATTCGAACATATGTATTTAGAACTGGGGATACGTTGATTGAACACGAACAACGACTAAAAACCGGTTTTTATATGAAAAATAAATTTTTCCTTGCCTTGCTCCTCACGAATCTCTTCTGAAAAACGGTTCTTGTTCTTGTTTGTGTGTAGACAGGCCCATTGATTGTTTAAATATTATACGAGTTGTATAGGAAATGCCGGTGATCTTAAGCTGTATCCGCAATGGCTTGCGTTGGTTTGATATTCAATATGGCTATTGAATCATCTGTCAGCCAAACCACCAAAATTAAAGTTTGGTTATGTCATTTTCAGACTCCATTTTGGTAGTGTAAGATGATAACTATAGCTGCCATTTGGCGCGATGCCATTTTTTGGCGAGCCTCCATTTAGCAACCAGTTTGGATACTGCTTTAAGCTGTATCTACACGCGCTGCTCGCCAAGCAGAGAAAGTACATAATCATGCTTTAATTGTGGAGGTTTTCTTAAATACTGGTTAGGTAACTCAAGAAATATACAGTTTCTTCACAAAAAAAAAACGAATAAAAGTCGCAAAATTGTCATGAATTCGATAAGTGGTTGTCAAAGTGTTAGCTGACAAGATGATTCAGTTGCCATATTAAATATGAAAACCAAATTGCGCATTTACACGCAGTGCCGTCGCAAGGGGTCGCGGGGCCGGGAGCAATAAACAATTTGCTGGGCTATTTTGAAAATAAAAACTTTTACAATGGTGTAAAGAATTTACATCGGTTCTCTAAAAAAAAAATGTATCCCGCTAATTATGCGATTAATTAGTTTCATTTCATCATTTTTTAAATATCGATGCTGAAATTCGAAAGATCACCTCCCAAGTCACGATTCGTATGCTTTAAGAATCACTTCACCCTGTAGCAATCATATACATAGTAACAAAAATCAGTTTAACCTTCAAAGGACCGACCGGACAGACAGACTTTTTTAAAGATAGCTTCGAAAATATTATTTTCAAATTTTTTTCCTTTGGAATGTGTTTCCAAAATATCTTTACAATTCTGTTACAAAAAACATAAAAAAATATTTATGTATCCTAACGGTAGTTGTAGACCATTTAATTGCTTGGGGTGCGGATAAGAGGCAATATCATTAGGAGATCCAACAGTGACACATGCATTCAAGCTACAATAAAACAGCATATGGTAACCGTTCTACCCGAACTGGGTAAACCCAATCAGCTTCAGAGCTTCGCGATTGCAACTCAACGAAGATGCTGCTTGCGCAGTAGAGGATAGGACAGAAAATCCAAGAAATGTTGTATTCGTTGCAATCAACAGGTTTGTGCAGAGCACTCAAAAGAAAATACAATTTATAACAATTGTTTCAAATAAAATATATCAAAAACATATTCAGTTATTTTTTCTTCTATTTGGTTTAATGTATAATACATTTTTTAGCAGTTTTATATGAAAAAACTTTGGGGTGCATTTGCACCCCACTTGGTCCTTAACGCAATTTTTTGAGGTCGGTCCTATGAAGGTTAACGTGTGACATCGCTTAGAGAAGTATTTTGATCCGATAAATCCTAAACACATTTTCCGGAAAGCTTTTACAATTCTTATAGAATCAATTCACTATTATCCAAAATCATTGAATATTAGCACTATAAAATCAAATCAGTATGAATTTAAAGATTGTGGTATAAGACTTCGATAACACTTTCTCTAAACGTTAACCTAAAAAATACACCATTTAATACTTCTCTACAGTGTTTATTAAAAGAATTACCACACACATGCAATAGTCTCTCTGTAAATTAACACACCAGGAATATTCTCCTATAGCAGAGATTCGGTTGTGCTATTTCATCTTAACACTGTTTTGTCATCCGATAAATTGTTCACCGAAGTTTTATAGAAGGATTAACTTAGTGATTTTGGAAAGAATTGAAACTTATGAAGTAATCTGGAATAGCAAATTTCTTCAATAGAAATCTTCCATGAAACCAACATTTCCTCACATACTGTTAATTTATGAACCAATTAAAATGATCTCTCCGCAGATCAATCAACGTCAAATGATTGATATATAAAGTAGAAGGTTCATTGCAGAAAATTCGAAAAAGAATAGTTAACAATTTCTATAGAAGCAACTAGTCATTTGTGTGTGTGTGTGTGTGTGTGAGAGAGAGAGAGAGAGTTTACGAGCAATGCTGACTATATCTGAGGTTGGCTGAGTGGTTAGCGCGTTGGACGGGCAATCAATAGTCATGGATTCGATGCTGGCTGCAGTAATTTTTTTTAAAACGCGAGAAAATTATGATATAAGACACATGAAGTATGCCTTTTTCGACGCATAATTTAATGCTACAACGGATGGTTGCCTCAGGTGCATATACAAATCGGTGGAGCATTTTATTTGGAACCATAGAAACAAAAAAAAATTTACAGATTGCCTCCGGTATACGTTACCGTTACAGTGATTTTCACGAAAATAACCAAAAATACCGAAATTGTATGGTTTGGAACCTCATAGCGCCCTTTGCACTGTACGTATCGATCTGAAATTTGAACACTTAATTGAGCGTTGTAAAAACTTCAAATTCGCCACATAACAGTTTTCGGTGCACATTATCGTTATAGAGATATTCCCCAAAAACTGCTTCTTTAGATGTTTGGACCCTCATAACTTCCCTAGGGGGCCTCCCATCGTTGTGGACTTTTGACGTCTTACTAACAGCCACATGAGCTACAAATACGCCTCAGATGGGTTCCCCGTAGAGGTTCCCGTTATTAAAAACATTTCCAAGAAACGTTTTTTTGTTGAATTTTGACCCCTTATAGCTTCCTTGGGGGTGTTCGCATATATGAGTTGCTTTTGCATTTTAATTTAAAGTTACAGAAGCAACAAATTGTTACCGGCTCTCCTCCCGGTACGGTTTGGAACCTCATAGCACCCTTAGCATTGCACGCCTCAATCGGAGATTTAATTAAGCGTTGTATAAGCTACAAATTCGCCATAAATCAGTTTTCGGTGGACATTACCGTTATATAGATATTCCCAAAAAAACTGTTTTTTTTTTTTATGTTTGGACCCTCATAACTTCCCTACGGGGACTTCCATCGTTGGGGATCTACAAATTTATCTAAGATGGGTTCTCTCAAGAGGTAACCGTTATTAAAAAAATTCGGAGAAACGGTTTTTTGTTTAATTTTGACCCCTCATAGATGAATTGTTTTGGCATTTTAAGTTGAGGTTACATAAGCAATAAACTGTTATAAGGTTCCTTCCCGAATGCGTTCCCGTTATGAAGAAATTAATGAAATAACGAAAAATACCGTTATGGTACGGTTCGGAACCTCATAGCGCCCTTAGCAGTGCACGCATCAATCTGAAATTTAGATACTTAATTAGGCGTTGTATAAGCTACAAATTCGCCATATATAAGCTACAAATTCGCCATATAACAAAAACTGCTTAATTGAATGTTTGGACCCACATAACTTCGTTAGGGGGGGCTCCCATCTTTAGGGACTTTGTCTTCTTACTAACAGCCATAGAAGCTACAATTTTCTCTTAGAAGATCATAGAGCACACTCCCCCGTCTTAGCGCCATTCACAAAAAGCCACAAAAAACACCTTTTTTAAGGTTACCCCCATAGCGCCCATAAGGCTGATATGAAATTTGGCCACTTTCTTCAGTGCTTCATAGGCTACAAATTTTCCATACAAAAGTTTTTAGTACGAGCTACCGTTATAGATATTTTCGTGAAACATTGTTAAAAATACCGTTAGACCTCCTGGCACCGTTAGGAGTGCCCGAACGCATTCGTTCTTTCCATCGTTTTTTGAAAAAGCACAAGAGCTTCAAATTTGCCATACACCACTTTTTGGTATATGCTATCGAAAATATACATACATCATATACATATCCCAACTAACAATTTTCTGCTTATTACACACTTGAAGAGTTTTATAAGAGTAGAATCTATTTCTTATTGCATTCTTCAAGACACTTATAATCGTAAAAGTGGCGTATGAATTTGCGATTATAAGCCTCTTCAAGATATCTTGAAGATGGCTAAAAGAATGTCACCAAAAGTCTTTTAAGACCGTTATAAGAATACGTATAATAGCTTTCTGAAAATACATTAACAGAATGAGTTCCCATAACAGCTTCTCGCAAAATCACTATGAGAATGTCATTCTAAAATTCTCTTTAGCAAGGCTATAAAAAGAAAAATTACTTTGTATAATCTTTTTTGCTATGAGATCTGAAGGAATTGGTTTTCCACAAGAATTTTTTAAGAATATTCTTGTTTTTTTTGTTGATTGATAAATTCTTATAAGAGTGTTGAGCAAAATGATGGAGACTGAAGTATAAGAGTTAAAATGCGATTGTATTTGACACTTGTTGTTTAGAAATTAGTTTGTTATTCCAAATCGATTTTTTATTGCGAGAGAAATGGCTTCGTGGAATCTGAGGCGAAACTCCGAAAAAAAACACAGATCGCGTTTCAAATTCGGCCATTTTATTAATTTTTAATCCAAAATAAAATACATAAATGCTTATCATGAAATTCAGTTCGTTTAAGCTCTAAATGAGCTTAAACACTTCCTAAATGTATTGGGGATGATTTTAAGAAAGCCGAATATTTCAGAAATGTATTAAACCCGATTTTCCATTAATTTTTCAGATCGTTATTCACCGTCCACAAAATTTCAAAATGGAAAATATGGCGGAACTTTCCAGTTCTCGCTTAAAGATTGTGTGAGAGTGTGGCCAGTTGTTTTTCTTTAATAAGTTAATTATCAGATGTAGATCTTATTATGCTCTTATCTAAGATGTTACTAAAATAAAAACTTGCCTGGAACTTTTATAGGACTGTAGAATTCTCTCGTTTTACATTCTCATACGAATAAGTTATACTCATACTTTCTTATGGCAAACTATCACAGGATTCATACCAGAATAAGTCCATTCAAATCATCCAAATTTGATCGATATATAATCTCTATGAGACTTTTCATGGGTCGTTTATGGAAATTCTAGAGGGTCAGTCGAGATTTACATACTCTATAGGAAAATTTAAATCATAGATCCAGTTTTACTAGAGGCCCCTTTTCAAAATGATTATAACCCCTGAAAAGTTTATTTACAATTTTTAGGTTAAAATAGCGCATAAAAATATACAAAATATTTAATGCCACGCGCAATAAAAATATAAATAAAAAATATATGTACTTAGATAAGTACCCCAGTGCTTATACCAGACGCAAATTGTATAAGGCTCACAAACAAATCTTTAATACAAGTATGTATAGTATCTTTATTCAAAGCGTATATATGAGATACTTCTTGTAATAGTTTAGAAACAGTTCTGCCGAAGAGGCTCTTTCGCAACTCACAATTAAAAGGTTTAAAAGTCTAAAGTCTTATAAAACTTTTCGGAAGCATGTTATAAGGCTGCAGTAAGCCTGGATACGCTGAAAATAGCTTTCATTAAGAATAGAGTCTGTACTAAGCACATTAACAGACCCAATGCGTTAAAGCAATTTGACGGAATATGTTACCAGAGCCGTGTCTTATCATAAACGTTTATAAATATTTTAAGCGAAATGTCTGCTTGCAAAGTGTATAATACATGCTTTAGCAGAACTATTGTTCTTAACCAAAAGCTAAATTGCTAGTTGGGATGTAATCGAAATATTCAGAAAACCCGGTTTTTGAGGGTATTTGACCCTCTGTAGCACCGCTAGCGGCACTCGTAGAGACGGAGACTTTTGGGATCTTGTTTAGGACCTCGAAAGGAAGGCTCATGCAAAAATCCAGCTTTCCCCTAATTTTTCCAAAGTGAAAAGCAAATTTCCCTGGGGTATTACGTTAAGTAAATTAGAACATTTGAACGGAACACTGATAAGTGCATAACACGTATATGTAAGTGCACGAAAAATTGTGCATTCACGGGGGAACAGCATTTTGTTTGCTTAGATTTGATATTCATTTCTAGCTAATTTTTGGTCGTAGACTCCGGAAATGCTAACCATTTTTCTCCTATACGTCCAATGCCACTTAAGTCTTTTGATCGAAGTGCCTATCCTTTCTTGGCCAGAGTGAGGAGATCCTCGTTCGAAATGATCTCCGGCCAACGAATATGTAGGATGCGCCGTAGGCACTGATTTACAAAAGTTTGCAACTTATCAGTAATCTCTTTAGTCACCTTCCAGGTTGAACAGCCATATAGCAGCACGGATTTCACATTGGAATTGAAGACTCGAAGTTTGGTGCGTCTGGAAATATTATTGTTTAGCCAGAAAGGAGTAAAATTGAAGAAAGCCGCCCTAGCCTTGTTTATCCGTGATTTTACATCAGCATCCGCTCTACCATCTGCTGTAACTACGCTCCCGAGATAGCAAAATTCATCAGATGATAAATGGTAGATGGTAAATGGTAGGTGGTTAATGGTAGACGGATGTAAATGGTTGATCACAGATGGTAAATGGTAAATTGTAAATTGCAAATGGTGGGTGGTAAATAGCAAATAGTAGATGGTAAATGGTAGATAATAAATGGTAGGTGCTTTAGACTACTGTAATTGAATAGCCCTACTATGCAATAAAAAAATCACCGTCGTGGACTGATATACACTAGCCGGCATATGTATTTTGACATCTGGTACTCTCGAGCCAAGATACTGATTTTATTTAACTTGAGCGAATAACGGTAAATTTCTTATTAGGAAATCAAAATGCATTTCAACAGCAATAAATATGCTCAATATTTTTCCTGTCCATTTTCGCACTCTCTTGCTATAAAGAAGAGAACAGATTGGTGCGAAATTTTGATGCGACATAAGTATTTTGACAATATTTAAATCTTTGATTTTCTCTGGAAATGGATAAAACATAATTTTAATAATGATTTGTGTTTATATTTTGAGTTTCAAGCAGAAAATGTGTCCAGTGGCTTGAAACATTGGAAAAAATCAGAAATTCGAAGTTTGGTTTAAGCCTCCGTAGAGGAAAACATCAACCCTGGTTTAAAGGTTGGAGACGCTGCAATTGAATTTAATTTCATAAGGTAGACTGTTCATTATTGAACACCAGAATTGAATAAGAAAAAGGAAATAGAAAACTATTCCATGCATCACAGAAATGGGATGTGTATATCGAATCATTACCGAAAAATCTTCCAAATATTTATGGAAAATGTCCTAATTGAACCAAAGGATATTATGAATATGAAGAATGTGCCATCGGAGGCAGAGGTAATAACGACCACCTTCGGCCTAGAACTAAAAAAGGCAAATTGCATGCATACGCATATAAAGTGAAACCAAAGAAAGATTTAAAAACCATACCAAAAGCAAACCTCTGTTACTAAGGATATAGTTCAAGCTACTGCAACTTTCGGAAAAAGCTTTTTCGGCTAATATTCGTTTTTTATTACATTTTTACAAAAAAAAAATCAATATTTAAAGAAAATGGCCAGTTTATGTGGAAAAAAGGATACCTGGTTATCAAAATTAATTCCACAGTGGAGGGTCTCTCATGATGCAGGGATATATTGCTTACAATGGCCTAGGCTGCTTAAGTTCAAATCACTGTTTCCATGGCCAAAGCTTCTTTTGGTCGTCATTGAATCGTCGGAAGTTATATTCGTTTTTTTGAGGCACAATTTGGTTTAAATTTCACTTCTTTCTTAGAGTTCTTCGTCGTGGCTCACTCATCACGCGGGGTTCACATTCGCTTTCTTTCAGAGAGCGCCAAGATTTGTTTTTATTTTGTTTTAAAACATTTTTTGTTTGGTAATAAACAGTTTACCGTTTAAAATAAAATTCAATAGTAGCGTATTCAATGTGTAAACCAGGACTAAGGCTTGCATCAATCGATGCTCAAACGAATCTTCGAAATGCTGATTTTTGTTTATGTTTCGAGCCACTGGTGATATTTTTTATTTGAAAATTATTATGGGGAACTCACAAATTAATAAAAATATGTTTTGTGCATCAATTCTTGCGAAAAAATGGGTGCAATCAAAGAGTTAAATGTTGTCAAAATACTTATGGCACACCAGAATTACACCTCCATCTTTTCTCTTTTCTATAGCATGAGAGTCTGAAAGAGGACAGGAAAAAAATTAAGCATATTTATTGCTGTCGATATGTGCTTTAATTTTGATAAAAGAAATTTACCGTTATTGGCTTTAGTTAAGCAAAACCAGTGTCGGGGCTGGAGGATATGAGATGTCAAAATACATATGCCGACCAGTGTATATGCTAATCAACGGCAAACTCTTTGAAGTAACACAGAGCAACAGCAGATAATGTGCAGGCGATTAAATATGCAATCGGTTCCAACAATAAGCCAACCAAGTTTTCCGCGAATATTCGTTCGGATGAGGACTTGTCTCGACGATGTTAAAGAAAACCTATTATGTTTAGAACGATATATGCAATGGACTCGAATATTTTGTTTGTGCTAATCAAAAAATAAGTTAGTATCGATTTACGTCCCTCCTAGTGCCATTTACCATCTACCATTTAACACCTTCCATCTACCATCAACCATCAACAATTTACAGTCTTTCATCCATCAACCATTTGCCATTAACCATTTTTTACTACCATCCATCTACCATTTACCATCATATTTCGGGTGTTTGGGGATTTTATGATTGGGGATTTTGTATATGGGGATTTTGTATATGGGTATTATGATTATGGGGATTTTGAATATGGGGATTTTGATTTTGGGGATTTTTCTACGTTTGGGGATTTTGTGATTGGGGATTCGTATGGTTCCCGAAATTGCTCTTCCTACTCATCACTCACAGCTCCAAGATTTTCCGGAAATTCATCTAGATGACTGTGTAAAAAGTGGACTTTGATGCTCATGTTGCAGCCAAGCCTATGAAAACTGTCCAATAGTTGCTCGACTACTATCTCATAATTTGATGCACGTATATTGCCTAGAAACTTGTTGACTATACTCTCAAATGCCAGCCATGCTGTCTTTTCAATTTCTTCTATTGATTCAATACAATTTGCATCTCTAAGAAGCTGCCGAATCTGTGGACCGTCAAATACACAAGTTATTTTCTCGTATGATGGCGAAGGAAGTGCCGACAGAATATATTTACAACAATTTCCTTCTGTTGGTAAAGCTTTTACAAATTGTTTCATCAGGCCTAGTTTTATATGCAACGGGGCGGGAAAATTATTTTTTGTCGATCCACAAGCGGTTCATGAATAATATTTGGATCACCAGCCTTCAGATCATATCTCGAGGGCCAATTCCCTTGTGTACAATGTTTATCGCGAGCTCTGCTATCCTACATACACAAAAAGCACGGATATTTTGTATATCCACGTTAAGGGACCCACCATTTATCCTGATTGCAAATTGGAGCTTTGAAGTAGGCAAGATATGCCTGGTGTACAAAGGGGCCTATTTTTGTCCTCTGACTTAGAAATGTATAACTGCCACATATAGCAAAATGAGTCCGGGGTGTTGAGACATTTTGACGAGGGATAGTAGAGGCTTCCATTACACAAAGAGCACAATAATACTGTAATCTACTGAAACAGAGGCTTTTAAATGCATTTCTTTGTATAAAAGAACCTTAAAAATGGCCGAAGAATTTTACAACTTTTAACAAAAAATCCAGTTAGCGACAAATTACTTTCTTTTATTGTTTTTAATTTGATTGTATTCAGTTACTAGAAGGTCCTGCACAAGGATGCATCCCCGTAGCTTTTAAAAAAAGTTGTTTTTGAAGGGAGCCTTTTGTAATTTTCCGTAAAATTGAAAAAAAAACCCCAATATTTCAAAAACCTGACGTATAGGGGAAAAATGGATTGCATTTTTGGAATCAGCGAGGCCGTTTTACTATAAATTAGATGCAAAATTCAAGAAAACAGAAAAAAGTGTAAAAATTTTTCTCCTGTGTTATCGATGTGCATTTATCCGTGTTTTACTGTACATGATAGGACCCACGTCACGATACACAGCTGCAGAACGTAAAAATGAGCCAAAATTGATGCAATAAAACGATTTTTGAACAAAAAAAGGCAGTTAGTAGCTTCTTTTACCTCTTCTAGGCAGTCGAGTATTCCCATTTTCAGTACTTTTTCAGGCCCTATTCTTTTCACAAACGCTTAGTTGATAAAATTGGTACCAAAATAAATATGAGACATCATACTTTTAACATGACATGCAATTTGAAAGAAAACATTGTTTATACTGTTTATGTACTTTTGACAATATACATACATACACATATCAATACGCACCTTTGCTTTGATTCTGTATTTTTGCTCGCAAGTGTATTTAACTACAGCATTTCGTCTGCATTTAATCTGACCGGAAAAAGAAAGGGCGCGCTGCGCTGGCCATAAGACAAAAACTTCCACTTGCTGTGATGAGAGGAGAGGAGATATGAAAAATGAAATCAGTTGTGTATTCACCATGTGTTGTAACAAGCAGGAAAAATTCTGGAAGCCGGCTACCTTGTCGATTTTCGATACACGGTTACAAAGAAGATCCCCAACATCCGTCATGGAGCCGAGCCCCATAGTACACTATGACAATGACGGCAACGCACATACGCAGCTCCACCCAGATACTCAATGACGTCGATCTCGTTTGTATGTAAGGCTTCTTCATCTCATCATCATACTCATACGACGATGAGTACGAAAGGTATTGAAGGTGGATGGTGGAGCCCTTTTTGGATGAAATCTCATGGGAGCCATCTATCCCCTATAAACATTTCGTCAGTCCATTCAATTTCCCCATAAATGGTCACTTAGTGGTCAGTGGAGCTCGTTACGATGACTTTTATGAGACAGCTCCACGATTTTGGGTCATAAATCAATTCATGGAAAATACCAGGCAAGCAGAAGTTTACAAAAGCCAGCAGCGAGCTCTGTAGTTGATGATGAAAAAGACGTGAATACATGGCTGACCGAATCAAGTACACAATACACCCATCCCAGACAAGGCATTCCTCAAGAATTCCAAGTCAAGTCGCGTAGTAGTGACGACATTGAATGCGCGGTGATTCCGTCGTCTGATAACAGACAGACAACAGACTTGGGAATCACCACACAACTATAACATCACAAAGAATAGTGTAAGAAGATACAACACAACAGAGACCGTACAAAAGATAGAAACGAAGGAAAATACCGCATCGAGTGTTTTGTTGATGGGTGGGTAAGTAAACCCGTCTTTATACAAGTAGAGAAGTAGGGAAAGGGTGACGACTGACGAGATATGTGTAGTGTATAAACACGCATGGTGAGGGTGGAGTGAATCAATAAGAAGCATAACACTGTCCAAGGGGAATCCAACTGCTGATAGTATGAGTATGTAATAGTCAAGAAGCATCTTTGCGTCTTGTTTCTACTGTCTACGAATTGATTGAATTTATGCTGGACTGGTAGATGAAACTATCACCACACTATTTTTGAAGGACGTGCGCTGTATTGGGCGGCCCCTATGTGTGTGTTTACATGTTATGAATCATTCGAAATATAATTTTCAAAAAACCAGCATTATGCATAGTTTGGAGCTTGAAGCAGCCTTTTAGTCCTAACAAAAGTGCGGTTTTGGCTTCTTGTAAATAATTTTAAATAATTAAGGATATTTGATTTATTGCAATTTTGTATGAGTGACAAGAGGGTCAAAAATAAAACCTTCTGACCAAGAAGATTGGCCTAAATTTGGAAAATGTTTTCTCTTAAAATTCTCGAAAAAATCATACTACCATAATATTACATTTAGTTCAAGTAAAAGGCTGCATATGCCACATAAGTTATATTTTCTTTATTACCCAATCCCTTTTAATACTTGGCCACTTTTCTAGGATTTGTGTGCACTACTAATTAAAACGAACAAAGGATTTTTTATACCAAAGTTCTAAGACAAAGCATCATATCCACAAAAAAAAAAAAAAGAATCTAAATAATTTGCCAACGACATTCCACAATCACACACAATCATCACATCCACCAATCGAAAAAAAAGGAAAAGTCGCCCAATTTCGATTCGAAAAACTATGTAAATGAAAAATCCGAGATACTAGGAGCTCAGATTTTCACAGCATCAAAGTTACCGAATGTTTTACATTCCGATGGAATTCGTGTAAAGAAGCACCACATGCCAATGACGACACTCGACATTCGAGCCGGCAACCACCCATCTCCCATCCATGCATGGGGCCCAACAACCTTGAGAGTTGAGATAGGTTCGAAAAAATAGGTACACATGGCTTTCCACTTCACTTCTTTGGACGAACGGGAAAAATTGAAAATGCTACCAAGACCAAAAGAGTGTGGGGTGGGTGCAATAGGTTCATATGGGATGTTGTGTAAAGAGTGGATGTAATGGTGAACTTTTCGTGGTAGCGATAAGGATTCACTTGGGAAAATGTGCAGTTGCGCATCTGGAAGGGGCCAACACAAACCAAACATTGCGGAAGACCGGAAGGTACGGGAAAGTAAATGCTGAATAAGAGATGTTTTGAATGGAAACAACAAGTGGCTGTGTATGGAGGGCATTGATATAGACAGGATTTCCCTACAGGAGAAGTCCAACTCTCGATATTGGAAATGCTGTCTTTGCTCGATAAATTTTTTCAGTTACTTTTTTTGTGGCATTTTAATGTACTTTTTATATTTTTTTTTATTTTTATACCCTGTATATTGTTTTTGTTACGCCGATTTATGTAACACCTCAAAGGAGCCACCGGAGGTATGGTAAAGTATATATATAAATGATCAGGGTCGGTCCCTGAATCGAATAAGCAATGTCCGTCTGTCTGTCTGTCCGCGTCCGTGTGTCTGCCAGTTCGCACGATAACTCCCGAAATAATGAAGCTAGCGTTTTGAAATTTTGATCAAATGATTGTTTTGATAAATAGTAGGACGGAATTGAAAATGCGCCAAATCGGACCAAGGGTTCCCCTACCTCCCATACAAATGAACCCTCCGTGTTAGTTTAATTCGGCCATATTCTTCAACAGAATATCGCTAGCGACCTGAACTTTTGATCAATGCCTAATTGTGACATATGCTGGGGAGATTTCAGTATCTGCGGCGCCAAATTTTGATGATGCTATTTCATTAATATTGGTCTGAAACGACCGAATCTGCAATCCTTTTTTGCGAAGTCGTAACGGTTCTCCAAATATTCAATGTCAAAGTTTGACTTTTTTATGAAGCCAGTTAAGTATAATTTGATAAGAAAAGGGGATATTTCCGCTTTACACATTGGGGAAAGTGTTTGATGCCATCAAGTTGACGTTTTAATTTTAATCAGTCCCATTAGAATAGTAAGTTTCACCAATTTAGCAAAGATGTTAATAAATATGAAAAGTCGCGATATATCCTCTACAAAGCTTTACTCTGCCATATCTTTTGATAAAATGCCGCCGAAATATTCAAAAATTTGTATTAAATTGTACCTGTAGGATGTCCTTGTAAAAAAAACTGAATATGTGTCCCTACATCCCCTACAATAAAAAAATAAATTGAATATTTTGGATTTTCCGTGCATTCTAGGTCTGTACATGGGTGTAGGGTTTACACTCATCGTGCTATTTGCACGATTAGAACTCGGTCTCGTTTATTTTATGATTTGTATCAAAAATATGTATTTACTTTTAGGTACTACATGGCTGCTTAGTAACAACACTATGCGACAAATGCTTAGCTCTAGACCCAAACATTAAAAATAAAAATAAAAATACCAAACGTACAGAAAGCAGCGACCGCAATACTAGGGCTTTTTAGGGTTTTTTAGAAATTTTTTTTCAAAAAACCCTTATGAAATCGATTTTGTCCGTCTGTTCAGCAAATAACTCGCGAACGGCTCCACCGATTGTCATGAAATTTGGTAGGAATGTGTCGAATAGTTACATTCTTTGGCACACATACCTCAGAAGTTGGTAGGAAGAAGATAACAGGGTGTCCCGAACGTTTGAAAAAAGTCGACTTTTTTAGTTTTTATCGGAGATTGACGTATGGATATTTAAATCAAAGATCTAAACGAGTACATCTCATATCAGTTAAAATTTTCCAGTTTCGAGTAACGGTAAAAAAGTTATTGGCGATTAAAGTTAAACTTGTCGTGTTCTGTGGCCGTGATTGTTCGGTCGCCACTCTGTGAAATAGATACTCATAGAGAAACGAGTTTCCAAACTCGGCACGACACGTCGCAAGTTTATTATTCAGAAGAAGATGATAAGAAATATTCTTATCGTAGAATAATAAACTAATAATGCGACTAGGAAGTGGTATGGCTGACAACCATATCACACTCCGAATTCAGTTGTCTTTGTAACGTTTATGACTACACACGGTAATCATCAACGCACCATGCTCCACTAGGAGTTACGGTAATCAAGAGAGAAAGATAAACTTCCTTTTCGAGCTCGGTTTTTCTAAACCGTTATAGGGATCGATGTGAAACTTTGCACAAAGATTGGTCAGTATGGCGTTATATACGTTAAATATTAAGACTGTTGACTTTTGCTAAGGAAAAGTAAATAACAGTAAATTTGTAAAATTTCACTTTATTCGTGTGTAGCCCCTCTTAGGTTTT
Source organism: Microchrysa polita (assembly GCA_949715475.1). Taxonomy (NCBI): domain Eukaryota; kingdom Metazoa; phylum Arthropoda; class Insecta; order Diptera; family Stratiomyidae; genus Microchrysa; species Microchrysa polita. Next base: position 28,769,825 of record OX454418.1, on the reverse strand, counting down.
CAAATATGAAAATTCTGCTAAGGGTTTTTAGTAAATGGCATAGGGAATATGTCTACGAATTTTCATTCAAATAACTGTATCCAAACCGGAAATATAGCCAAGTAAGGATTTAGTAAGGGCCTTTCACAATGCAAAGGGAAGCCTCTTGTATTTCTTCAATGCATATCTTTTAACTTGATGAAACAATGAACCTGAAATTTGGTGGAAATGCATAGAATGGTAATAGTGTTTGCCACAAATATTTTTGAAGTTTGTAGGTATACTTGTTCAATACTCATAGGAAAGCTTGCTTGGGCTCTTATGTCAGGGGACACAATGGAATCATTTCATATAAGTTGCTTTTCCTTGATTAAAAAACAGTAACAGTAGATTTACAGCTAATAATTCAGTTCATATACAAAGCCAAGTCGTCCTTACGTTTGCCTGAGTTTCTTTTGTTCAAGGGCCATCATAAATCTTAAATCGAAAAATAGATTTACAGGAAGCATTTCATTAATGTTGTGCACAATTCTTATTTATTGCTTATAAAATATATGTACAAAAAATATTCACAATGCATTACAATTCTAAAAAACCCTCGTATTGCGGGCGCAGCCCTCTGTACGCCGGTATTTTTAGAATTTGATGCGTACGTACTTGCGTCCTTGCGCAAACGCAAAAATCAAGGCACAAACGATTTCCTTTCGATTGATACCAAATTTATTCCGATCCGAGCAAATTTTTACAATTACACGCTAACTTCATATTCTGCAGACTAAGTTTACAATGGGTTTGTGTACAAGATAGCGCTCTGAGTAGAGACAAAACCAGTCGGGTTTTTCCTTTATTTCTCCTGAGTCCTTGCGTTTTCAGGAAGCACAAACGCAAAAATCAAGGCACAAACGATTTGCTTTCGAATGATACCAAATTTATTCCCATCCGAGCAAATTTTTACAACTACACCGAGAAAAATAACGTCCCTTAAAATTAACTCGATATCCTTTTGAAATCGAGTTACATTCCCATTAAATATAATCCTTTCCTTTTAAATATATATCGCTTTAATTCAAATTCATTCTTTTTAAATTAATGGGAAATTCTTTAAATCCAAATTTTCAATACGAAATCATTTTAAATTAATGGGAAATCCTTTAAATCCAAATTTTCAATAGGAAATCTTTTTAAATTAATGGGAAATCCTTTAAATCCAAATTTCCAATTGGATTTTTTTTTGTTTACACTCGCAGTTAGTCGGCAGTGTGGTAGAGCGATGTCACAATGTATGGTGTAAATTATAAACGTAGTCCCATATAGTCTGTGTGGTGTAGTAGGTAGCGGCGTTAGTCTTCAAATCATAGGGCCGCGGGATCGAATCCCACTGTAGGCAGGTAATTTATTATGCATTTTAGAGCGTAAAGAGGTAAATGAAATGTCACCAACAACTATAGCGAGGTCAGTTATACAAAACTCATTTATGAGTAATTTTCACAGGGAAAGAACACCCTGTGAAAATTACTCCTTTTGGTGTAATTTAAAGTATTCTTTTGAGTTCATGCATTTAAAACAAATAGTCCATCCTTTTAAATTAAAAGGAAATCCTTTCGATTTATGGTTGTCACCTGATTAAATTGACACTGCATCACTTTAATTTAAAGTGATTATAGATAGACTTTCAAAAGGAATATCTTATTAGTTCAAAGGGAAATCCGTTTGAAATAAAGGGATTATACAATGATTCAAAGGGAAACAAATATGAAGCAAAATCATATTTGAATCTCTTTGAATCATATGCGTATTTTTTGAATTTACAGGATATTTTTTCTCAGTGTACTGCCTAACTTCACACTCTGAATTTAAACATGCTAAAATTAAATAATTAGCGAAGCACAAACGAAAATTAATGTGGCACAATCATGCACAAACGTTTTCGTCCCCCGCACAAACGTTTCGACGTGATTTGAAGATTTACCCGGTCAACTTCACATAAGTTTAGCTTTAGTGCATTTATCTTTTTGGATAATAAATCAGAAATAAACTTAAAATAATTTCAATTCTGTGCCAGTAAATCTATATTTGGATTGTTCTAAATAAAAGCGTTATACAATAAAAGGCGCTAGTTAGTTAGTTATTTTAGTTAGACCATAAATAATAAATTAAAGGTAACCAATGGCAAATTTACTCACAATTTATGATTTACCATTTCTACAGAGTTAAGAATTGGAATCCTAAGAAACTACAAACACTAATTAGCTTAATTAGCTCTAACTCCGTTACCGTTATACGGAATAAAAAGAAACATAAAAGATAGGAAATATCTTGGGTGAGCCATTTACAATGAGTACGTCGACTTTTGCACCTATTCGGGAACACCCTGTTGACGTGGCCCTACAAGCATTAAACGTATTCATAAAAAATCGCATTTGCATTTTATGCGTTTCTACCAAATTGCATGTCGACCTGTTGAGCCAATAAAAAGACATTTACATTCTTCTTCATCCTTGTTGCCTCCTTCTTTATACCGGTCCATGGCGTCGCGTCGCTTGACCTGCGGTGTATGGGCATCGCTTAGTATTTAACGTATACCTATAGCGGTTTAGAAAAACGGAAGAAGGTCCAGGGCCGGATTTCCCATATGGGCAACCTGGGCTACTGCCCGGGGCGGCAGAATTCGAGGGGCGGCAAACTATTAAATTTTTTCATTGGTCTAAAATTATGGGAAAAATGGATTTTGAAAATTCAAACATAATTGTAGAAAATAGTTTGCTTTTTTAATTTATTCTAGTTATAAGCACATATTCGTCTTAATTCAAAGCACCTAATCGCAACCTCAACTCAAATTATAATGTGATTCCGCCTCCAAAAATTAAGACTACTAAAAAGTTGTGTAGTCTGGCTGGTCTAGCGGTTAGTGCGCGCACCTTCGGTGCACAGGGCCATGAGTTCGAATCTCACCGTGGATCATGGTGTTTTTCGAACTCACGAGCTTGTGACGGACTATGATCTCACTACTCAGTCAGATGTTAAACGAGTACCCATTTATGGGGATAAATAACACTGCTGAGCGTGATGCTGATCTCATTACCTCAACAAAAAGCAGATAAGATCTTGGAAATAGGATGTCACTAACACATCCTGCGGCCTTAGTCCAATGCTGGATTGTCGCGCCTGTTATTTATTTAAAAAGTTTTGCTTGAAGCATACACTCATTCACTCTGAATGGCGTGGCGGCTTTTAGTTCAGGAGTATATTTAGAGTAGAAATAAATCATTTTCGGCTTCATTTTAAACATTATGCCTGAAGCCACATTAAATGATAAGTACGCTAGTACTTGGCTGCCAGTTCCTGTCCTCAAAAATTGCCCCAGACTTCAAGAAAAAAACGAAAAATATTTTTGGTGATAGTGATCCTTTGGAAAGTTCAAAACGCCCCAAGCAAGTAACTACTCATCTAACCACTCATTTTCGTGTGTTCAATTACTTCTTAAATTTGTCCCACATCAAATTCGCTGTGAAGCAAGGATTTGGTTTCGGGAGAGGTCCAAGTCTCGCTATTAGAAATGCGGCATTGGCTATCAAATTTTTAGTTTCTATCGGGTTTAACTAAATTTTTAGTAATTTTTACGCTTGAATTTTCGGATTTGCAATTTTCTTCAGAGAAAAACGGGGAATTCCACCGAAAATAAAAAATAATTTAAAATAGTTGAAGTCAGGAAAATCTAGAACTCTTTAGGCACCGAATGATTTTTGCTGAATAGCATCAGTAAATGCTTTCCCAATTCGTTTTCGTTATCTTTATCACCGAAAACAAATTAGGTCTAGGTGTGTTCAAAATTTACCGTAAGCTTTCTTAATTTTTTGTTTTTTCTTCGGTATGACGTTTCCTGGTTAAATATTATGCTAATAAAGGAAATTTCATTTGTTAGGGTAATTCGCAAATTATTTCCAAAACGATCGAAAGAAAAAATGTAGAAAACATGAACGCATTTCTAAAAAGGTGAAAAACTGAATGTAATAAGAATTGTACAGTTTTCTATGCTAACATTGGAGTTTCAATCATTCCTAAAACAATTTTGGGAGGTGCACGGAACACCTGGATTTCTCCCCTGGGAAGCAACATAAAAAAATTTCAAGCAAACAAAATACGCTTGCTTACTTGTAAAAAATATTAAATTTTCAATTTTTCATATACGCCCGCTAACGTTTTGCCTACATTTCCTTTTTGAGCTGACAACTGCTACCTTCAAGCTTATCTGGTGGCGGAGGGCGGCAAATTCGTTACTGCCCAGGGGCGCCACAGAGGCTAAATCCGGCCCTGAGAGGGTCCCGTAAACTTAACTTCAAAGATCCTTAACTCAGTTATCGTCAAAACCGAAAAAAAAGTAACCAGCGTTGCCAATTTAATTTAAATATGTATCCCCAAACTGGATTGTTTAGCAACCAGTTTACCGCTTATTGGAAGTGTCCGCTTATGAGAATATTTCAAGAAGGTATAAAATAGATTTGAACTATGGACTGCAAATCCATTCAAAAACCGCGATTAAAATTTGTAGTCTCGACGCTTTCGGGTTTTTCAAAATAACTTTTATCTTTATGTCATTTCCGCATGATTTTCCAACGCATTTTTTTCGAGAGCGAGCACACAATTTTTTTTTTATGAATTCTTATGTGACTTTATTTTTCTTCAATTCCCAAAATTGTTTGATACTCATTTAAAAAAGAATAGAAAATTGCATAATATTAAACGACGCAACATAAATTGAATTTACGCGATAATTCCTAAGAAAAGCACGAGCCAAGAGATAAAAAAGAACTGCAGTCGTATGATATATCATTTTACATTTACATTGGGTCTTGCTTGCTTAATACACGAAAGACCCATTTTCTGGTAATAGCAAAACTTTTTGCCCAAAATACAATTCTGTAATGTAAGAATTTTTTTTTTATGGAACTATCTGTTTATTAGAGACTCGCTTGTTCAGAACGGGTATGAAAGTACTGTCCGTGTCCGGTTATGAGAGTGTCCGGCTATCAGAAGTTATTTTCCTATAGTAACATATATGGAAAAACGTTGGGGAAAATAAAAGTGTTCGTTTATGAGAAATGTCCGGTTATTAGTGTCCGTTTAGGGAAGTTCGATTGTAAATAAAAATGAAAACCCTTCACATCTGAATAATAAGGCCTTGGCTTAGTTGTCCAACATGGCTTTTGAAAGGTGCAGTTTGTTAGTTTTTTTACTGGAGATGAGTAAGGGGACGACGAGTACATGAATAGATTACGAACTATGTTTGGTTTCCTGGGTTGCTGGTGCCTTCAGATTGCGGAATTACATATACGTATCTGTCCATTTTAAATTCCCGTCAATCTGCAATGTCTATCAGCCGAAGAAAAGAAAATAAACTAAAATAAGGCCATCCAGGGACAAAAATCATGTATATTTGCACGATAATTGGGGAAGGACCTCTGATTATGGGGAAAAAAGTCCCAACCGATAAGGAGTCCGCAACTAGAAAAAAGGGGGAGGCGGTTATTTTTTGAATGGTTTGCGATTATTTCAAAAACGGCAAAATATAGATAAAAAGGTATATGAGAACGGAAAGAGACTAAATAAAATTTCCTTTAAAAAAAATAGCCGCTAAACTAAAACATTTTGGACCGTTAAAGAAAAACTCTTGAAAAAACGCAAGTCAACTTATGAATTTTGATGTGAGTATTTATATTAAGTGAAGATGCTTTTTGATGAAAATTCAGTTGCTTCGATCATGGACCCCCATTATCCCACATTTGAATTTTGCAAAACAGCATCTCCATATCTCCTCCAAAAGTTGGAGCAGGAATCTAAATTTTACTTTTACTCCATTGGAGGCAGGGCCGGCTCTACTATATGTGCAGACTGTGTACTTGAACAGGGCGCCAACCGAAAGGGGCGCCAAATTCACAAATTCGTTATGCCTTTAAGATCAAGACTTCCTTTAATGACAACTGCATGATGATCACATAAATTTTCTTCTCTGTTATATAGCATTTATTTATACATATTTATAATAGGTGTGTTTTTTTGGTTATCCCGTGTAGGTTTGGGTAACAAAAATTCATATAAAAAAAAGACAAGTGACCAGCTGGCATTTTTTTTATATGGAGTTTCGTTACCCAAACCTACACGGGATAACCAAAAAAACACACCTATTGATTGATACACGTCGTCCACATATTAAACGAACTAGAACTGATTCAATTATTATCTAAGGGTGTGTTTTCCCAAATATCCGCTGCTATTGCGACTCAAGGAATTACACAGAAACTCCACACGGAGAGAAATTTCCCTAGTAAATTTTACTAAAACGAGTAGTAACATTTACTAAAAATTGAATGATGAATATTCATTACAGAATCAGTAATATTTCATCGGTTTACTACAAAATATTGAACTTGACATATTGTTTGCTATCAGAACTTTTATTACAATGCAATGAAAAAAGTAATTACACTCTCTATCTGTGAAATTTAATTGCACATACAATGAATTTTCAATCGATTTGTAATATTTATCAAATTTTGTGACAAACAAACGTCACACGAAAAATATTTTGTGCAAAAATAATTTTTATGTCGGTGTGGTACAGCGCGGGTAGCTTAAACTTGGAGGACTCAATTTAGTTGGTTGGTAAGTCAAGATTTGAGGTTTATCTTACGTTTATTTATTTCTGTATAAAGTTATTATTATTTCAGGAAGTACATTGGTGGAATCAACATACATACGACATGGTAATTCATACGGAAAGGTAATTCAAAAATTCAAATCAATTGTTACATTAATTGCAGTTTGGTTTGTGTGGCGGTTAGATCGGTAGTTTTCTAAGCACAGGGTCCTGTGCGAACAGATTTAGTTTATGATGGGTTCCGAGTTTACAGCCCATGCAAGTGAGATCACAGACAATAATATATTAAAGGAGTACCCATTTATGGGCGTAAAACACTGCTGACCGCCAACTAGGTTCAATGTTGGACTTTTGCATCACCACCTAAAATATTGCAATACAAACTCTGAAGTCGTTTTCGAAAGCTTAACGCCAAAATTCGATCATAATTGTCCTTTTTTTTCTCTAGGAAAGAACAGAACAACAGGAAGAAAATCCTTGGTATACATACATAGAATAAAGACGATTCTTTGAACCATTTATAATCAAAACGAATAATTTTAAAAGTTTGTGAAGTTTCTTGTTTGTTTTTGTAAAATCTTCTTTGAAAATAAATAATGGGTTTCGAAACATATAGTTTGGGTGTTTTTTATTTACTTCAGCATAAAAATCAAATTTTCACTAGTACTATTGTGGAAAAAAAATTAATTTTATTAATATGTAATGGATTTCATAGTGATATATGTACGGTTATTTTTAATTATTGTCAACAATAAATTATTATTACTGTTGTAGTGAACTTTATTGCAATGCAATAACTTTATTCACAACGCGAATAGTTAATTTTACTACAAATGCGATGGGGTCAAAATTCATTGCATTCCGGTAAAATTTACTACTGATTTTGTAAAATTTCATTATTTTTTTCTCTCCGTGCACTAACAACCAAACTCAATTCGCATGCTAATCGTATTCCATTCCATTTGACCGACCCATCGACGCAGTCGCGACTCGTCAAACCTTGAAAGACACATCTTCAAACTTTTCCGCATTGTATCTACGCGAGAGGATTTCCATCCGTCCGCGTTCAAAAATGCTTCGCATATCTCGTACTTGTGCATCACTGCAAACATGCTCCAATTAATCCATACACTTAAGTGTTGCTGGCCCTAAGCTGTATAATAAGCTCCCTTATAATTTTAGAAATGAATTAAACCACATTAATTTCAAGATTAAACTAAAAACGTATATTTTAGTAAATCGTCAGTTTTCAAATTCATGAAATCATTAGTATTAGTCAATCAATATGAATTATTTTATCGAAATAGAATCACACAGAAGTATAATTTTTTGTTTAACAGAATTAAATTGTAAATAATCATGTAAATGAATACATAGGTTGCAACTCTCACGCACGAGCCTCGGCTTATGTGGGTTGCACAAATAATTTTATAACACATTGTTAACATTTTTTTTGTATAATAAAGCAATTTTTTCAAAAAAAAAAAAATATGCGGGATGGGCGCTAGATTTCATAGATTGTATGCTTGGCAGAAGTGAAGAGTTGTGCATTGCAGCAATTGTGCACATAAGAAATTGTTGTAGCGTATACCCCTATATTCTGCAAGAGAGGGGAATAGCTGTTTTGCAGACTCGTTGCTACAATCCGAAAATGGTTATAATTTTTAATTGATGGTGTACATTTTTCTCGGTCAATTTAAGTATTTTTTTGCGAATTCCCGGTCATTTAATCTAATGACCGGGGAATCGAAAAATACTTAAAATGGCCCAGAAAAATTATGGGACCATTTTCGGATGTAGCTTATGGAATTCCCCAGCATTTCCCACATATTCCAGTAAGTAAGCATACATTTTCATTGGGAAAATCGCAGCGGACAAAAATTTCACTCTCGGGTCCTATTCTGCGCTTTAGATTTGAATTACATCCCTGCGGTGCGGTCAGTTCACTTTCGATGCCAACAGTTTTTATCGTATTCTGCGTTTTAAAGTGAAAAGTGAACCATGCTAGGTAGGAATTTAAAAAGAAAGTTGTCAGGACATATTTAGGCCTCGTATATTTTCTTAAAAATGACTTTTCTATCGAAACCTGACATCATAAAACGTTTAATTCATCTGTCGGCCATATTAAATAATTTGACGATCGATTGAATACCGGCTTTAAGAATTACTATTTTATCACAAAATTTGGTGATCGGTCGCAGTGACAGCCATCTTCCATACAAATTCAAAGTGCAAGTCATATTACTACATTCCATTCCTGATTAATATATAGAAGGGCGACTTTTTAGTATATGAACAGGGCGCCATAATACCTAGGACCGGCGCTGATGGAGGGCACCATTTTATTACCCATTATAAATCAGCTCGATCGGATCAAAACTAGGGTACCTTCCAATAACAACACTTTCCAAAAATGTGTCGACTATCGCACTGTGAAGTGTTAATGTACTCGTACTTTCAACGGGGTAAATGTAATTTTGGTCGATTAACAGCGCATGCCAATTTTCTGCCATAGATTTTGCTCAGCATCTAGTAGCGGGAGTCACATATGTATGTCCCAGAAAATAAAAATTATATTTGCTTTAATATGAAAAGAGGCAATAATTTCACTTATTTCCCTTTGCTTCCTGATTGCTGAAATCGGCCCTCAAATATGTAATTGCTATGTTACAGTGCCAGCCAAACAACTCAGAAAAAATACTTCTCATTCTATTTGATTTGTTCTTTATTAGTTAATTTTTATTACAATCAAGTCGTGTCGATTTTTTGTTTTCTAAACTACTATCCGATATTATTATTATTATAATTATAAATAATGACATATTTTATATAATGGTATGCGCGTGTTATTATATATTAGGAGATGATTTTTTTTTCAATATTATACATTACTTATAAATTTAGGAATACACTTTATTTTACTTTATTTTTTTGATTGGTACTATTTTTTGAAGCTAAGCTTAAAAACGTTAAATGAATTATGTGTTTACTGAACAGGACATCTCAAAGCATCCATTGTTTTCGTCCTGTATTGCTGTATTTATTGTGTCAAAATTACCATATTCATATTGATTAGCTAGACTTTTACAACTTAAAAAAAAGGTAAAAAAAAATCTAGTAATGAAAAAAATTCTGGTGAATCTAATAAAAATCTTGGATAGGCAGAGGTTCCGTATGGGAAAGCTGTTCCTTAAGTAAATAGGCCGTAGAGCTTAATAAGAAGTCTAATAAGAACCATAATAAATTATACAACATCATAGCCAAAATTACAGAAACATACTGACAACCTGTAGTCTGGCTGGTCGAGCGGTTAGTGCGCGCACCTTCGGTGCACAGAGTCAGGAGTTCAAATCTCGCCGTGTTCCATGGTGTTTTTCGAACTCACGAGCTTGTGACGGACTATGATCTCACTCAGATGTTAAACGAGTACCCATTTATGGGGATAAATAACACTGCTGAGCGTGATGCTGATCTCATTACCTCAACAAAAAGCAGATAAGATCTTGGAAATAGGATATCACTAACACATCCTGCGGCCTTAGTCCAATGTTGGATTGTCGCGCCTGTTATTATAAATATACTGACAACCTAGACGTTGCCTGTTCTGACAGTGAGACTATAACATGTTTCATAATTACATAATTGCAGTGCAGGTCGTCCTGTAGAGGTCTTCACTGTGATTTTAAAGATCTTTCACCATTTGAGCCGAAATAGTGTTCGTATTTCCCTTCAGATCATTAGAACCTTTCGGTCTTGAACGGCTTGATGGTTTGCCTTTTATTCAATTGGCACAATTTTATATGTCTTGTCTTCGAGTTAACATCAGAACAATACAGCGGGTGATTGGGCTAAAACAAATTGTATACAGTTTTGGTTGGTAATTCACTCGTATGTCAATTACAATATTATGCAGATTGGTTTTGGGACTCTATACTAGTTTCAATATGTAAGCAAAGTGTATCACGCGTACCTAAAAGTGATTGCATGTTACTCGTTTTATTTTCTATTCTTCCTCTTCACCGTTTTCTTTGTAGTATTCTCACATATGCTGCATATATGAATATGAAGGGCCTAAGGCCCCATCCGGGTCGGCATTGTATTCTTTCCGCATATTGGCTGACAAAACATACATTTGGCCTACTTATTACGATCAAGTACAATAATGCTAAATAGGGTCGCCAATGTACTTAACTGTGCTACCTACACCTCATAGAGGTAAGACAATTCACATTTGTAAATACAGTAAAACTTCGTTATAACGCTCTTCTGGGGTCTAAGCCAAAAAATCGCTCCAACCGGGAAAACGCTATAGCCGGGAAGTCCAAGAAATATAGTTCATAGACGCGTACACCTTTTAGGTGACTAAATTTATTATTCGATTGATACATGGAATGAAATAGTAAGGAAATGGCAATCAATTGATTACTGGTTAATAAAAAAAAAACAGATATTTGTTTTTGTTTTAGACTGGCAACAGACTAAAGTAATACTGAGGTTTTCAATTTATTGAAAGATCTTTCCTCTATGTCCATGCTATAGGCAAAAATTGCTTGAATCTTCTTCATCTACGACGGCAAATGTTTTTGGCATGCTTGACGTCTCTTTCTTGTTTTCTTCGATGTCGACGGATGCTGATGTAATTACGAGATCTTCAATTATACTTTCAATTATTGTTATGTCTTTCCATTTTCCAGGAAATTTGACCTTGATGTGAATTAACGGAACACCTAGTGCATCATGGTTTTGCTTGTGATTATTACAATGTAAAGATAGACTACGTACTCAATGAATTTGTCAATATAAATTGTTTCAAGAAAATGAGACTGGAAAAAGAGCGTTATAACCGGGAGATAGTAGCGTTATAACGAATCGAAATTCCCTGTAATAAACACTAATGGGACCGGGACCGAGAAAAAAGAGCGTTATAGCCGGGAAAGCGTTATATCCGGGAGCGTTATAACGAAGTTTTACTGTACATAGTAACATAACAAACTAATGCGGCACACATACGGTCAATCCGAATCCGTTTTTTTTTTAAACTTTCGTTCTATCGAAATCGATGAAAATGTATGAATTTGACTGAACAAAGAGCCCAAAAAAATGATTCGAACGCTTCGTGTGGGGGCGGCCTAAGAGGCTTGCACGGGTAAAATGAAGGATGAACGGGGACCCGTGGACTTTGATACAAATTGATGAATTAACGCCAATCACACGTTGAAGCCCTACACTCAGAAAAATCCTCAGTCGGTCTTGTTTTTAACTGCAGCAATGCAATACCAAGTAGAGGAGGTGAGTCTCGCCATACAGTCGCTTCAAAGTAATAAAGCGCCCGGCGCTGACGAGATCCCAGCAGAACTGCTGAAGCATGGTGGAAAGTGCCTACCCAATGCTATATAATGTGCTACTGCTGAAAAAATTGAACGACGAGGTAATCCCCGAAGATTGGCACAAAAGCATAATCCGCCCAATCCACAAAAAGGGTGACAAGCTGAAGTGTGAGAATTACAGGGGCCTATCATTAGTTTGTACGACCTATAAGATTTTATCGAAAATTGTGGAAAAGAGAATCAATCCGTACGAAGAACGAATCATTGGCGAGTATCAAGGCGGCTTCAGACCTGGTCGTTCAACAACCGATCAGCTTTTCACAGTGAAGGTACTACTCCAAAAGTGCTTGGAATATAACATCGACGTATACCAAATCTTTGCCGATTTCAAGCAGGCATACGACAGTATCAATCGAAACGTACTGTACAACATTTTGCTGCATTTTGGAATACCGGCTAAGCTAGTGCGGCTCATACTGATGACGATGACTAATACCGTCTCACAGGTCAGAGTGCAGAACCTGACCTATTTGAAACTCGTACTGGACTCATGAATATGGACAGCAGCAGATGTTGAAGGCAATACCAAACTCGAAAGATTTCACGAAATGCATTAGTAGATCATGAGACGATAGTACATACATTACATACCAGTCAATGACTATCATACGCCTTCGTTTGACCAAACTAGGACGAATTCATACTCTGGGGTTTTAATCGACAATCAAGCGTTGAAATTCTAGTGGTCCACACGTCCGACAATACAAATTGGAGGTGCACTCAAGTAGTGCAAGTACAGGTAGTAGCGTTGGAAAGTTCTTCCCTGATAAAGTGGCTTAAGCGGTAGGAATGTAGCTGCAACGGACCAACGGCGAACTACGAATTTTAATCAACTTCTAATTTCAATTCAGGCGTCGGCACACAAAATTCCAGATCTTAAGATTTTAAGTCACAGCGGATTTATATGGCTTATTGGCGCTAAACGGAATAGTTTGCCTTCTCGCGAAAGTCCAGGTGGCGGACGTCCAAAAGGCTAGTCTACAGGTTACTAAAAACCACTGCCTCAGAAACATAAGATTAAGTTGTACAGCATATCAGAGACATTTCAGCTTCAGACGCTGAGTCGTTCACAAGAAACCTAACCTTCTCCTACAGCAGTAGTACTTTTTCAAAAATTAGGGATCTAACGTTAAGTCTGAGCAGAGTCTAACCCCAATAAAAACTGGCTGCATGAGAAACCCTGTACCTTTAGTATTCCAAATGAATCTAATTATATATGGTAGAGACCGTTGCGATAAGGCCATATCGCGACCTCAAAACGATGGATTTGCCATGGTATGCCACAATTCAGTCAACCAACCGTACGTAAGGCTACTGCTCATGCGGCCATGGCAACTCCACTCTCATGAGTCTAGGTTGTTGCAGCAAATTCATTCCCTTAAACTGGTTCAACGAATTTACTCGTATATTTCGAATACGAATTATTTAAAAAAAAATCTACGACTCAGGTTCTCGGCGCTCTTGCAAAACGGCGCATGCCCCTTTCCGTATCTGTGGTAAAGACTACGTAATAATTGTCTCGGCGATGACACTATTCAGCCTGTCAAAATAGGCTGAGACATTACCACCGGTGCACTCCGATCTTGCCCTAGCAGCGCTCTAGAGGTGTTACTTCACCAATACCCAGTTGACATACACCTCGAAACCGAGGCAAAACTGGCACTGGCACGACTCATCGCGAGCGATGCCAATCTGGAGCTTACCAAGGTACAGCTAAAATCTCTCAACAACATCACTATTGCGAACATGCCCTCCGATCACCTTCCAAAGGAGATCTCATGTGGCCGCCGTTTCCAGGCTGAAATATGGAGCATAGAGGAGTGGCAGTCTAATTTCGCTAAGCTGCACCCACAGACCATAAAATGGTTTACTGACGATTCTAAAACAACCGAAGGTTCAGGAGCAGGTGTGGTTGGTCCAGCACACAGGGTATCTATACCTATGGGGCACCACACGACTGTCTTTCAGGCAGAAGTGCACTCAATTGCAACCTGCGCAGAACTATGTTTGCGTGCTATCTATGTAAATAAACGAATAGCGATCTTCTCAGACAGCCAATCGGCTATTAAGTCACTTACTTAGTATACCGTTACGTCAAGGCTGGTTAAGTGCTGCCTGAATGTACTGAACAAACTAGGCGTAAACAATAGATTATGGGTCCCAGGTCATATAGGCATCATGGCGGATGAGTTAGCACGCACAGCCGCAGCAACCCACTTCTGCGGACTAGAACCCTTTAGTAGCATCTCTACATGTATAGTAAATAGACTAATCAAAACACAGGAACAAATTAAGGCATCTGAACACTGGGACAATCTACCCGGGCTCAGGCAATCCAAACTGTTCATAGCAGGATACTCCCATAAAAGAGCGGCTGAGCTACTTCAGCTAACCAGAAATAAGGTACGTACCATATGTGGGATTCTTACAGGCCACTCCTGCCTGAGATCACATCTGCGCACAATGAGGCTCGTTCAAGACGCGAGCTGCCGATTCTGCAAAGAAGATGACGGAACCTCAACCCACGTCCTGCGCGAGTGTGATTCTCTGGCCAAACGCCGCTTAACACAATTTGGAGTGGCCTATCCAGACACGGACGACATAGCGTCGACGTCAATCAGCAAACTCAGCTCATTTCTTAGCACGATCAACCTCGGTCGTCAAACATAGTCCTGCCCACAGATGACCAGGGCGATAGGCCCATCGGCTTCAGTGCTACCAACTCCCATCGGGTTCGCCCCCTACAATCTAATCTAATCTACAACAGAACAGGCCCAGCAACGTAACAACACCATGCTATGCAATGGTATAGTAGAACAAGCAACAAGAAGACAAGGATGGCCTGAATTCACCATATTCAATTGCTAAGGGCTAAGTAAATGGAAAATTCTGGCATAGAGTATTAAATCAATTACCAGCTTGTCAAACTAACCATAAATAAGAAACATTTGATTTTTTCTCTTAATATGTAATAAATCTGCAGATGAATACAATTTCGTACAATTCATTAAAAACAAATTACCGTAATTTTCTACACTGTACAAAATATATTAATGTGTGATTAACAAAAATTCAAAATTGAATTTCAAAATGCCAGAAACGCACATGTCGCCTTCAGAATGATTTCTAAAATAAATAAGTGTGTGTGTGAAATTATAACAAGTTTTCCATCAGAAATATACAATTGGTGTATTTAAGTGTAAATGTAATTCAAATTTACTAAAATTCAGTTTGACAGTTTATTGGTTTTATCGAGTGAGATAAAAGATAAAAAAAAATGTATAAAGAAATATGTAAAAAATATTTATTTGAATAATCGAAAATTAAAATCCATTTTTCAGTATAATACCGACAACTTTTGGTAATTCAGAAAAATAAATTATCAAAAATAA
The DNA here is from genome assembly GCA_949715475.1 of Microchrysa polita. Lineage (NCBI taxonomy): Eukaryota > Metazoa > Arthropoda > Insecta > Diptera > Stratiomyidae > Microchrysa > Microchrysa polita. The sequence continues at coordinate 28,754,412 of OX454418.1, read as the reverse complement.
AGAGATCAGATAGAAAACTTCAAAGTTTCGACATGGTCGCTTTCGCTGGTGTCTTAATTTTAAGATTACACTTTGTATAAATCATGTATTTGATTAGCTCAAATAGTAAAAATAAAAAATAAACAAAAACCAAAATATATCAATGATAAATTGAAGCTACAGTTACGTAATAAGGGTATGTGTGGCAAACAAATGGTTTCAGAAATATGTTTCTACTACGATTCTAGGCGAAACTAAAATTAATATTGCGCTAATTGTATTTATCGTTACATGTTTTTCGTTTTTCCGATCACGCACAAACACCCCAACACACTAAATTACTCTTACTCTTGGTTTTACTACAATTTTCGATTTTTTTATGTTTTCAATTTTCTTATCTAATATTGGTGAAAAGATTTAACACACTCTTATTCTCCTTTTGACTACGCGCCTTGCTAAACACATTCCAGAAACGCAACGTCTCGTCACCCGCTCCCGTCACAATTGCCTCGCCGTCCGGACTCAAGGCCAAGTAGAGGACTCGATACGAGTGTCCTGTCAATTTGGCGACCTGCGTCAAAGATGGATACTTCCACACCAGAATTTGATTTTGTGAATAGCCATGTGTCGAGACCAATTCCGATGAGTGTTTGGACCAGGCCAAATTGCATACTTGTGAACCGGTATCGACACATTGCATCGGTTGACCGGTCAATGTGTTCCAGAAGCGTATACAACGATCGGCAGTACCACCGCCACTTGCCAGCAGGCCATGATGATGGGGTGACCAGGCAATTGCTTTTACGGCTGCCATATGTTCGGAGTAGGATTGAACGGGATTGAGGGAGTGTTGATTCCAGACGTAGAGGCGATTATCGTTGCCACCGCTGGCCAGGTATTGATTGTCCGGGGACCATTTTAGGCCGCATACTTCTTGACGATGTCCGGCCAGTTGACGTTCGGACTGTTGTGGAGGGGTTCGTGTGTCACGCTGTATGATGAGACGATCACGGGATCCACTCGAGAGGATGTCACCGTTCCATGCTAGAGCACCGACACGTGCTGAATGGCCGGTAAGTTTGTTAATCTGAAATGGGAAAAATTTGAGTGATTAGATAAATAACATTAAAGCTGAAACCGGTACGTGCTATTTGAAAAACTGAACTGAATAACATTTGTAGCACGTTTGATGTGCTTCATCAGAAAAATTGAGTTAAATGCTAATAAAATGCAGGTTGAAGACAACGACATAGAACATCTGTCTTCGTCGTGTCGATCCACAAAGAAGTTGACAGACTATCGCGAGTCATTCGATTTTTTATGAATTTCGCGCTATTGGAATTGGAATACATTCGAGCAGACGCCGCCCAGATAATTAAAATCTTGAAATGACCAAAAAACGAGAATTCCGAATTGACGTTGAAAAGAACTGAGCACTTATGCCGCAAAATTGTAAATTGCGCTACGCTTAAGTTGCGATTGTAATTTAAAAGGTATTACGGAGCTGTAATGAAGCTGGGGCTGCAATATTTAATAAAGAAGGGTCCAATTGATTGATTTGTTCAAGGGCTGTTTTTTATGTATGTCTAAAAAAAAAAAAAATCAAAATAACTGCAGCTGGTGCAGTGGGCCCACAAAAGTGTATTCCATAAGGAGCATTTCAGACATATGTGCACGCAATTGATTTATGATTTATGAAGCAACGTCCGAGAGTCGACTAATTTGATAAACATGTAGCGATATGTTCCATACCATATACACCTGCTTTTCTTGGTATCGTAAGCAACGATAAAGCTGACGAAATGGCACGTTCAGCAACAAAATTCTCTTTTGTGGAACATCATCTCAAATAGCATAATAAAGAAACGGAGACAGACTAATAAAAAAAATACAAATTATTAGCGAAGGGATATTATTGGGCTGTGTCTGAGTGATCACCTAAGACGACGAGATTTATGATATTTACGCTAGTGTAAGATCGAATAATCGAACCGTGTCGATTCTGAACACCAGTGAAAACTGAAAGATTGGACCTTGGATTTAAATTTATTGGATAATTAACACCCAATAAATTTAAATCCGAAATCAAATTCACTTAAAAAATTAAACCGCAGCGGGTCCGACTGACACAACATCCCAGTGCAGAGCGGAACAACTTTTATTGTAAGAACGGTTCGAATTGGAAGTATTTATTGAACATAGACCATGAAGATATTTTAAATGCTTCTCAAGCACTTTCTTAAAATTGCAATTTAATTAAAGAAAGAAGTTGTAAAGTACTGAAATTTAAAATAAAATGTTCAAAAAATCTGAGAAAATTAAAATGTGGTGTAACGTTAAAGATTAGCAGAAAAATTCTAAATTTGCCGTAAGAAGCATGCCAGATTTCCTTTTTTGAAAGAGTTGGGGCGATTTTTGAAGGATGCTGCTAATGCTGTTATGCCGGATTTCTACCGGCTAAAACCAGACCACCTCCTTGGCCACGTTCCCTCATTTCGCAGGAGCAACTTTGGCTAATTCGGTATTGTGCTGTTTTGCATACTTTCTCTCTTTGATGTATTTTGTGAAGGCTGCAAACAAACTCACTCACTCCCTTCCAATTGTGTTGGTACCCGAGCATACGATTTACTTAATTCAGTTGCGTGCGCCGCAAATCGATGGCAGGCAAAAACCAGGTGCCTTGCATCGCCAAAGCCACGGATGCAACCGCCGTCTTTTTGCATGCATACTTCAGATGCTCTCCAAAGTTTAATATCGAATCCAGTGGCGGTCGGTGGCTCCAGAAGTAAGTGAAAACTTAAACGAGACCGAGGCTAATTTCGCGCGCGGCCGAAATTTGGATACTTTTCACTCTCGTCGGGCTAAAAGTTTTTCGGGTGTACCTATGCCCATCCCATTCTTTTCTCTTTTCGCAGAAGTTCCGTCGCGTTCAAGAAACCAAATTGGTTTTTCTAAGAAAAAATTTTCTTTTGCACCAATTGCAACCAAACTGTACACAAATGTGTTTTTATTGATTCTACAACACATATGTAAAAAATGGATGGAAACATGCCTTGGGGTCAGGGCGTGCAAACCCAACCCCCCATTCTGGTTCTCGAAGAGACAATAACAGGCTGTGTAAGTACCGTTATATTGAAATGGTACAAAAAAAACAATTGGGTCCACTCGACGGCAGCTCAGTTAATTTGGTTGAGTCGCTCTTCAGTGAGCATTTATTATAGGGGCTCTGCTCTCAATGTTCTATGTAATTCCATCATCAAGCAGCACACTTAATATGCCTCTAAGCTGGTAGATCTATAACAAAACTATAGAAGAGGCTAAAATCGAAACCTATAAAGCTATACCAATATGAAATTAAAATGATAATGGCAAATTTCCATATTGTGTAGTCAGTAGGCCTTTTCTCCCAAATAAATAGCAATTACAATAAGTCGCAACATATGCAATTTATACAGTACAACACATAGCCTTGGAGCCCAGTTCCGAAGTACATACCTGAAAATGTGTACAGATGTAATTCATCACCGCTTCTGTTCAAAACCAATCAGACCGTTCAAAATTTAACTAGTCCTTGTTAGGGAAATTACCCCACGTCATCGGTAACCGACTGAATTTATGCTCACATGTTAGATCTTGCTTCGTTAAGGGCTGAATTAAGATCGAGAGTAAATTCTTCCCGCTGCGAATTTAAAAATGTATACTTACTGTCGGGGAATATGTCAGAAACGGTGGGGAATTCCATAAGCTACAATCCGAGACCGGTTCCATAATTCTCCTCGGCCATTTTATGTATTATTTTTCGATTCCCCGGTTATTTGACATTTAACGATGAAATAATCGGGGAATCGGAAAAAAATACATAAAATGGCCGAGAAAAATGATTGCGCTATTTTCGGATTGTAGCTTATGGAATTCCCCAGCATTCCCCACATATTCCACGACAGTAAGAGCGGACAAAATTTTCACTCTCGATGTCAGTACTAGGCTTTATGCCGAAACGGAGAGAGAGAGAATATGAAATTAAAATGATAATGCAAATTTCTATGTTGTGTAGTCAGTAGGCCTTTTCTCCCAAATAAATAGCAATTACAATAACTCGCAACCTTAGAGAAAGCATGCGTTAGTCCAGAGTGGGCATCAGAAAATAAAAATGGCACCGTTTCCACACTATTGCAGTTCATAGTATGTGTGAAAACTTTATTCAAATGTCAATTTTTTGTTTACAATTGAGAATATAAAATCCGCGTAATATTTATTACTCTCTCAAAATGCCAACGTGATAATTAACCCTTCGGTTGGCACATAGACCTAGACAGACCATTTGTTTGCTGAACCGGTTCCCTAACCGATAGTTTGCCGATTCAAAGTATCCAAAGCACTTTCTAATTAATTAATTTTAATTTTTAATTTGCATGCATTAGTCCAGAGTGGCTATGTGCACACACAATCTATACGTGTTCGGCGTTACTCTGTTGCATTCGAATTTTTTCAAATGTCAAACAATTTATAAAACTCCCCATACATTGAAGACATTTTCCGTAAGACAATCATTCCATTTGCAAACGTGAAAGCAAATCCCGGTTAGCAAATGATGAGACAATTCAAAAGATTATTCGGATTTATTTTTTTCACAATATAATTGATATCTGCCAAAACGCAATTTTACTCATTTTACAGTATTTGCCATAATAGAAATATTAATTGCCTTGACTGGAATTTGAATAATTCCTAGCGAATACTGGCGTCAAAATCATGTTGTTGATACCACTTTTTGTTTTCCAGACAGTGTCACGTTCAAAATAGCCAAAATCACCGTTGTGGAATTTCAAATGGTTCCAGAGAGTTCACCATATTTAAGTGTGCGATATTATGGGATATGCTGGACTAGCCTGCCATGCGCTCTCTCCAAGCTGTATAATTTGTTATTGTTGCTGCACTAAGAAAGAATATATAAAAAAAAATTCGATCAAAAGGGCTCTACATCTCCTAATTGAATACCTTTTTTCTGTGGTGAAAAAAAAAAGTCCTGACCACAGATCCAGATCCACTTCTCTATCTATCTATGCCACTGTTCAGTATTATCTCAAATATCGTGCAACTGGTTACCGTTAGAAGCGATTTTTGTACGAGTAAATACAACACGAATATCCATGGTCGCTGACGTGAGTGGATTCGAACAACGCCAGATATATCATAGCCGCAACTCATCTGGACAATGTCGTCATAGCAACCCACTAAATTTATTGGCGGATGCGAACAAATAAGAATAACAAGCATATGACGTCATTAAAAGCAAAAACAAAACATTGCAACTTAGGCAAACATAACCAAAATTTAGTAGCTGATTTTGACGTCTAAGATTCTGCATTGCGGCATTATAATAGCTAGACGGCGTTGATTCGACCCACCCAAGTAACAATTTCATCCCTATAATAATTCGTAGAATATTCTCTTCTAACGATAATAGGGGCACTTTACAGCGTATAAACACTGAATAATAGTCCAATAATGGCATTTGGCGCCGTTTTTTGATCCAATAGAATCTTATTGTAGCACTGAATTACGATTTGAAAAAGACATACATCATCATGTGTTATGTCATCATTTTCTGTTATTTTCTCGCGTTTGCAAAAAGAAAAAATACCGGCGTACAGAGGGCTACGCCTGCAATACGAGGGTTTTTTAGATTTTGGATACATACATAGTAAATAATTTTGCACGTATATTTTATAGGTAATAAATAAGAATTATGCACAATATTAATGAAATGCTGCTTGTAAATCTATTTTTGGATTGGTCTAAATAAACGCGTTAGCCTTTCATTCTTTTAATTAGACAAATCCAAAAATAGATTTACTATGTATCATGGCTACACATATTAACTGAATTTATTAGCAGTAACTCCGTTACCATTACTCCAAACTAAAAAAAGCAACTGATATGAAATGTACCCATCGAGTTCTTTGATTTGAGTATCCATATGTCCATTTCCGATAAAAACTAAAAAAGTCGACTTTTTCAAATCTCCGGGATACCCTGTTAGCTTTGTCCTACTAACGTCTAAGTATTTCGTGCTGAAGACTGTTACGATTCTACACATTACTACCAAATTTCATTACTATCGGTTAATCCGTTCGCGAGTTATTTATTGAACAAATTTTTAATTCGCCGGGACACCCTGTTATCTTTGCCCTACCAACTTCTAAGTATTTCGTGCCAAAGACTGTTACTATTCTACACATTCCTACCAAAATACAGGACGATCGGTTAAGCCGTTCGCGAGTTATTCAGTGAACAAATTTTCAAATGCCCGGGACACCCTGTTATATTTGCCATACCAACTTTTAAGTATTCGTGCCAAAGACTGTTACCATTCTACACATTCCTACCATTTCATTCATTTATTTCAGGACGATCGGTTTAGCCGTTTGCGAGTGCGAGAGTGAACAGACGGACAGACAAAATCGATTTCATAAGAGTTTTTTTGAAAAAATCTAAAAAACCTTAAAAACAAAAAAAAAAATCCCGCAGGCAGCGTCGAACCAGCGACTGTCGTACGCCACTCGGCCAACTTCACATATAGTCAGCATTGCTCGTAAACACTATAAGTGGTTAGTTGCTTCTATCGAAATGCTCAACACTCTTCTGCAATGCACCTTCTTCTTTATGCCAATTAGTTGAAGCCTTAGAGAAAGCATGCGTTAGTCCAGAGTGGGCATCAGAAAATAAAAATGGCACCGTTCTCACATTATTGCAGTTCATAGTATGCGTGAAAATATTATTCAAACGTCAATTTTTTGTTTACAATTGAGAATATAAGATCCGCGCAATATTCATTACTCTCTTAAAATGCCGACTTGATATTTAACCCTTCTGTTGGCGTATATATCCAGACAGACCATTGGTACTATATCTTGATGAAAAATATCGTTCAATAATATTTTCCACCCCTTATCATATAAATTTCAAAGGAACCGACGTCCAAAAATGCGATCAAACGTTCGGCGAAATGTAAACTATGTCTAAAGAAACGAAAAAACGGCGCATCATCGTAAGACACAGTATGTAAACTGTTTCTAGAACCAAAATTAGACCTCTTCAAAAAATAAGATTGATTTCACAGAAGATTCAGCTACACCTTAGGCATAATAGCTCGTAGGCGGCGCGTCAGAAGGGTTAATAATTGCATCGACAATATTTTGACATTTGCATTATTTCGTGGAGTGTAGTGTAATAAATTTGGAGTCAAACACATATGGGTTGAGTGATCACATAGCCACTCTGGACTAACGCATGGCATGAGTTGCTATGTTTTCTCTAAGGTTGAAGCTAATTAAATTCACACATTCATCAATAAAATGCAGCCAGTTTCTGAGCTGAGATTATCTTAATTGATTCATAAGTTAAAATGAGTGAGGACATGTTGGTTTCATGCAATATTTCAATGAATTCAATTCAAGAAACGTGGTATTAAAGAGCACTTCATAAGTGTCAATTCTTTAAAAATCACAAAGTCCATCCTTCCATAAAACTCTCTCTCTCTTCATTACCGTAACTCCAAGTAGAGCATGGTGCGTTGATGACTACCGTGTAATAGCCATCAACGTTACAAAGACAACTGAATTCGGAGTGTGATGCGGTTGTCAGCCATACCACTTCCTAGTCGCATTGTTGGTTTATTATTCTACGATAAGAATATTTTTTATCATCTTCTTCTGAATAATAAACTTGCGACGAGTCGTGCCGAGTTTGGAAACTCTTCTATAAAACTAGCCTGAACAATTTATTGGATGATCACACGAATATCACACTATAAAAATGACACCGACTGTGCTATAGACGAATATGTATATGCATGTGTGTGTTGATTTAGAGTCAAACTATTGCATGTGTGTTTATGTCATTCAATAAAACTATAAAGAAGTATTTAATGGAGCATCTTTTTAGGTTAACGTTTAGAGCAAGTGTTATCGAAGTCTTATTGGATGTAGTCGCGAATTGATTATATAAGAACGTTATAAGCTTTCCGCAAAGTGTTTTTAGGAGTTTTTATCGGATCAAAATACTTCTATAAGCGATGTAACACGATAAACTGATTTTGTATTACTATATGATTGCTGCAGGATGAAGTGTTTCTTTAAAGCATACGACTTGTTACTTGGGCACCGCTCCTGGTTCCATTAATAGAGACATCCACACGAGGGTTGTACTAATCTTAAGTGAAAAAAGACAATTGTTGACGAATTTCATCGTTATCGTTTGTAACTGTATCGCAGATTTCATATCTGCACTGAAAAGGATGAGTCAAAAACCTTTACGAAGTTAACGATAACATCAAGGTCGATCAAGAGCAAACACATACAATCAGCTCTTCCATTTAAATTTTGAATATTCACTTTTAAAATTCAACCCCAGAACGAGATATGTCGCACGGAAGCACACCAATTTCCACGTCATTATAGAAATTAAAAAGCAAATATTTAACGTTACTTAAAAATTCCATTCAACCTGACGAATCCTATTCAATGTATACGAATACATATTAGAGTCTTTTATTTACAGAAGTTAGAAGAAGTGCTGAATCAACCAAATAAAGTAAATGTTGTCCATATGATGCCATTATTTTCAATAACCAAAACCACTGTATGAATTCTTATTCTGTTTAGAGTAAGAAATCGAAATTTACAGAAAAATATACGAGTACTTAGCTTGTGTGTGGACAAATATTTGAATGCAATTACGCGCTTCTTTGGCTATTTGCTAGTGTAAGAAAAAACTTAAAGGTAAGCGTGACTGCTATATGGTAGGTGATGACTTCTGTACGTAAAGTATTCTCGAACAAAAACCAAATGCAAGTTACATTTGATTTTTATATATTTTGTTGTTGTTTTACTTATTAAGTTAGTTGTGATATTTGCTTCATAAATTTACACAGGCATGGCGGTAAGCAAAGCCCCCAACTGAAGTGGAGTAATACCAATATCAGCATTTGTCACTGGCGAAAAATTGCAAAAAACTGCAGCCAATCGACAAATATTTGTTTGCAATTTATTACTTTATGGTTATGAAATTTGGAAAGGGAAAGTTGCATTTTTCTGAATAAATAAAGTGCATCATAACAAAACACAAACACATTTTTCGTTCAATATAGTACAAGCAGTAAACTCCAACTGAAAAGTTTAGACAAAATTTTCATTTAACCCGACCAAAACTAGTGCAGCCACCCTAAGTTGACCACTCAGTAGTCTATTTAAATTTACCATCTATTTTCCGCCCTTGAACTTTCAACATTACGTTATGAGTCTTCTTAAGTTGACCACCCTTCACCAAAAATTGTCCGCTTTTAGGTTATCAACTTATGAAAGTTCTACTGTATAATATCAAGCCAGGAAACTACTTGATGAAGTATGTATAGCCATTTGAATTTACAATCTGTGAATCACTAAACTTTCATGAACTTGGTTTTATCTTAATTAAGAGCCTTATTAGATATAAGATGATAAATGTTGCAAACTACCCATAAATTACATATGCGATCGCGAGGTAAAATCAAATTAGACACGCAACTATGTATAGTATGTATATGGTTAGCCTAGTACTTCTTGCTATGATAATAAGGCAATTAGTAGTGGGTGGAGCGAAGTTTAACAGTAATACATAATCTAATGTTATTTCAACATATCACGGTGGTCTAGAGATTCTTCTTTATTATCAAAAGAATTCTATATTATGTATTTTTTATTTCATTTCATTTATTCAATTTTTTTCAAGTCAAGTTTATAAATTTCTGCCACAATTTTATTCAGAACATTTACCAATTCAAAAAATCACCCGCTGAACTCTTTTGTTTGTATTATTAAAATGCTGCACATTTTTAATTTATCGTCAAAGTGGGGTTTTGCTTTGACGATAAATGCGAAACATTGCAAGGTCTAACTTACAATTATTCTATAATGGACACTATAAGATAACTAATGTTCTATCGTGTGGTTTTTATCACAAAAGGCCCCATTCTAACCAGTCAGTTCTATACATTCTCGGTCGTGTCGTAATAAAATAGTTAGCATTTACTCAAAACAAAGAGGTATGGAAATGACTAAGTTTATGGCAAGTGATAAAAATAAATGAACTGTGGTGTTAGCATGTGAACTTGGTGTTTATTTGCAACGAATGCATAAGCACTTTGCTCGTATGTAACTGCCACTGCTGCCTGCCTTGCATTGTGCATAATTCACACAGTTGTATTATACATGTTGCACAAATGGATAAAGTTCAGCGAGATATCTGTTGAGTTTGTTATTTCCGGCTAAATTATTTGTTGCAGTTGAAACGTGCTTAAGTGTATGCATTGGAAGCACTTAGCTGGAAAGGCGTGTTTGTCTGCAACATATAGGTGAAATTAATTGCATAAATCGCATCTGTAAGTGTTGGATTGGCGAACAAACAAGACGGTGGTGGTAAAAGGCTAGGATCATATAAGTATATAGTAATAGACGACCAGAAGTAGTTACATTATGCATATGAACACTTTTTATAAATTACCACTTTCCCCACCAGGAACTTTCTATGTAGAGTTTAGATAATTGTTTGATATTTACCTGTTTATTAGCTGCAACGTCCCAGACGGCAACGTATCCATGATGTGTTCCGACCGCCACTAAATTGCCTCTTTCATTCCACGATACAGATGTGACTGTATTTGTGTCGGGGCTTAAATCACATAATCGTGTAACCTAAAAAGATAAAGTAAAATAAAATTTAATGATTTAGTAAGAATGAGAAAAGAATAATAAGAAAATGAGACAAATCCAGCCGCTTTGACCCATTTTCTACGATAAGTATAAAGAAAACCAAACAAAATTTTGAATTGAAATTCGCATACTATAGTGCTTCTCGAAAATAACGATATATCGACAATTTAGAGATATATGATTGTATTTTCATATGTATGTAGTTGCAGTAAGGGCTAATTCCATTAATTGGGTATTGACTGCGGGATCACACATTAATCAGATTGTTTGGGGTGTATACCATCCATCTTCAGCCAAATCGTCTGGAAAATTCGCGTAAAAACGCAATAGAAGTATTTCCTAAATTTTCGACTTTTTAGAAAAAGCACTACCAATTTAAATTTTCTGGTGGCTAGCTATCAGTGGTCTCTTCCATATTCGATGTTCATTTACACTTGAACACACGCTCCCTAGTCCGAGCAATCGAATTTAGACCTTTTAGTAGCATCATTTGAAAGGGGCACAATATATTACAAATAGTTTCGAATATGCAAATCGCGTTCGCCTTTCGACTTCCAAAAACCTCACCCGAAAAAAATTTCTGCGTACGCTCCTGTTCAGGGTGCAGTTGTTTCGTTAAAAAATACTTTACGAAAAACTACATTTTTTTAATAGCTCAAAAATATTAGTACCAAATTTAGGGTGATGATCAAACGTCTTAATGATAATGGGGAAAGAAATTAGTCTGGTATAAAGGTGTCAATAATTGAACAATCAAAGCTCATTTCTGTGAAAAAAGCCCATTTTCTGTGGAGAAAGCTCTTTCTCTCTTGCGAATTCGGTAGTGAAACCAAAAAAATGAGCTTTCTCCATAGAAATGAGCTTTGGTTGTTCAATTGATTGGCTAATGTATGCCGACCCTGATTTGTGATTTCAGATGGGAAGTCTTCTTAAAAAAATGGCTAAAAGCTTTTTGAGTCGCAATCGCAAATCCATCAGATCCACACCAGGATTTTTCTCTGGCGATCGCGGTGGCGTTTAGAAGGTATTAAAATTAAGAAGGAAGCTATGAAAGAAACGAGGCTAACTATAAGCTCTTGATCATCATACCTTACTCCATCCGTGTCGACAATGAGACAAAGGCGTCGACAATAGGAGGTGTAAAGAATTCGTATAAAACGATCTTAGTTCACCAATCGACTTCTTCTTCTCCATTGACTACGAAATGTTCTACAACCATAAAACCACTACCCTGTTAAAATTTGTATGACAGTCAATTCAGGCAACGAAATGTACAATCCTCTAGTTAGAATATGTTTTGCTCTGACCATTTTGACACTTCTTGCTGGGATGACGAGAGTCCGCTTGGTTACTTCTTAGCGCAGTGGAATTTGCCATGAAGTTTTCTGATTTCTTTCCACTCAGAAATTCACTGTTGCAGCATCGCGCCACGAAAAGGCAATTTTTAATTTTTTACGAGATCCCAAACCGTATTCTATTGCGTCCCTTTATTCGGCATAACCATCTGGTCGCCCCAAGCAATACTGAAGCCAAGGAGTTATTGTGTCATCAGCCTAGTTGAAAAAGGGGGGCAGGTCGATCGTGCTAAGGAAGGAGCTGAGTTTGCTAATTGAAGCCGGAAGTATTGTCGTCTTCTCGCAGAATCGACAGCTCGCGTCTTGTCGAGGTCTTATTGAGCGCAGATGTGATGTCAGGCAAGAGTGGCCTGTAAGAATCCCACAAATGATTCGTACCTTACTTATGCTTTGTTAAAGGAGCTTAGCCGGCCTTTATGGGAGTACCCAATGCTATGAAAAGTTTTGATCGCCTGAGCCCAGGTAAGTTTTCTGAGAGCTCAGATGCGTTGAGTCGTTCCTGGGATTCGATTTGTCTCATTACTATGCTAAGCTGCAAAAGGGTTCTAGTCCACCGAAGTGTTATGCTGCGGCTATGCGTGTCAGGTCGTCCGTCTGTTCGCCCCCGTGATGCCTATGTTGCCTGAAACCCAGAACAGTGTTATTCTGTTATTGGTGGCCAGTTGATTCAGCATCTTCCTTCATGCAGCACTGAACAAGTATTGACGTGACGGTGTATTTAGTGAGTGAGTTATTAGACGCTTGGCACTCTGAGAAGACCGCTGTTGGCACCCAGGCAGAGTTGGGCACAAGTTGCCATTTGGTGGACTTCTGTCTGAAATACAGTGTGGTCACTCCCTATGTATGGGACCACCGCACCAGCTCCTGACCTCTCGACCTCTTTTTAGGACCGCCTGTAAACTATTTAATGGTTTGCGTGTCTAGCTTAGCAAAATTAGCGTGCATTTCCTCTTTGCTCCATGTTTCAGTTGGAAACAGTGGTCGCATCAGTGTCCCTTTGTAAGGTGGTCGATGATGCTGTTAAGGCATGTTAACTGCCCCTTAGTTAGCTCCAGATTGGCATCGCTCTCAATGAGTCTGGACAGTGCTAGTTTTGCCTCGGCCTCAAAAAATAACAGGCACGACAATCCAGCATTGGACTAAGGCCGCAGGATGTGTTAGTGACATCCTATTTCCAAGATCTTATCTGCTTTTTTGTTGAGGTAATGAGATCAGCATCATGTTCAGCAGTGTTATTTATGCCCATAAATGGGTACTCGTTTAACATCTGAGTGAGATCATAGTCCGTCACAAGCTCATGAGTTCGAAAAACACCATGACCCACGGTGAGATTCGAACTCATGACCCTGTGCACCGAAGGTGCGCGCACTAACCGCTAGACCAGCCAGACTATGGCCTCAAGGTGAATGTCAATTAGGCGTGTCTTCTTGATCTTGATTTGCCCTAACTCATAGTGGAGCTTGGTGCGTTGACGGCTACCGTGTGTAGTCGTCGTTTTTTTGTTTATTATTCTATGATAAGAAACTTTCTTATAACCTTCTGAATAATAAACATGCGACGAGCCATGCCGAGTATATCACAGAGTGGCGACCGAACGATCACGGCAATTAGGTGTAGCTCTAGTAAAATTTCTAAAGGTGCAAGTGCTAATATTTGTAGATGCATTTAGTACAGGACAACCCAATTTATAGCGTACAAAAAAAAAATCAACCAGCGTTTGAATTTGTTATGGATTGTCGTAATAAATGATGTATGTGTGAAAGAGGTAATATTTCTGGAAACTTGCAGTGCAGTATAACCCGATTGGTAGCGTACGCGCGGCCGAAATTAGGATACCCTTCGCTCTTCTCGGACTAAAAGTTTTTTTAGGGCGTACATATGACTTGTATTTAATTCTCTCCCCTCCATTCTTTTCCTTCCGTTTTCACATAAGTTCCGCGGCGCCGGGAAAACAATATTTGAAGGAGGCTTGCTTGGAATAATTGGGCAAATAAAAAAATTCTATTAGAAAACTTTATTAGGGGGGAGCGGGGGACATGGTCCCATAGTGCAATTCCATTTATTTTTACATTTTTTTATGTTTGGATAAAGACACATTAATAAAAGGTGAAATTGATGTAGCAAAAAATGTTTTTTCAGACGAACCAAAACGGGGGAGGAGGATTTGTACGACAGCCCCATGATCCCATGGCTCCTTTCCATCCATTTTTACGTATGTTTTGTGGCACGAATAAAAACACATTTGTATGAGGTTTGGTTAAAATTGGCGGACAAATAAAAAAGTTTTTCTTTGAAGAACCAAATTTGGGGGATTGGTTTTATGTGTCAGCCCCATGGTCCGATTCCATTCGTTTTAGCATATGTTTTGTGACATCAATAGAAATACATTCTCATGAGGTTTGGTGTAAATTTGTGCCAGAATAAAAAAAAAATTCTTAGAATAAGCCAGTTTGGGGGTCGGGTTTGTATGGCAGCCCCATGACCCCATGATCGGATTCCAGTAATTTTTACATATGTTTTGTAACATCAGTAGAAATACATTTTTATGAAGTTTGGTTGAAATTGGTCTACAAATAAAAAAGTTTTTCTTAGAAAAGCCTAATTTTGGGGATTGGGTTTGTATGGCAGCCCCATGACCCCATCGTTCGATTCCATCTATTTTACATATTTTATGTGGCATCAATAGGGATCCATTTATATCAAGTTTGGTTAAGATTGGTTCATAAAAAAAAGTTTTTCTCAGAAGAACTTAAATTGGGGGGCTAGGTTTGTGAGTCAAACATACAAACAGCCTGCAACATAAATAAACATGTGTGCAAAATTTCAGCTCTGTAGCTTTAATAGCGGCAGAGAAAAGCGCGCTGCAACAGACGGACAGACAGACAGACGGACATCGCCCAATCAACTCACCAAGTCATGCTGATCATATATGTATGTATACTTTTTATATGGTCCGAGATGCTTCCTTCAATACGTTACAAACATCATGAAAAAGTTAATATACCCTTTCACTCTATGAGCGAAGGGTATAAAAATCGATACAAATATACCTCCTTCACCCAGAGACTTTTTTCTCCGGACAGGTGTTACTCGTACGGAACCTGGGTTCCACGGAGTACAGGCTTCTGGTGAAACAAACCTGGTCCTCCTGTTAAAAAAAATTCTGAAGATATTTAAAAATAGTTCGTCAAGCAATTGCTCGAGCAAACCGAATATTCGCCAACCACGCGCAATTGTCATTATTGTGTAATAACAATATTACAGTAGTAATGGAAACTTAGTTTCGTGAATGAATGACAATGCGTCCCCATGGAATCTGCATTGTCACGGACTCCTAACCATTTTGAGAAACTGTGGCCGTGGAGCTGGCCTCGAAGGGGCTAGTCAGTACGAATGACCAAAACGCAACGCCTATAGCTTCTTCTCAGTACCTTCTGAGGGGCCATGGTGCGTTAACTCAGCCGTTTATAGGCAAGTCAACATTACATTGCATATCATTTCGGAGTGTATATAATGTTGCAAGCACTATATATCCCCTATCCACACAAGTACGGAAAATGTTGGACCACGCCGAGATTCGATCTCCGGACCTTTAGATTACTAGCATCGTAGAGTGCGACTCAACCCAGTGAGCCACAGGCATTGCTGACTAGTATCCTGAAAGAGCCATCCGGATGAGTAAAATAACGTTATCCGTCGGTCAAATAGGTCATACGAGCATTCAATATTCATGCCAAAATATGTGAGACCTAACCTATTCTATAGACATAGAGGGTCAACGCGAATCACACCTGCTATTGAGAATTCAATGGCCAAACGTCAACTTCGGGGATGGGCAAGCCCAGGGGACCATACCAAGGCAGGATATGCAACCCCAGAGTTGGGTTTCTGAAGGAGAGTGCATGCTCGAATTCGTAAGAGCGTGTCGATAGAGCATCTGATGATCTAAAACTAAACAGTCCGACGAACTGACTAAGAGCGCATGCGCTTATGTACTCTATGTACAATTGATGCTCCCAGTATTACCCTTTTTAATTTCGAGAAGTCCAATCGCCACCCTTAAGGTCTCTGACATTAAAAATCACATTGCAATTGTGTGTATGTACTGATTTTTCTCAATAATAGTATTTAGTTAAAAATTTCATCTGTCGAATAGTTTAACCAAAAAAGGTAAAACATTTTATCTACCAATCCACCTTGCTACCGACTTCAGCACTCAGTACAAACAAAACTATTAAAAATAGTAAAATCCCAGCTGCGGGTCCATTATTGGCCATACCATCATCATTTGACCAACTCTATAATTGCACAGTAGCACGAATCTCTTGCTGAGTTAAGAAAAAAATAATCGATCGAAATCTAGCTATACGATCGACAGTTGATGGAGCTGAGCTACTAGAAAACTTCATGGATCAGCTATTAATCGCAACAATGGTTCGTACAGAAAATAATTCCAACTTAGAGACTAGCAATTGATTCTTCACGAAAATCCATGTTCTTCGTCGGCGGCGGCTTGAAGGACATACATAGAATTTGTGTAATATAATGGTATAAAGGCACGAAAATAATAAACACGTTTACTGGCAAACATGTTACAAAAGCCGACAGTAAAAAAAAAACAAATCATTCGATTTGATGTAATACCTCATCTCTTCATCAAAAGCAATTCCATCTTTGGATTTTTCTATAATTTCCCTCACTTTTCACGGAGGTACAATTTTGGAACAATTTAGAGTTTTTTGTCGGAATTTAATTGAACTCTTCATTTTGTGGAGCGTTAGCATGTTTTTTGTCAATCTCACTATACTATACACTACAGGAAAACAGATAAATCGGCACACCATTTTCGGGAACGTTTATTTCCTTTTTTTTTTTTCTATGACATTTGTGGTCTAATTAACAATTAATCTACCGCGAGAAGGATAGAGTGCTATAGCGTTGAAATATGCCAGTTGGAGAGCGTCTTTTTTACCTTCCTGCAATTTCATTTATGTGAACAAAAAGTGCCGAAAGAACGGACAATGATAGTCCAGCACCACAGCTAATGCTAACACCATTTTGGGAAATGAACTAATTACCGGCTGGTGGTGGCTGATCGAGTTCATGACTTTGAATTGTTCATCGATGGTGGTACGGGGCATGGGAATAATAGGCAAAGTCATCATAACCGCATGTGATATCGCCTATAGACGAGTTATATAGATTCTGATTGAAAAGTTTAATTGAATTTTTGTTGCGAAATCGCAAGAGGTGTTAACATGAAATTAGCGCTTCCATTTTTTGTGTGTAGACTATGACTTCCTATGGAAGCCATGAAAAATTGGAGGAAGTTTGTGGGAAATGGCGACAAAAATACAAATCATCTTCAAAAATTGGATAAAATGATGGAAAATACATTTGATTTAAAAAAGGAAAAAAAAATAAACTTACCTGACTCGTACAAGCACTCCATAAATATACGCAACTACCTAGACCTACTGATAAAACATTTTGTGATGACCAATCGACTAAATTTAAATAGAAATCATCTTGAAGTTCTGGCGCATCTAAAACCTGAAATAAAAATAAAAAGACAAAAATTGTAAATAATTGCAGTGAGTTAGATTGAAAAATTGTCCTAATGGCATGTGCTATTCTAAATAGTTTAGGCAAAAGGATTAAAGGATTCAAAATGCTCTTTTCCCTATCTCCATGAGAATTAATGCGAAGAAAAAGAGAAAAACAATTGATTCATTGGCAAGCCACATAGAACCGCAAAAGATTAATATTTTCATAACTATACCGAAAGGGAATGAGGATTGAAAGCTTCAAGCTGTAGCCCTCTACACTATGAAATCCGTCTCCATCCTGAGAAGATTCACAGGGAAGAAAATCGACATTACTAACGGAAGAGCCGGATATCTGACGACCTCCTGGTCTTCTTCTTCTTCTTATCCCGCCCTGTGGCTCACTTGATTGAGTCACACTCTACGATGCTAGTAATCTAGAGGTCCGGAGATCGAATCTCGGCGTGGTCCGTACATGGGCGGATAGGAAATAAACTCGATGTCAAAAGTATCGGGTCACTTTTGACAAGTTTCGAACTCTAACCCAATTTTCTCAAAAAGTATAAAAGTTACGACTGTGAAAGTTATATCTACAGAAAGTGCATTCTGTGGCAATTAAAATGAATGGAAACACATTGGGATTTATTAATTTATTAAGCGTTTATTAAAGATTTTACAAATAAGAGTCGTTTCCAGTCGTTTTCCGGTCTTGTAATCAGCAAGTGAAAAGCTCAAATTTAAGCTGAAAACAATGTAAAAATGGAAAAGAAAGTGTTTGGTCAGTATTCAGTGTTCCCTCCCCTTGCTCGAATAACTGCTGGCATCCTTGTATACATAGACCTCACGAGGCTGATGATGAAGTCTTGGGAAATTGCATTTCACTCCTTAGGCCAGTTAATAAACCGAAATATAAGGCGTTAGGTCGCAAAAAATGGCTCGGCTCTGGTTTTTTGGGATATTGTTAGGATAGATACCAGAAGTATACCACCAAGTTTGCAACTTCGAAAAACCTGTGCTAGTTGTAATTCCTAAAAGGTGCTTCCTACAAATACGTTGTCCATTGCACTGTTAAAGCTAAGAAAATCTTCTTTAATTTGAGTGTAACTCCAGCTTTGTAGGCGCAAAGGATCCCAAGAGACAGCACTTTAAACATTGTTTTTTGTAAAAAAGCTCGAAATTGTAATTTCAGTATTGTTCCGAGCTGAATATCGGCTTAAATGCGCATTTTTCGGAGAAAGTCATGTGACATGTAGTTATAAACCAGTTACTTAGCTGTATATATGTCGGAACGAATGGAATCAGACCATGGGGTCATTGGGCTGCCTCTGAAAATTAGGTACTTCTAAGAAAAACTTTTTTCTTTATGTACCAATATTAACCAAACTTCACCCAAGTATGTTCCTGGTTAAGCCTCAAAAAATATCTAGGAACGGATGAAATCGGAACACTACGTTATAGGGCTGTCATACAAACCAACCTCTGGAAATTAGGTTCTTCTAAGAAAAACTTTTTTCTTTATGAACCAATCTTAACCACCATTCCCCCAAATGTGTTTTTTTAGTAAAGCTTCAAAACATATCTAGAAACGGATGAAATCGGAACACTAGGTCATAGGGCTGTCATACAAACCAACCCCTGATAATTAGGTTCTTCTAAGAAAAACTTTTTTCTTTATGAACCAATCTTAACCAAACCTCACCCAAATGTGTTCCTAGTAAAGCCTCAAAACATATCTAGGAATGGATGGGATCGGAACATTACGTCATAGGGCTGTCATACAAACCTCCTAAAATACAATTTCGGACTTGTTTACAAAAAAAAAAACATTTTTTAAAGTGCTGTATCTTGGGATCCATTGCACCCAAAAAGCTGGGGCTACACTCAACTTAAGGAACATTTTGTTAGCTTTAAAAGTGCAGTGGACGACTTACTTGTAGGCAGCCTTTTAGAAATTACAAATAAAAATATGAAAAAAGTCCGAAAATTTTGAGGTTTTTTGAGGGTTACGGGGTTAGCACAGGTTTTTCGAAGTTGCAAACTTGGTGCTACACTTCTGGTATCTATCTAAACAATGTCCCAAAACAACAGAGACGAGCAATTTTTTGCGACCTAAAATCGTTAAATGACTGGGTTACCTCTTCAATAGGGATTCGCAGCTCTGGAAGCGTTGTTGGAGCAGGAACGCGGGCTCGAATGCGACGTATCCGCTTATCTCATAAGTGTTCTATTGGATTTGAGTTCGAGCTTTGAGCTGGCCAGTCCATCGGACGAATGTAGATACGTCCTGTAGATACTGGGTCACCACATAAGCAACATGTATTATCCTGCATCAACTGGATATTATGACCGATATAATCTGCGTAGGATATCACATGGACTGCAAGGATTTCATTGATGTAGCGATGTGAAGTCAATCCACGTTTACGGGCCGTCGCGTCGGTTCGATGAAAACTAATGATGTATGTCCCGTTAGCGAGATGCCGCCAGGACTATTACAAATCCTCCTCCAAAAGCAACAGATTCCGCGATGCCACACTGAGAATAACGTTCTCCAGGGCGACGATATACTCTCTGACGTCGATCACTTTGATATAGACTCACTCAGCTCAGCAAGAACGGTAAAAGAACTTATAACGTTCGTCATGCAGCTTTTGTTGGACTTGAACTGCGTTGAGGCGGCCGATTTCGCAGAACATTGAGTTGGATATAACGATCATCTGCTGCTGATGTAGCCCTAGGTCTAGGAATGATGCCCTTGCAGCTGCTGGTAAACAAAATCGGCAGACTGTACAGCTGTCGCCAATGCTTAACATCGGAGATGTACCCGGGGCAAAGAAACATAGAAAGGGTTGAGGCTTTCTACTGGCCGATAGACACACACCACTATACGAGTATATGACCAAATTCTTAACGGGAGGGTATCGACAATACATATTTGCAATTTAAGCTGAACGACTCGCCAGAATACTCAAGGTCACCATCAATAATTTAGAAACAAAAAATATTTTTTGTGTACACTTGGATGCAAAGTGGAAACTATACTTTAGAAACAAATTTCATTTTAGCTAGTCATTGGAAAAAATACTGGAAGTGATTGCATACATTTAGGCGAAATTTCGAAAAGGTCATTAAAACTGAATGGATTGCTATTTGGGTTTGAATTGCTAACCTAAATGTGGCTACGGGTTAAAATTTATATGAAAATTACCCCGTAGAGCGTAGAGTGTAGGTTAGCTTTAGAAAAAACACGGCAATCAGGGCCGGATTTTCCACATGGCCAACCTTGGCAACTGCCAGGGGCGGCCAATTTGGAGAGGCGTGATAATTCTAAAAATTTTATATTTTCCATTAATTAATCAAGTTCTGAGAAATAAATAAAAATCTAAGAAAAAAATTTGTTTGACTAGTGATTTACATGGTTGCCGCCACCAAATTTGTCAAAATTTGCCTCCCAAACATTTGAAGGTGACATTCAAGATGCCTTAATTTAATTTTTCACACAAGCAATTGAAAGTAGTATATTGAAGCACTCCAATGCATACGGTCGCCCCATATTTTCTATCTATAATACTGAAAAAAAAATCAATTGATCACGCTCCGATTCGCGATTTATTCGAAAAGTGGTGGAATCGTTTGCCAAATTTTTACAACCCGCATGAATTTGTAACCGTCGACGAATAGCTGGATTCCGCGGGAGATGCAAATTTCCAAGCCGGCGGTCGCCCGGTGCGCAAAATTTTAGGGGCGGCTTTTTGCCTAGCACTCGAAAATAAAATGTGAACAGAACCCAGAAGGAAAAATTGAATATCAACTTCGATTTAGTGGAAATACTCCAATCAACGGGGAGATTTTACCTTGCAAAAATTGGGGATGTCTCAAATTTTGGATATGTTATAAAGACAGGTGGGGTAAGTTAAAATCCAAGTTCGCGTCACTTTCCCCCCTGTGCTCCCGCCGCTATCTTGAAAAAAAACATCTAAAATCGTCTCTTTTATCGGTTTGCGGTGTATAACTCCTTCCAGTCCATTTGAGCACGAAATGTGCCGAATATGCTAAAAATTCCAAAAATCATTACCAACAAATTTCAAAACATACGTGGAGAACTCTATACTAAAATTCAGAGGAGGCTATAAGTTATTGGTACAATGCCTTTTTGTGAATTTGAAATTGGCATGATTTTTTACATTTTCTCCATTTTCTTGGCGCTATAACTCTGTTAATTTTGATTGTAGAGTACAACATCTTAAGCCGGCCCCACACCGACCGGAGTGTGGCACACACCGCACAAAAGACCGATTCCAAGAATGATACCTTGGAGTCGCCCAACCACACTGCTGCACTGCTGCTGCACGATTTTTTGTATTAATCTTTTGTGCGGTGTTTGCCACATTTCGGTCGGTATGGGGCCGGCTTAAGATTAAGTTTGTAGGAAATTTTGACCTCTACAAAATTGTCACAGCAGATTTTGTGCTCAAATGGACTGTAAAGAAGTTACAGGCCAAGAACTGATGAAAGAGCCGATTTTAGACGGTTTTTTCAAGATAGCGGCGTGAGGGGGAAAGTGACGCAAACTTGGATTTTAACTTACCCCACCTGTCTTTATAACATATTTCCTTATTCCTAACATTCCTTTTTCCTTATTCTTAACATTACATTTTATTCCATTGTTGTTTCGAATTTACGAAAGAGTTGATTTACTCAAGGAAACAGCAGCTTAATTAGAGTCACTGTGTTGGTTTCGAGTTGAATTTTAAACTGCAAGGGAAGCCGTTGTAAACACCATGATCGCTCTATCATATGCCCCGTAGATAAATTAGCTTTACCCATTGGGCCAATTCAAACTATAACAAAACGACCGTATGGGCAAACATCCACGACAAATTGCAAAGTTTACGATGCGTTGATTACGAGATAATGGCACTTTTATGTTTGGCAATTGATAACTCGGGAAGCAATAGACGAATCTTTCTTAAATTTGGTAACACTTTTAGAGCGCGGGATATCCTTTTTAGATTTGGTGAAAATTTAAAGGCTCTAGCTAGGGAGTAACAGCCGTCGCAATAGTGCAAAGTTTAATCACGGTTTTATCGTTGGTAATCAAGCCAATAGACCGATCTTTCTTAAATTTGACACACTTGTAGAGTGTCCTTTCTTCATATTTGCTACGCAAATTTCAAGACCCTAGCCTTTGTTTTCTTAAAGCCTTTAATAAAATCGTGGAATGTGGAGTACTTCCACAGAAGCGCAATTACTAATGTGCAATATTAAACCGTTCAAGGTTTTAAATGGTTTCTTTAGGAAAGATTCTCCATAAAGAAATGCTAATGCAAACGAGGAGAGAATGCTGTCAAACTGCTTCAAATGTGGCATCCGTAATTTTTTGAGCTGATCAACATTATTTTTGTAAAGCTAAAATTAGATGAATGGCGATGTTATGGACAACAGGGCACAGAATAAGCCCTTACTTTCCTTAGTTATTCGCAATATAATTGATTTTAATATGAAAATCTCTCAAAACTAACCATTACATTTTTTAAGCTAAATATTTTATAATTTTTTTTAGACATTTGTAAAGTTGAAAAATGTGCTCCAATACTACCAATAAGTCGAACGGAAATAAAATATTTATGCACATGATCATACTGGGTTAGATCCATAACACTTCACACATATTAGCAAAAGTTCGCACGTTCAAATTATCTTACAATTTTTGCGGGTAATTTAATAATTTCATAACTCAGTTTTTTTCGTATAAAAACCGTTCTCTCTTTTTCATCCAAGTTTGCACAAAAGTTTCACGAATTTAAGGTGTAAAAATTCAAAATTTTTAAACAGTAGCCGAAAAATATAAGCAATCTTGCAAAAATTATTCCCTCCCTTTGCAAAATGCTATCTACGCCACTCAGCGGTAATTTAACCACTCCCCAGGTGTATAAATCCGGCACTGACGTCGATATCATTACAATTTGCAAGGAGCCTTAAAGTCTCCTGGTGGACGAAGCTAGGGAAAATTAATGTGGAAATGAATAGCCCGAAAAAGATGCATATTTGGATCCATTTAAAATTCGTTTGCTTCCGAACTATATCGGTTGGATGAAGGAAATGGGATTCACGGCGCCTGACCTATAAATTAAATTTCGGAAAGGTCTGCTTTGTCACGAATGTGCCCAAGGTTCAATGGATTTTTTTTTTGCCCATTTCAGTGCTAGAACATTCCCCTCTAGACTCGGCACTTCACCATCCCGATGTATGAATGCTACTTATAAATAAATACACGGAGAGAAAAATGTGCAATGAATTCAACAAAATCATACAATGAAATTCACAACATACAATTTCACTAAATTTGTAGTGAAAGTTATTAAAACGTAGTGAAATTGATTACAATGTAGTAGTTTTAACTGGTGTTGGCCTTTTGTAAAAATGAATGCAGTGTAATGACAAAAATCAATGCATGATATTTGTATGGATATTTACATTTATTGCGTTTGAGGTAATTTTCACCACAGCTTGTAATAATAATTATTGCATGGTGTAATAGTTTTCATCCTTTTGTACATGAAATTAACAACAGCGCGTAATAATTGTGAAACTGTCAAAAAATAAAACGACTAATTTATTCGCATAACTTGTAATCTTTGATAGCTTAGGTGTAGACGTAGGACTACGAAACGATAGGTCCCCGATTCAATTCTCAGTAGAAGCAAATTGTAAAAAGGTAAAGTTAGAATAGGGGAAAAGAAGTTAAGGATAGTTGAGGATAAGGTAAAAATAGAAAAAGGAAAAATAAAAAAAAATCACTTTTTGTATTTTTTCTATTATCGTCAAATTATCTTCCTGGCAAATTTTATTATCAAAATTTCACAAACCAATTGTTAATTTTATTACAGCGCAATGCCATTTTTGATTACAGATGTAATAACTTTTACATCAGTTGCATTAGGGTCAAAAATCATTACAAATGCAATCGTTTTTATTACAGTTTTAATACCTTTCACTACATTTGTTCTCTCCGTGTACTCAACAAATGAACTTCACTTACCTTAAAAGGAATTCTTGAGATCTTTCGCGTTGCTTTGCGCGGTGACCGAAGCAACTTTTGACTTTTTATACTAACTGGCGACAGTGAAACGCAGTGTTCATCCTGAAAGAATAAAAAAAAAACATATTTTGTTAATATCATACAAAAAGAACATTTTGCTAAAAAGATAACCAACAAATATGCATACTTAAGAGTTAAAACTTCTATTCAATGAGCTTTTGCTTGCTATTTTAAGTGGTGGTGACATTCATATTTTCTAAGTTCATTTACTTTTATTCCTTATTCCTCTAATGAGAAAGATTTTCTTCATTTTATTTTCAATTTTCGATAATTTCAAGTATGTTTTTGCCACTCTAAAAATTGTCGTTTAGAGCTTCTGACACTATACGTACACAAAAGATGCTTAATTGGCTCCTTATTGTATATATAGCACTCGAAGAATTAGCACGTTATTCAAGTGACTATTAAGTTTGTATGGGCAGGGTCACAAACTTGGGTTTCGAAAAAAAAAATCAGCAATATGGTTTTCTGCATGTATGTATGTAGTAAAAACTGTTTTCGTGTAGGAAGATGTGGCGCGTTTACATATCATTATTACTAAAAATACATGACGTTTGGACTCATGTCTTCTACTCTCAAGTTGATTTCGACAATTTGTTTTCTTTTTTTTGTTCTACATGCATTGGAAACTTTTCAAGATGGATTTGAATAGTTCAATGTGCAGAAATAGCCTTTTTGGTCGGCTTGATGCTTCATTACTTGTGTATTGTGGTTTTCTATAAAAAAAATGTTTACTGTGTCAGGTTGGGTTTAGATTTTTTTTTTGGTCTTATAAAATCTCGTTGGACAATTAGACATGTGTCGTTTTTTAAAAATGTGAACATGTCCTAAAATGCATGCGGTTGATAAGTTGTCCATTTTTTTTTTTCAAACATTGAATTTGTATGACAGAACATTTCATCAAGATACATTTTGATGACTTGTATATTTCTAGAGCCTCTTATGGTCTCATGCCAGTTAAGAGGACTCAAAGAACTTATTGTTGAAAAAAAATTTCACCATGGTTTTTGAAGAAGCTTTTACTTTCTTTTTGTTTTTGTTTGTTTTCTGGATTGCCTTTTAGATTTTAAAGTTTAAATGGATATTTTACCTCTTTATCAATCTTGCAGCATATTAATGTTCGATACACGCTTAGTAATTTTAGAACCATATTCCATTCACACGATAATGATGACTCAGTTATTAGAATCAAAGGATCAACAAATATCATGTTTCTCTAATAAAACAAAATAATTCAATGACCACTGGCCAATTTATTAGCACTAATAAAATTTCTGACATATTCAGTTACGGACTACGAAAATTTATGCTAACATATTTATTTACATGCACAACTATTTATTCAATGCACTGTATTATAAAAGAGGCATCGAAAATCTTGTTTCGTTGTGCAAAAAAAAGCATCAAACAAAATTGTAGAAATTTAATAGGTTTTACATATTCAATATGCATGTGTAGTGGGAGTTTCGTATAAACAAGTTTTATTTTAAATTTTCAAAAAAAAAAGGAATCCTAAAAAAGTCGTTTGTCCACCCAGTGTGGGCGCTAAGAAAAAAAAATGCATTAGGTTATTGTGTATGATGTTTAACAAGTTCTGATACTTATCGTCGCGGTGTCAATGAATGCATTATCTAAACTTTTTTTTTAGTTCTATAAAAATCAAATTTTTTTCTTATATAGCCATTAAATGTTCAAATGAGTTATTATAGAAGAAAAGGATATAGGAGGTGTATATGAAGATAAATCTTTATAGGAGAATATGAAACTATGTAGTGAACCGGTTTGTTTATAGAGATAGTTGGTTGATGATGATCTTTTCACTATTGTATTGTCATTTTTATAGATTTTGTTGCATCATTATACAGTCCCACACATTTTGCACTTGTTGTACGATAAGTCGATAAGCCTGGACAATGAATATGGAGAGGCAATTCAAAGTTTGATTTGTCGATTAAAACAATAGGATGAATAAATTTAAATTGTGTGGAAATAGTAGTAAAGACGTATGAGCTACGGGGAGGTTTTTTGTTAAGTTGTGTAAGTAAAAAAGTTTGCGTCATCATTAGCCTTGACCCGTGACGCCACCGGATACATTTTGGAGACATGATGGGAGCCTATACCGCAGGTCGAGCAACGCGAAACAATGGAGCGGTATAAAGAACGAGGCAAGGAAGAAGAAAGATGGGAGCCTAGACGTAGTGTGCTATGTATTAGAATATTGCTTTAAGTCGTTTATAATGTAATATTTGCGTGGGGTTTATGGTTGGAATAAGTGGGCAAATAAAAATATTTACTCAGAAAATTTTATTGGGGGATGCAGGAGCATGGTCCCTTAGTACGATTCCATTTTTTTACCTTTTTAGTTGCTTTGATATAGACACATTAATTCAAGGTTTTGTGAAATTGGTGCAAAAAAATGTTTCTTAGAAGAACCAAAATGGGGGGGGGGGGTTGTCTGGCAGCCGAATGACCCCATGGTCCGATTGGATCCATTATTAAAGATGTTTTGTGTTATCAATAGGAACACATTTGTGTAAAATTTAGTTGAAATTGGTACACAAATAAAAGTTTTTCTTTGAAGAACCTAATTTGGAGGGTTGGGTTTGTATGGTAGCCCCATGACCCCATTGTCCGATTTTACCGATTCAAACATACAAGTCAAGTCATGCTGATCATATATGTATACTTTTTATATGGTCGGAGATGCTTCCTTCAATGCGTTACAAAATTCATGACAAAGTTAATATACCCGTTCACTCTATGAGCGAGGGGTATAAAACGGGAATAACTATTTTCTTCATAATACTTCAATTACTTACTTAAATTATGGTCTACTCTACCGCATTGGTTTTAAGCCCGATAGCTCGTGAACTCCCCATGATTTGTTTTTATACCCGTCACTATGTGATAGGGTGTATGTATTAACTTTGTCGTGAAGTTTGCAACGCACAAAAGGAAGCACTTCCGAGTCCGACTATATAAAGTATATATATTATTGATCAGTGTGACGAGAGAAATCGATTGAGCGATGTCCGTCTGTCTATCGGGCTGAAACTTTGTATGCAAGTTTCTTTTTAGTGTACGCTATATATATTTGGGAACGAATGGAATCGGACTAAGGCGTCATGGGGCCGCCACAGAAACCAACCCTTTACGATTAGGTTCTTCTAAGAAAAACTTGTTTCTTTATGTAACAATCTTAACCAAACTTCATCCAAGTGTGTTCATAGTAAAGCCTCAAAACATATCCAGGAACGGATGGAATCGGAATATTACGTTATAGAGCTGCCTCAGCTCGTACGGCTCGTCGTTTGAATGAAGCCTAAGGCTTCATGCACAAGAAGCGAAAAAGGCTCGCAAGCTCGACACATCGAAATGCATTGGGTTATATGGGAAGCTCTCGACGAGCGAGAGCCGTGCTGCTATCAAAACACGGCTTGCGACAGCTCACGAGCGGTGAATTTGCGGCTTGTTGTGCACGAAATGTGAAAACTGGTGCAAATACGTCTCGCGAGTAGTGTTTTGACAGCAGCACGGCTATCGCTCGTCGAGAGCTTCTCCTAATGCTTGAAATAGATTAGACGCGTCAGCATCAGCGTCGGCATCAGCATCTAAATTTCAATTTAGAACACACATATTTGCCTTTGATGGCCCATATTGAGAGCAAAGCAGCAGCAGTATCGGCAGAAAAAATGCCAACTTCTGTTCTAAATTGAAAACTTCTGCTGAGTGTCGCCAAAATGACTGCGGATTGTATGGGATTGTATGAGAATTTGGTTGGCAGCAATTGAAACGACATCCAAACGTCAGATTTTTGTGTAACAGCTGACAGCCGGTTACATTGTTTTCTTTGTGCTGTAGGTGAAATATTTTGATTCCGATGTAAAATCATTTAGCCAACTGGCCTGGTTTGTAGCTTCATCTGTGCATATCGGCGGTGACATGAGGAACCAATCACAGCTTTGGTCAAAGGAGAAAAAAGTAAAATCATTTGCGATGGAAGAACAAATCATAGAATTTCTAAAACGAAAAAAGACCCTGTATGACAAGATATAGTATATACGCGCACGGAATGTTGTTGGGAAAATGGCAGGCACGATTACATATCATATGGACAGTCGATGCCTCTGCTGATGTTTCTGCTGACGCGTCTCATCTATTTCAAGCATAAGAGCCAATGCATTTCAATGTGTCGAGCTTACGAGCCGTTTTCGCGTCGTGTGCATGAAGCCTTACCGTAGTTTCACATTGCAAGACGAAACCGGACAGCGAGAGCTTTTGTAGTGGACAGCAGACAAGCATTGTGCATTTCACATTGTAAGAACGCGTGCGACGACAAGCGGCACGGCTCTCGTTTGCTCTCGCTCGTCGTGAGCTTCCCATATAACATATAACCCAATGCCTTTGGATGTGTCCAGCTTGCGAACCGTTTTCGCCTCGTTTGAATGAAGCCTAAGGCTTCATGCACACGACGCGAAAACGGCTCGCAAGCTCGACACATCGAAATGCATTGGCTCTTATGGGAAGCTCACGACAGCGAGAGCCGTGCCGCTGTCAAATCACAACTAGCGAGACGTGTTTTCACATATCGTGCACCACAATCCGCAAATTAACAGCTCGCGAGCCGTGTTTTGACTGTGCATGGCTCTCGCTTGCTGTCGCTCGTCATGAGCTTCCCATAAGAGCCAATGCATTTCGATGTGTCGAGCTTGCGAGCCGTTTTCGCGTCGTGTGCATGAAGCCTTAGGGTACCTTTTTGAAGTGAAGCACAAGTGTGTACCAAAATTCACATTTTTTCTCTTATCTCTTAGAACGTAATTACAAGCGTGCTGTCAACCACCCTGTTAATACTGCAAGGATAGCAAAAAAAAACATCCTGGTACAATTTTCTACGTTATTGTTCTACCAGAAATCCAACAGGATTGAGAATCGCAACGTATTCTATTGAATACCGGCTTAATATTGAATAAGGTTTGGCAAAAAATGTGTACATACCAACATATAAAAAGAATGATGAAAAATTCTCTGATCAAAATTTACATAAAAATACCTCACGAATGCGTGTATCAATGCCGGTACGATGCTATCAGTTTACGTTTAATCCTTGGAAGAGTGCGTCCAACGGGGTAGGATTAAGAATTAAGAGCCGCATGAAGCGTCTAATTTCGTATGGCACATTATTATTAAAAGCTGCGTTACCGGTTTCTCAGATATTTTTAGCTTTTTTTCTATGGAGTTTGATGTGACTGACACTTTTAAAGCAAAAATCTCTAAACGTGATTTTCGCAGTTTTATTGACTATTTTTGATTGTTGAAAATACACATAGATACCAGAAAGCGTGCGCTTATGCAACACACCAAGAAAGAGATTAATTGATATTTTTAAAAACCTGATAGAATGGAGGCTTTATTTTATAAAAAAGAGACGCCTATTTATAGAAAAAAATAGCAATTAGTATGCGCAAACATATTTAGATTATTTCAGGGTTGATAGCTTTTATAAATTATATTAGAGATTTTCATCATTTTTTTATCTACGAGTGATTATTTGGGAAACAAAATATTAAAGAGATTAGGGCAATATTATTATTTAATACAAAAAAAAACTTAACATAAGGGTTTTATGGAGATTTTAAATATGTTTTAGCATTTTTTCATCTTTTATTGCTTAATTATTTGTAATACAGTCTGTAGTCTGGCTGGTGGTGTGGTTAGTGCGCACACCTTCGGTGCACAGGATTGTGGGTTCGATTCTCACCAATTGAGAGTGATTTGAGTCACCAATTCAGTTTATGGTGTGCGTGCACGTCAACAAAAAAAGAAGTTAAGATCTTGGAAATTGAATGTTCACTAACACATCTGCGGCCTTAGTCCAATCTTGGACTGTCGCGCCTGTTATTTATTATTTGTAGTACAAATTATGGAGATTTTTCCTTTTGTAATTTCTAATTTACTACTCATTTAATTTCAATTTCTGTACACATAAAGGGCTAGACTAGAAATTTCGAAGAATACAAATCTAGTAAATAAATAACACAACAACAGCCGGATGAACTTTAGTCGGTGCTTCCTATCTCCTTTTATGTTTAGCGTAAGGAATTCGTATAGCACAGGATGAAGTAAGGATTGGAGATGGTTTTAATGAGTTTTGCAACTCAAAATGTAGCCTAGAAAATATGCATTATTTGATTGGCGACAATGGTATGTATATTTTAAACTTGACAGGATTATTGGAGATTGTCCTCTACATATGGGGGAAAAGTCTTGTTCCACAGGGGGTATATACGAAGGAGAAATAGGGGAGTAAAAGTAGCATTTTACAGTTTTTTTGTGTCTATTTCAAAATTGGTCAAATCTATATGAAAATATTCTGAGTACGTAATAAACTAAATAAAATTTCCTTGGCAGTAATAAAATTTATTACTCGACTTGTTTTTGAAAAATATCCTGTTGGGTATTTTTAGATAGGTATGTACTACATTTTGCATCATTGTCGTGCTCTGTGGCCGTGATTGTTCGGTCGCCACTCTTTGAAATAGACACTTATATAGAGAAACGAGTTTCCAAACTCGGCACGACTCGTCACAAGTTTATTATTCAGAAGAAGATGATAAAAAATATTCTTATCGTAGAATAATAAACTACCAATGCGACTAGGAAGTGGTATGGCTGACAACCGTATCAAACTCCGAATTCAGTTGTCTTTGTAACGTTGATGACTACACACGGTAGTCATCAACGCACCATGCTCCACTAGGAGTTACGGTATGAAGAGATGTACTACATTGTGCATCATTACTCTTGAAAGTACGAAAGTTAAGCCATTTAATTCTGCAATGATCTGCAAGGATTGATCCGGTGGCCCTTATTTCATCCTTATTTAAAATCAAAAAACAAATTTGTACACGCCCGTAACTCTTCCAAATTACATTAAGGAGGAAAATTTCGGTTTGTCTTTAAGGCAGAGCTTCTTTACACTTCATACTAAATACCAGCTCAATCAAATCAAAATTAATTGTAGCTTCCGTACAAAGTGACCTACAGTGCTCTACTTTACTTTTTCTCCGTCTCCTACTGCCCTACGGTCTCGCGTTGCTTACGCTGAGATGTAGACACATCGCCCTTTCTGGTGGTAATGTCTCAGCCTATTTCACCTCTATCTTGGATCATGTCATCGCCGAGAGCAATGTGTTGTTGGCTTTTCATTAAAGACATCCAAGTGTTGATCAGTCTGCCTTTGGCCTTGGGTCCATCAAGTGTAACATCCATTTATATCGCCTGATTTGAGGGTTTCTCAGGCGGAAGGTTTCTCTGCAACCCTGTTTTGGTTGAAATAAAGGAAGGCACTCAATGTTCGAGAAATGCTTCTTAATGAAGCCGCATAGCCCTAATTCGATAAGTCCGTCGATAACGGAAAATAAAGTTAGATGGTGTGGATTCGATCTGATTTAATTCCAGGATTTAAGAGTTTTCTTGATAAGAGCGCATGCATTTTGTCAAGCTGGCCGGCATGTTGTTTTGGGTGCTTTGTTCGATTTTTGTTAGTCAGTTACTCTAACAGTATAGATACGCGATCGCCCGTCAAAATCGTTAACGTTTTTGAAAACCTAATGTGAAACTGATGCGAATACGCAATTACGCTGTTGGAGGCCGACAAGAACATGCTTATCTCGTATGGCACACATAGCATTTGTGATCATATCTTCTGGGCCGTTGTACCTTTCGAGCCTTCGACGATAGCACCAACTTCAATCTGCTTTTCAGCAATGAACATCGGGTCGTACCAACTACCAACCCACCAGCTTGACACGATTGTTTACTGCGGCTTAATCTATTCTCTAAAAAAATCACAGCGAAAAAAATCAAGGTGTCTTGTAATTGAGTAAATTTTCTATTTATGTCGGTTCAGCTGTTCAAAAGATAAGGACTAGCACAAAGCAAGTCCTTTCAGAAAGCATAGGTTGTCAAACTAAGCAACGTCTCAATTGCAAGTGATGTAGATAGGAATTGCTTTTTCAGATTCTAACTTGAATTGAATTAAATGCTCAAACGTTTTGGTAAAAATCACGCCATTCCGTATTATAACAAAATAAACGAGACCGAGGCTAATTTCGGGCGCGGCCGAATAAAATGGCATTATTAACTCAATTTTTCATAATTTTGGATTTAACGATGGTCGACTTATATCTCATTAAGCAATAATATCCCCGAATCGCATTTAACTATCGTAAAAGGTCCAAGAAACATTTAAAAATAAAAACGAATTAATCATAGATAAAAACGATTTTAAAGCTCATCCGCAGAAAATACGACCGTCTAATTAACTACTGAATGAGAAAATCTATGTTTCGTCTTCTAAAAAGTGCTTGAAGCTATACGACTAAGATGCGGTCTCCTAAAGAACATTCCAGGAATGAAAATTCTATTAACCATTTTTTTTTGTTAATTGCCCCACACAGTAGCCAGATCCGATAAAGATCGTATACGTCGTTCGGCAATGGATCAGATTTAGCTAGTATGTTTCCATTTTAATTCCAATCTAACCTGACGTTCTAATTCGTTGCAGATGGTATAAGGCATCGTTATTCATGTGCAATTTTTCTTCGACACTTTTTATGGATTTCCTTTCAGACTTAATTTAGATACTAGACGTGAAATAATTTGGTGCAGATAGTCATAAAATTCAGTAGTGTACAGTAAAGATTATTATCCTACTAACTAAAGAGGTTTAAAATGTACATACTCGTATATATATTTCATTATGGGCATTGTGGCATGGCATTACTCTTAAACTCTTTAAAACTATCCATTTCGAATTTGTATTTTCGACCAACATCTTTAAGAATCGTATGCACCTGAGACGAAAGAAAATCGCAAAAGCTGCTGCGCTGCTATGATGCCACTAGCGTATCAGATGGTTGATTCACGGTTTAATTACGAAATCTTCTGCATAAAATTTAAATAGATAACAATTTGGCCGGAGCAAATCAATGTTATGGTGCGATAGACTCGCAAGGTTTCAAGGTTAGAAGGACATAGACTTTTGTGTTGCAGTGCAGTTGGAAGTTTATAGAAAAGAAGATAATGGTCTCTGCGTCGTTTCACTGGATCATCATAGTCTTCTTTTGGAGTCTTTTGCTTGCAGCCATAGAAAGAAGGTTTTTTTTTGTATGTGAACAAAAGAGATTTTTTGAAGATTTTTTATTATGGAGCTCAGGTGATCAATCTTAGTCGTCGATTTCGCCATGAAAGAATGGTGGGGCTGTTTAAGTAATTTCAGATAAATTTAACGTTAGCAATTACAAAATTTAGGATACGACTTACCAATATTCGAGCTTAGGAATGTAGTCGACCATAAACTGTCAAGAAATATGCTTTGAAATGACATCAGCTAATCATTACTATTCAACTTTTCACTGGAGTCATCATATCTCATATGGCTATACTCGTAAAAATCAAATAATCAGATAGCTACTGACTAAGTCTAAATTCTTTGTGCAAAAAAATACAAATTACAAATATATCGGAATTTGCGATAATCATTCCATAATTAAAAATTTAATAATACAAATTTCACTTTCATAAAAATTCACACAACGTCTAATGATTCAGAACATTTACAAATACCAAACCAAATAACTTTACATTGATAGAGGCGAAAGGAAACTGTTTTCCTTTTTCGCAACTATCGTCTGTTCCGTGTCATAAATTTTGATAATCCAAAGTAGGAAGATTTTTTATTGCAGAAGAGAAATTAGGTTGTTATTGTAGCGATTCAAGCAATTTGTTTTGCTTGAATCGAGAAGAGCTTGGCAGCTCTAGGCCGTTGCCGTTGTAACTACGGATAGCTCCGACTGAGACAGTTTTA
Source organism: Microchrysa polita (assembly GCA_949715475.1). Classification (NCBI taxonomy): domain Eukaryota; kingdom Metazoa; phylum Arthropoda; class Insecta; order Diptera; family Stratiomyidae; genus Microchrysa; species Microchrysa polita. The sequence continues at coordinate 28,719,811 of OX454418.1, read as the reverse complement.
TAGTAGAACCGGCTGTAGTCCGAGCATTTGTTTTTATAAAGACAACACAAACATTTATGACCACAGTGGGATTCGAACCCACGCTCCGGCAACTCAGAGATATAGCGTCATCTCTAACCACTGAGCCACCGAAATTAGGCTGTAACATTTCGCGAAGTATGATCTCAAAAATGATTTGACACCTCACATGTGACACGGCCTTTACAGAAGGAAATGAACAACAGTTTCGTTGAAAAATGTGTTTCGTCACCGCACCCAATGTATTAATAAGTATAGCCAATATAGCCTGAATATAAACTTTTTCGTAACGTAATCTTAGGTGTAATACTCGTATCTATAGGCAAATCGCAGATGGCATGATGATTCATAATCTGATTATAATAAGAATATCCGCATCGATTGATCGATTCTTTCAAAAATCGTCTCTCCGGAAAAAGTGCGTAAGCCTATGTATACGCCTATAACAAACCAAATTAAAATAAGGTGATGTTGAATACCGTATAGAGGTATACCGACATCAGCCGCAGACGTGATGTCTTAATATACGAAAAACGTTTGAAGAATCATCATGAATAATAAATGAGATTCGCTCGTGCTCTAGACAGGTAGACTGACATTGGGTGGCACCCGTAGACTGGAGCATGGTCAAAGAAAGTGTGGGACGAAGAGTATGGTATATAACTTAATTTGCCGACTATTGTTTAGAATAAATCCTGATTTCAGAAGAAATTTAATATTCCTGGAACACAAAAATATTTTTTTCTCTGACTCTGAAAGACTCGACAAAACACAAACAACTTAGTGATAATATTTATGTCACCACACCACACCTTTTCTGACTAAGCCCTCTCTTATTCAAATAACCAAATAGCAAAAACAATTGTGCAATTATATTAATATTCCGTTGCAATTTGTTGCAATTTACCGAGCACTGTCTCTAGCACAAACCCAACTGACCCAATGCATTTCAATTATTACCGTCACCAAATCAAATTCTGTAATACCAAGCAGGTCTATTGTTAGTTACCTTCTTCGTGTTTAGAGTGAATGACTTTGAGAATCTGCTTAAATGCGATGGAGTTGTATGGAGGCGGCTCTATTGCACAATGAATTGCAAATTTAAAATAAGTACATACAATTGTTTGGGATAAATATAGAATTCACCGGCCGGATAATCATGATTGTGTGGCTTTTTTCAATTGAAATTCATTATTTATTATCCAAAGCTCGTTTTGCGGCCTACGACAAATCTTGGATGATTTTTATACTGGTACGAGTATTTGGGGGCGGATTGTCTTGCGTTTTCCTTCCACAAATCTCTTTCCTGTTTTGAGTGTCTCCCTTTTATTTAGAAAAATTATTAGAGATGGTTAGAGGTTATAGTGTTCCATTGTTTTGTATTTTGTGATAATGATGGAGACAGTGGCGTGTTTTGAAAATCGTTAAAGAAGGAGCACGCGGTACAATATAAACGCAGGGGATTTTATGATTTTTGGTGTATGGGATTCAGGTTGCAGGCGACAACCGAATTACCTAATGAGGTTTACTCAACACAACAAGCGCTTCTCAAAAGGCGTATCGAAATATTCACGAAAATACCTTAATTTTTCCATTTGAACTAATATAATCTTTCCGTCTCAAGGACACAAGAATCGATGGGAGTTTTAAGCGTTTTGCTTGAAGCCACAAAAGCAATAAATTCGTCATAAAGGACTGCCTCCAAAACGATAATGGCTGTAAGGTACAGAAGTGCGGGGACCAAACGGGGAACAGTATTCAAGAATACAACGTACAAGAGAGTTGAAGAGGAGAATACAAGAAGAAATATTGCCGATCTCGAAGCTCTGTTACATATATCAATTATGTGAAGGTTAAATTTCAACTTACTGTCAAATGAAAGCCCCCAATCCTTAATACTTTAACTAAAGAAGTAGCGATATTCAAAAGTCAAAGGATTATGCTTAAGTAAAAAGGTCATAGAATGACATTTTTGTACATTTAGATTAAGACAGTTTCTTTTACATCAATTTTCGAAGGCAACGAGGTCCCCTTGAAGAATAAGGCAGTCATCAACAGACCTGATAGCTCTGTAAAGTTTCAGGTCGTCAGCATAAAGCAGGCGGGAAGAAGAAACTTGCAGAGGTAAATCATTAATAAAAATGTTAAACAGTCACTCAGAGAAAACTTATTGTAACATTAACTATGCAACCAAGTTAATACTACTATTTCAAATTTATCATGAAAATGGTTGATTTGTACTAAGAAATAGTTCTTTCAACCAATTAAATGATCGTTTACGTGTCATATCTTCCACAAGTGAAAACAACTACGGCATAGTTGTTTTTGAATATTAGCTTTGCTATTTCTTTTATGCGATGTCTCACAATGTATGGTATAAATTACAAACTTCATCACTCATAGAGTATGTATGGTCTAGTACACGGTTTACCAACAGTGTGGTCCGCGGACCGGGGGTGGTCCGTGAGAGACCCGTAGGTGGGCCGCGGGGAGACTCTGGGAACTTCTTACTAATTAAAGTCAAATGCTAAACAGGGGCTATCATCACCATGTAACAGATTATAGTATTACTATGCTGCAAATTCCGTGATTATGGGAAGGCGAAGGGTTGCGTATGTTCGTTGATGATAGGCCAATTCCGAAATTATTCAAACTCAAAATCAAAATTCGAACTCGAGAGCACAAATTAAAAAGGTTTTTCACGGTAAACATTGTCACAAATCCGAGTCAAAGAACCGGTCTGTACCATTTACTGGATAAATTTTAACCGAAGTTAGCTCATCAAAACAAGAAGACCTATTCCTGCGCGAGAAAAATCTCAGCTGGTGAGGCAAGTGTTGACACGAACAAAACAGTTTTTCTCCCTTCTCGCAACCTGACAAACATCGCAAATCTTAAATCATGTTTCCTTCAAGATGGTGTTAGTATACAAATTCAAACCCAATGACAATATGTTGCGGTGGGAGTTGTGGACTGCGCCTTCGAAGAGATGGAAGCCGAACTTCATTTTCCTCAGACTTAAGCACAAAGATAACGTATGTATCTGTTCTGTCAAGGATATTTATGTGATCAGTGGTTTCCTACTTTATTTTTAAGTAGGAAATAACAAAAAAAAATAATAAGGGCAATTTGTGATGGAATGTAGAGCTTCAGCTTCTGAATACAATACCTCCACAAACAAGGCTTAATTCGTTTCATTATTGGTGGTCCGTCGAGATAAATTTTTAGGCTTAGTGGTCCGCAGACGTTTCTGAGTTGGGAACCACTAGACTCTAGTAGGTAGGGCGTTGGTCTCCAATTCATAGGGTCTCGGGATCGAATCCCGCTGTAGGTAGGTAATTTATTACGCAATTTAGAGTGTAAAAAGGTTAATAAAATATAAAAGAGGTCAATGAGTTATATGATTTATGAGTTACTACGCTCACCAAGCCAGCGTTCGCGCTTTGCGCTCTCGGGCAATTTTTTTTTTTGCAATCAAGTGAAAAATCAACTAGGTTTCATAGTTGTACTGACTATGACATGTATGACATATGACATTGTAGATAACTCAAAACTAACGGTTATACAGTTATAACAAGAACCAGACTAGAAGGAAATCACTAACCCTAAAGTCCTGGAGTTTGACCGAGTTAAATACCACAATCGACAGTTTCAGTTTCAGTTTGCCTTCGTAAAGTCGGTGTACACGACGTGATCTTGACACTGGTTGTCCAAGGCCCGAGACACAGTGTTAGGTAAACACCACTATTTAAGCTTAGGATATCACAGGATGGGCATTTACGAAAGCTCAAAGGATAGTTCATCCCGGCAATAATTAAAACCGAGCAATTGACAAAAAAAAGGATTGCGGCGGGAATTAGAATTTGAGATAATTTGGCAAAGATATCAATTGAATAGTGAATGTATGTATAGCAGTGGCGTGCACAGCCATTTTGTGAAGGGTATGCCAAATTAAACCCGAAGAAAAGATGACAAATACGAGTATAAACGCTTTTTGATATGTCGAAATAAAAAAGAAGATTAGTGTTTCCTAAGTAATTGAGTAATCTCAGGATAGCTAAAAATGAGGAAAAACCGCCTAATTTATTTTAGAAAGCACTAAATAACTATAATAAAAAAAAACTTTGTAACGTTAACAAAACAGTGCTTGAAAATTATTTAAATCAATCAAACAAATACAAACATTTGCATTGTAAGATTTATTGATTTTCTCAAATGTGTACACTGTAGGCATACAAACCTTCTTTTGTAATATGTACATAACACAGTGTGTCTAACAAGATTCATACATAGCTATGCAACCAACCCCGTACAAAAATGTGCATTATAATTTGTTTCTGATTAGTAAAATACATTCTCTTTCAAAAAATAATAAATTCCTGTTTCAACATTGTTTAAATATTAAAAAACAAACAAACATTTTGTCAAAACTGAACGACACATTTTGGGACCTACTGTTTATTTCCGCTTTGGTTCCCTTTGCTCAAATCTTATCACGACATTTTTCGCCGCTTGTGCTATAGTCATCGTTCGTCCGTCAACTTTGTTCGCCAACGCCAAGGCAGGCGTGCTTCTCTTCACCATATAAACCTGCAACATTGTTGCAGTTGAAATTTTTCAATTCGTATGAAGATTACAAGCACGGCGAAATGGTGCTTATCGAGCATACTCTAGTGTCGGCGAAAAAACGAGGTCAGTGGAACCTACACTATTTATATAAAGATGGCGCTGGTACATTTATTGAGGAAAGAATTAACAGTGAAATCAGTAATTATTTTCATTAACTTGTATGAAGAAAATGTTTTGAAATGAAAGGGTATGCACTGCTTATTTGCATATATGGAGTGCACGCCACTGATGTATAGGCATATTTGTGGGACCTTTAAGATTAGTAGATCCCGGTTATAATGTACTTATGGCAAACAAAAACTAGGGGGCTTCGCCCCCTGCTCGCTACACTTGCCAACCCCCGGGGGGGCCGAGGCTAGATTCGGGCGGGCCGAAATTTGGATAAAAAAAGTTTTTCTTAGAAGAACCTAATTTGGGGGGTTAGGTTTGTATGGCAGCCCCATGACCCCATTATCCGATTTGATCCCTTCTTAGATATGTTATGTGTCATCAAGAGAAACACATTTGTGGTAAATTTGGTTGAAATTGGTGCACAAATAAAAAAGTTTTTCTTAGAAGAACCTAATTTGGGGAGTTAGGTTTGTATGGCAGCCCCATGACCCCATTATCCAATTTGATCAATTCATAGTTATGTTTTGTGTCATCAAGAGAAAAACGTTTGTGTAAAATTTGGTTGAAATCGATGCACATACAAAAAAGTTTTTCTCAGAAGAACCTAATTGGGGGGGTTGGGTTTGTATGGCAGCCCCATGACCCCATGGTCCGATTTGATCGATTCTCACATATGTTGTGTGTCATCAATAGAAATACATTTGCGAGGAATTTGGTTGAAATCGATGCACAAATAAAAAAGTTTTTCTTAGAAGAACCTAATTTGGGGGGTTAGGTTTGTATGGCAGCCCCATGACCCCATGGTCCGATTTTACCGATTCAAACATACAAACTGCCTGCAGCAAAAATAAGCATTTGTGCAAAATTTCAGCTTCATAGCTTTTAAATTGGCCGAGTAAAACGCGTAGCAACAGACGGACAGACGGACATCGCCCAATCGACTCCCCATGTTATGCTGATCATATATGTATACTTATTATATGGTCGGAGATGCTTCCTTACGCCCTGTGGAAGCATCTTGTCTAGCTTGCTGGTCTCGAAATTCGGGCCACAGAGTGTGCAATGCAATCTTTGAAGTGATCCGGATTACTTGAAATTAGAGGTTTCGATGTTTCAAACTATCAGGTACACAGAGTAGCTCATTGCGAGAACTTCACTCCACAAGGATAAATAGATCGTCTGCACACACACAACACTTAACTAAGGATTATACAAAACATTAGTTTCCTTATAAAGGGATTTGCGAGAGACTTCTGACGGCAACTACGGTATGCACTCTTCTCAACCACACCATAAGCAATTGAGATTTTATCTGTGAAAAAAAAAAACTCTTACATAAAGCAATTTCTGGACAGCCAACAGCTCCAAACTTTTGAATGATTGCAGCAGGTATGGACAAATGCAGTATATAACAATTCCAAGAATAACCATAGCGTTGCTGTCAGATACAGTCCTTTTGACGAAAAGCCGCACGCACCCTTAGCAGCTTTTTCACCACTAAACCCACACTGTATGTTCGAAAGCTTCAACTTCCAAGACGTTCCTCTAACCTCCTGACAATAATCTTCTCCAGCACCTTACCAAGAACAGGAAGAAGACTAATGCCACGATATAGAAACGAGGGTCAGTTCGAGTTTTGTCAAAGCCTTTCATCTGTATGATTCGAGCTGTATTCCAATATTTGAGGAATACCCCTGCACGACGAATTCGCTCTGGAGAGAAATGATGAAAGGCGCAAGCTGTTACACAATTGACTGGTCATAATACGTATGAGTATAATACGCCCTGAGTACCCCACATCGATGAGTTTTTTTTTTGCATATTCTGTGGACATGGATCAAGGTATTTTAATACATTCTTTGGAACAATAAAAAACTCAAATTTAATACTAAAGGTTTTTGATTTAATACATATTAGAAACCAATCCCAAAAACCAGTTTTTGACCATTTATTTTAAGCCGGAAAAGTCTCGATTTTGACATAAGCGACCAGTATTCCCTATTCAGGAAAATCCTAAAGAAACGTTTCTGGTCAGTTTACCCTTATCGAGATTTTCACAAACCCCGACAGTAGGGGTTCTTGAGTATTGTTTCGAAGGTATAAACCTCATATTCAAAATCCGGCTTGTGTTAAATTCACAATTTATCTTAACTAATCTGATACACCCCTACCATGTGTAACAACTGTTAAAAATTGTAACTTCAAAAACGAAAAAAATAAATCCTTCTCTTTTATAAAGTTGTCGGCGTCCGAGCTGGACGCTCGTTTCATTTCTTGTATCTCCGTTGGAAATTGTACAGCTCAGTTTAAAACTTCGTAATTAATCGAAGTTGATACTAAGTATTTAGTGTTTGAGTGTCAAAAACACAGAAAACATTTTAATTAGAGAATTGGAAATTTTTACACTTGCCCTTAATTTTCCCAACGTTTGGCAAATTTAATTGTTATAATGCTCGTTTTCGTGTCATAATGCTCGTCGATCTTTCCCGAAATAAAAACCACTGAATTGTACTGTTATGAAATTTATTTCCCGGAGAATATGGAAAAAAAAATTTCATCCCCTTGTAAAATATGTACGCCACTGGCTAGAGATAACCAACATTCTAAAAGATCATGTCATTGAAGTCGTTAGCTTATCTAGTATGTACTTTTAGGTTTGGACATTGTCCAAAAGACACTTGTTCGTCAAGAGTGGTGTTGGTACAATACTTGTCATCTGATTTGCTACTTTTCTTCAAGAGGTACTCGTTGCTGAGCTTTAATGTTGAAGACGGTTTTTTTTCGTCGGTGTTTGTTCGGATAACATTCAAGGGATTGGCTGATTTCAGATTGATAGATAGATAGATAATTCATTTATTAATTCAAAAAATACTTTACAAAAATAAATTAATTCGGATTTCATTTCAAGACTAAATAATATAATACTAAGTTATTCGTAAATGAAAGTTAAGCATGAGTAAATTACTCGTCTGCAGAAGAAGGAATATATGAATTTACATAATATTTACAATAGATTTATATAAAATCGGCTCTATACCTAAGTGCGTGTTTACAATATTGATAGAGACTATCCCAACTAATTCCATTTAATTCGCATATTGCCTGTTCTAACGTTAAAGTTGATCTTTTCAAATATAACAATCTAATCTCTTTCAAAATGGGGCATACGGCCAAAAAATGAAAAGAATCTTCTCGCTGACCCATGTTGCAAAGCTGACAGACAGACGTTGTTCGCACATACGGAATGTAATTAAGTCGCAGTAGGTCTCCCCTGACCCTAAAGATTGTCGATATTTCATGCACAGAATGCAAATCTCTAAAATAGTTTCGTTCCCGAAGATCATATGCTAACTTAGGGTAGACAGATCTAGATTCACTGGACAAAGCTTCCTCGATGAATTTCGTTCGTTGCGCTTCATCAACGTGTTGTACTATGGAGTACAACGAATTGCGAGTGATATCCGAATGAGACGTGATTTGTAGTGCTACATCTTCAGCATTATTCTTGATCGCATCCCACCAATCCACATCATCGCTCATTGAAATGAGCGTTAAACGCTTAACCAACCGACCTTGAGGCATTTTCATGATGTTTAACAGAAAATCGTAGTGCATTTTTAAAGTGCTGATATGCATTGTCGGAAGTCCTGTTTCTAATGCCAGCATGTAATTCGGTGTGTTCTTTGGTAATCGAAACGTTTTCTTTAAGTAAAACCTCAGCAATTTCTCTACCTCTTCATATTCGCGAAAGCCCCAGACTTGAGCTCCATAAAACATGATCGACCTTGCCACAGAAATAAAAACTTTGTATTTTATATTGTGTGCTATATGTATATTTCCAAATATTTTCTTCCACGTGTAATTGATGGCACACATCGATGACTTGAGTTTATCTTTCAAATGTTGAGACAAGCTTAAATTTGGCACGAGTGTTACTCCCAAGTACTGATAATTTTTAGTTACTTCAACTCTTTCCCCATTCAGGAACCATCTCTCACCATATGCAACACGTCCTGGTTGATTTTCAAAGACCATTACTTTTGTTTTGCTTAGATTGATTGTAAGGCACCATTGTTCACAATATTCCTCTAACTTGGTGAGCAAAGACTGTAGTCCGTCGGGCGAATCACTAAGTAGGATGATGTCATCAGCATACATGAAAATTTTTACTTCGATTCCACCGACCATCAATCCATCGGGTAAATATTCAACAATGTCATTTATGAAGAGGGCAAAGAGCAGTGGACTAAGCACTTCACCCTGTGGGACACCCGTGTTTGAAGTAAACCATGCTGACAGTGATGTACCATCCCAAATAGAAACTTGAGTCTCCGAATAGAATTTCGACAAAAAGTTCAGGAACTTCGTTGAAAGACCGTAACAGCTGAGTTTATATATGAGTGCCTGTCGATTAATTTTATCAAAAGCGGATCGAAAGTCAATAAATGCAGTGTATACGTTCATATTTCTTTTACGGAAATACTTGACTATGTTAAAAAGGCTGAAGATGTGATGTACCGTAGAAAATCCTGGACGAAAACCAGCTTGACATTCAGATAAAATCGCCTTTTCCTTGCAAAATAGTTCGAGACGCTGCAACAAGACCCCAGTCAGGAGTTTCGCTATTGTGTTGACAAAACTTATACCTCTGTAATTCTCCGCCACTCGAGTATCTCCCTTTTTCAACAATGGGAATAATATAGCTTTCTTAAAAGCACTTGGAATATTTCCATCATTCAAAATTGTGTTGAAAAACTCCGCTAAAATATTTGTTAATTTGTCGGTTCCATATTTCCAAAATTCGTTAGGGATTCTGTCCACTCCAGGCGCTTTATTATTTTTGGCTTTGGCCAAAACTGTAATGATGTCATCTGTCGATATTGGCATATCTAAAATGTCCACGGTAACATTATTCAAAGCGTAGCTATAGGTCAAAGCAACATCAGGCGAGACAAGGTATCTAAAGAAATGTGCATACAAATCGTTCATATCTGCCTTACAGGTGACTTCTGTTCGTCGACTATTTATCTCTTTGGCACGTCTCCAAAACTCCTTACTATCAGAAACATGACCAAGTGAAAGCGCCTTCTGCTGCCAGTATGTCCTAGATTTGATGTTACACAATTGCTTATATTTTCGGTTTGATTGCACATACGAATCTTTAAAAAACGGTAAATTGAATTTTCTAAAATTATTTAAGCATGCCATTGATTTAAGCCTCGCTCGTGAGCACTCTTGGTCGAACCATGGTTGTTTCCGTGTGATGGTTTCCGAGTTTTGCATAAATGCGCCAGCGCCTTTTACAATTTCTGATAATTTTTCATATGCGTCGTTGACATTAGCAGTTATAGATCTTGTTACTCCATTTTCTGTTTCCCATGTGTCTAATAGAACGTCTACTTTTTCAGCGTATAGAGCAATCCCATTATTAGACCAGCGTAGCTTTGGCAAGAGCCTAGATAATTGTGATTCGCTTGTGCGCTTACATTGTATATCAACTTTCAGCGGAAGATGCTCCGAGTATTGTTTTGATATAACGCTAAAATTAGACAAATATTTCATCCAGGCACCAGCTGCTGCAGCAAAGTCAATAACAGAGGAGCCTTGGTGTCCGACATACGTAAACTCCCCAAGAGCGTCTGCTTGAGAGCATCCATTCAAAATAAACAATCCATTTTCTAAGCACATTTCAATCAGCTTCTTTCCTTGCACATTGAGTTTGTTATCCTTTGACAGGCGATTAACGGAGAAATAATCATTACACAAGTGCTCGTCTCCTGGTTGCGTTAACGCAATTCGAGCATTAAAATCGCCCATTAATAAAATATTTTCATCTTTCTCGGAAATCGTTTCAAGCAAATTAGTCAATTCATCGTAATCCCTTTGCCAGTGATTGCAGTTAAGATAGACTGGTAAAATATATAAATGCTCACCCTGCTCAGGTTGAAATTTTACAACAATATTCGAATTTACATTTGTAAATGATATGTGCTCACTGCCTTTTTTTATTCCTAGGAGAACGCCACCAGAAGCTCTACCGCGATTATTTACTCGAAGCGCAGGGATCCAGGAAAGTGAATGATTCGGGAAATACTTTTCATAACTCGAAGACTGAGATTCCATAATAAACGTCTCAATTAAAATAAAAAGTTCATATTCGTTTAAAAAATTGAAAAAATCTGGATACAATAGTTTGCTTTTCAAACCTGATATGTTATAACTTAAAAAGCTGAACGATCGTGGACTTCCGCAGACCTGTTGCTCCTATAAGTTACGCTGTCGAAGCCTCCTTGGTGTTGGATTACTACGTGGTGGTATCGGAACCTCTGTCTCGACACTTGCTGATTCTCCTGACGTTCTTGACTGAAATCGTGTTTCCGACCCTTGTGTTGGTAGCGAAATCCCCGGACATAGACCTTGTAGAATTTGCGATGCGTCTTCACCGTTGCAACATAACTTGTCGTCTTCAACTTCGAATACACGTCCCATGTAAAGTAGACGTTGACCGCTGACCTTGACATCTGCCGACGGGCATATACTTCGAATTGCCTTATTCCAATTGAATAAAATTTTCCGTTGCAGCCTCACTGAGCGTGGTAGATCTCGATGCAGCCTAATATCAGAATTTTTCAATATTTTTGCGGCATTAAGCACTTTTGTCGCTTGCTCTTTTGACATAAACACTATTCTGAACATATGCGCTTTTGTTGTTTCATGAATTAGAACAGGCGTAACCGATATCTCTTTACCAATGACCGACTCGACAATTTGTTTGGCTTTTGACAACGGCGACGTCGATGGCCCCTTCTCGACGGTCTTCTCTGCTTTCGGGATATGGATGATGACATTCCTTTCCAGTGCTCGGGACTCCATAGCTTGCACTGCTGCCCCTAATTGACCACACCGCCGACGCAACGATTCCAGCTCGATTTTCACTTTCTCGTTTTCCAATTTTAGACTGTTGACATTGACGGCTAAATTGTTGAGCTTGTCGTCCAATAACGTCGACCACTGCTTCGTCGCTGAATCCATTGCAGCTGTTATCTTCTGATCTAGCACCTGGCACAATTCCGCCTTTGTAATGCCCGGAGTCACCATTCTAGACCGAATTGATAGGTTATGTATCTCGCAATACGAATTCAAATTATATTCACGGAATGTGAGCAAACGCTTTTTATATCTGTTTGTGCGAATACGAAAGTTGTCTACACTAAGACATTATTTTCGCGAAAAACTAGCGATTTGACCGATTATAATGAAAGATTAAACGGGAGCTATTCGATTTGACGTCCGACCTAGTTGACGTATTCTTCTTCTTCTATTTCAGATTGTAAGACGAAACCGGACGGGTAAACTTGCAAGACAAGAACCATCGTTCTTACAATCTGAAATGCACAATGCTTGTCTGCTGGCCACTACAAAAGCTCTCGCCGTCCGTTTGTTTGTGCTAATAAACGGACGGCGAGAGCTTTTGTAGTGGCCAGCAGACAAGCATTATGCATTTCAGATTGTAAGAACGATGGTTCTTGTCTTGCAAGTTTACCCGTCCGGTTTCGTCTTACAATTTGAATTCACCCATTGGGTAATTTCTTCTTGGCGGGGAACTTTAAACGTGTTTAGTTCTCGTTGTAGCGCCAAACCTTTCTGGTAATTTTACAATTTTGCAAAGTCATGACAAGATGAACAAAAAAAAAAAACAAAAAAAAAACGCAATAGTACATACAAGTATAAAAGCATTCAAACTTGCAGATTGAATACGTTTGATTTTTCAGAGTTAACTTTCTGGCTTATTTTTTTGCAAGCCATTATCAAAATGTACATATTCTTATCAAAACGACCAGACGCATAAATCAGACGCGTAAACCGATGAGATTGAGAGAGTAAAAAAGTTTTAATTAGTAAAATAATTTGTCAAAATATAAATATATTTCCATGCAATCGCAAATGTAATTTATTGCAAACAAAATAGAAATAGAACTAATTTTACACAGAGATAACAAGACAGCTTAATTGACCCGTAATTGAATGAGTTGATATTAATAGAATAAGAAGAATAAGATTCACTTAAAATGTTGTGGCATCGTCATTATCGTAGACTTTGTAAGAACGTTTGCAGTCTTCTTTCAAAATCAGAAGGTGAATTTTGATTAGATGGTCAGCCATATTTGTATGCAAGGATAACATGCCAAAAGGGAAAACCGTTTGTATGCCGAGAAGCGCTTGGTAGTGACAATCATGACATCCGTCAAGTTTATATTACATTCAAACTCACTGAAAATAAGGAGAGCAAATTCTCATTACTAATTGGGTGCAATGCAAAATTTTCCAACAGAAACACACCCTTATCCGTTCAGTGTGTGTTGTTAGAATTTGTTTTTCGAAATACGATAAGCAAATGCACATAAATTTGATAATTTCCTGAGCGTTCTCAATCGCACGCTCTATGTATACTGAACAAATCTTCAACAGACCATGACAATCATTCTCGTCTTGTGCATATCAAATTGTCGATAACCTTTAGCATTGCATTTGAATGCTATGCTGCTATTCATTTGAGTCCTACAGTATACATTTATTATTCGGTTAGAATTTCAGATTTTGTTTAGACACACGATTTTTTTATATTTAGATTCAAAATGGTTCAGTTTCAAATGTCTTACGCAGACTGATATCGAGGTCGCTGTATAACCTAACCTCCTAAAGCCGAAAAAGGAAGGAAAAAAAACTTAAAACTTGAAAAATGAACGAATAAATGTGAAAAATAAGACGTAGTAACACAATAATCTACATATAAGTGAAGAATAAATTGTATCAATGCACTTAAACCTATTTAAATTCACTAATCAGCATAAATTGAAATTTTAATTTTTCTTTTTTGTGAATTTCGTCCAGATTGGTTGCAACAGAGAAAATAATGTTATCGTCGATGCGGCACTTCTTGACCTTGTTTTTGTTCGTTGGGCCTCTTTTGACATGAGCAAAAAGCACGACTCTTGTCAGCAGGAAAATGATTCTTGGCAAACGTATACAAATTAAATGCACTTTTTAGTAACTATAATTCATCTGTCTGGTCTGGCAATTCGTTTTGTGCATTACACATTATACTCACTCACCGATTGAAAGTGATTACTATTCTTGAATTGATAAAAGACATGCATGCTCTCAGATGCATTTGACAACAATAAAAGACAAGGGTCAAATGGCATGAAAAGAATGGATTGGATAGCATTTCTTATGCAGAAGAAATGTTGAGATGAATAAAAAATTTGCATCCAGTTAGGCACTTTTGTATAGTCAACATGTTAAGTGTCATTGAATTGGATTAGCATACGAATGTAATGTTCTTGTATCCTAGCCTATTCTTGCTTGCAATATTGATGCATACTTTAAACAGGCGAATACAACAATTTTGATAGGTTTGTACTTTACTAAAATTTCAGTGCTTTTTTCCGTATACATACAGAAAAATGGTCTGAGGAAGAAAAAAAAACTAAATAAAATTTCCTTTTCATAGATATATAACACATTAGAATATTATTGGAAAATTCGGGGCTAGACTAAAATATAAATTATAATATTTTCATTTATAGTCCAGTACAATAGGTTCAAAATAGCCCCAAACCCAAACATCCAAAAAGAAAATAAATTTTTGATGCCAAATTGTTGAATACACTGCCCAATATATGCAGAAGAAAGTTACACTAATTTGCGCCATGGGTTAAGGGGGGAGGGGGTTGCAAAGGGGAGAAAATTCAGCTTTTTGCAAATATCTGGAAAATTATGAATCTGACCTTAAAATGTCCTGAGAACGAAACAAACTCAACAAAAATACCTTTGTAATGATATATAGCACTCTAGAAGTTTTCTCGGAAAATTATACCCTAGACCCAAAAGTATATAGAGAATTTCCATTTTTTGAGTTTTACATTTCACACTGTAACTCTTGATAGAATAGACCTAGCGTGACAGGATCTTGTTCATTATATTACTTACAAAATTTATTTGGTTTGTACCAAAAATTAGAGTGCTCCGACCATTGACGCCCCCCTCACTCCTCCTAACATTTTTCAAAAAAGCATGCCCGTAGCTTCTTTTCAAATTGAGCCAACCAGATCAAATTTGGTGGGATGCCTAGTCTCAGCCCCATTATGCTCCTTACCAAAAATTATTACCATCCGATCAAAACTAAGGGTACCCTCCATACAAAGTGAAACAAAATTCTAACAAATTTCACATTTTTTCACTTCTAAATTCTATCTAAAATGGAAAAATAAAATTTATCTCTTAGAACGTCATTATAACAGTTAATTGTAGTCTTCTGAATGTATGTTCAAAAGTTTGCATCAAAGCGTACACTACAAGTATCAACAAATTGGATTTGAGGGTCATTGGTACTAGTTCTAAGGCTATTTCCGAATATATCGAGTAACGTGTACTAGCAACCTTCAAACCCGATTTTTCGTACTTGTAAGACACGCTCTAGTACAAACTTTTGAATATACATTTAGAAGACTACAATTAACTGTTATAATGGCGTTCTAAGAGATAAATGTTATTTTTCCATTTTAGATAGAATTTAGAAGTGAAAAAATGTGAAATTTGTTAGAATTTTGTTTCACTTTGTATGGAGGGTACCCTTAGTTTTGATCGGATGGTAATAATTTTTGGTAAGGAGCATAATGGGGCTGAGACTAGGCACCCCACCAAATTTGATCTGGTTGGCTCAATTTGAAAAGAGGCTACGGGCATGCTTTTTTGAAAAATGTTAGGAGGAGTGAGGGGGGCGTCAATGGTCGGAGCACTCTAATTTTTGGTACAAACCAAATAAATTTTGTAAGTAATATAATGAACAAGATCCTGTCACCCTAGGTCTATTCTATCAAAAGTTACAGTGCGAAATGTAAAACTCAAAAAATGGAAATTCTCTATATACTTTTGGGTCTAGGGTATAATTTTCCGAGAAAACGTCTAGAGTGCTATATATCATTACAAAGGTAATTTTGTTTAGTTTGTTTCGTTCTCAGGACATTTTAAGGTCAGATTCATAATTTTCCAGATATTTGCAAAAAACTGTATTTTCTCCCCTTTGCAACCCCCTCCCCCCTTAACCCATGGCGCAAATTAGTGTAACTTTCTTCTGCATATATTGGGCAGTGTATTCAACAATTTGGCATCAAAAATTTATTTTCTTTTTGGATGTTTGGGTTTTGGGCTATCTGTACTAGACTATTAGGTAAGACCTTTTTACAAAGCTCCATAACTCTTGAAAAGACGCAAGTTCAGCCATGTAATTTTGTGTGAGTATTGGGATTAAATTCTAGTAGTCTGGCTGGTCTAGCGGGTCATGAGTTCGAATCACACCGTGGATCATGATGTTTTTCGAACTCACGAGCTTGGGCAGCTGCCCGGGGCGCGTATTTAGGAACCCTAGTTCAGTTCGTCACCTACTTGGGGACGAAATCGGTTAGCTTTTCTTGTGCCAAAACTAGCAAAACCCCTATTCGATTTCGTCTCTTAAAAGTAGACGAACTCGCATAGGGTTTCGAGTACATTTTGGGTTGAAAACAGCCAAAAACCCTCGTTCAACTCGTCCCCACACAAGGGGACGAACTCGCATAGGGTTTCGAGTACATTTTGCGTCGAAAACAGCCAAAAACCCTCGTTCAACTCCCCACACAAGGGGACGAACTCGCATAGGGTTTCGAGTACATTTTGCGTTAAAAACAGCCAAAAACCCTCGTTCAGCTCGTCCCCACACAAGGGGACGAACTCGCATAGGGTTTCAAGTACATTTTGCGTTGAAAACAGCCAAAAACCCTCGTTCAACTCGTCCCCACACAAGGGGACGAAATCGCATAAGGTTTCGAGTACATTTTGCGTTGAAAATAGCCAAAAACCCTCGTTCAACTCGTCCCCACACAAGGGGACGAAATCGATTAGCTTTTCTATTGCCTAAACCGCCCAAAACCCTATCTTTACTCGTCTCTTTTTCTGTGGATGAGCACGCATAGGGTTTCTAGTAGATTTTTTGCATAAAACAGCAATAAAAACTTTGCGAGTAACAAGAGAGTTCCAAATCCTGAAAACATGGTTTATAAAAAGTGTTTTTTTTTTTTACAGATTTGATTCTGCTTGGCAAAGCTGCAAGTCTTTATATGAATACATACTTTAGGACAAATTTACTTGAAAAATAAAAATGTTTTGTTAAGAAAATTGGAAGGTGGGGATAATGCTTTTTTAGATTTGTGTTGGTGCTTCTGTTTCTCTTGTCATTCAATGTATTCAGTAAAATAAGATATATTTACCGCTTACTGGGACTAAATCAAAAGCATTTCCGCTTTACATATTGCAAATTTTAGGTTTGAGCTCCGGAAATTATGCTGTTCAGATAAAGTTGTTACTGGTAGCAGTGAGAGAAAATAGATTAAAATGAAAAGGAGGTAGGGGAAGAAGGCAAATCGAGTTCTAGCCAACCTAGAAATATCCCTTTGGAAAATGTGAGCAATCAATTTTTCAAGTAAATTTGTCCTTAAGTATTTTATTCATATAAAGACTTGCAGCTTTGCCAAGCAGAATCAAATTTATATAAAAAAAAACACTTTCGAAAAACCATGTTTTCGGGATTTGGAACTCTCTTGTTACTCGCAAAGTTTTTATTGCTGTTTTATGTGAAAAGTCTACTAGAAACCCTATGCGTGCTCATCCACAGAAAAAGAGACGAGTAAAAATAGGGTTTTGGGCGGTTTAGGCAATAGGAAAGCTAATCGATTTCGTCCCCTTGTGTGGTGACGAGTTGAACGAGGGTTTTTGGCTATTTTCAACGCAAAATGTACTCGAAACCCTATGCCCTTGTGTGGGGACGAGTTGAACGAGGGTTTTTTGCTGTTTTCAACGCAAAATGTACTCGAAACCCTATGCGAGTTCGTCCCCTTGTGTGGGGACGAGTTCAACGAGGGTTTTTGGCTGTTTTCGACGCAAAATGTACTTGAAACCCTATGCGAGTTCGTCCCCTTGTGTGGGGACGAGTTGAACGAGGGTTTTTGGCTGTTTTCGACGCAGAATGTACTCGAAACCCTATGCGAGTTCGTCCCCTTGTGTGGGGACGAGTTAAACGAGGGTTTTTTGGTACTAAGCAACTAGAAAAGCTAACCGATTTCGTCACCTGCCTGGGGACGAACTGAACTAGGGTTCCTAAATACGCGCCCGGGGCGGCAGATTTTAAGGGGCGGCAAATTTTTTAAACTTGCTTTCTCGCGAAAATATTAGCATTCACAACTCGAAAAAAGTTGAGAATGGGAGATATCATAGTTGACAGTGAAAGTGTTATTTGGCTCTTTTATTTCTATTACTACTTTGTCTTATCTTATGATGAGATATCATGCATCCAGGACCGGATTTCCCATATTCCCCCAATTTTAAAGGCGGCATATTTCTGAAACTTTTCATCCATTGAATAATTTTGTGTGAAATATACACATTTCGATATTTTAGGAGGCAGTTTAAATAAATTAGAAAAAAGTAAAGAAAACACTGAAAAAGTCGTTCCGTTGGTCAGTATGGCGGACTTACATATCTGATGTCAGTAAACGTTTCGATTTCTGCCACCCTACCGACCTTGTCCCTTATTTTTGCAATCCAACGATTAATCAATTGATCCTCGACGTTAAAAATGCCGCCGTAGGCTTCAGCCTGCCAGTTCACCAGTATCTTCTTCTTCTTCTTGTTTGTACCGAAACCCCTTGTGGGGCATGGTGCGTTCACTCAGCCGTTTATAGTCTACTTCGAGCAGTGGCGCAACCAGGATCTTGTCCTGGAGGGGGCTAAGGCTAGCCTTATTACTGAACATTTGTCATGTTCGTGATTTTTGTGGATTTTCACGTCCTAGTACCATCATTCGATTCCGCAATCATCGCTCTGAAGAATACCGTCAGAGCGAATGGTTTTCTATAATTTTGGCTTACATTTTTGTTTCCCATTTTGATCTTCCTACGTTGGTGAGTTCAGTGCAGAAAGAGTGAAATCACCCTGAATCTGGATTATCTAAGGATTGTTCTGGGTAGCACTATAGTGATGCGCAGGAATAAATGTAAATGTGTGTAAATGTTCCAGGAGGTTCAGCAGGGTATTGGAAGAAATTGCCACCACAAACAGAGCAAAATTTGTGAATGCTCGCGGTAGGTACTACACGAGATAAAAATTGAATTAATAGGCTCAAACAAAAACCGAGCCGAAGTTGGGTTAGTACCGTTCTAATGGGTTCAAGCACCGATGACTGTTCTTTATGTTACTCTTGTATCTAGTTCAATTTTCGTTTATAAAATATTTGTACAGCAATGATAATATATTTTTGCGAAATTTCCTACAAAAATATGTTTTACCGATGCCTTCTACTTTTTACCTTAATTACGTACAGGAAGCTAATTATGAACAAGTAAAATGAATTTTTCGTCTAGATAGAGTCTCAAAAACTCAAATATCACTGAAAAATTAAAATATTCAGTTGATTTGCTTTTTTACAATGTCTGCGGTGTAAAATATTTAGAGCTCGGTGAAAATTATTAAAGAAGCAGGCGGCGACACCTTTTTTTGTTATTATCTCAAACCAGTGCGTTTGTTTGTACACGGAGAGGTTTCTAAAATTATGGTAATGATGTTGTAACCGGCACAGACCATCGACGACACTGGTGAAGAGCCAAGAACACATTTTTTTTGAAAATCTGCAACGACATGCCTGGCCTCATATTTCATTTTAGAGTTTTTCCTTCCATAATTTCGTGGTCTGAGAGGGGCTTTACATTGCATATAGAGGACTGTATATAACGTTGCAAGCACTATAGATTTCCTGGACCACGCCGAGATTCGATCTCCGGACCTCTAGATTACTAGCATCGTAGAGTGCGACTCAACCAAGTGAGCGACAGAGCGTGGGAGAAGTAACATACACTCGGAACCAAGAACACAGGCCACTTTATCTTTTTTTTTTAATTCTACCCTATTATAACGAAAGGTCTTAACCACCTTGACCACCAATAAACGGATCTATTCCCTGGATCCACTTTCTTTTTCCTGGTATAACATATCCCACCTCCTTCCGGAAACTGCAATTTCGGGCTGGTTTCATTAAGTATTTAAAACGGCCATTTCTGGGGCTGCAGCTGGAGAATGGTTGTGACTAAGAGAAAAAGGACTTAATATCCATTATTTGGGAGTCGAGACCTTTCGATTGACTTCAATTTCACTAAACATTACGGAAACTCATCCCGTACTGAAAACAATCAATTTAGTGGGCTCTAGTGGGAGAACGGACTCCAAGGACTATCCGCTCCTCCATTCTGAACATTAGCTTTGATTAGAAGTTCGATCCAAATACTTTTCTAAGAATTAAATTAACTGCAATTTTCACTGAAGTTCTGCTACTTCCAGAAACGCCGGAAACCAACGTACGTTAAACAAAATTGTACAATTCCTATGAATGCGACTGATCTATTATCGGCTTAAACTAGTGACGAAGGGCGGCAACTCGACTACTGCCCAGGGGCGCTACAGAGGGTAAATCCGGCCCTGCATTCTCAACAAAAAGCAGATAATATCTTGGAAATAGGATGTTCACTAACACATCCTGCGGCCTTAGTCCAATTCTGGATTGTCGCGCCTGTTATTTATGTATATTAATTTATTCGCATTCAATTGAAGATGATTTTTGCTAAAAGTTTAGTTGCTCCGATCAGAGATCCCCATTATGAATTTATCATGCCTTGTTATTACCATTTGCAATTTCAGAATATACAAGATAGAGTGAAACCTCTCTGTAGCGGAAAATTGCAAGAAATCTCTCCCGAACAGAACGGGACATACTAACATTTCAGCCAAATTTGTTTCCGGATAAATATATCCAACTCTTGTTAAATTCTTATGAAATCTTATTGGGTGAATTCAAATTGTAAGACGAAACCGGGCGGGTAAACTTGCAAGACAAGAACCATCGTTCTTACAATCTGAAATGTACAATGCTTGTCTGCTGGCCACTACAAAAGCTCTCGCCGTCCGTTGTTCTGTGCTAAAGTTCACAACGAGCAACAATTCACAATAAGTTTTTTTTATATTTCTTGAACTTCTTAGCGGATTTTCGGAAGATTTTCCTGCCGAATTGGTCCTTTCCCTGAATATCAAAATAATATTGAAACATGCAACAAAATTACAATGAGCATGATTATAAAGATTTGTTTTTCGTATACAGGGTATCCGGAAACTGTCCCATTAACACACCGGATTGTGATTCCTCATATGATTTCCAGCAAAAAAGTTGAAAGGAACATACCCCCTTAGCTTAACCCTTTAGCAGGCACTGGAAGATTTTTGAAAAAATCATTTTCTTGCACGCCTTAAAGCTCAATATCCTTAAAGCTAGAACACCTAGAATAGCAAAATAAGATGATTATTACACCCAACAAATTTACCTATAAAATAAAACAAACCACACTAAAATCCGATAAGAGGTTTGGTTTTTACAGAGCTTCAAAGTCAAATTTGTGTGATTTGACCCAAAAACAATCTATTCTTTCATCTCAATTTGCTCCAACTTCAGGAGAGGTGCTTGTACGATTCTTTTAAAAATTGGCGCATAGTCATGCGATCATACCTTTCTTGCATCATTTTAATTTAGCTCCATTATTTCTAACAGTTTCTATACGTTAAGTGTAGAAAACTAGGGTTAATTTTAGCTCGAATTCAATACAATTCAGTTCACACGGCTCCTAAAGATCTGCAATTGGTAAAAACTATTCAAATGTATGTCGAAATCGAGCCAAAATTAACCCTAGTTTTTTGCACTTCAGGCATTAAAACTGTGGCAGCTAAAGGGTTAAGCTAAGGGGGTATGTTCGGTACAGCTTTTTTGCTGGAAATCACATGAGGAATCACAATCTGGTGCGTTTATGCGGCAGTTTCCGGACACCCTGTATATAGATTTATCATCGAATTTGAAAAACTCAAAACAACTCAAAATTATATATAAATTAACATTGGCGTAATTGCTTTTAATTTAATTACCACTAATTCGAAGCATGCATAATTCAATTAAAATAAATTGAAGAAAACAACTTGACTACCGTATACAAAAGAACATTTGGCAACAAAACTCTTCGGCGCTTAATTAGTCAATCCATCTTCATATGTGCTGTCCAATAGCGGCTGGAATTGCTTGGTTCTGGATTCTCGGGACGTTTGTGTTGTCAATTTCTGAAATTGGCATCATAATTCATCGGCGTTGAAGAAAAAACCCCATACAGACTTGAGTCTGAATTTATGGATTTTTTTTAACAATATCTTTTTGCAAATTACCTATCAGGAATGACTTAAGGTGTCGAGGTGATTATTATTTTTAATTTTTCAAATAGTATGCATACACCATGTAAGTACGTATGATAGTTGAAAGCTAATTATCAAGCAGTCATTTTTCATTCAAATGGCTTTCGATAATAGATAGACTGTTTTTATTTTCTTGTAACATTACATTAATTTTTGTTCTTGTATTAATACATTAATAGAATGTCATGCGACCTATAAATAGTATACCTCTAGTAAATAGCTATACAATCAGAAGAGAGAATATTGCAATGACAATCAGGATTTTCACCACATGGACAATGCTAGTAATTTAACGTCTAGGCCACTACATTATTTTGAATAATTAATTATTTTGTGGACATATATACATACATCTACCAATAAGCGCGCATAGATGACAAAGATGGATTCATTTAATTAATTAAGATTATTCGAATGCAGATCCATCGACCTTTTTATCGCTTTGCTAATCTGATTTCTATAATGATATATTAAGGATGGACGACTGATATGGGTGAGAGCATCTTGTATCCATGGTAATTAAGCTTGATTTATATCGCATCTGTCTTGATTCCCATATAGACCAACGCATATTCAGCATAGTCCACCGCCAAAGTCTCTTTTTTAAACAAGTGTCATTCGACAAATGTTTCAACTAAAAATTCTTTCACAGTTCAGATTCGCCAATTTTTCATTGCTAAGGTTGTGTCTTTAAAATCTTTGGCTGGCAATTAGTTAAACCTCTTTTTTTGTCAAGTGGGTCGTGCCGATATGGCTAAAGAACACGAGGCGTTACCTTCAAATTCTGGTCTTTTCATATACGATTGTTCAATTCAACCAATGAATTATAATTAAATTTCATGATTCTCAAGATTCAATGTTGAAATCTTATTTGTGCAGAAATATTAGCGGTGGTTGAAAAGGCGGTGCCTAATAAATTTCGATTAGTTTTGATGTCGAGAAGAATCTCTCTATTAGGTATAATCGTTGTTCTCACAATCGACCTTTAAATGCCCGCGCAGTAAATGTTTTGGCCGCGTCCACGGTTTTGCTCCGAAACACGTGAACTATGGGGTCGAAGCGTTTAGCTAATCATTTCTCACGATCGCCCAGCCATCTGTAACGATTTTTTTTTAAATTTTACAATTGAACTTTAAAGAAATTAGTTCTTCTTCATTGGAGTCTGTGCTGATGTATGTATCCCAAATCCCACAAACGTATGCGCAACTGTTTAAGATTCACTGCTTGCATTATATGGACACCTGTAGCTCGCTCAACTAACCTCATTCATATAACGAATAGCATTGAATAATGAACAAGTTTTCTAAATCGGACGTAATTTGTGATTTTTACTTAAGTGTTCTTTATTTCATATTTTCTACATTTGATCAATGCGCGCTCTACAAATCACATTAATTTAAAAACATTTTTTTTGTGTGATGCAATAAATCCTCGTGGCAAGAGACTTGACCATACTAATAGTAATTTACTGTGTGGAAGATGGGAAGGTTGGAAAGTCAGCTTTAATGACTGTTAATATTTATCTGTCTGTGCAAGAGCAATGAGAGTGAATCTTCAGTACGTTTTACAATACATTTTTTTATTCTGTGCAATTTTAGAACCATTGCCAAAAATAACCGCAACAAGAACTAGAAAAAAATGTTAAAGAGGTGCCCGTGGAAGATAGATTATGGTTTTCTTAAAGATTTACCACGATGATGAACGAAGATGACTCTGCACTAAAGAATAAAAAGACTGCACTTTGATTGCAAAGGCAATTTTTGTGCCTTTTTGCACCGACGCAGACACTGAGATATGATCAAAAGTGCATTGATCGACACACCGAGGGCAATTGCCTTGCCTATGGATGAGGTCTAAAGTTGGCCTAGGCAATGCATGGATGTTATAGGTTTTCTATGAACGGTTTTTTTATCTTGTTGCATATACTAAACAGATAAATCGAAATTCTATTCTGAGTACTCACAGTTCTAGGAGTTAGATTGACAGGCATGTAATGTGAAAGGTTCTTATACTTTTTTAAGCATTTATGTTTAAAAAAATATGCAATAAATTTCGGTTAGCGACATAAACGTCCCATTGTAAATTTAATGTATGATGAATTTTTTTAGAGCTGTCTTAATTACATGCACGACACAACGTCAGACCAGAAGCAGGAAATATTTATACATACACTCTTATGCAGTAGCTTCATTCAGTGACTCGACGTGAATGACTAATTTGAAAGAAATGACGGCAGAATGCCTCATTGGTCCTATTACGAATTTGTGGACACATATTGGAAATTGTTAAATAGATTTACTACGACCAATATTTCGTATTAGTCGGGATGCGTATTTAGGAATCCTTGTTTAGCTCGTCACCACGCAGGTGAGGAAATCGTTCACCTTTAAATTCGTCCCAAAGTCCTCATCTAAAAATTTGTAACTTTGCCAAGCAGACTAAAATCTGTATAAAAAAAATCTGCCGGTGCTGTTATTGCTGAGGATGCCGCTGTGGATGCTTTCGCGGCTCTTTATCGCGCGTGCAACATTATTATAAAATTCAGAGTAGGTTAGTTAAGTTAACACTATTCAACAAGAAAAACGGTTTAATCAAACTCAAATTTTGATTTTTCCCTAACTCCTAGTGGAGCATGGTGCGTTGACGATTACCGTGTGTACGTCAACCTGTCAACGAAAACTGCATTCGGAGTGTGATACGGTTGTCAGCTATACCACTTCCTAATTGCTTTTTTGTTTATTATTCTATGTAAGAAACTTTCTTATCTTCTTCTGAATAATAAACATGCGACGAGCTATGCTGAGTGGCGACCGAACGATAACGGCCACATAGCACGACAATAATCCTTCAAAAATGAGAAATCCGTCGCCAAAAGAAATCCTTAGGAACCACTATTTTCATAAATATGAAAACCAAATCGGAATAACAATATTTAAAGCAAGGAATCCTTTCCAAAACCGTGGCGAACTTCATTTTATAGAAGACAAAACAAACAAGGATTTTCACTTTCAAGGGGACGAGCTGTATGTACTAGAAATCCTTCGAGTGTTCGGCCCCAACGGAATTCTTTTGATTCCGAGATACCCCCTCCCATTATTAACCCTTTAGCAGCTTAAGGGTTAAGAATCGGAAGTATGTTCCACACACTCACATGACGAATCATTTTCCGGTCCGTTTATGCGGTAGTTTCCGGACACCCTGTAGTCAATTATGGTCAATCTTAGAAATAGGTACGTAAAGCTGGCTGGTCAATTCGATGAACGTTAGGTACTTAAAGCCACAGAGAAGAGAGTCGTTTTTGTTCAAAGGATTAGGTAGTCTCGGGCGAAAGTATCGTGGAACTGGCTGCCGTAAGGGAATTTTTAAAGGCAAAAATCCATGATCAAAGTGGGATTGGAACCAATGCTCCAGTAATTAGAGAATATAATCTCTACCCATTGAGAGAGAAAGCCTAAATAGTATGTGTTCTAGAAACCTGTTTCTCTGTCATTTTGACTCTAAGGCGCAATTCACCACAGTAACAACGCCTTGTAGAGTTTGCTTGGAGCTCAAAAAAAAAAAAAGATTCGTATTGGGCGGATGCTAGCATTACATTTCATATAGCAAAATGTGGTGGAAAATTGTTTTTTTTTTGGTTCTTATGTTTTTTTTGGGGTGCTGAGCACGAATCCGGAGCTTCCCACCAAAATTTCGTTGCGGAAGAGGGACAAAATCGCGAAAACCGAAAATTTTCGGAGTTTTTGCGTTTACGTCCGTAAAACGCGAAACAGTACATTTTTGCGAAAACCTGTCCATGAACATATTAGAGAAAACATGATTGCCGGTCTAACGCGACATGAATCTTCAAAAAGGCGTTAAGCGTCATCGCATTAATTGATATTAATGTTGACCCTGTTTTGGCAACGCATAAGAAACAAAAAAATCTCCACCAGATTTCATCATATCTCATGTAGGTAGGTACTAGGGTTTTCACCAGCTGATTACGCTATAAGCAATTGAGGATTCACAGCACTTTCTTATTTCAACTGTAGTTCCTTTTCAACTAAATTGAAGTTAATGTGGAATTCTTGCTTTAGGCTTTTCGCAAATTTTTATTCGAGTGCAAGCCGAAAAGCAGCCCCAAAATTTAGCGCCCTGGGCGCCCGCCTTGCAAAGAAAATAAGAGACCGAGTAAATGCTAAAACAAAAGAGTGCGGATGCACAAGCTCCGTAGGACGAGTTTGGTTTCTATGATTTTGACTTAGATTTTCGTTAGCCATTTTAATCTTCCTCCTTATTTTTGTGGATATGGTTAGATTGACACCACCACTGTAAATCAATTATGTGGATTTGTCTGAGGATTGTTGTCACAACGTTCAGTGAATAAGGTTAAGAAGTGCAGGGGCGTAGCCAGACTTTAATTTCAGAAAGGGTGCAACTCTCGATGTTATAAATACTACATGGACTATCAATCTTTTCAGTAATATGTTTTCATAGTTTGAATAGGCTGTAATAAGTGAACCAATTTTCCACAATTTTGACTTACAAATTGTCGGATTAGGCTTTTATTGCTCGGTGAAAAACAGGTAAAATTTCACCGCCAAAAACCATTCGAAATATTTAATTTGGACCGGAAAACTTAGCGATTTGTAGGTGGCAAATTACTTTTACTGAATAACATATGATATGTAACAAAATGCTGGCCTCGGTGGTTTCTTTTATAAATTTTCTTTCTTCTTCTTCCTTGCCTCGCTCTTTATACCGCTCCATGGCTTCGCGTTGCTCGACCCACGGTGTAGGCACATCGCCCGTTTTGGCGATAATATCCCAGCATATTTCTACAGGCAGCTCTATCTTGGATCGTGTCATCGCCGAGACCAATGCGTTGTTGTTGCTTTTTCATTTGACACATCCAGGTGTTCTTCGGTCTGCCTCTGGCCTTGGATCCATCAAGCGATGGTTTCTTTTTTAAATAATCGGCTTTCATTTTACTTATTGTCAATTACACAAAGAAATAATATGTTTCTCGGTTAATTCCTTAACAAACGTAGGGTTAGAGTTACATATGCAAATATTAATTTCAATAAGACTTTTTGCGCAGTTGATTGAATAATATATTTGAATTCCCGGTGATTTTTTATTGGAATATCTCGCAAAATTTCTCTCGCAATTATTATGAGTAAACAGCATTGTGACCCTAGGAAAATACACAGTCTGGAAAGGTTACACCTCCGTTTCATAGCAGACGGATCAGTACTACGTAACAAGTTGATTGAGAATTTGGCTAGAAAATCGTCGCTTTGACCTAGGAGCATATTCCTATTCCTTTGGAACTTGCAACATTCTGCCATCATCGGGGTTATGCCCTGTTTTCATCACTGAAATTCAAATGCTTATTGGAACAATTGCAGAACGAATCCGAACCCCGTTGGACCCCTTCCCTGCCTACGTCCCTGAAGGCGTGCAGCGGAGTTTTGTGACAAATAGCACACCTTAATTAACGCCGAGCCCATAGCACTACGCGAGCGAAAAAAATGTTTTCTCAAGGGTTTCTCCTTTTTTTTACAAATCACGTACTTAAACCAAGCCATTTAATAATGTACAAATAAAATTAATTTAACACTTAAGATCTAAAGACCGTCTACAGTTTTGCGATTTTCCTTCTCGCAATTTTTAGAGTCTGAGATGGGATTTAGCCCCTTTAGCACCTCCCAGGGTTCCGCCATTGAAATGTACTATAAATTGTTTAGGAAGTTTAGTGGGTGTAAGATATACGTATCCCACGATTTTCCTACCGATTTTCGTAAATGAGTCATATGTGTCTCACAGTGAACGTGTTAAGTAAGGAGTACATACAAACATAACATATAGAATGAATAGTGTTTTTGGATATAAGGAGACCATTTTTGTTTTGTTTTCTATATGACGTAATACGAAATTAAAAGGTAAGATGTCTGAATGAAAAAAAAAGGTTTGGCTTTTGTAATAGATTCATTTTAACAGGAACTATAAGTCTATGAATTTTAAGAAATTACAACTGATTCTATCAAAGGAGCACGATTTGGCTACTAAACAATGGGTTCGGTGAAAATTTTCTTTAATTATAGTGCACCTTCAACATTTCACATGGTGTAAACATGGACCAGTCCTGCGGGCTGGCAGGCAAGATTAATGGCATTGTAGATTTAGAGTGACGATCCAATTCACTAGCCATCGCTCGCGACAGAATTATTCGATAATGCCTTTACTATCGATTAGTATACATATATCATCATTTGCCGGAGTTATTACCTGTGCCCCATCGTTCCGAAATCCTTTGCCCCATGAGGCACATATGACTCAGAGATGTGAACTGGTCGGAACGTCAGAATATACACGTTCGCTGTCTGATCATTTCGACGTCAAAGCTCTCACCGTTGTATTCTGAAAACAATTTTTTAAATGAGACACATGTGACTCATATACCTGATTATTATGAGATGCATTTGTCTCATAGTATTCAAAATGATAAATATAGATTCTATCGGTTTTTACACTCTTCAGATCATTATGCGTGAAAATAACGAACGTTTTCATTCGTATAGATTAAGGTTAAAGTGTCTCATAACTCCGTTTATGGTCTGAAATTTTGCAAATTGCTTAATTTGGCTAATATAAACTTCCATATAAAATTTCATCAAAGTCGTACGACGAAATCCGTGTGCAGGCTCTAATTGGCTTAAAAACATAGGGACCTAAAGTACTAGACTGGAGTATCAGTATGCTACTTACTAACAGATTTGTTTGACATCGGCTTACCTGTAAAAAGAAGAAAAAAAAAATTGTTAAATTTAGAATTTCATAAAAAAATAATATGCGAACAGAGTAAAATTAATTCATTTCCGACAATAACATTTCACGAAAATCTGTACAAGGCAGTTGATTTTCGCGAATGCAAAATCCAACAGTGACTCTCAAAACTAATTTTAATTAACAACATTTTGTAAAAATTTACCAGCAAAACACACTTTGAGAGTCACTTACCTAGCACATTTGTGACAGCATTCTTTTTTTGCGAGTTTGTGCAATTTTTCGATTTGGTACTGCAAATTCAAATAATCTGTAATCATATTATATCGAAATAATTCGCAGACGCTCTCGGACCTTTGCTTTAGACTTACATTTACGATTTCAATCCTTGAATTGAGTGTGTTAAACCGTATCAGGAAGCCGATTGGTCAATGTCTGTCTGTTGCGACGCGTTTTACTCGGTCAATTTTAAAGCTACATTTTTGGTCCATTCTTATTTCATTTCCAGGCTGTTTGTATATTTTAATCACCGAAATCGTGTCATATAAACTCCAACTCAAACCTGAGGTCGTTAAAAAAATTTGTTTACTGACCAATTCCAATCAAACAATGCACAACAATGTTTCTATCGAATCAGATAAATGAGGCAACCATAGAAACCTCCAAAAGTGGGTTCTTCTAAGATTTTTCTTTTAATTTGTCAACTCAAATGTCCTATTGACTTAACAAAACAATACGGAAGGAATCAGACGATGAAGTCATGTGGCATCCATAGAAACCACACACTTGGAAGTGAGCATTTTTTCCATTTGAACCAAATCTCACCTAAATATGTTGACAATCAAAAACACTACGTCCTGCGGCATATGTCTGCCCTTAAATTACTAGCTCTACAGAGAATGAGGAGTGCCGGAATTTTGGCTGCGTCCGAAACTATTTTTTTTTCCTCTTGTGATGAATTCTTTGCTTTAAGGAGCTTCGTCAAACCACATATCGACAAGTCTTGTACAGTGTTGCTTGTTGTGCTGAATAAACTTAGCTCTTAGAAAAAGCATAGTAACCCATGCCATGCGTTAGTCCAGAATGGCTATGTGATCACACAACCCATATGTGTTTGACTCCAAATTTATTACACTACACTCCAAGAAATAATTCAAACGTCAAAATATTTTCGATGCAATTATTAACCCTTCTCTCGTCGCCTATGAGTTATTATGCCTAAGGTGTAGCTGAATTTTCTGTGAAATCAATCTTAATTTTTGAAGAGGTTTAATTTTGGATCTTGAAACAGTTTACATATGTCCTACGATGATGCGCCGTTTTTTCGTTTCTTTAGACATAGTTTACATTTCGCCGAACGTTTGATCGCATTTGTAGCCGTCGGTTCCTTTGAAATATATATACGCCAGGAAATTTGAACAAAAATTTGGCCAAACTTCGGAAAAATTAAGGGAAAGCTGGATTTTTGCATGAGCCTTCCTTTCGAGGTCCTAAACAAGTCCCTAAAAGTCCCCGTCCCTACGAGTGCCGCTAGCGGTGCTACAGAGGGTCAAAGACCCTCGAAAACAGGTTTCTCTGAATATTTCGATAACGGTAGCATATACAAAAAAGTGGTGTATGGCAAATTTAAAGCTCTTGTGAATTCTCAATAAACGATGCAAAGACCGAATACTTTCGGGCACTCCTAACGGCGCCAAGAGGTCTAACGGTATTTTTAGCAAGGTTTCATTAAAATCTCTATAACGGTAACTCGTACTAAAAACTTTTGTATGGAAAATTTGTAGCCTATGAGGTTTTGAAGAAAGTGGCCAAATTTCATATTAATATGTATAGCCTTAAGGGCGCTATGGGGGTTCCAACCTTAAAAAAACGTGTTTTTTGAGGTTTTTCGTAAATGGTGCTAAGACGAGGGAGTGCGCTCTAAGGTGTTCTAGGAGAAATTTGTAGCTTCTGTGGCTGTTAGTAAGACGTCAAAAGTCCCCAAAGATGGGAGCCCCCCTAACGAAGTTATGAGGGCCCAAATATTCAATTAAGCAGTTTTTGAGGAATATCTCTATAACGGTAACGTGCACCGAAAGCTGTTATAAGGCAAATGTGTAGCTTATATAACGCTTAATTAAATATCTGAATTTCAGATTAATGCGTGCAATACTAAGGGCGCTATGGGGGTATGAACCGTACAATAACGGTATTTTTTCGTTATTTTCGTGGATTTCTTCATAACGGGACCGCATTCGGTTGGGAAGCCTGTAACAATTTGTTGCTTCTATAACGTCAACTTAAAATGCCAAAACAACTTATTTATGCGGGCACCCCTAAGGAAGCTATGAGGGGTCAAAACTAAACAACTAACTAAACAAAAAAACCGTTTCTCGGATTTTTTGATAACGGGAACCTCTAGAGGGAACCCATCTGGAATAAATTTGTAGCTCCTGTTACTGTTACTAAGATGCCAAAAGTCCCCAAAGATGGAAGCCCCTCTAACGAAGTTATGAGGGTCCAAACATTCATTTAAGCAGTTTTTGGGGAATATCTCTATAACGGTAATGTGCACCGAAAACTGTTATATGGCGAATTTGAAGTTTTTACAACGCCTAACTTAATGTTCAAATTTCAGATCGATACGTGCAGTACTAAGGGCGCTACGAGGTTCCAAAACTAGCAAATTCGGCATTTTTGGTTATTTTCGTGAAAATCTCCTTAACGGTAACGTATACCAGAAGCAGCCTGTAAAAATTTGTTGTTTCTATGGTTCCAAATTAGAGGCTCCACCGACTTGTATGCTCCTGGAGCCTTCATACGAGCATTATAACGTATAAATTAACTAATTTTTAAGCCCATATGGACGTACGTAAAGACATACACTACACATACCTTCTTTAAAAATTAGTTTATTAAAACGTTATAATGCCCGTATGGTGGCTCCAGGTGCATACAAATCGATGGAGCATTTTATTTGAAACATAGAAACAACAAATTTTTACAGACTGCTTCCGGTTTACGTTACCGTTAAGGAGATTTTCACGAAAATAACCAAAACTGCCGAATTTGCTAGTTTTGGAACCTCGTAGCGCCCTTAGTACTGCACGTATCGATCGAAATTTGAACATTAAGTTAGGCGTTGTAAAAACTTCAAATTCGCCATATAACAGTTTTCGGTGCACATTACCGTTATAGAGATATTCAATAAAAACTGCTTATTTGGATGTTTGGACCCTCATAACTTCCCTAGGGGGGCTTCCATCGTTGGGGACTTTTGATGTCACACTAACAGACACACGAGCTACAAATTTCCCTCAGATGGGTTCCCTCTAGAGGTTCCCGTTATCAAAAAATTTCCGAGAAACGGTTTTTTGTTTAATTTTGACCCCTAATAGCTTCCTTGGGGGTGTTCGTATAGATGAGTTGTTTTGGCGTTTGAATTTGAAGTTACAGAAGCAACTAATATTTACAGGCTTCCTTCACGAAAGCGCTCCCGTTATGAAGAAATTCACGAAAATAACGAAAAATACCGTTATTGTACGGTTCGGACCCTCATAGCGCCCTTAGCATTTCACGCATCAATCCGAAATTCAGGTATTTAATTAAGCGGTATATAAGCTACAAATTTGCCGTATAACAGTTTTCGGTGCACGTTACCGTTATAAAGATATTCCCCAAAAACTGCTTAAATGAATGTTTGGACCCTCATAACTTCGTTAGAGGGGCTTCCATCTTTGGGGACTTTTGGCGTCTTAGTAACAGCAACAGGAGCTACAAATTTATTCCAGAGGGGTTCCCTCTAGAGGTTCCCGTTATCAAAAAATCCGAGAAACGGTTTTTTTGTTTAGTTAGTTGTTTAGTTTTGACCCCTTATAGCTTCCTTAGGGGTGCCCGCATAAATAATTTGTTTTGGCATTTTAAGTTGACGTTATAGAAGCAACAAATTGTTACAGGCTTCCCAAAGGAATGCGGTCCCGTTATGAAGAAATCCACGAAAATAACAAAAAATACCGTTATTGTACGGTTCATACCCTCATAGCGCCCTTAGTATTGCACGCATCAATCTGAAATTCAGATATTTAATTAAGCGTTATATAAGCTACACATTTGTCTTATAAC
Source organism: Microchrysa polita (assembly GCA_949715475.1). NCBI lineage: Eukaryota > Metazoa > Arthropoda > Insecta > Diptera > Stratiomyidae > Microchrysa > Microchrysa polita. The sequence continues at coordinate 28,686,817 of OX454418.1, read as the reverse complement.
AGCTTTCGGTGCACGTTACCGTTATAGAGATATTCCCCAAAAACTGCCTAATTGAATGTTTGGACCCTCATAACTTCGTTTGGGGGGCTCCCATCTTTGGGGACTTTTGGCGTCTTACTAACAGCCATAGAAGCTACAAATTTCTCCTAGAACACCTTAGAGCGCACTCCCTCGTCTTAGCACCATTTACGAAAAACCTCAAAAAACACGTTTTTTTAAGGTTTGAACCCCCATAGCGCCCTTAAGGCTATACATATTGATATGAAATTTGGCCACTTTCTTCAAAATCCCATAGGCTACAAATTTTCCATACAAAAGTTTTTAGTACGAGTTACCGTTATAGAGATTTTAATGAAACCTTGCTATAAATACCGTTAGACCTCTTGGCGCCGTTAGGAGTGCCCGAAAGTATTCGGTCTTTGCATCGTTTATTGAGAATTCACAAGAGCTTTAAATTTGCCATACACCACTTTTTTGTATATGCTACCGTTATCGAAATATTCAGAGAAACCTGTTTTCGAGGGTCTTTGACCCTCTGTAGCACCGCTAGCGGCACTCGTAGGGACGGGGACTTTTAGGGACTTGTTTAGGACCTCGAAAGGAAGGCTCATGCAAAAATCCAGCTTTCCCTTAATTTTTCCGAAGTGAAATGCCAATTTTCCTGGGGTAATATGGAAAGGGTGGAAAATATTGTTGAACGATATTTTTCATCAAGATATAGTACCAATGGTCTGTCTGGATCTATACGCCAACAGAAGGGTTAAATATCACGTTGGCATTTTAAGAGAGTAATACATATTACGCGGATTTTATATTCTCAATTGTAAACAAAAAATTGACGTTTGAATAACATTTTCACGCATACTATGAACTGCAATAGTGTGAAAACGGTGCCATTTTTATTTTCTGATGGCCATTCTGGACTAACGCATGGCATGGGTTACTATGCTTTTTCTAAGACTTAGCTCTAAAAACAGAGTAACGCAGTTTTCGGTTTCTGGCTACATTGCTCTCATAGGCAACAAACCAGGTAACGAACAGGCGCCTACAACTGCAACATTCCATCTTTCAGAGGGACAAGAACAACAGGACTCAGACTAGACTCAAGCTTTCGATTCTGTAAGGGGAACGACGAAACATCAAGAAGAGAATTATTATTTTTAATTTAAGTAGAGCATCAATGCTACATAATATCATGAAGCCCTGAAGATTATTGAAAGTCTAATCTAAATTTACTCGCGCTTGTATTTCAGTTAACGAACAATAAATTACAAAACAGGCTCATTAGAGTTTGGTGTTTGCGGTTTTTGGATAAAAGAGTGAATGATTGGATGAGAGCAAAAAGTTTAATTCGAACACATTATTTAAACGTGTTTCCGGCACTAAGTATCCTTTTCATTTAAAATTCGCTCGATATATTTCTATGTCATTTTGGTGAAAAAAAAAGCATCAATCTTCACATAAAACCTTGCAAAAAAAAAGTATTTCACTAGGCATGGCTATATACACCACAGCTTATTTGATTCGCTTCATAATCGATTTTTATATGGACTCGATGTACATTATACATAACTACTCTTTCAAGCTGCGAGCAATGTTCAGTAATTTTGGAAATAACATGAACATCTGGACATGTCCGTGTCGAAATCTTCGATCGGAATTACAATCTAAGGTAGAGTAGTATTTCCCTTAACTCATTCAGTTTCTTAATGATATTTCGAAAATTAGATAAAAAACTAATTTTGGCAAGAAGCTGTGCACGATCAAATTTATTAATCGTATGGAATAAGATTAACTAAGTGAATTTCAGTTCAGATGCATCATCATCATGATCATTACTTTATGGTGGACGATTTGTTTCATTTACGTGAAATACAATTTTAAATTTAATAAGTTAGAACAGAAATGTAATCTTACGATCACGATATTACTCACCGATTCAATTAAATTAATTTTAAAGGTATAGATCACATAACATAAATGAAGAAACAAATAATACGAATAACTTCCCAGTGAAATTCAGTTCAGAGGCATTTGAGTTTTAATCAAGAAACAATTTGGTTGTTCATTAGTAGAACGTTCATAAGTTCACACTTTTTTCTTGCATAAGACATTCGACAACATTGCATGCAATCTCTTTCGGAGCTTGCAAAAATAATCTCATTCTATTTCAGCAGAAATTAACACCTGAACAATATAAAGAAATAGATTCGCTAATTTAATAGAATATCTGGATCTAGAGTGTTTTTTTATTTCACTTGATATACCTCTAAAATTGCAACAAATCTAAAAAACGGGTATTGTTCGTTATATGGTATCTATGAGGGGGTCTATCCTGGGGATATATGCATGGTTAAAATTTTGGACGGCATCTTTGAAGTAGAATAAAAGATGAGTGTTTGAAGCAAAAAAAGAAATGCATACGTATAGATTTTCGACAATAGATTCTTTTCATATTGGAGGTATTGCAAACACTGTTTTTTGCTGAAATGCCATTGTATGTATAGTTAAATGTTCCGGTTTAATTAGATTTATTACAGTAACATGTTCAATTTGCGAAACACGATCTATATACAGTAAAACCTGTCTAAAAGTCCACCCATATTAAGCGACCATAGGCGAGTACATATGCGCTTATCAATGGGTTTTATATGCTTTTTGGCTACATTTCTTAATAAATTTAACAAGTAACGGTATTAAGGCTCATGGTAATCTAAGTCGTTTCTAGTTATGCGAATAATAAAAATGTCCAATTTGACTGTATGGAGAAGATTCCGTTTACGAATTCATTCAATAAAGATTGTTGCGTTTTCATAGCCACCTATGGGAACTGAAAACACCATAAAGTATTAAATTACCATTGGCAGAACCCAATTATGTTTTTATTTTTATAAGACTTTTCAACGTAGGTGAGCAGATTAAATTCTTGAAAGAGATATCTAGATATTTAAATATTTCCTTTTTTTAGATAAAACGTTGCTTTTCCATGCAATAATTGCTTTTTCGTCAATAATTCTGGATGGAAATGACGGGCGTAGATTTCTTGAGAAGATAGTAGCTTTGAAATCTCACATGGGGCTTTAACTTAGGAAAGGCGTTGCACTTCGCCTCCAAATTAATGAATTTAGTCCCTTATTAACCGGCCACCTCCAATAGCCACCACTTTTTTCGGGAACCACGGTGGTCTCTTTGGACAGATTTCACTGTACATAAAAGAAAGTCGTGTTAGTTAGGGGAGAGTCGGTTATATCGTATCACTTTTTACTTTTACCTGGATATTTAGTTTATGACGGCACTTGAAATAATGAATAAATATGTAAAATATACGTTAGGACTTTGACTACCATATGTATGGAAATCAGTTCTATAGCTGTAGTTTAAAGTTTTTAAAAATGTATTTTCGTGGAGGACTGCCAACAGTACTATTTAGCGAACGAGTCGTTTTAATTGTACCACCAGTATTTAAATCGTACCACTAAATAAAAACCATTAATTTTTTTAAAGAAATATTATTTGGGGCACTTAGGAGTAAAAAAAGCAATTAGAAATATATTCTTAGCAAAAAATAGATGATTTGCAGCATTTCGCCTAATCGTGCTTAGACCAAGCAACTAAATCGTACCAGTACCACCTACCAAACTCACAGCGGTACGATTTAACGAACCCTGCAATTTTTCGAAAGATGAACTATCTCGTCATAGCTGCAAAACTTGAACACTGGCACCCAAATCAACAATAATTTAGCTTAAATTTGTAATCAGATAAAGCAAACTGTGTGCTTTTAGCTTACCTTCCTCACCAGTTATTCCCTTAGCAACTGACACGCAAAATAACAAGAAAAAGTCACAAAACATATTTTCTTGGCTCACATACACATATTTTGACAGATACCACTCGCAACTAGCGGATTCTTTAAAGAAAGCGTTGTGATATGGTTTGGTGTTACCAGTGTGTAAATAATTGACCACTTAGTCGGAAATTTGGAGGTGGTACGATTAAAACGGTGGTACGATTTCACCGACTCTCCCACCATTTATGACTCGAGAACGGCCGGAGCGATTTTCATGATTTTAGTTTTGTTGGGTTAGGCTCCGAAAGGAATAGCGTAATAACTATTGAACCATGCAAAAAAATCACAATGAGCTAAAATGCAAAATGGGTTCCTTTCTGCCTACTTCTGCCTGTATTTCTTGAACGTATCAGTGGATTTCAGTAAATTTACTCCACAGGATTGGTCTCTACCAAATAGCAGAACAACTACTGCGAGAAATATGATAAATTCACAATGAGGACAATTATGAAAACAGTTCTTTTTAAAATACTTCCTTCTGCATTTCATGAACGAATAACCGGATTTCAGTAAGTTTATCCCACCGGATTAGTCTATACATAAGGATTCGGCTGGAATAGCAGTATAAGCATTGAAAAATGTAAAGCACAATGAGCAACAATTCACAATGAGTTTTTTTTCGCATACTTTTGACTATATTTCTTGAATGGCTTAGTGAAATTTCGGTAAATTTGCCTGCTGAATTGGAATATCGCAATAATATTGCAAAAAATCACAATAAGCAAAATTATAAAGATTTTTCTTTTCCCATATTTTCTGTATTTTTTTAACGTATTGCTGGATTACAGTAAGTTGATTCTACGAGATCGGTTTACACCCAGTATTACAATATGCGAAAAATTCACAATGAGCAAAATTTTGAAGACAGTTCTTTTTCACATAATTGCATTTATCTCCTGAATCCTGCATTGGTCTCTACTCAAAATAACAGAATTATAAGATTCACAATGGAAAAATGTTCATCATGATCCGTTGGCCACCAGTCTGTTAGGGTTTAGTATATTTTCATAAATTAACACCATCGGATTGGTCTCTACCTAAAAGTTACGTACACTTGTAGAAAATTTAAAATGAGTTAATTTTGAAGACAGCTATTTTGCACATACTAGGTTACCTACATCTCCTTAGCGAATAAGATATATAAATTTGAATAAATTTACCGGACAATATTGGACTCCACCCTAAAACACCAGAATAACTATTGAAATATGCATAAAATTCAAAATGACTCTTTGGTCACTTTTCTTACGGATTAGCGAATTTTTACAAATTTTCACCTACGATTTTTCTTCACCTGAAATACGAACGGATGAGTAAAATTTTGGAGGCAGCTCTTATCCTATCTCTTGGCCAATTTGAACGGATTATGGGATCTTAGTAAATTTGCTCCACCGTATTTGTCTCCTTGCCGAATACGATTAGAACTATTTAATTCTTTCATGTTACCGCAGTAACTGTGGCCGTTAAAGATTTTTTGTTTGAAGTACCCTGCCTCGCAATTTACAATGAGCAACAATTCACAATCCTCTTCTCTGCATTTCTTGAACGTGTTCTTCGAAGATTTTCCGTACCCAAGTGGTCTCCATCCCGAATAGCAGAATAAGTATGGATAACTTCGAAAAAAATTCACAATTAGCAAAATTATGCAGACAGTTATTTTTAATAAATTTCTCCCAGCATTTTTCAAATGAATTACCGAATTTCAGTAATGTTAACCTACATCATTGGTCTTTACCCAGTATAGCAGTACTTCCCAACCAGTGGGGCGCGCCCCCTAGTGGGGCGTGACGTTTGGCAAATGGGGGCGTGGGCTCAACTCGAGTGCTTATGTGATGGATTATATTACAACGGCCATGAGTTGATAAAATTCTTCAATTCATGAACAATATTTCTAAATCTCGCTGCAACCACAATATATTAGTGAGGGGGCTCTGTCCAAAGTCTATTTGATGATGATCGCTGAAATTGTTTTAGGAATAGAGACCGAGGGAAAAACCAGGAGTGCACTATCTGTTAAACTTGAATGAAATTGAAATGATACTTCATGAAATACATGTACTCGTAGTTAGTGACTTCAATTTATCTGGTTGACGCACCTCTTAGCCAAAAATAAAAGAACCTCGCCAGGGAAAACGAGTTTTTGGTCTGAAACCGAATCTTCAGACATCATTTTCAGTGCGCAATAACCGTCTTATGATCATGATCATGCGGCCTTAATTCTTGATCCAATGTAGTAGGGATGTAGGGCCAAATCTAGCTTTCCGGCAATATCCAATTCAGCTGTATACTGGCCGCTACGGCTGCTACAAAGTGAAAAAAACCACTTCGTATCAGTCAAACTCATACGTTGCCATGATGTGAAGAATCGCCCGCTCACTGAAGCCTTGTTTTATAGTTTAAGTGTGGAATCAATTCAATATTCAAATGTAAGCTTTGGAACTGCTCATAAATTTGAATTGCGAAAATATAATCCAATCTGATTTGATAAGTCCAAAATCTCTGTGAGATTTTTGATTTTTCCAATGATACACATTTTCAACAAAAGAAAAAGAATGAGCGAAATTTTCGTTGGGGGCGCCAGATTCTGCTAACCTTGTAAGGGGGGCATGTACTAAAACAGGTTGGGAACCCCTGCAGTAGAGGGTAGCTGACTGTCCATAGTAGAATAATTATCCATTGAAACATAAACATAAAAAAATACAAATAGTAAAATTGTGGAAACAATTATTTTTCACATATACTCGTACTATGTACTTTTGTTTTTATCATCTGAACAGATAATTGGATTTCAGCAGCCTAAGCCTCGCCGGATTGGTCTTCCATAAGACATTCGCGGAGTTCGCAAATTGATAACATCTAAAAGGTTGGGCGTACGAAGTTCGCCGGGCCAGCTTGTTTAGAATTAATTGAGAATGATAAATATTAACGAAATCTTCACAAATTGAAAATTATATTGACAACAAATTTAAATGCCACTTATCCGCAATTTATTTCGAGTCGAGGCATATAAATATCGAAATATTGACCAAAAATTATTTTTTAAATTCTTTTTTTCTTTGGCCGCTTGACTTTGTAATGTCTAATTGAGAAAGTTTAATGGCAGACTATAGATAATTAACAAAAACGATAATTGACGAATCGCTTTGGAAGTAACACGAAATTGCAAGAATTAAAATTTAAATGTCGTCTCCATTTACATTAAAATTGTTTGGTAATGTGAAGATTACGTGTTTTACTAATATTCTTCTGCAGGCAAGTAGTTCTATTAATTCTCAACTCATAAGTAGCTCTTAAAAATCCATCTACATCGGCATTTCATGATCGTGATCATCTAATTATCATATAATTCACAATTCAATGTGATGGCGTCTTTGAACTTGCTAAAATAAAAATAGAAAAGGTGCGAAAGCCACGATCTCTAAGCACGATCACCGCGAGCTACCTTACCATAGCTAAGTTAGTAAGCCATACCAACATCATCTACGTACCAGATCCTATCTGGTAATTCCATTTGTGCACTACATAACAAATTTTTGTTCTTTGTTATCGTGTGCCACTGAATCATTTTTGTTCTAACCCGACCCATGTTTCCAGCTCGACGAAATCTGATTGAGTGTTGAGAGTGTCGATCATTAGCCACGACACGATAATTTGTATACAATTGATCTTGACATTGTATTGTCGATTTTGGACTCTTAAAAAAATCAATTTGCATTCAACTTCTGTTTATGCAATTTCTCGATACAGTCGACAACGACAATATACGTACTCGTAGAACGGCCATCAAAAAATCATCAACATTGATGAAAAAGGAGTGTTCATTGGTTATACAACACGATTATCTTGCGAAAGCCAGTTCTGAGGATCTATAAAAAAGTTTTTAAGTAATCCTATAAAACGTGATATCATCTATATGCTATATACAAAAGTTTTCGATATATATACATTTTATATTTAGCACATAAAACCGATAAATAAAAGACAAAAAGTGTAGCAAAAGAAGTTGATTGTACCTTTAAGAAATGATGGCAACACACACATGCAATGGCGATTGTTTCTGTGACTATGCGGTTATGATCGTGATCATCAAGAGTTCTTGTTCTCGCTTCACCAAAAACCAATGTCACCGCACTGTGCAGGAATAATGCTTTTTGAATAGCACAAGCTTTAACATTTGAAGAGTCACATAAGAATTTAAGATGGAAAAGATTTATCGTCTTCTAGACGTTGATCTTGCTTCTTTTTGGACACTTTTGGCGCGTGTTTAGAATAAATTAATCATATAAAATTAGATGCATATGGATGTGGTCACATCGCATTTGTGCGGAGCACTGTCGATGATGAACAATCAAGATTGTAGGCATTAGAGTCAGTCAAGACATGTTGGTGAAAATACACAGATTGTATTTTGCCGTACAAGAACACGTACACATGTCAAAGTCATCTAATCAGATTTCGTCAAATTTATTTGCAATCTATAAGGAGAATTCAGAGATTGAGATAAAATAAAATTAAGCGTTTATAATTGCTAACAAGATAAATCTACTATCTTGTATGAGTCAGCAATCGGTTTAGTGCAGTGTTTACCAAATCAGATATGTCTGCGGACCGCACCTAGCTTGAAAATGGATCAGGACGAACCACCATATATGCATTTTTGAAATAATATTCTGCTTCAGCAATTTCTTTCTGATAAAGGTGATGAAATCGAAACTTAAGCGATGAAAGAAGTTATTTAAAAATAAATTTTGGAGGCATAATATCATTCGCTTCAAATGCAAATAAACGTCAAGGTAGTATATTTAAAAAAATTCACAACGAGCTAAAATTCACAATGGGTTCTTTTTTGCCTACTTCTGCCTGTATTTCTTGGACGTATCAGTGGATTTCATTAAATTTGCTCCCCAGGATTGATCTCTACCAAATAACAGAACAAGTATTGAAAAATATGATATATTCACAATAAGCATAATTATGAAGACAGTTCTTTTTAACAAACATACTTTTTTCTACATTTCATGAACGAATTACCGGATTTCAGTAGGTCTCTCCCACCGAATTGGTCACCTCCCTTAATATCGGAATAGTATTGAAACATGTAAAAAATCACAATGGGCAGAATTATAAAGATTTTTCTTTTTCTCGAATTTGCTGTATTTTTTGAAAGAATTGCTGAATTTCATTAAATTGATTTCACCAGATCGGTCTATACCCAGAATAAGTACATACTGAAATATGCGAAAAATTAACAATGAGCAAAATTACGAAGACAGCTCTTTTTCATATTAATTGCATTTATCTCCTGAACGCTGCATTAGTCTACTCAAAATATTAGAATCATAAAATTTACAATGGAAAAATGTACAAGGCAGCTGTTTTCTGATCCTTTGTCCAATAGTTTGGAACGGTTTGGTGTAATTCAATGTAAATTTATTATTTGCACCGGATTGGTATCTACTGAATAGCTATGTACACTTGCAAAAATTTAAAATAACAGGCGCGACAATCCAGCATTGGACTAAGGCCGCAGGATGTGTTAGTGACATCCTATTTCCAAGATCTTATCTGCTTTTTGTTGAGGTAATGAGATCAGCATCACGCTCAGCAGTGTTATTTATCCCCATAAATGGGTACTCGTTTAACATCTGAGTGAGATCATAGTCCGTCACAAGCTCGTGAGTTCGAAAAACACCATGGAACACGGTGAGATTCGAACTCATGAGCCTGTGCACCGAAGGTGCGCGCACTAATCGCTAGACCAGCCAGACTACGCAAAAATTTAAAAAGAGCAAATTTGGAGGACAGCTAATAACAACAGCTAATTAGCGAATAAGTTAATTTGAATAAATTTGCCCGACGATATTGGACTCCACCCCAAAACACCAGAATAACTATTGAAATATGCATAACATTCAAAATGAACCTTTGACCACTTTTCTTGTGGATTAGCGAATTTTTATAAATTTTCACCTTGGAACGATGAGTAGAAACGGATGAGGAAAATTTGGGAGGCAGCTCTTTTCTTATCTCTTGACCATTTTGAGCGGATTAGGGGATTTTAGTAAATTTTCTCCACCGTATTTGTCACCTTGCCGAAAACGATTAGAACTATTTAATTCTTTAATGTTACCGTAGTAACTGGGGTTGTTAAAGGGTTAACCATTTTATTTTTTTTGTTTGAATTGCCCTGCCTCGCAATTTGCAATGAGCAACAATTCACAAAGAGTTCTTTTTCGCATCCTTTTCTCTATATTTCTTGAACGAATTACCGAATTTCAGTAATAAGTATACTGAATTCCAAATTTCGCCTGAATGTCTTCCGTCTTTATCAGCAGCTGAGTGACTTCCACGCTTAACAGCATAATACCTGTTGAAACATCTGCAACGTTAACCTGGAGAAGATTGTGAAGGCAGTATATTTTCTCTATATTTTTGGTATTATTGATCGATTTATCGTACTTCAGTAAAATATCTCTACGTACCCTCCAGCGCCATTCTCTCACGTCTTCAATGATCCCGAATAGCTCATGAAACATTTGAACAATTGTCAGGAAAAAGTTGTGAAGGCAGTTTACTTTCCCCAGCTTTCGCGGAAGGACTTCTACCTTCGATGGAAGAAGGAAAATTGACTAAGATGACATTTTCAAGGCAGACCTTTTTCCTACTGAAACTAGCACTCTTGAACGGATAGCGAAATAAGTAAAATTTTGGCAAAGCTCCTTTTCTCCTTTGGCATTATTCTTTGATTTCAGTAATTTGAAACTTACATTACATGATTGGTTCTGCCCTAAATAGCGAAATAAGCATTCAACCATGTGGAAAATTCACAATGAGTGCAGTTTAGTGAATTTGCCCCATCAGATTGGTCTCCAACATCACCTGAACGAATTATCGGATTCCAATGAATTCCCTCCATCTAATTGCTCTATACCCTAAATACCAGAACATGCAGAAAATTCACAGTACCTATAAGCAAAATTATGAAGACATACTTTGTCCCATTCTTTAGCCTATTTCTACTGAACAGATTAAGCCGAGTTCGGTAAATTCCACGCTATATCTCCCTCTTCCATCTAATTGAATAGCAGATAATTGCTGCTGAAAAATTTGCAAATACAAAATTGTTTCTATAGCTTTTGTCTATATCTCTAGAATGAATTTTCCGATTTCACTAATTCCTTTCTCTTCCCCGAATCGATAACCGCCCCCAAATAGCAATGGAAAATTGAACAATAGGAAAATATAAAGGCACTTAATTTGACCCTACGTTTGCCTATATTTCTTGATCGGATTAACGTATTTCAGAAAATTAGACTAAATCCACGCTCCAATTATCTATATTCCTTGACTGGATTTCAGAAACCCCCCTTCATGGGCTTACACCCCAAGAACCCAATAACACTTGACACATCTGGGAAATTATTTGGTCACGCGAATTTCCCCAATTCGTCTATATCCCCTGACCCCTGACTGAATTAGCGGATCTCAGTAATTCGGTCCCGTTGCTATTGAAAGATCTGCAAAAATGACGAAGAGAGAAAAAGCCTTAATGCAGCTAATTTTCTCTTCCTTTTGGAGGATTAGCGGGTTTCTGTACCTACATATATATTCTCCAACCATTCATCGGAATAAGTTCTACCATCAGTAGGAGACACATCTGGTAAATTGGCCAGAAGTAAAATTATGAAGGCAGCTTATATTCTCCAGATTTTCTCCTGTTTTTGCATATATCTCTTGAACGGAACGCCAGATTTCAAACCGAAAAAAAAAACGAATTTCAGTCAATTACATCACTTTTCTCACATGAATGATTTCCAATCGTAACAACAGAATAACTATTGGCGCATCTTAGAAATTGACTAGCCACTAAATTAAAAAGTCATCTCTTAAAAGCATAAGCATTATCAGTTATTCTACTGCTAATTCCAGTAACACTACTTTTATATTGATTTTATCTTAAAAACGTTTCCGTATATGTATCTACAAAAATTTTATATCTAAAAATGCTACTAAATATGTAATTGGTAGATGAGTCTAGCGACAACAATTTACTTTTTTTTTTAATAAAAAAATGTTTGTCAGTAGGTTCAACCAGACCTTTATGCATATTTTAGTAGGTTCCGACAGAAGGGTTAAAGGATATGCTTCCACTCTGCCATTAATTCTGTTATTTTGTTCCAATGAATATAGACAATTTATTTAGTTCTGTAGGAGAATTAAACAACTCAACTATCCACCATTAAGCTGCCGTTCATATAGGTACAGTCGAACTTCCCTAAACGGACACTTCTAATAACCGGACATTTCTCATAAACGGACACTTTTATTTTCCCCAACGTTTTTCCTTATATTTTATATTTATAACTTCCAATAGCCGGACACTCTCATAACCGGACACGGACAATACGTTTATACCCTTTCTGAACAAGCAAGTCTCTAATAAACGGACAGTTCCACAAATAAAATTCGAAATTCTTCTATTACAGAATTGTATTTCGTGCAAAGAAGTTTTGAAATTACCGGAAAATCGGTCTTTTGCGCAAAGCAAAATTAACTTTCCGGACATCGCTGTGCAAATCTTGTTTATCTCTCCGTGTAGGTGGAATTTCTTAGAGATTCAGGAGTTCAATTTATGTCGCGACATTTTATCGTGCAGTTTTCTATACATCGTGGTTTTGAATTTATTCGCAGCGCAGTCCAGATTAGTTTTATAAAATGTTATACCTTTGTGAAATATTCTAATAAGCGGACACTTCCAACAAGCGGACAAAATCTCAATCGCCAATGGTGTCCGCTTATGGGAAGTTCGACTGTATATTCACCAGCTTTCCATCATCATCAAAAACAATCTATTCTATGCGTGCATGCAAACAAGCTGAGTATGAAAATGTAAGAACCCGGAACTGCAAAATGCACCACATGCAACATTTGCAAAGCTACTTACTAGTATGTACTCGTAGTAATGCATGTTGATAGAGAGTGGTCTTTGAACCATGCCTATATGTAGTTGCATTACGAACTATAAAAAGACAAGTCTTGAAAGACGTTCGTAGACATAGGCGCCCGATCACTATTATACGAATAGAAGACGCTGCATATACTTTCTAACTAACGGTTCTAGTTTTCTTTACAATAACTAGTTTTTGCCAGAAGTTCGAGAAGTACATTGGAACACTGCAATCAATAGGTAGATTTACTCCCAGAAGAAGTTCAATGCTCTTTGCACTTAAGATGGAACGATTAATCGTGAAAATGCATCTGGAAAGGTAAGTAGATATTGATCTTGTCATACGAAAGGATACTGAACCCAGCCTATTTCATATATGTATGTTTGCGTGTGTAGGAAAATTGATGTAATACACTAGTAGCCTAAGAAAATTAAGCCAAAATATGGCCATCGAACGGCAAAAATCCTACATCGCTGATTTTTTTTTTGCATGATGGTTGGGAATGGCCCACAGATTATGGAAAAAAAGTCCCAACCAATTAGGGATTCGCAAGCTTAAAAAAGGGGGAAAGGGGGGTCTTTTTTCGTTTTTTTGCGATTATTTCAAAAACGACAAAAGATCGTTGCTGAGATATTATCGCCAAAACGGGCGATGTGCCTACACCCCGGGGGCGAGCAACGCGAAGCCATGGAGCGGTATAAAGAACGAGGCAAGGAAGAAGAAGAAGACAAAAGATACAGAAAAATTGTCTGAGGACGAAAAAAACTCCATAACTGTTGAAAAAATTCTAGTTCAGCAGTGAAATTTTGTGTATTGCATATTTTTCATAGACTATAGTACTACTACCATTGATTGAATTGAACTCTACGTGATGCACATCGGCATGGGGCCATGGTTCGTCGTAGTCATTTGAATTTAGTAACATTTCCAATTGCAGTCATATTTCATTCGACAATTTTATATTAACCTACGTATGCCATTTCATATGCAGTAAAATATATGTAATTTCATATACGAAACCAGTTATTGTGATTATCATAAGTGTCATATCATCTTATGCAAAATCTTGGCAGTTTGCTATGCGTACAAGAAAGACAACTTTGATCAGGATCAGATGAAAATGTTTTGGTTTTGTTCTTCTAGTATAGAGCTGAGAGTCGTTGGCAGCGTCATACATACTATATGACCATATGAGTAATAGTAGGTTGATGGCTTTTGGATTTATTTTTTAAATAGTCTTAACATTTTGGATTAATCGAATAGGAAAATTGAGAAGACTGGTTGGATTAGAAAAATTGCAAAGATTCAAATGAGGCTCTTTGGTTGGGATGTTCTCGTTCTCTTTCTGTTGCGGATTCCAGTTTATTTTACTGCGTCTTTTAGTGCTTTTGCTCTTGACGTGACAAATGACACCCTCTTGCCTTTGCTTAACGTGTATTGAGTATAGATATGTGCTAGAATAGGATATGTATCTGCAAGAACTAGAAGAATAGATTGAATATTGGACGGACGCATTCAAATCACATGAGCGACAAATGGCTCATAAAAACACTTTGGATTTTTCGCAAAAGCAATGACAATCAATCGAATTGATTAATTTTTGTGTTCTGTTTTAGTTTTTTTTTATCTTGCTCACATTCGTTCTATTTTTGACTTGGAATACGTATGAGTCAATTCAAAAGGTGTTATCGTCTATAGTTTTTCTTGATCAAACACGAACACGATAATCCAGTGCAGAGGGACTTTTGGATTTTCAAAAGTTGTTGTATACATATTGGACGATAAACGATCGATTGTATTAGTTCACAATGAATAATTTATGAATGTTTTTTTTTACGAAATAATAAATTTGCATCTTCTGTTGCGATAGCTTTTGGATTTTTTATTTAAATATTTATCGAAAAAAGAATGATTTAAGAAATTTACTTAAAAACGAGACCGAGGCTAATTTCGGGCGCGGCCGAAATTTGGATACCCTTCGCTCCCCTCGGGCTAAAAGTTTTTTCGGGCGTTCCTATGACTTGTGTTTAATTCTCCCCGCTTCCACACTTTACCTTGAATTTTCACATAAGTGCCGTGGCGAAGATTTATTGGAGAAGCGGGGGTCGTGGGTTTCTTAGAAGAACCAAAAGGGGGGATGTATGTATGTTTGTGGTATCAATTAAAGCATATTTCTATGAGATTTGGTTGAAATTGGTGGACAAATAAAAAAGTTTTTCTTCAAAGAACCTTTTGGGGGTTGGGTTTATATGCCAGCCTCATGACCCCAATGGTCCGATTTAATTCATTTTTGCATATGTTTTGTAACATCAATAAAAATACATTTCCATGAGGTTTGGTTGAAATTCGTGTACAACTAAAAACGTTTTTCTTAGAGAAATTTGATTTGGGGGGATAGGTTTGTATGGTAGCCCCATGACCATATGGTCCGACTCCATCTATTAATATATATGTTTTGTATCATCAATAGAAACACATTTGTGTGAAGTTTCGTTGAAATTGGTGTATAAATAAAAAAAATTCTTAGAAGAACTTAATTTGGGGAGTAAGGTTTGTATGACAGCCCCATGACCCCATGGTCCGATTTGGTCCATTTTAACATATGCTTTGTTGTGTCACTAGAAACACATTTGCACGAAATTTGATTGCAATCGATGAGAAAATAAAAAAGTTTTTCTTAGAAGAACCTAATTTGGGGGACTAGGTTTGTATGGCAGCCCCACGACGCCCTTGTCCGATTTGGTCGATTTTTACATATGTTGTGTGTCACCAACAAAAACACATGTGTGTGAAATTTGATTGAATTTGGTGCATAAATAAAAAAGTTTTTCTAAGAAGAACCTAATTTTGGGGAGTAGGTTTGTATGACAGCCCCACGACCCCCTTGTCGGATTTTACCGATTCAAACATACAAACTGCCTGCAACAAAAAGAAGCATGTGTGCAAAATTTCAGCTCCATAGCTTTTAAACTGGCTGAGCAAAACGCGTCGCAACAGACAGACAGACAGATAGACGGACAGACGGACATCGTCCAATCGACTCAGCTCGTCACGCTGATCATATATATACATATTTTATATGGTCGGAGATGCTTCCTTCAATGCGTTACAAACTTCATGACAAAGTTAATATACCCTTTTCGCTTAATAAGCGAAGGGTATAAAAAGAGATTTTTGAATATCAACACGAATCTTCATGTCAACATTTGAATTTTATGCACAGTTGCATTTTTTTCCTTAAAGATAATTTTTTTTCTTTACGAATTTTATATGTATAATCTTGTTGCAGTTATTTGTTTCTTATCAGATTTGGCTGCCTGGAAAACGATCCTACGTTAAATAGGTGTTCAACGTTCTATTGAAATGAAAACATGGTCTCAATAACATTAAAAAAATCAAATTTTCTTTCTTTAACTGCTGCTGTTGCAGCGTCCAATCTGTTTCCAGCATAACTGTAAAAATACGTGACTACAAAATGTTTCTACATGCATACAAACATATCTCCACACGTAACCAGTCCCTGGCTTGGCGTTGACACCCTGTATGTAGACATCCGCACAATCCTGCTAAAACTACAGTTTCAGGTATTTGATAGCCAACTGAATGTTATTTATTGATAACATTATCACATCCTAAGATTTCGGCTAGATATTCTAAGCTGAAATTTTTCACAGTAAGATCTCCCTGGGACAGGGCCGGTTTTACCCTCTATGGCGCCCCCTGGGCATAATTCAAAATGCCGCCATCTGTCACTTGTTCAGAATTAAACCAAAATAAATAACGGATGTGGGGAGATGCAGCGAACTTCGCCTAATTTTCCTGAAAGTTTTTTTTTGTAATTTGTTTGATCAGGCGACATGCTTGCAAGGTTTTCTAATTATACATGGGGTCCGGAAACTGCCGCATAAACGCACCGCATTGTGATTCCTCATATGATTTCCAGCAAAAAAGTTGTACGAAACATACCCCCTTAGCTTAACCCTTTACATGCCACAACCATTTGAAGATTTTTGAAAAAAATCATTTTCTTGCACGACTTAAAGCTCAATATCTCCAAAGCTAGATCATTTAGATTAATGAAACAAAATGATTATTACAATCATTTTATCTTGCTATTCTAGCTAGTCCAGCTTTTGAGTTATTGAAGTTTTAGTCGTACAAGAAAATGATTTTTTTTTAAATCTTAAAAAGCCTGTGGCAGCTAAAGGGTTAAACTAAGGGGGTATGTTCCGTACAACTTGTTTGCTGGAAATCACATAAGTTTACGGACACCCTGTATAGAAGAGACGACCGGCCATCGCGAAGAACTGATTGGAAAGACATGGCTTAGGAGCAGTGGCGGAACAACTTTATTCGGGGCCCTCCCGCCAACTTCTTGAATGGGCCCCCTATACTAAGAGAAATTCTGAGTGCAATTTATTGAAAACACGATTGAATCTACTCTTTTCAAACATGATTTTGACGCTAGAGTGTTTCTATTAAACTTTGTTAAGAGCTGCTTTGACTCTTTGCATTCTTACATTGAGAATGGCGTCCATGTTGTAAGGTTATTAATTTAATGATTTCATCAATAGTTTTTTTTAAATAAAAAAGCTCACACAGCCCAGCATTGACCTTTATAGGTGTAGGGGGACATTCAGATTCACCTCATTACGCTTCTAAGAGCATAATAAAATACCTAAAGGTCTGGATAGACCTCGGGCGGAATGAGAATAAAATTTTTGTCCGCTGCGATTTTCTCAATTAAAATACATACTCGCTGTCGTGGAACATGTCACAAATGCTGGGGAATTCCATAAGCTACAATCCTAAAATGATTCCAAAATTTTTCTCGGCAATTTTATGTACTATTTTTCGATTTCCCGGTCACTAGATATTTTCCACTATGAAATTTTCGAAAAATAATACACAAAATGGCCGAAAAAATTATTGAACCGTTTTCGGATTATAAGCTTATGGAATTCTCCAGCATTTTCCAAATATTCCACGGCAGTAAGTATGCATTTTCATTCATTCATTTTCAAATCGCAGCGGTCAAAAATTTAATTCTGATTCGGCCTGAGGTCTATCCAGGCCAGTGGGACTCGACCCCGGGAACATATGCTTGCAAGACTATACGTGATGAAGTTTGTAACTTGCTAGACAATTGAAATACCGACACGTTTCCACAACGGTTTAAGACATTTCACTAACGATAACAATTCAGTTGCCCTTTTTTTTTCAGGGAAAAGGTGCCATCAACAATCAATCGGGCCGCAAGTGCACATTTATCTTAAATTGGTTGAATAAAAGGCAAGTCTCCACGGCATATTTTTCACGGCAGACATGAAAGCAAGTTTTTTCCTCGGTGAACATAGTACATACCTTTAAATTTAAGCGTGCTCTAATTGAAATCCTTCATTTTTAAGAACGTTTATTCTTAATTATTAAATTCAATACAACAATATTGGCAAAACTCCATTCAAATCAAATGTGGCCTAAGCACCGCAGACCTAATGATTGTGTATATACCGCAAGCAAGATAAAATATTTGAGTCTTCAACGAGCTATACGTACAAGCCGTACTAAGTTTGAATTTAGTTTAGTATGTACCACTCGCGAACAATTTTGTTCGTGTTTGACAGTTGATGACTAAGTGGATCTGAATTTACTCTGGTAAAAACACCCTATAGAAAAGGAACAATCTTCCAATATGTTTAAAGATAGCTTATTTATAGTGGGACTTAAAGTATCGTTTCGTTTTCGTTGTAAGATATAGAGAAACTTTTTTCAACCATAGAAGAGTTTTTTTTGTGAAAATTTGCGGATCCGGATTATCTAATAAGCTTGAACAAATTTAAGGACAATATGAACTTTTTTGGGCGCAGAGTCTTATCTAAAGGACTAGTGAAAGAATAACAATAAATTTAGTATTTGTTTTGCTTCGAAAGTGTATTTCTCTGTCTACAAAAAATATATATATATATACGTCCGAGTATTGTTTCACGCAATCGTGCTTTTTTGTGGTTCGAGGAATCTTTCATGTGGCTTCTGGGCCCCCCTGCTTAGGAGCCATGACATGCTTTAGGGAGCAGTTATTATGTATTGTTGAATAACTTAAGTTATCTTGGTGTTAGGCCATGTGAGTGTGATCTGAGGCCACGCCATCCCTGGCCTCGGATCACAAATTTAAGGGCACCAGTGCGAGTCGATCGGTTTACGGCGTTCTCCTCATTTCAACGCACTTATTTGCCATTGTGCATTGGCAAGCGTACAAGAATAGGGGCGATGAGGGGCACAAGTATCACTCACAAGCGCATGGCACTTCTTACTCGTTGTATCTTCTTGCC
Source organism: Microchrysa polita (assembly GCA_949715475.1). Classification (NCBI taxonomy): domain Eukaryota; kingdom Metazoa; phylum Arthropoda; class Insecta; order Diptera; family Stratiomyidae; genus Microchrysa; species Microchrysa polita. The sequence goes on along the minus strand of OX454418.1, from coordinate 28,667,690 downwards.
CAAAATGCACGATTTTAGAGGCAAAGTTTGTGTCTCCAGGACATCTTCGGATGCCCCAAGTCTTTTTTACTTATTCAGAAGGTGATTCAACTGAAATACCAAACCCAGTTAATGAGACAGTGGAATATTACAATTAAAATTGAATTTAAAAATCAATTAAATTAATTTACTGGACCAGCATTTTTAATACCCATTATTACAACTGAAGACAGCTTCCACGTTAAAGTTCAAAGCCAAGCACCTATTATTTCATCAAGCCAAAATCTTCAGATTTCTAACAAGTTCGAAACAACGCTGGAAAAGCAAGCAAGGAAGTTGAAGGTTGATTGGGCGTTAAATTTGAAAAAATGTAAGTATATATACATCTGTCACTGGCCGGAAAGACCGCTTCCGTAGAGCCTATATTTTTTTCTAATTATGTCAACTGCTACTTGAGATCTGTAAATGCGTATTTACGCCTTCGGAAATAAGCCACCCCTTCACAATTTGCCGCCACAGGCAGTTGCCCATATGAAAAATCCAGCTCAGCTCTGGGAATTTAGTGAAATTTAAAACCATTCAGTCTGAAACAAGTTATAATTAGGGGAAATCTTAATTGTCCTTATTGATTTAAATTACATATCCTCGACATCTTAAAAACCCTGCTTTAATGCAGAAAAATATTTCGGAAGGGTTTTGGCAATATGTTTCGAGGGAAACTTAACTGAATCTAACTGATCGAATCTGGGACACACTATCAACTTAAGATTTTTGGGATTTCCAAATTGAAGAAAACATCTTGCCAGCAGAACATATTCTATGATGATCACTTTCTTGCTAGTTGTTAGATGACTTCAGAAATTCCTTGTACTATGGGTCCAAAATCTTCGCCCGTTTGTCGCAGGAAAGCCGCCAGGAATTTCATTCGGGAGAAGTCCAACTTTCAAAAAAGTTCTGTGCTATAAAATTTTCTAGTTAAAAATTTCAATTTTGTTTTAATGAATTAAGTCGAAGGCAATGAAGTTTTTTTTTTGTTTTGCAATTATCGACGAGTTGATCCGTTTTTTAGATAAATGAATTAACTTTGACCAGTCCAATTTTATCAGGAGATAAACTGCCAAATACTACAAAAATTTAAGTTTTGAAAATGAAGTTTCTGGCGACAAAAATGCAAACCGTTAAGCGAACTGCATCTCAGAAATTGTTCATCACATTCTTCAATAGTTTCTCAAAAATGCCCAGGAACGATGAAGAGGAAAGCTGAAAGCTCCAAGGTCCCAGCTCAGGTGTAGCTATTATATTCACATGTGAAGGAAAAATTGTAAAATGTTTCTCGCAAATCCGACTTTGTTAGAACTGAGTGTCTGTTTTGTTTTTTGAAGGACGCCTTGACAGCACGCCATGCAACTCCCCCCTGATGGCTGGGCTCCTGGTCTGTCGGTTAAAATGTCTGTCGTGAAAAATGTCATATTTTTATATTACCCGGATTTGTCAACCACATATCATGATGATATGTACTTGTAATCACTATAATGATGTAATGATTACAACATTATTACCCACATCAAACAATTTCGGAGAGGGTTGAACACCCCAAAACGCCTTTGTAGGATCGCCACTGTCCTAAGAGCACATTTCCGGGTACAATCATTTTTTTGAAAAAAAAAAGAAGACAAAAGACTTTGGAGATGTTGCGAGTTTTCATATGATGATTCAGTAAAAAATTTCAATCTCTATTATGCATAACTGAGGATTGTCAAGATCAGGGGTGGCCAACTTAATTTTTACGCGGGACACATTGTTGGTTTGAAAAGGGAATTTAGGACAAACATTTTTATGAAGGGGAACCCATTCTTTCGTGGTTGTTTCTAACACAAAGAAATATCTTTGAAAACGTGAGTGAATGCTTTGTGTGACACAGCCACCGCAAACCACATCTCGTGTATGGGGCCAACACGCTGTTGTCACGATTTATCCATAAGCGTGGATATCGCGATCAAATGCAAAAATGGAAATATGTGTTTGAGAATGAAAATTCCCCTTTCGGGGAGTCAAAAAGATTCGACCGGTTTCGAGTGGCGGTACACGGTTCTTCTCATCAGATGCCATCTCAGTAGAGCCGTGTACCGCCACGAATGGCATGACCGGGAATGACCATGACAATTTTTTCCGACAGGCGTTTTTGGTGGGACGAATTTTGTTGAGGACGGAAGAAAGAGATTTACGATTATGGATATGTTTTGGAAGAATAAGAAGAAGGTTCCACTTTTCGAAATAAATTTAAGGATCTTGGCATCAACACGAGAAGCCGCTATGATTGCCTACCGAAATGGGCATTTTCCCGCCAGAAGCGTCCAAGGTCGGTAAGTTTTATTTATAATAGAGGAATTTATGGGGAATATGACTGTGATGTGTGTAATGCATGTTTATTGCAACAGATTACAGCTAGCAACCCAACTATAGGTAAAACGAACTCACACTTCAGGTGGAAAATATTGAGATCTTTTGCAGTACATATTTCAATATTTAAAGGACATGCAAGCGCCTCTGGGTTTGTGAATACACATTTGTGTTTCTTTTTGTTCATACAAATTTGTGGAAACCCTTTGCAGGCCGGATTGAGGTCCGCGTGTTGTATGTTGGGCAACCCTGGTTGAGATAATAATAGAAATAAAAATCAACATCAGTTGGGATAGTTGAGTTAATTTATATAAAAAAAAATATAAATTCGCATAAAGTTCATTGCAGTACATTCTAGGGAATTTTTCGAGCATCTGCAATCTGAAATTTGTAACAATTATTGTCATAAAAATTGCTCTTAAAGCTCATCGTTCAGATACCTGTTTACTAAACCATGCATCAGCCACTATTAAAACAATAATATTAATGCTTTCCTGAAATTCCTGCATTCTAGTCATTTAGCAATAGAGTCTACATGAATCAAGATTATTTCGACTACAATCTGAATCTGCATAATAATATTTTATTCTACCATAAAAGCGCACACTATTGTTGGGTAAAAAAAAAACGACTAAAAAACAATAAATTCACCAATTTTGCTTGAATCAATGCCCGAATGCATAAAAATAAAAATGCAATATTATATATCCCAAACCATAGTTCAAAAAAATAAAAAGCAGATAATTTTTGTTTTTGTATAATTTTCAAGATTAATTTAATTTTATAGAAATGTGAATTCTATAAGAAATAGAAACACATAAATTCAAATAATATACGATTTTGCTTTTGGATATTATCGGTATTGTGTTGCAAATTGAATACAAAGAAAATAGCTGCGAGTGGAGCAATATCAATAAAAACGTCACCTCTCATCCCATCAAGACACAATATTAAATTTAAGAAAAAAGTCCAAAGATACATATTTGTGGGTAAATATTTGATATCGAAAATTTGCATCGATATGACAAGATTCGTAATTTATCTAAATTTTCGATTATCTCATAAATAAATGCATGGGTTGAATAAAAGTAGTTTTATAGTATGGGAACACTGGGATAACGACATTTGCGACACTTGTTCGATCATATTTATCAAAAAATAAATATATAACATACTATAAGACGTATTGATACTTTTTTCAGCATTCTAAATATTTACCCGATAAATATATTTCAAGAAAAAAAATGTTAAGAAATCGATAATATTTATGATACGATATTTTCTTCGAATTTCGATTCTTTTTTTTTACACACGATTTGAAGTCTTGCATCCAGTGTACATCGATTACATAAATTTATTATTATTCTGTCTAGAATAAATGATTGCCTGTCCCTTGACAATTCAATGTATCAATCAAACGTACAAATCTCTTATTAAGCCCTTTAGGCTTAGCCACATCACAAATAAGGATGCACCTAACAATGGGTTAGCCAATATATGAACTTTTGATTGAGATGTAAAGGTTTGCACCTTTTTCTTAGAAAATAAGACAAATTACATACATACAAATTTAGTTAAGTTTGGCAGTTTTCTGTTCTTAAGAATTTTAAAATTCTGTAAATTAAATTTTTTGGAAAAAAAAATAAATTAAAAATAATTAAATAAATTAAAATTTCTGAAAAAAAATCGTTCCTCATAATATATTCGAGCATGTAGTTAATCATGCTGTTTAAACACATTACTGCGGTCAAGTCAATAAGTGTGGTTATACTGACCACTTGGTAAATACGTTTCTACATATTTGCTTTAAAATAAAAAAAATCCTGGATTATTCGATAAATCATATTATTCGTTCAGACAATTTTCAGCAGAAATTCATGTTCATAACTTGCACTTTCAAATCCAATTCCCTGAAAGTGGTTATTGATTGCCCAAGAATTTCAAACAATAATTGTCTAGCGATAAGATAATATAGCTTCCATCCATGGTATCTTATTTTTAATGTCTATATGTATTTACAAAATAAATATTCTCTTATCACTTACCTGTTTTTGTGGTGACCTATAATTAAATAGACTTTTTCGTGCACTAGGAACATAATTGTTTTCATTACGTTCATCACTAACAGCCTTTATATCATCAATATCGGCGTCAAATAATTCATTTTTTAGTAGGCATGAATAGGCTAAACTGTCACGCATCGATTCACCGCAATCGCGTTGTTTCTTATTTGTCTGCGGTGAATTTTCATTGGATTTACTGATTGATGCAAATGATGTGACCCAATTGTTGTTGGCTCTGGAATAAAATGAAAAGTTACAATTGTTAATTTAATTATTATTTATAAACAGTAGTTGGCATATTATATGTATATTTGGGCAAAATTCACTTTTTAGTATTGGCGTCAATTACATTCAGAAAAATGTGCCATTTTGACAAGGTTTTATATGGAGACTCTTTACAATACTAGCGAATCCTATGTCCAATACTATCCAAGGTCACTTTTGTGACGAAATGACCTAATGATGCAGTTTATTAATTAATATAAGTGCAATACAGAAATGTTATCAGTTTATTGGAAATAAGCATAAATCCATGTTAATTTTACTTTACAAAAGCGACTATCTCCACTTGCATGCTGGGATCAAAATCATAAGTAAAACACGTAAATTGGGTACGATTTGTTTTTTTCAGCTATTTCCAATCGGTTTTATACTTCGATTTACTTTTTGGTTTGTATAAGTCTTCTACCGTTCCTCTGAATCTAATGAGAATATTTGGCATTTATATATGAACTGCGAGTCATGCGCAATGAGGCGAGACTGATTATACTTGCTCACGGCTGTACCGAGAGCAAGGATATTAATCTCAGGCGGCTGCAGAAACAGAATGCCTGTGTAAAAGACACTTAAAAATGGAGGGTCACTGTCACTTACACACAGCCTTTTGGATCTGCGGAAGAGCGCGGAACGACGCTTACTATGTGTGGTGGCCAAAAGAGGACACGGAGGCTATCAGGACAGGGGAGAAACTCAGCTGCGGTCTTGAACAAGCTGTCGTTAAATTCCAGAGGAATGCACAGTGAGCGCAGTATCGTTCAAAATGCGGGGGTAGAGGAACCTGTAAGGGTGAATCTATCAGGGATGGAGGTGGGCCCGCACAAACAAACACTGAATGTGTGTCAGTTGAATATTCATCACTGTATATCAGCATCAGCGATGATGATGAGATGCTTTGAGGAAGAAAAACTCGACATTGCATTGATACAGGAACCCTGGATTACCAAGGAAAACAAAATTAGGGGTCTGTCGCAACAGTCCGCCAATCTTTACTATGTACAGATGGGTGGAAAGGTAAGAACTTGTATCCTGGTGCGGCATGGTGTACATGCGGTCCAAATGACGCATCTAAGCTCGCCCGATCTTACGGCAGTAATGATTGGAAGTGGGGCAGGATCATTTATAATCGCGTCGGCGTATCTCCCTTAAGACTCACCAGAACCACCTCCTTCAATGGAAGTAGAGAATCTGGTAAAATACTGTAAGGAAAGAGGTATAGGTCTGATATTAGGCTGTGATGCCAACGCTCACAATACTGTATGGGGCAGCACAGATGACAACATCAGAGGACAGCAGCGGCTGGAATTTGTTGAAAGATACAACTTGTTAGTAGCTAATACAGGGGTGGCTCCCACCTTCGTTGATGCACGAAGGGCTGAGGTGAAAGACATTACCCTGAGCTCTGTCAATATGCTGCACAGAATTCAGAATTGGAGAGTGGTGGACAGACTAACCATGTCTGATCACAGGGCTATTCAGTTTGGAATTCTGTATGGCACGAAACCGAGTAGCGAAAACAAACGTATTAGAGTGCCAAGGAATACGGACCGTACTAAGTATGAAATGTGTTTATTGGAACAAATCGAGGAAATTTCAGGGGAAATACCTAATAACACGACTGAGATAGAGCGATCGGTGGAACAAATGATAACTCACTCTTTCAAACTGGCTTGTCCCGCTACAATCATAGATGAAAAGGATCCAACACCCTGGTGGTGCACTGAATTGGAATCTTTGAAGAAAGAGACAAGGAAAGCGTTTAATAGGTACACGAGAGAGAGGACCCCTCGCTCTTGGGATCTATATAAAGATAAAAAGAGAGAGCTGAAGAAGACTCTACGTACACGTAGAAGCAACTCGTGGAGGGAATTTTCCTCGAATATGAGGAATACATCCGATGTATGCAGATTACAGAAGATGATTTCGAAAGACAGCGTTTCCAAAATGGGACTAATCCGAAAGGCGGATGGGACTATGACGGAAACAATGGAGGAGACATTGCAGTCGCTTATGGAAGTCCATTTTCCAGGAAGCTTCAAGTCAAATAATCCGTGGACTCAAACCTGTAAATTGGTAGGGGCGACCGGACGACAAAAAGCTGAGAGGATAATAACTTCAAATGGTGTCAGGAGTGCTATAAATACTTTTGATCCATATAAGACGGCTGGAATGAACGGAATATTTCCGGCACTGCTACAATGGGGCATAGCAGCTCTGCTGGAGAAGATCCGGAACATATTCGTTGCCTGTTTATCGACAGGATATATCCCAATGTCTAGGAGAGAGACTAAAGTTGTCTTTCTACCAAAACCGGGAAAAAAGTATTATATGGAAGCGAAGTCATTCAGGCCGGTTAGCCTAGCCTCTTTTCTATTGAAGACAATGGAGCGAGTATTGGTGGACCATCTAGAGAATACCTCGCTGATGTATAGACCTTTGAGTAGATGTCAACATGCTTACAGAGCAGGTAGATCTACTGAGTCCGCTCTGCATGAAGTAGTGCGGGTAGCAGAAAGAGAGATTAACAACAGCGGTATCGCTATGTCAACCTTTATGGATATAGAGGGTGCTTTTGATAAGATCTCATACAGCAAACTAAGAAATGCCCTAGCTGAGCGGGAGATCGAGCCCTTGATAATAACATGGATCGATTCGATGCTTAGTGGGAGGGCAGTAAATCTTAGTAATGGATGTGCCAGAATAAGAGGAAGGGTAGTCAGGGGCTGCCCACAAGGAGGGGTACTTTCGCCTCTACTGTGGAACATCACCGTAGACTCTCGTCTCTGGAAACTGGACTCGATAGGCGTAGATACAGTAGGATACGCTGATGACTTAGTAATTATGGTCAGTGGCAAATTCATGGACACTATTCAAGGTTGCATGAGGCAAGCTCTCAAAGCAACTGAAGAATGGTGTAATGAACAACAGCTATAAACGCAAGCAAGTCAAGCACTATAGTCTTTACTTTGAAAAGGAAAGATGTATAAACCACTCCCATGCTGCTTTTTGGTTCGGAGATAAAAGAGTCCAAGGAGGTGAAGTACCTAGGGGTAACCTTAGATCCCAAACTTATTTGGAACTCTCATGTTAACGAAAAGACACAAAAAGCAGCGAGGATTTTGCATCAGTATGAGAGAGTGTGTGCACGTAGGTGGGGTATATCACCAAAAGCGGCACATTGGATCTATACAATGATGGTTAGGCCCGTTCTATCCTATGCAGCAGTGGTCTGGTGGCCCAAGGGTAGCCAGAAAACTACTAGGCAACGGCTGGATGGGATTCAACGCATAGCATGCATAAGCATATGTGGTGCAATGAGAAGTACGCCAACACATGCTATGGAGGTTATACTGGGATTACCGCCACTGGATCTGTTTATAAAACAAATTGCGGCGCTCACAGCAATAAGAATGGTAAGAGATGGCACTTGGCATCACTTTGGTAGCAACGGAGGTCATAAGAGGATCCTTGATATTGTTCGTGATAATGTTAGGGAGACTCATATGCCTTTGGATGGTATGAGAAGATGTAGGGTAGTCGAAAGACATCACATCACTCTCATAGAGGATGGTAGGATACACGAGGAGTATCCACGTGATGTTGCTATTTTTACTGATGGGTCTCTCATGGACGGAAGAGCGGGGGCTGGAATATACTCCAAAGAGCTAAATCTTGCATGCTCACTTCGTCTGGGAGAGCATGTATCGGTATATCAGGCGGAGTTGCTTGGACTGCTGCACGCGCTGGATTATATTCTGGAAGGCGGGATACTAGGGAAGAAAATTCTGATAGCACGCGACAACCAATCGGTGATCAAGCGCATGCAGCAATCCAACATCAATTCAAAATTGGTACTGGAGTGTGTCCGAAAGCTCAATGAGTGTGCTTCAATCAACGAAGTTACGCTAATGTGGGTTAAAGGACACGTAGGTACATTGGGGAATGAACTTGCCGATACCTTAGCAAAAGAGGGATCAGCAGAAAAGTTCCAAGGACCGGAACCCAAAATTGCTTTGGGAAACGGCATGATTGAAGCCAGGATACATGGCTGGATTGATTCCATCCATCGGCAACGATGGCGAAGCCTATCCACTTGTAGACAGGCTCGTAACGCAATTACCAGTCCACTAGGGAGGAAAGCCAAACAAGTACTCAGTTACACACGGAGCAGCTTAAGTTGGATAACTGGATAATCGTGGAAGATGATGTATGCAGACTATGTCTGGAAGAGGCTGAGACGGCAGCACACATTGTTATGTGAATGCCCAGCACTAGGTAGTAGGAGGCTAAGGATACTAGGTAAATTCACAATAGGTGTGGAATCCATAAGATATGCTACTCATCACACGGGACTCAGTGATGAAGGAAGAAGTCGATAATTATCAGTCGACTTCTGGAAATCACTGATGACTGTAAGGGGACGAAAATGGACCCAAATAGTAGTGGTGTGCTTCGGGTAATCACCAAATCACATATATATATCCCTTCTCATAGGGAGAACTTTTGTGTTTCCGATATTTTCCGCTATATGGCGGACGCTAAGGTAAGTGTCGCTAGTGTCGAAAACAATAACAAGAAAATTGTTCTTGCGAGAGCTGATAGCGTAATGTTCCAAAAAAGTTAAATCGATAGACTTTAAAACTTGTCCAAAAACATTTATTTAACAGAATTAAGCTTTAAAACACACTTTTAAGTGTATTTGTCTTACGGATTTTTGGAAACGGTCGTGCTAAATTTTAATCTTAAGCAATTCGTACCCGTTCTTAAATGCCTATTTAAAAACAGAACCGTTATTCTGCCAAAAAAAAACATTATTATTCCTAGGCATTCCTATTAAATAAGTTATAATACTGTTTACAAGTATGTACTGTGAAATGGTTCAATAACTGTTCTTTTTAAGAGAAATAAATTGTTGCGCTCTGTTGTATTTTACTCCATGTAAGCACATTTTATGCAAAGAAGCCCATGCGTATAATATACTGAACAGCCTCCACGAATACCCGGCTGGCTATAAGCGAAACAGCTACTGAAACGCCGCTTTCTTCCATTGCAAGTCACATCCTGAAATAGTGCACAAAATTTGGAAAGTGCACTATTTACTATTTTCTTAAGTGCGCAGTTGTTGTAAGTGCGGTTAACACATTTAGTGCACATCAAATTCATTTCTATGTAATTAACACAAAAGTGCATTAAGCTTTGTGGCGTTTCTAATAGATAACTACTTAAAACATTTGTGCAGAAAAGTAGCTATAGGATTGATGAATTAGAAAATGAAATTAACTCAATTTCATGAAAAATGCAATTAACACATTTGTGCGCTTAACCATCGATATTCTCCGTTGTCAGAATAAAATGACGCGCAATCGTAACAGATCCTGTATACGAGTTTCAGGATATGACACTCATGACGTTGCAGAATGCCTCAAAATAGCACTGTTATCACCCTCGCTAGGAAACCAATTGTAAGGAAAAGTCTGCGTCTGCGATCCTTCCAAATTTTCCGAAGATGTGGGGTAATAAAATTTTTTCGCTTCGCAAGATATTTCAGTCCAATTAAGCAACACCCATTAAATTTTTATCAAATATATTCACACTCGTACATAAAAAAGTATTGCAAATTAACCCAATCGTTCTACAATCGTTTCAAATTAATAAAACAAAGGATAGCCACAATCTAACATTTTGGTAACATAACACTTTTTTTCAAATTTGAAAAATTCGCACTTGTGTGCCTTCATAATCGGAAATCGCCAATTAATTTATATTAAAACTTCTTTTATGTTTAACTATTAGGCAAACATTTTTTTTATATTTTCTGAATAGTGGAGACATAAACTTTTCATTACAATTAAAACCGTGAGAAGATACTGCCTACTTTGAACGTAGTAGAAAATCGCTAATACTGAATATCGCCCCTCATACAATTGACGTTTATCAATACCTAGATATCCTTAGGTTTAGTTAGCGTAAGATAATTTGTTTCAGTTTTCTTTCCACTCCGCGCGTCCCCGGCATCGTCGTCTTCTTATAATTCAAGCTGTAAGGATGTATTAGGGCCGGTGGGAAAAAAAAGTTTTGAGAATTACTGTTCGCTAGGATGACACGATACTGTGTTGCGAAAAAAATCACCCGAATTAAACCAAACTACTCATGGAAAAGAACAGCAAAACTTACGTTAATTTTACGCCACCTGTTATAATTCCATCCTTATGATGTGTTCAAATTTATTTAATCGTAATATTTATCACGTAAAAACGCTGTACCAAGTATACATACATTCAAATTTATTTAACTCAATTAAATAATTTATTGGAAGTCGTGCACTGAACATGACATGTAATAATTACATGTTTTTGTTGTTATTTCCGAGTCATGTAAAATCAGCATAAATAAGTATTTTTAACATTGAAATATGTTCTCACAACTATTTTTCCATGTTAGAAGAAACATCCACCAATGTTTGATTAATCGTTCATTATTTGTTAATTAAAACATATTGCACATAACAAAATGACAACGAGAAAATGTAGTCCTAAACAGGAATTGCAAATATGCATGTTAAAGTAACAAGAAGCTACGTCAAAATAAATGAACTGTCCTTTTAAATTATTATTAATTGACAGTATACGTTATATCTTTCAATGTGTCAAAATGCACCACTTATTTCTCTGCAAATTTCTTCGAACTACGTGAGTTTCTGGACTTTCAATATCTGGGTAAGTAGGTAAATTAAAAAAAAAAGTTGAAAATAAACCTCAAAACTGTAACATTTTAGCAAATCAAAACTCAGAGGAACTGATAAGTTAAAAAATAAGAAAATCAGATCGGATTCCTTATAAGTAGGACTAACATCATGACGGCAATTTCTGGTGAAAAGCATTTGATTTAAAAGCGCCAAACCATACAAGTAAGCGTCAATTTTGTTCAGACAATTAATAACATAATTAATTATGTCTTTTATAGATCAGCGACAAATTGTTTCGCATTTTTGTTAAGTATATTTATATGTACATATATCTGTAAAAAATAAAATTTGAATTAATATCTAATGTCTTTAATTTAGGCATTCTTCTTGGTCTTAAGGTTTTAGTGTAAACATAGCAAAAAAAATTGCATGGTTGCTGTTTTTAGAAACGATTATCGCTTAGAGCAACCTCTATGTCATATTGATAATATGATCACATTAATTTAATTCTTAATCAACTGTTATTCTGACATGGGTACTTTCAATTTGTTCAAAGAAGCATGTTATTCCAACCAGCATATTTGCCTTTAGTTTCAACAAATATTTTCATGTCATTTGAATCATACGACTAATTAGCTGAGAATCAACAAGGAAAAATTGCCAATTTTGCCTATTTTTTTGTTATTTTTACAACATTTTTTCGTTGAGTGTGTTCTCTAACTTGAATTTTCTTAGTTTTCTTAGCTTCCAGTTTTGACTTTCGATACTTTATTCAAAATATACTGTGAGAAATACGTATGCAACATGCACACATAAAGAGATAAATCTACTTCTACATATATCAAAATTCCATTGCTGTTGTGCTTGTAAATTCGATATTATAAGCTCATTACCAAAACCGCAATTACAATTATTTGTGAGAGTATCCCTTACACGAGCTAATCTTAAAATAAGCATGTCCATACAAGGTATTAGCATTGTGTGCTTTACTATACTTTGAGTTCAATTTGAATTTAATGCTAGAAAACATATTGTACGTACGAGTACGAGTATTCGAGTTATACCAATGGGTATGTTTATACGTTGCAAATTTTTGCCCGCACAGATAAAATGATATTCAAACATATCGTTACGGACTATGTATTTAAAATTTAAAATAAATGCAGAAAAAGGTGTTTATTGCTAGCATATGCTGCTAAGTACATTGTACGTGTAATTTGAAAATATTGAATATAAAAAAATGAATTAGATACTATCAGCTACAAATGGTTCACTGAACTGCTAGAGGCTATTAAAGACTGAATAGGAGCTAAAAATAAGGTTGCCGATTGAAAAGGTTGAGCATCGTCCATGTTTTACTCACTCAGACTTAAACTTGTGAAAAAGGTGTTCTCATTAAACTTGCCGAATGAAAACTTTACCATATAGACTTTGGAGAATTAGATAATCATAACGTTTTCTAATTTCCGTGAACAAGGATGCTCAATTTGCATAAATTCGCAAACTTCCAAAAATCAGAAATCTGGCAAAATATAAACAAAATGCTATTAAACATCTGTTCAGTACAAACCCTAGAGATTAACCCCAGAATAAAAAACATCCATAAAATTTATCTAAATGAAATTCAAATCGGTAGCTGAACATCCCAAAAAATCCCAACCTTAATGATCCCAATATCTCTGTTAACAGTCTCATTCGACAGCTATCAAATCAAACTGCTTATTAAGAGAGGCACACAATTAATGGTGGCTATCTTATTTTGTTTCTCCTCAAACCACTAACGTATACTCAGATATGGTGCTCCTTCTAAAATCTAAATCAAATCCATTTCACACCATGAACGATTTGTGGAAATGCGTTAATAACCCAATCCAAGGTCTTCATTTTCTCAGATGCGCTGCGGTAAGAGTAATTAATTGTTAACAAGCGAAGCGAGCGCTTATGTTGTACCGCGAGCAGTTGTACAGAAAAGCTTATTGCTATGGGATTAAATTTCGTCGACTTTGAAACATGCTTGTTGAAAGTTTGACCTCTACGTATGTTCTTTTGATGCCCTCTTTGCAAACACTGCATTTTGTTAAGAACCAAAAAAAAAGACGAGCAGCTCCAGATACCTTTATATTTAATTGTAGTATTGTGTCCATTATCAAGACGGTGTCAAGCATAGCCGCGAGAACTTCACTCCACTAATTCCCTAACAAGGCACAATGTAATGTTTGATCTTTGATGTAATGCCTTTGTCCATTTTAATGGTCCATGCTTGGCTGTGCCGATGTTAACCGTTTTGGAGGCTTAATATCTTTTCTTTTCTAATAGTCTAGTACAGATAGCTCAAAACCCAAACATCCAAAAAGAAAAGAAATTTTTGATGCCAAATTGTTGAATACACTGCCCAATATATGCAGAAGAAAGTTACACTAATTTGCGCCATGGGTTAAGGGGGGAGGGGGTTGCAAAGGGGAGAAAATTCAGTTTTTTGCAAATATCTGGAAAATTATGAATCTGACCTTAAAATGTCCTGAGAACGAAACAAACTAAACAAAATTACCTTTGTAATGATATGTAGCACTCTAGACGTTTTCTCGGAAAATTATACCCTAGACCCAAAAGTATATAGAGAATTTCCATTTTTTGAGTTTTACATTTCGCACTGTAACTTTTGATAGAATAGACCTAGGGTGACAGGATCTTGTTCATTATATTACTTACAAAATTTATTTGGTTTGTACCAAAAATTGAAGTGCTCCGACCATTGACGCCCCCCTCACTCCTCCTAACATTTTTCAAAAAAGCATGCCCGTAGCTTCTTTTTAAATTGAGCCAACCAGATCAAATTTGGTGGGGTGCCTAGTCTCATCCCCATTATGCTCCTTACCAAAAATTATTACCATCCGATCAAAACTAAGGGTACCCCCCATACAAAGTGAAACAAAATTCTAACAAATTTCACATTTTTTCACTTCTAAATTCTATCTAAAATGGAAAAATAACATTTATCTCTTAGAACGTCATTATAACAGTTAATTGTAGTCTTCTAAATGTATATTCAAAAGTTTGTACTAGAGCGTGCCTTACAAGTACGAAAAATCGGGTTTGAAGGTTGCTAGTACACGTTACTCGATATATTCGGAAATAGCCTTAGAACTAGTACCAATGACCTTCAAATCCAATTTGTTGATACTTGTAGTGTACGCTTTGATGAAAATTTTTGAACATACATTCAGAAGACTACAATTAACTGTTATAATGACGTTCTAAGAGATAAATTTTATTTTTCCATTTTAGATAGAATTTAGAAGTGAAAAAATGTAAAATTTGTTAGAATTTTGGTTCAGTTTGTATGGGGGGTACCCTTAGTTTTGATCAGATGGTAATAATTTTTGGTAAGGAGCATAATGGGGCTTAGAATAGGCATCCCACCAAATTTGTTCTGGTTGGCTCAATTTGAAAAGAAGCTACGGGCATGCTTTTTTGAAAAATGTTAGGAGGAGTGAGAGGGGCGTCAATGGTCGGAGCACTCTAATTTTTGGTTCAAATCAAGTAAATTTTGTTGGTAATATAATGAACAAGATCCTGCCACCCTAGGTCTATTCTATCAAGAGTTACAGTGTGAAATGTAAAACTCAAAAAATTGAAATTCTCTATATACTTTTGGGTCTAGGGTATAATTTTCCGAGAAAACGTCTAGACTGTTATATATCATTACAAAGGTAATTTTGTGTAGTTTGTTTCGTTCTCAGGACATTTTAAGGTCAGATTCCTAGTTTTCCAGATATTTGCAAAAAGCTGAATTTTCTCCCCTTTGCAACCCCCTCCCCCCTTAACCCATGGCGCAAATTAGTGTAACTTTCTTCTGCATATATTGGGCAGTGTATTCAACAATTTGCCATCAAAAATTTCTTTTCTTTTTGGATGTTTGGGTTTGGGGCTATTTTGAACCTATTGTACTGGACTATAAACTAGGCTCTCGATTTTTATGACTGTGTAATTCGTTTGCGTTTGTAACCGCTATAGGCATAAAGAATATACTTTTCCCAGTAGCATCATGCTGGCATGATGGACAATGGCCGCTTTATTAGCGCAAAAGACTCCTCCTGCTGTCTTTTTACCTATCTTCTGTATACACACATAACATGGAATGAATTTTGACTCCCATATATGTAAGTAATTAGCGTATCATATCTGGCGTATCTTTTGAGCTACTGTAAATTATACACGGACATTATATTTTAGACAGTTTGGTAATTTAGAAATTGTGTACGATTGTGGTGTTTTGATGCTTGTGATTTGAAGCATAGTTCCTGCTACAGTGGAGAATCAATTTGATACTGATGTGAAATAGGTATGAATAAACTTATGTATTAAGCCTTCGGTGAAAACAAAAAAAAAACATACATTTCACGCTTCGCGGGCTTATGAATTGGAGGTGCTAATGAGGACTAAATTTTGAAATAATGTAATAGGTTTTATCAAATGTTTATAAAGATTTTTGTATTCGTATTAGCTAGTGGTTAATCAAGGAAGCTTATCGTCATACGATTCGAAGAGAAGATCATACTCATCCTCATGAGGATGTGTTCATAGAGACGACTCATGTGATGATCGCTCAGCTATGGCAGTTTAGCCACTGATTCCGAGCACTATTTGCGTATATATTTTCTACTCAGATATATTCCTTGTTCCTTGTGTCGACTATATGACGACACAAGGAATGTAGCCACATGAAACAAAAAAAAAACATGCAAATTGGGCTCCAAATTGGATGCTATAAAGTATACGCTAAGCGATCATCACATGAGTTGTCTCTACGAACATAAACCTTTATGAGCCAAGGCGTCATCAACTATGGTGGGCTTATATAACCAACAGTTCTTCTAAGCTTCGTTTTGCCTAATTTTTAAAAGCTGATAAATCCCCTTCTCTTGCCTATTATCAAGTTCTCATGAATATTCACAAGACATGTGCATATAAACATCACCATCATTATACACGCGTTTTCTAATGTATTTTAGCGCGCGAAATTAATATTCATCTTATGCAAATTTTAAAAATAAAAAAAAAATGCATATTAGATTATCGTACATCCAAACGAGCTATGCGCGGAACCGCAACACATTCATCATTGTTTGCAAATCCAAATCTACATAATAAAAAATTTCAGCCAATCAAATGGGACACGTCTTCTGGTGTAGTCCAATGTACATGCCTGCATAGTCAAAATTCGCGAAAGAAAAAACGTTGAAAAACAACCCTTATGTAGACTACAACTTGATTAGTGAGTCCACACTTGTTGCATATCAATAAATTTAATGAAGTTTTTAAATTCAGGTTGAATGTGGGTTGGGTTCTATTCGTGTTAGTTGTGTTGGTGTTATAATCTTCTTTGCATCTTATACTCATTTATCTTCCTTTAGATCTGATTATGTTTGATAAGCTAAGAAGATTTGCATCTAATACACTGAGAGAAAAACACGCTAATAATAAATAAAAATACATTCCATTCAAACGTTTTGCGCGTTTGATTTTGCTCGAAAATGGAATTCATTCAATTGGAACGCAAGCCTTTGATTGCGAGGGTGGGAATTGGCACTTGATTTAAACGCACAATTGTTAATTTTTAGGGTTTTTTAGAAAATATTTTTTCAAAAAACCCTTATGAAATCGATTTTGTCCGTCCGTCCGTCTGTTCACTACATAACTCGCGAACGGCTCAACCGATGGTCATGAAATTTGGTAGGAATGTGTATAATGGTTACAGTCTTTGGCACAAATACCTTAGAAGTTGGTAGGAAGAAGATAACAGGGTGTCCCGAACGTTTGAAAAAAATCGACTTTTTTAGTTTTTATCGGAGATTGACGTATGGGTATTTAAATCAAAGATCTAAACGATTACATCTCATATGAGTTAAAAATTTTCAGTTTGGAGTAACGGTAAAAAAGTTATTGGCGTTTAAAGTTAAACTTCCTTTTCGACCTCCGTTTTTCTAAACCGTTAAAGGGATCGATATGAAACTTTGCACAAATATTGGTCAGTATGGCCTTATATACGTTAAATATTAAGACTGTTGACTTTTGCTAAGGAAAAATAAATAACAGTAAATTTGCAAAATTTCAATTTGTTCGTGTGTAGCCCATCTTAGGTTTTCAAATATGAAAATTCTGCTAATGGTTTTTAGAAAATTACAGGGAATATGTCTACGAATTTTCATTCGAATAACTGTATTCAAACAGGAAATATAGCCAAGTAAGTACAGGAGAGACTCGCTAGTTTGAACCTTCTATAATTTGAACATCCAATAATTTGAACGCTCATCTAGCAACATTACGTCTCTTATAATTTGAACTTTTCAACGAAATAACTCCCTCTATAATTTGAACAAGTTTAATTTGTGCTTTTCTAGCATATAACTCGGGGAATCACTTAATTAGCAATAAATTAGAACTATCCGAACAGGTAATGATTATGTAATGATATGAATGACATTTGGTTTAAACATACGAAACGGTTTACACGTTACTACATTTGCGTTGTTTAGTCGTGTCTTAAATTTTTTATTCAAATTTTTAATAGCCCGTAGTGCTTATTAAATGAATATTAATAGAAAGTGTCTTAAACAAATAAATAAATAAATTTTCCGTAACTTTTTTTCCGGAAAAATGTAAAACCATTTAAGTAAATGTGAATTATTTATTCATTTTTGTTTCAATTTGAATCCTATTTTGTTTAATATGAATACTATGCTAATAAATAAATACATAAAACCAAATTATGTATGCAAGTTCTTTCAATAACAAAGCCCCCCCACAAATTTGAAAACCTCGATCATTTGAACTCACTTGGTTTTAATTAGTTCAAACTATCGAGTCCCTCCTGTATTTAGTAAGGGCCTTTCACAATGCAAGGGAAGCCTCTTAAGCATTTGTTCAATGCATATCTTATAGCTTGATGAAACAATGAACATGGTGGAAATGCATAGAATGGTAATAGTGTTTGCCACAAATATTTTTGAAGTTTGTAGGACCAAGATACAGGGTGTCCCTGAATAGCTGCAAAAGAATACTTGTTCAATACCAATCTCAACACTCGTTCGCCTCATACGCTCGCGGGTTGCAGCAGTGCTATCTTAAAGCTTTATTTTCCTCGGCACGACCCCAGCCGCTCTAGCGACAGCGACTCTCTCATTCAATATAAAAACTCATCTCATTATCATTTAAAAACAAGTTTTTATATGGAATGAGCGAGTAGCTGCCGAGGAAAATAAACCTTAAAGGCTCATTGCATATAAAAACTCATTTTTTGATGATAATCGCTTAGCATAGGTCCACAATTATTATTAATTAGATTATCGTCGAATGAATCGCGCGATTCATGTTGTAATAAGGTGCACTCGCTTGTTTGTGGGCTTCGGGCGACGTCTGCTTGGGCTAGGGACGTTGTTTCGCACAATGGTCGTACTCATTCGAGCCTGTATATAGAAAGCAGTCGCGCTCTTGTTGTAAAAAATGCCCGCATTAGTGGTGAACGTGGTGCACTCGCTTGTTTGTTGGCTTAGTGCGACGGCTGCTTGAGGTAGGAAAGTTGCAGTGTACATAAGCCACGAGCACTGCAGCCGCATCAAGGAAAACACCACTAGGTGACTCCAGCTAGAGTCGCTGGAGTCGCTAGGGCCACTGCGTGTCGAGGAAAAGTGAACCTTAATACATGTTCGGAGAGCGATATTCCGTCGGCTGACATTCTTTATAATTAAATATTTACATTAATGCTAGAAAGTTCATTTTGTGTATTCAAATGCGCCATTCTATGCGGCTATAAATAATGTCGAACGGTATTTTCCGGAATTCGCCTTCAAACGAGACCTTTGGCTTCCATTCGCAAAAAAATTTCTTAATTTCCTTGAATGTATATAATACACATTATGTACTATTAAAGTAATACATAATTAATGGATAATTATTCTTTTTTTTCATTTTTTCGATGTTTTTATACGTGTATTCAACAACCTCGATTAACCGAACTTTCGATTATCCGAACCACCCCTGGGACCAATTAGTTCGGATAATCGAGGTTCTACTGTACAAATTTCTCTAACTCGAAAACCTCTTTAACTCAAACAATCTATATATATAAAAATGGAGCGAAAAAAATGTATAGTAATTCAACAATTGAGAACGGCTGGACCGATTTGGTTCAAAAGTTTGCGATTATCAGGAGAAGGTTTTTACGAAAGAAAATGTTGGGAAAACTCTCCGGAAAAGTCGGAAAATAGGAAAAATCGAAAACTATTTTGTTTGCTTACAATTTTTCCACAATAGCTTTTCGAATGAAGAAATATAAAATTCTTAGTAGAAAACTCGGAAAATTCAGGAAGAAATTTTTGCATTTTATAGATTGATTTGATGATTTTAGACGATGCAAAGGTGGAAAATTCGTTATGAAGCTTTTAATAATTTAGAATAATTGTGGAGTTCATTGTGATAAAGACGTTTTGTGTTCAATTTTGGGTGAAGAAGCTAACGAGATAAATAATTGCTATGCTGTGAATAACTATCAAACACGCGCAAAATTATGAGGACATTGCATTTTCTCACACTTTTACCTTCATCTTCTTCTGTTCATATTGGTGTATCCAGACCGCATTGTGGAACAAATACAAGGACGAGACATTTAGCATAGAGTTTGCATAACAACTTCGAATTTCGATCTTGAAATTAACGATGAGATGCGCAACGAAGCGTTTGTTCTTATCCAAGACATGACCGTGCTCATGTGCGGCAGTCTGCTGTCGAAATTGGGAATGCCAGCGCCAAATCGTTTGATGGACGATGCCATTAATCGCGACTTGCAGCGGGAGCAGGATTATGATCGAGAAGAGCTGGCCGAATGAGTTCGAATAAATGTGCCGCTTTTGAATGCCGAGCAGAAGAACGTATACGATTCGCTTATGAAGGTCGTTGACGATGGAACAGGAGGCATTTACTTTCTCGATGCTCCTGGTGGGACAGGCAAGACAGTCGTTGATTCCTGCAACAATTCGATCAAGATGTCAAATTGCGATGGCTTTTGCATCCTCTAGCATTGCTGCTACATTGTCGAACTGCACATTCCGCTTTAAAGCTGCCGATGAATCTACTCTTGGCTGAGAATCCAACGTGCACAATCACCAAGAGTTCGGCTTTCGGCAACAGCGAAATTGATGCGAGAATTCAAAATCATCATTTGGGATGAATGTACGATGGCGCATAAGCGAGCTTTGGAGACAGGAGAACGATGAAGGACTTACGAGGTAATTCGAGACGATTTGGTGGGGCTCTGATATTACTCTCCGGAGATTTCGTCAAACGCTTCCCGTCAAGAAGTTGAAATTGACTACGAACATGAGAGTCAAACGACCCATCGGCTGCTGAATTTTCAAAAATTCGTAAAAATACGTTGACACCGTGATCGACGAGGATGAAGCGACCAACTATTCGACGGAGTTTTTGAACTCGCTTGATGTGCCAGGAGCCCCGCCGCATAATTTACAGCTGAAGGTGGGATCGATCATAAGCATGTTACGTAATCTGAATCATCCGAAATTGTGCAACGGTTCGCGGTTGTCCGTCAAGAAACTGATGAACATATGATTCAAGCGACGATCATCAAGGGAAAATTCAAAGGGGAGGAAGAACTTATGCCACGAATTCCGATTATTCCAACTGATCTTCCATTCCAATTCAAGCGGATTCAGTTCCCCGTTCAATTGGCTTTTGCAATGACAATCAACAAATCGCAAGGCCAATCGTTGGAAGTCTGTGGGATTAATCTCGAATTTCCCTGTTTTTCGCACGGTCAGCTGTATGTTGCCTGTTCGCGTGTTGGCAAACCGTCTTCGTCGAAAAACAAATAAACATTGTTTATATTATCGCTCTCTACTGATTTTGATTCCATTCAAATAAATCACATTGAAAATTGAACTATCTGTGTTTTTAGAGTTTATTTGAAGGCGTTGAATTTGGGCGAGGCGAATATTTATATATATAGGTATAGTTAGGAGTTGGGAGTCAAAATCGCTCATAAATTTAAAGTTGTGTCAAACTGTGAGCGAAGCGTACAACGCGAGCGTAGCGAGCTCTAGATGAGGGAGCGAGCGAAGCGAGCTCTCAGCTAGTATTTTATAATTCCTCAATGCAATTTCTTATAATTTTACTTCTCCTTAAACAAAACAAGTTCCATTTCACGTTACAACTTAAATAAATTCAAGAATTGGTATTAAAGGTTGAAAACGAGGCAAAAGGGTATGCAAAGGTATGCAAAATCAAAAAGGCTTCAACATACAGTAAGCCTCCTGGATATTCATAGCAACAGGGGCTCAGTATTTATAGGTCTTTTCTCTTACACGTGCCCGTAAATTGTTGGGATGTATTTAGAAGTCCTACTTAGCCTGATGGCTGTTCGGCGGAAAGTTAGAAATTCGTTCTGATACAAAAATTGTGTCACATTTGTGGGATCATATGGGAAACCTAAATTCATACATCACTCCACAAACCATGCTATTATGCACTCTTCCTTACTCGAACATTTTGTCTTGGCAACTCGTAGTTCAAGTTAGAGAGGTTTGACTGTATTATTAAAAAAAAGTACTATAAATTGCAGAAATTTACGTAAGGGAAAACGAATGAGAAGTACGTGTTTGTCTGAAGTTGTTGGCAAAATGTTCTCCTATGTTGCATATTGTGGGAAATTGAATGCTTTACAATCTGGCGAAATACTTTTTAGCCATTGGAGCGAAAATATAGTTATGCAGCACTGTTTGCTTGGCACCACACACCATACCACAACGATAGCAAAAGGTTTTTTTCCAAAAACTGAGTGAAGTTTTACTAGTCTAGATACTAGACCGATTTCCGCAAGTTTCATTAAATTCGCAATTGTTGCAAGGGTAAATTGCATCTCTTGATGCAATAAAAGTTGTTTAATAATTGAAAAAAATTTAAACGATTAAAATCAGTCATCACATCATCAAATTCTATAGAGTAACCTGACTATTGAAAATATAATAATTTCCCTTAATTTTTCCGTAGTCAGATTTCGACAGAACTAGCTGTACTGAAATATATTTTGATTAACGGAGCTACCTACTTCTTTCTACATGCCTTATTATCACAAAATTATCATTGCACATCGATAAATTATTATTTTCTTTTCAAATATGCAATTGAATTCCTTCATAATAGCATGACTATTTTGAAGGAATTGAAAAGTTAAATTGATTATTAAAATATACATAAATCACTCACCTGCATGGTATAAAACGATCAAACGATGTTGATGTGCTGGCCGCTTCAAAACTGTTGTATAAATTTCGGGCAACAGGACTGCAATGTTTTAAGATGCGTTTTTCATAGTCCGGACTGAACATGGTCACAGGATATATATTTGGCCACCGTGTCTTAGTAAAACCAGAACTTCTGCACTATTAATTTTCTTCTTCTCTCACAAGCAAAAATCACTAGTATGAATAATCGGCGTATCCTTTCATAGATTCCACAACAAAAATCACTTCAAATTCACTTTTCTGTATATATAATTTTATCGTATTTTATACGATACTTACAAAATATAAATAT
Organism: Microchrysa polita; assembly: GCA_949715475.1. Taxonomy (NCBI): domain Eukaryota; kingdom Metazoa; phylum Arthropoda; class Insecta; order Diptera; family Stratiomyidae; genus Microchrysa; species Microchrysa polita. Next base: position 28,644,680 of record OX454418.1, on the reverse strand, counting down.
TGTAAATTATTCAAAAATATATTAAAAGGGTCGCTTTTTAATCACGGAACATAGGGGTTTTGTCATTGATATTAGTTACGAATAATTTCGTATTATAGTTTCACTGATGCTTTGCAATTCACGTGTTCTATTAGTAACTTTTTTAGTGTAGGCTGCAAAATGCGTATGTAGGTCGGTCGGCCGGTGGATTGCTCGTCGTCAACAATAGAATGTGGGTCGTGGGTTGGATGTCGCGAATTATTAAGAATTTTGTTTTGGTCAAACTGGCTTTTACTAATATTTTGTTTAATTCCGTTAGATTCGCAAGATTAACTTGATTAATTTAGTATTTTAAATACACAATTTTACCGCTGGAGCACAAATTTAAGTTGCAACGCATTACGTCTGTAACGAATAGAATAAAAACACACACTTATAAATAAATGGCTGTTATTATAAATTGCTATAAATAAAACTTTCGATCTTAAATCTTTAAATTGCAAAATTCTCAAATATTTTAATAGAAAATAAAAATTTCAATAAACAAACGTTTTTATCGGTTTTCTGTCAGTTTGAATGACGACTAGCGCTACCTTCAAAACCGACGGCTAAACTTTTCCACCCCGATTGCTTGAATTGAGTTTAAAAATTGCAATCGGTTTACTAGGTGCGTAGGCAACAAGTGTTCCCGCCAGATTTGAAACACAACTCATTGGTCAAAATGTTCTGAAAGCCTCGGCACTTAATCAAAACTTCGCGATTTGACCAGTGCAAAAAATAGACAGTAAATAATGAAAAAAAAATGCAACAAAAACAGGAGAAACAACACAAATATTTACTGCGATGGTTAATCTGCACGAGTTGCGTTCGCCACTGTTACTGCTCTGTTAACCATATAACGTCATCACTGGAATCACCGCAAGAATACACGAGTAGATACTTTCATCATCGTCATCGATGGAGTTCCGATGGGTTCTCGTCTTTCACTAAGTCTTTTGTACGTTCTCGAGCCGAAGAGATACATAGAGTGTCCAGTCCAGTCTTCTAGTGTGCTGAGAAAGAAGTTCTGACTTACTGACTTTAGTATCTTTCTTTAGTACAGTTTCGGCGTTGGAACGAAACAGAGGCGATAGAACAACCGCGTCGAGATATCAAATAAAACCACAACACTCTATCAGCAGTTTGGTTGATAGAATGGACGGTCGTTTTCTAAATGTATGCACAGAGGAAGAGATTTTCGTATGGAAATTGCTGAAGCCGGTAGTCGTGGTCATGCGTAATGATGGCGTTGATAACGCACAAATGCAGGTTTCAATTAGTATTTGCTATCAAAGCAGACAAAAACAGCGGACGGACGGGTAGCTCGGCGATAATAGCCGTATAAGAGGGTCGGTCGGAGAATGATGACTGTCATGGGCGTACAAGTGTAATTGATTATGATTACTGACGAGGTGGATATGGATATAATACGGTGGAACGACAATTCATTACCTAATCAGTCAATGACAGTTTAATTATATGCGCTCATTAATATGTTGGCGTGAAGTCAAATAAGAATGACATACGTACAGAAGCGTCGAAGTCAATAGACGATAAAGATGACTAAAATAGTAAGCTGGTTTATTGATTTTTAATATGATGGTAAATATGTCGAATGTAGGGATTTGTGAGTATTTTCTGAAAAATAGATTTTCAAAATTTTTACTGCGAATATAATCTTTCTGTTCCGATTTATCTCTTTTTTTTTCAACATTTTCAGTTAAGTATTTTCAAAATTTGTCTTTATTCCTTCCGTTTCATGTTCCCTCTTTTTTCAATTGAGTATGTATTTTAAAAATTCAATATTTTCCAGAATCGAAAATCTATTTTCAATCACATGGAAAACTATGATTAAGTTTTTTCGATAAATTCCAAAAAATTTGCCATATTTATACATTTTCTATTTGAACCCTGTTTCGCTTTAGCCTAAAGCCATCTGGCTTATAAAATTGTCCTACAAACGATATTGTAACTAAATCGGTTCATTACTATTGAAGGAAAAGCACTACTAACATCCGTACAGTAGAATTGAATAATAATTTAGAAAATATCCCATTCATGGCCTCTTATTTGGATTTCGTCCGTGATCAAATTTAGTACGTTTCAAGATAGAAATATATGTATGTGGATTTTGGTTTGTATTGGTCCTTAGGAAGCACAATTATGGTAGCCCGTTTTTATGGCAGCCATTTGACCTTCAACATTCACCACACATTTCTATAGCTTTAAACCATCCTGCAACATCAAGGATCCTACACACCAGCCAAATCGGTCAAGTGGTTTAGGAGGAGATGCATTACGAACACACGTACAGTCGAATTTTATATTTAAAGATTCATTGTGAATTCGCATATTTGAACAGTTATTCTGGGTGTATACCAATCCACTGGAATCAGTTTATTGAAGTCTGGCAATTCGTTCATGGAATACAGAAAGAAATATACGAAAAACAAATCTTTACAATTTTGCTCATTGTGAATTTTTTTCGCGTGTTTCAATATTACATATTCTGATATTCAGGGAGAGGACCAATTCGGAAAATCTTCCAAAAATCCGCTAAGACGTTCAAGAAATATAAACAAAAATATGCGAAAAAATAGCTCATTGTGAATTTTCGTCTTATTGCTGTTCCTGTAGTCGGGCTGGTCTAGCGGTTAGTGCGCGCACAGGGTCATGAGTTCGAATCTCACCGTGGATCATGTTGTTTTTCGAATTCACGAGCTTGTGACGGACTATGATCTCACTCAGATGTTAAGCGAGTACCCATTTATGGGGATAAATAACAATGCTGAGCGTGATGCTGATCTCATTACCTCAACAAAAAAGCAGATAAGATCTTGGAAATAGGATTTCACTAACACATCCTGCGGCCTTAGTCCAATGCTGGATTGTCGCGCCTGTTATTTTTATTTTTATGCTGCTATTCCGGCCGGAGCCTTGTGTAGACGCATCCAGTGGGGTAAACTTACTGAAATCCTGCAATTCGTTTAAGAAAGACACAAAGAAGTACCTATGTGAAAAAGAATGGTCTTCATAAATGTATCCATTGAGAAATTTTCAAATGTCTTAAAAGTTGTATTGTTACTTTGGGTAGAGACCAATCCTGGGGAGAAAATTTACTGAAATCCGCTGATATGTCAAAGAAATAGACGCAGAAATAGGTGAAAAATAGCCCATTGTGAATGTTTGCTCATTGTGAATTTTTCGAATGTTTCAATAGTTATTCTGCTATCCGGCCAGGGCCTAATCCAACAAACCCAAAATCGGTTCAGCCGTTCTTTACTTATAAATGGTGTAACTAACACGACTTGCTTCTATATACAGGGTGTCCCATTCATGGTGGAGAATATTTTGATGGAAAATTAATGTACAACCCTATTTTGAACCGTTATATAGATTTTTTTGTAAATTGTGTCAAAATGCCCGACTTGTCGAACTAAATCGAAATTTGCCTCACCACCAAACATTTCATCCGAGATATGACTTCACTTTCTGAGACTACATAAAATTTCCAATAAAACGACACCTCGCCCGTTACGAAGTTGCTCCTATATCCCGAGATACACCCGTTAAAACTTTAAAGAAATTTTAAAATCGGTTTCTTATAAATTTTATTCGTTTGAATTTTTGATGAAAACCCGTTTTTAAAATTTCTTTTAAGTTTGCTTCTTGGCTGGCAACCGAAAAACAAAAATATACAGCCGCGCGATGCTCTCGGAAATCGACCACCAAGGACCAATGCATTCGCAATAATGCAATTTCGCACACTAACTCAAAAAACATGTTCCTAACGGATACCTCGCTCCAGCTATTTCCAGCTCCAATTAAAATCGACCACCACGAAATGGGAACAGCTGTTTCACAAAAAAAAATCACTAGCGAACCAATGCATTCACAGCGATACAATTTCGCAGACTAAAGGTACGTGTTCGTAGAGATAATTCATGTGATGATCGCTCAGCTCAGCTCAGGTCGTAGTTTTGCATCCAATTTCGAGCCGTATTTAAATATTTTTTTAATGGTTCTATTTTCGTAGTATTCACTATGAACTAAAGAAACATGTCTGTATAGAAAATATACCCATATATTGCTCAAAACCGGTGGTTTAACTTCGATCGCTGAGCGATGATCCCATGAGTCGTCTCTACGAAAACAAACCTTAACTCAGGGATCGTGTCTCTAACACACGTTTATGATCAACTCCCCCAATTTAAGCCTGGTATCGATGCAATGTCGGTTGTAAAAGGTCTGATGGTTCGACAGTATCTCGTCTCCTGGAAACATACCAAAAAGCACCAGAGCATAGAAAGGCAGTTGAATTTCGAAATGGTTTTCGATAATGTGAACCAAGATTGTATCAAAGCGGCCTTGCGCAAGAGAGGTGTCCAATCGAAGGCAACGCTTGACACATCAAACAAGCCCATTGTGCTTTCGGATTGTTGTCCAAAACCTGGCAAAGCAGTTATCATCTCAGTGTAGAAACAAAAATTGGCCGGTTTCGCTCCCTATTTCTGTCAGTTGCTGCATATGGGAACAGCACTTGGAAAGTTGCCGCTACGGTTATAGAAAAGCAAACTTTCGTTATTTCCTGTTTTTATTAAATTTGAAGCCAATATAATTCCCTCAAATGCCTATTGACGCATTGAATCGCAGGCGAAAGTGGCAGTTGATTGGACATACCTTACGTATACCTACTTTGCTAGTCGCGTTAGGCGATGGAACCCCTTTTCCCAAGAGGCCGAAAAAGGAGTCACTCTAAAATGTATTACAGATCTCTGGATAAATAATGTTCGATTTTCGGAAAAAAAACGGTTGTCAATTAGGAGGCATTTTAAGAAACCGTACATTATGAAGCGTAAGTGCAGTAGACGCGCAATACTCCATTTTTGAATATAATACAGTGATCGGCAAACTGCTGCTCGCGAGCGACAAGCGGATCTTTGAATAATTTAGTGCAACTCTTCAATGATTCAAAGTTATCGCACAAATTATTTAAAAACTAGGGGGCTTCGTTTTGTGAAATTGGTGTAAAAAAATGTTTCTTAGAAGAACCAATATGGGGGGTTTGGTTTGTATGGCAGCCCCATGACCCCATGGTCTGATTTGATTCAATCTTACATATGTTTTGTGTCAACAATAGAAATACATTTGTGTAAATTTCGTTGAAATTGGTGCACAAAAAAAAAGTTTTTCTTAGAAGAACCTAATTTGGGGTGTTAAGTTTGTATGGCAGCCCCATGACCCCATGGTCCGATTTGATCCATTCTTGCATATATTTTGTGTTATCTACAGAAACACATTTGTGTGAAAATTGGGTGAAATTGGTACACAAATCAAAAAGTTTTTCTTAGAAGAACTCAAATTGGGGAGCTAGGTTTGTATGGCAGCCCCATGACCCAGTGATCCAATTTGGGTGAATCAAACATACAAACAGCCTGCAACAATAAGAAGCACGTGTGCAAAATTTCAGCTTGCTAGCTTCAATACCCGCCGAGTAAAACGCGTCGCAACAGACAGGCAGACAGACAGACGGACGGACATGCTCCAATCGACTCCCCAAGTCATGCTGATCATATATGTATACTTTTTATATGGTCGGAGATGCTTCCTTTAATGCGTTACAAACTTCATGACAAAGTTAGTACACCCTTTCACTCTATGAACGAAGGGTATAAAAATATTTACCGTTATGTACGGTAAATACCACAGGCCCTGTACCACAATTTGTTAGATTTACTGTGGCACCTACTACATGAGCCAACAAATTGTCTGCCGATTTATCATGCGAACCATACAATGTAAATCGTACTGCGAAGAAGCGGTTTTTAAGGCAAAACAAACATTCATGGTCAATATGGGATTTTAACCCACGCTCCGGGAGTAAAGTGATTCATATACGCAGCCTCATATTAACTCTCCTAAGGTGAATGAGATCCTTACTGCTGGTGTGTTTTTCATTACCGTAACTCCTTAAGGAAAATAGTGCGCTCTCATCAGGAACATGTTTTTTTTACCACTGAGTTCGGCTTGTGATGCACTTGTCAGCCATGCCATTTGAGTTCTTTCATGAAAAAAATGGGCTAACTAAAATTACGAAAATGCTTTCTTATTTTTCAAATTCTCAAATCTAGACAACATAAAGATATCACAATTATACGAACTAATGTCGACAAGGATTGTTCGGAAAACCAAAAGTTCGGCTAAAGTATCAATAGAAAAATGCCAAAAAAGTTACTAAAGCGAAAAGCTAAAATCATACTAGAACTAAATCTATAAATTCGAAGCAAGTGAGTGACACTTGAAGATCTTTATATTTATGGGACAGATTACTTTAAAATTAAAAAATCGAATAAAAAAAACTGATTCATCGGTATTTTTATAATTTTAGCACGGGATTTGGTTCAGTGTTAGATTGACGCAAACCAAAGGTTATTTTAGCGTTGTACTACATACTAGCTTGACGGTGACCCATTGCATCTGCGAAAGAAATACCCCTCAATCAGCATCGCAGTACATCGCCCTTGAAAAGCCAGGGCTGAGCCCCAGGAAATTACGGTTTAAAATCAGTTGAAATTAAATACTGGTCAAAGATCGATGGTACATTGGAATCTTTTTTATACCATTCGCTCATAGAGTGAATGGGTATATTAACTTTGTCATGAAGTTTGTAACGCATTGAAGGAAGCATCTCCGACCATATAAAAAGTATACATATATGATCAGCATGACTTGGGGAGTCGATTGGGCGATGTCCGTCTGTCTGTCTGTCTGTTGCGACGCGTTTTACTCGGCGAGTCTTGAAGCTAGCAAGCTCGTGCTTATTATTGTTGCAGGCTGTTTGTATGTTTGAATCGCCGAAATTGGATTACTGCGTCATGGGGCTGCCATACAAATATAGCCCCCCAATTTAAGTTCTTCTAAGAAAAACTTTTTTATATGTGTACCAATTTCAGCCAAATTTCCTACAAATGTGTTTATATTGATGACACAAAACATATGTAAGAATAGATCAAATCGGAAAATGGGGTCATGGGGCTGCCATACAAACCCAACTCCCTAAATTAGGTTCTTCTAAGAAAAACTTTTTTATATGTGTACCAATTTCAGCCAAATTTCCTACAAATGTGTTTATATTGATGACACAAAACATATGTAAGAATGGATCAAATCAGAACATGGGATCATGGGGCTGCCATACAAACCCAACTCCCCAAATTAGGTTCTTCTAAGAAAAACTTTTTTATTTGTGCACCAATTTCAACGAAATTTCACACAAATGTATTTCTATTAATGACAAATAAATTTCACAATTACAAATTAATGTGTCTTTATCAAAGCAACAAAAAAGATCAAAACAAATGGAATCATACTATGGGGTCATGCTCCCTCATCCCCCAATAATATTTTCCAAGTAAATATTTTTCTTTGCCCACTTTAGGGTTACCACCTCGACCACGACCCTCGCCCGGCACCTGCAAAAGGGAGGGGACCCCCTCCCCTCCCTGTGTTTAAAAAAAATTCTTTGCGAGTATGTATTGAATTTTTGAGGCGCAGTTGCTAAGAAGCTAAGACAGCCCTATGAAATAAAAGCTTAATTGATCAGATCAGCCTTTTCGATTGATAAATTAATAAATCCTTTGAAGGATTTTTTTATAATGGCAGAGGAAAGTAGGACACGTACACACTATCGATTCAAAAATGAGTCTACTATTTCGGCTCTATAGAGTGATTATTAGCAGTGCTAATTGTCATGCGAAGGAAGGGTGAGGGCAATCAACAACTCCTTTGAATGAGTGAGAGTTGGATTATTACCGAAATAGCGCATCCGCATTATTTTGGACCGATTCGTAATAACAGAAGAGACCAAATCCATGACCCGATCAAATAGAAATCGGTGGAGTCTTGCCTACTCATTCCATTCGCTGCACCACTTCCCTCGATTACTTTGTATCCCGGCTGTCAATAAGTATCCATTGCAATTGATATCCTGAGAATGAACCCAATACATTCAGCAAAAACTTACCAAATTATAAACATTATTTGGTTGAAAAGAGACTGCCTATTTTTCATTCTGAGCTGGCAGGAATTTATTGCCTAAATATAACTCCACGGTCATCTGATCTTAAGCCGGCCCACACGGATCGGGGTTCGCCGAACCGCGCGGTGTAAAAGATCAAAGTTGTGGACAACACTCGCATGAAAGGAACAGAGGTGATGAGGGCAGTCAACGAAAAGGTAACGTCCGTTGAATTACTTTTTTACAGGACATTCGTCAGATTTTCATTTTAGAATATGTTTCAAATAACCCACGGGATCCGTACAATTTCTTCGAAGATAAATTAGAGCAGCAGTATTTTCGATAGAGATTCGATCCGGTCAAAAGCAGGAGTCGTGCAATCTTGTGGGGCACAGCCATTCCAAGGCAATCAAGTTCTAATTTCAAATTTAAATATTTTGTTCGCTTAAACGCCAATATTACGTGCATAGCAATTTCAGTGACCTTAAGTTTGCAGCGATGCAGAGTAACACGAGACGTGTGACGAGATTTTTAGTTTCCACTGAATATGGTAAGACCACTATACCTAGGGACATACATCCACAGAAGTAATGTTTTTTTTAATTGCGAGTAAACGTTTAAGCCGCCACCTATCGCAGGATAGACTATAGGAACTCTTGAAGAGCAGACATTGGAAAACTAAATCAAACTCACAATCGTCATAAGGGTGAATATTTTTAAGAAAAGCTTGGCTACATATTTCAATTTAAGCGCGGCCCTTAAAGAAACAGTTGCAGCTAGGTCTCCATGAAAAACATGTAGAAAAACTGAACTGTCAATTAAATTTTAATTTATAGTACTGACTTTTCAGGAGGACTACATTTTTCTACACCAAAGAGCGCGTCCCGGTAAAATTTTCCTGAACCCGGCATCCCGGCCGCACCTTCTAGGCCCGTCACTGCCGGGCGAGACCCGAGCAGGTGGCAACCCTAGCCCACTTATTCCAACCAAACCCCACAGAAATATTTTTTTGTCGACGAAACGGAACTTTTGTAAAGACGGAAGGAAAAGAATGTGGGGGAGTTAAATACAAGTCCTAGGTACGGCCGAAAAAAACTTTTAGCCCAAGAAGAGCGAAGAGTATCCAAATTTCGGCCGCGCCCGAAATTAGCCTCGGTCTCGTTTATAAATAAATTGGTCAACCATACTGATCTAACTTATACAATAAAGATCTAAAATCCAATTTTCAGTCAATATATTAATGAACGAAAAAAATATGAGTAAGTGAAATTCTCTTTTGACGTTATTGTTTCACTATTTCTTGAAATCGAACTCTTTATAACCATCGAAAGGAAATCCACTTGTCAATAAATATTTATTTGCGTTTGTTTTATCTGTTTCCTCAAAATACCCATATAAATCGATAATTTATGAATTATATTCAACCTGATTCACACCTTATCGCAACAAAAAATTGCAATTCAATATTTTTTCATGGATTTATTTTCGCAAATAGTCCAGGAAAAAACGTAGCCACATTATGCCATAAAACCTTCTCATATTACAAAGCAAACATTGATTGTCCGATAGGCCATGCCTCACATTGGTAAGTGAAGAACGCGAACATTGGTTAACGAAAATTAGCGTGATTCATACGGGCTTTGTGAATCAGCACGGGGATGTTGTATGGCTCATTTGTGTGTGACAAACATTGACTTTTCCCAGTGTATGATGATAAGTACACCTCCTCCCTTTCTGACTAAATACAACCAGGAGGACTGGTAGTCACTTGACAATTTGCAATGCAATTGTTGGCAAATTACATACACCAACATATCGTCAATTGTTATCGGTCGGCGGGTCCATTAGTTGTAACTTTACGTATACCGGCGAGAATAATGTTATTGTTCCCATGTGTACATGATCATTATGTGAAGACGTTATGAAATGTTATCGAGCTGTGTTGATAAAAATGAATTCCAATGACCCTATGATGGGTGCATTTCTTATCAATAAAATGTACTTATGCAGGAATTATACACTGTTGTGGAATCTAATGAATGTTGTACACCACAGATAACAATTTTCGATAACATGAACGACTTTGTATAGTTGCCTTGATGAGAAATTGTATTCTCAGAATAGAACGGTTTTTGAAAATTCAATTTTGTCTCGACAAGCCATTTGCCTTTACTTGTAGACTTTTTATCAACGAACTGGTTTGTGATTGGCACAACCATGTTGATTGTGGTTCGCCGAACCACGGGCCAAAGCTCTCCACTGATTCACTTAAATAAATTCGGCTGAGGATTAAAAATTTGCTGCACGATAAACAATAAATATTTTCAAAATGAATAGTAGTAGATACAGAAAAACCTTCCTACAACGGACAACCACTGGACTGCCATTTTTTCCCTATAAAGGGCTGCCCCTTACGAAGAATTGTCCGCAAAATCGAATGATCATGTGGATTTTCCCCTATAGCCTTGAACATTGTATGTAATTGTGTTATTTTTTCGTAAAATGTTTTGTGTATTCTGCTAAAAAAAAATCCGTACAAAAGAGGTGAAATACTGCGTTAAATGGTATGAGTTATATGAATTTTATGTAAATTGGACAAACAATATCACGGCCTAATTAATCCTTCCGTACCTTCCTGTGTTATGCGAATCGTAACTGTGAAGAACCTTGTACCGATTTAATGATGTTTAGTTATATTTTTCAAGTGTTTCAGATTACGAGTACATTATGCGTGGTCCTATCGGCGACCATTCCTGATGGTAGCTTGTTTTTCAAGCCTCTACGGAGCGGACCACACCCGTTTCATCACCAACGAAACGGCCAAGAGTTGCCAAAAGACCCCTCCATGGCAAGAACCATGAAAGTTCGATGCAGGAGAGATGTGTATGTCTGTGTATGTGTGTGGATATGTTCTGTGTTTTTTCGTCAAATTGGGAGCATTTCATCTCAACGCGGTTGCTCTCAATTCTTCTAATCCGCGCCGGCATCGAGACCAATCCAGGTCCCGAAATCTACATCTGCTGTGTATGCAACCGACGTATCTTCGGGAATGCCAGGTCCTTGAGGTGTACCTGCTGCAGAGAATGGTGTCATTTCTACTGCTCAGGCTTAAAGAAAATGAGAGATTATGACAAGTTGTCCTTTTTTGCTCCAGGGTGTCTGCATGCGGGTCGGCCCCCAGCCACCCCAGGCCCTAGCTCACAAGCTAATGGCCCACCACCGTCTCCGGCCATTCCTGGCCCAAGCTCTCCACCACCGCCACCCGCAGTAAACAATACAACAAGACATAATCGCTCTAGTTTAACACCTGCACCCCCTGCAGCAGTGTACACCCCACTCACCATATTGCAGTTTAACTGCAATGGTATCCGTCAGAAGATCGGTGAGATAGTCCGTTTCATGAGTATGCGCAGAAATCTGATAGCGGCATTCCAGGAGACAAAGCTCAAACCATCAACTCCCGAATTTAATATCCGCGGCGATTACATACTTTTGAGGCGCGATAGAGTCGGCAGGCAGGGTCCTAATCCAGGAGAAGGGCTCGCATTCCTAATACACAGAACCGTGCAATACAGTGTATTAGATCTTCGTTTCAACGACGGCACGGCGGAAATGCAAGCTATTGCCGTTAAATCTGGCAATACTAATATCGAACTTATAAACATCTATGTTCCACCTGCATCCAGCTGTGGCTCTGGCTATAAGTTCGATATTGGTCCACTCCTCACAGGACAGCATAGGATCCTACTTGGCGACTTTAACGCCCATCACGAACTCTGGCACTCTCTTCTCGCAAATGATGCCAGAGGTATAGATATCGCGTCCAAATTAGACCCATTAGACTTCTGCGCACTCAATGGAATTTCGTCTACACGCGTCGCTGGTGCCTGCCATAGTTCTCCTGACATAACTATGGTGAGCGCCAGTCTGATAAGTGAAACCCGTTGGGAGACAACCAGATCTCTTCAATCCGATCACCTCCCCATATTAATAACTATTGATAAACCAGCTGAACTGACGACGTCAGAACGGCGTACGTTTATCAACCACAAAAAGGCAAATTTGGCGGGTTTCACTGCGTTCACTTCGACGAAGTTCGCCGCGCTACCTACTCCAACGAATGCTAGGGAAGCCGAAAAGAATATTAGGAACGTCATTGTCAAAGCGGCAGCTCGCTACATTCCGCGCAGGGCGTATCCCAAAAGTTCGGCCATATTTTCCAACTGCTCCCGCAAGGTTAGCCGACGAACGGGACGATTTAAGACGCGCAAATCCGGCAGACCCCAGAATTCAGGAGCTAAACTCCGAAATAAATCGACTAGTTAACACCTACAAAAAAGAGAAATGGAACGAGCATCTAGATAGCTGCAACCTCTCACAAGGTGTCAGCAAACTATGGGCTACGGTCCGCGCCCTGTCTCACCCAACAAAAGACAAAGGCCATCAGATTCGGCAAGAAAACCACCGCAAATCCAAAACTCTGCGCGAGCTTGTTCAATAAGCAATTTATTGAACACCCCAAGACCAAGATGCTCAACTGCAAGATAAAAAGAAGGATTCGCAACCGAACGGTTGACATCATCCCTACCTATACAGCGGACCAAGTTTCAGCAGCAATCAAGAATGCGAAAAAATCTAAGGCCATTGGACCAGATGGCATTTCAATGACCATGATGAAACACCTAGATCTTCCGGCCATCGAATATCTAACGATGGGTTTCAACTTGTCGATATACAGGCTTGTCATCCCTGAATTCTGGAAAAAGGGACGAATCATCCCCCTTCTCAAACCCGGTAAAAGCGCGAAACTCGCCGAATCCTACCGTCCAATCACAATTTTATCACCCGTTGCAAAGACGCTCGAAGCACTCATCCACCCCACCCTTGTATCGCATGCTGAGCTAGCTTCTCACCAGCATGGCTTCAGGAAGATGCATAGCACCACAACAGCTCTGGATATGATCACTCATCACATCCAAAATGGCCTCAACCAGAAACCGCCCTGTGACAGAGCCGTCCTAGTAGCCCTTGACCTGTCGAAAGCCTTCGACACGGTCATTCACTCTGCGTTGTTGGCCGATCTCCTAAATATGCATATTCCTGCACAAGTGGTTAGGTGGATTGCCAACTATCTAGCTGGGAGGCAATCCTTCACAGAGTTTCGTGGCAGTTGTTCAAAGCATAGAAAAATTAAGCAGGGAGTTCCACAGGGTAGCGTACTCTCTCCTACATTGTTTAACATCTACCTGTCGAGCCTTCCAACACCACCGGAAGGTATCCAACTAATTTCCTATGCGGACGATTGCACCGTACTCACCTCGGGGAATGATTTAAACGGCATGTGTGCTCGACTAAATGACTATATTGAAAAACTGGTGGAGTTTTTCAGTATCCGCAACCTAGTCATTTCGCCGTCTAAATGTACTGCAACTCTTCTTACCAGCTCGACGCAGGAATTTTCGGAGGTGCTTGCGATCCGTACTGGTAAGCATGCTGAAGACGTTGTTCCTACTGTTACCAACCCCAAGATCCTAGGTGTCTATCTAGATACCATGATGAAGTCGAAAGATCACGTCGAGAACGTAGTCGACAGAATGCACAGTAGAAACAACGTCCTAAAGGCACTAGCCGGGAGTTCCTGGGGCAAGGACAAAGAAACTATGTTGGTCACCTACAAAGCGATAGGTAGGACAATACCTAGCTATGCAGCACCGGTGTGGTCGCAAACCGTTTGTGACACAAATTGGAATAAGATCCAGGCATGCCAGAACGCTGCTCTACGTATCGCTACAGGTTGCCATCTCATGTCGTCCCAGGATCATCTTCATCAAGAAACCAACATGTTATCAGTGCGCGATCATAATCACCTCCTGTCTTTACAATATCTGGTCGGTTACTATCGAGAGGATCACCCAAACCATCATCTCATGGACAACACTCCCCCTCCACGACATGTCAGGAGTGGACTCAGAGATCTCGAGAGAGACGTCCAGAGATACAAACGGGTACCTCCCGATATATTCGATAATACAGCATACCATGCGGCCATCGCAGATAGCAGATATTCACACAACCGTTGTGAATCGGTCAATAGGGAGTTTAGGTCCGAATAGAGTCCTCTCAGTGCCTCCACCACCCATATCGCCTGAGGAGACTAGGCTCCCGAGAGCCACAAGAGTGACACTAGCCCAGCTTAGGTCGGGCTTTTGTTCACGCCTCAATTCGTACCTATCTCGAATAGACCCGGACATACAGAACATTTGTCCGAGCTGCAGTGGTGCGCCACACGATGTGGACCACCTGTTTCGATGCACCGCTGCACCCACTAACCTCACTCCGAGGGCATTATGGGACAACCCTATTGCAGCTGCTACGTTCTTGTCGCTTGAGACAATAGGCGAGAACGGCGACGAAACTTAGGACACATCCACAGACATGCACAGCGACTCACACCCTCCTGCACCGCTACAACAACAACGATTACATTATGCCATTTGAACAAAATTGAGACATATCAATCAATTTTCATATTTTTTAAAAAGCACATTCCTTCAATTCAATATACAATTTTATAAAACTAGAATTTTCTTGTAAAACTGAAAGAGGTGAATCATAGAATAACCACACTCAAGTCAATCATTAATCATTCAGTATGTATTCAGCATTCAGTCAGTATTCAACGCAAGACAACATGCTCATCATTTCTAAGTTCTTATTGCTATTTATTTTCGTTGGATAAATAGCGAAGAATGTCGGTCACTTGATCCTTGGTGTTTTGGTGTGCCACAGAATTAAATAAAAATCAATAAATCCATATCATCGGATAAACACATTTTATTTTGACAACGAATAGAAATGTCACTGCTGAATATTGCGATGGTGGTCTGTGGTTTGATTCGATGAGGTTGTGGCAAGATAATATTATTTATGTTATACATACTAAGATAATCGGGTGTGATTTACTACGTTCTGAAACTCCCTCTACACTGAGCAAAATGATTTAAACTTTTGTTCTAAAGTGAAGGTATAGATAGTACATAGTTAATTTAGATAGTTCTATAAAGAAATAGCTAATCTCTCTGATCTTCGCAGCTGAAAGTTCTATTAAATTCGTTCATTTAACCACGAAAGATTAAAGGAAAAAGGAAAAATAACTTCAGCCGATATCAACTACTTTTTAGATGATCGGTTTAGAGATTTTCTCTCAGTGTAGATGACTGTACTTAGCCTCGTAAAAATCGATAAAAGAAAGGATAGCCAAAAATCTACGTCTGTGGTCAAAGAACAGTTTAATATTATGTTCAGAGTGGTCGAAAACCGATTGATTTCGCCGTACGTTTTCAGAAATTACCTATTCGTGATTTTATATGACAACCGACATTATTATTTTGCCTATAAATCGTTCGTAGAAAAAAATGCTTGGTGTAGCCCTCTGTAGTCATTTGCAACTTATTTGGTCATTTAAAGCTTACCGTCCATTCTCTTATTTTTGAGAAATTAAGAACATTAACAAACACACGAAACTGAAAAAAAATTTCGTATATTTGTTACAATATCGGAAGTGAGCCGAAATGTTTCATTGTGTCGATTTGTAGTGGAATTGAAATGATTTGGGGCTGTTTCCAATCGAAAACATGAAAATTTGCCCAAATCATGTTTTCGTGCACTCTGAACATATTAGATAAATTTAGCGTGTCGTAGAAAATATTACGATAGTACGAATGGGCTTTGACATGACATTCTCTATGAAAAATTCGCATGCCGAAACAGTATACCACAATGTTGAATGTCCCAAGTAGGCGATAAATAAAAAAAAATCATGACCCCACATTACGATTGTTTTATGACAGTCAAATCCACGGAAATGCACCTATGCCTATGTTGGTTGGTAAAAGTGGTGGCTTAGGCAGAGGTTAGCCAAAAGCCCAATTAGCGCATAAAGCGCCGTTTTGAAACCAAAATCTCCGTGAAGTTTAACTAGTGTATATGATGAAGGTTAGGTAATGAATTTAGGAATGGGGAGGTGCCTTGAACCAGCCAGTGAAGATTTAGGAAGTACAGCAGCTCCCCTACTTTCACATTTGCCGCATCCTCCAAGCCTCCCACAAAAGCCCTACCGAGCATCCTACACCGGGTTCTGTCAAGAACCGGGCATTCACACAGAAAGTGAATCCGGGTTTCTCTCTCATTTACATTACCGCCGCTGCGGCATTGCGCGTTGTAGGGGATGCCAGCATGGCCACCCCATTGGCCAGTGCCCCGTGATAACAGCAGTAAGCTTGGCGATATCTCTACGCGGTTTAGTCAGAATCTCAGACATTCTTTTCCAGTCGGAAAAGGGCCACATCTTCCTTAATATAACGCAAGTCCTCAGATTATTATTATTATATTAGCAGCCCTTATATAGTGGGTGGAGATCTTACACGCTCCGCATGAGAGCTGTCAAGAGTGGCACCCATTTTGGCTAGTTCGTCAGCCATCTCGTTACGCTCTATGTTCCTGTGTCCGGGTACCCAGAGTAGGGTGATTCTTTGTCGTGTTCCAAGGCTGGTTAATGCTTCCTCACATACTTCAACAACCTTGGAGGTCGTCTTCACCGATTGTAAAGCCATGATAGCAGCCTGACTATCTGAGCAGATGGCGATATTCTGGTTGTTTTGTATGTCCCTGAGAGCATTATAGGCCTTCACGATTGCAAGCATTTCTGCTTGAAAAATGCTGGCATGATCAGGAAGAGGGTATTATTCAGAGATGCTTAGTGATCTGTAGAAGATTCCAGCACCCACGCCACAAACCATTTTAAAGCCCTTGGGGAAGAATGTGAAGTAAAATCCTTGACCACCTCACTCTCTTTCTACTCACCTCTAGTTGGGAATTTTAGATCAATGCTCTTCCCCAAGCTTAGTTTGGACACTTTGAGATCCGTTACAGCGTTGCGTACGTCTTGTGGAAGCTGGTTTAGAATATTGATGTGGCCGTATGGCCTAGCACTAAAGCAGCTTAACGCTTTGAGCCTGACTGCAGCCAGTTGGTTGATAAAAAGATCGATGGGTAGAAGATGCAGGATTACATTCAGCGCAACCCTCGGGTATGTTCGCACGCCCCTGTGATGCTAACGCAAGTCGATCTCTGCACTCTACCAAGTTTTGTTACATTGTAGCCTTTACTGAGCGCTAGCCACCAGATGAGTGACCCATATGTTAGGATGGGTCGTACACCGCCGTGTAAACCGAGAGTACCATGTTTGGCTTGAGATTCTATTTCCTGCTAAATACTGTCTTGCAGGCAAAAGCAATACAGGCTTTTTTAACGCGCTCTTCAATGTTCAACTTGTAGCTGAGCTTTGTGTCCAGAATAACGCCCAAATACTTCGAGCTGGGCGATAATTGCAGTTGATGTCCATTTAGTTTTGGGAGTGAGAAAGGCGGTATTTTTGTTTTTGTAGTAAACAGCATCAGTTTTGTCTTCCCCAGGTTTACGCCCAGGCCACAGCTTGTGACCTTTTTGCTGACCAAACCAAGAGCTCTTTCCATGATCTGACTTCTCACGGCGAGTGAGAGTGATCAGTGATGTTAACTTTAGTTACATTTCAGTAATCTGTGATATTCGTTACATTTAATTCGAGTACTCGTTACTTTGTATTCGTTACTTAGTAATGGTTGCCTTAAAAGAAACACATAAAACCAACAACAACGATTAATACCTACTCGAATACGATCGTAGTCACGGTTGGTCGCAGACATAGTATAGAAAGTAGGAAGGACTGTTTGGACTGTTTTAAACAATTAAATTGCCCTTTTGTGGCAAGTCCGGCGACACCCCGATCGTATCGCTCGGCGAAAGAATTGCAGAGATATCGACGATTCTCCAAAGTACATAGTGCGAAGTTGATCGTGAAATTACTGTGGCCAACATCTAGGTTGACGGTTATCTCTTAAAACCCTTATACACTGATCGGGGAAGATGCTTCGACGGCCCTTTACACAATTTTGTTGCGAGTCCGGCGACAAGCTAACCATCTACAGGTATACCGTCAGGGGAGCACCTAGCCTTTCGGCCTTTATCTCCCGGTCCCGCTAAAATGTTTGGACCTTCGGCTTTTTACTGACAAGGTGTTGTTGTCAGACGGAGATTTCACCATCCGGAATCCAACCCCGGGATTGCATCACTAGCTGGATGACTTGGGTAACAACCTCCAGCCACTACGAGTCCAACACCTTGATGGGCAAGGACCATGGTCCCCTGGGCACACCCATCCCCGTAGTACACTATTCGCTATGGACTTCTCCATAGCAGGTGTGATCCTCCTTCGGCCCCCTATTGGTTAAGCCTTACGTCGAATTCGGGCATGCACACCCCAGGCTCGTTGGACCTGTGACTACGCGTCTGTGCAGACAACGTAGCGCTGCTTTTCACATCCAGGCTGCCCCTTCAGTTTACTAGTCAGCAATGCGACTCAGGCAGTGTGGTCATCAATCCACAAACTAGCTAGATATAGGCGCGTAGGCATTTTCCACCAAGGCCGTTCTCCCTAGCTAGCCCCTTCTGGACTCGGGTCAAGCGGAGCCGTCACCTCCGAAGCTCACACGACTTCCGTATGATGCACCCCCCCCCCCCCCACCAGAGGACATCAAAATCGTGCTAGGCCTTTAGTGCTTCCCTCCCGCAATCTATGGGGGGAGGTAGGCATAACTCAGGAGCACGGGACCGTTAGCGCCCGAATGGTCTTTGTACAGATCCTCGCCATGGCGTATCAACTGTACCAGGGGCCCCCTTGCGCTGTTAGGTCCGTGGTGTCACAACTCACCAAAGATCTCTGTCCGACTACAAGCAGCCTTCCGAGCTGAGTGTCACACGGACACAGACCCCCCTGCGGGGCGAGTCCGGCGACACCCCGATCGTGTCGCTCCGCCGAATGATTGCAGAGATATCGACGGATTCCCGAGCTAGTACGAAGTTGATTATGAAATTGCTGTGGCCAACATCCAGGTTGACGGTTATCTCTGACCACCCTGAGATTCCGAGAATCCTTTAGGTAATTTTGTGGTGAGTCCAGCGACACCTCGATCGTTTTGCAGAATGGATTGCAGAAATATCGACGGTTTTCCGAAAGAATACGAGGTCAATCGTTTCGTTCATGGATAGTATACGATAGAAAATCCTGTTGGCTCGATGCTTGCGATTGTACCCGAGAGTACATAACACACTTTGTACTACTCGGTCTGCTCGATTCTTGCGCTTGTATCTGAGAGTAGATATCAGACTGTGTGACTATGTATTACTCTGCTTGCTCGATTCTTGCGCTGGAGTAGATATCAGACGTATGCTCGATTCTTCAGATATCAGACGTCTGCTCGATTCTTGCGCTTGTACCTGAGTACATACATACGAGATTGCTTTGCTTGTTTGTTGTCCGGTACATATGTAACGACTACTTTTTGTACTCAATAGTCGTTACTTCCGATATTTAATAGTAACGACTACTTAAGGAACGGCTAGTTACTTTTTTGAAATCTCTATTTATGATACTGCAATCGGTACATCATCCGCATATGCGACCACCTTAATCATCTCCCTGACAAGCCTAGCTAGGATTTTCTTAATAACTACTAGCCACAGTAGTGGAGAGATGACACCACCCTGAGGTGTACCTCTGCGCACGAATTTAGTCGGATAACTACTTCCTAATTCACCGTGGATTACTCTGGTCGTTAGTAGTGTCACTATCCACGACCCAAGCCGTGGCCCAGCTCCTAAGTCTGAGTGGGCCTCATGAATAGATTCAATGCGTAGATTATTGAATGCACCCTCTATGTCTAGGAAAGCGGATAACGTTTATTGTTTCTATCAAGGCTGTGTTCGATGATACGGACCACTTCGTGGAGAGCCGTCTCTGTGAACTTTCCCTTTACGTATACGTGCTGGGACTGTGCTGAGTTCTCAAGACTTTGTCGGATGTGTAAGTCTATTAAACGCTCTAAAGTTTTGAGTACGAAGGAGGATAAACTAATCGGCCTGAAATCCTTCGCGGTCTAATGCCCTCGTTTGCCTACCTTCGGTGTGAAAACGACTCGAACCCGTCGCCACGACTGGGGGACGTGGTTGAGTAGCAGAAGGCTTCTGAAAAGTATCAGCAGCCGTGAAACTACCAGATCCTGCATTTTCTGAAGCATAATCGGAAGTATTCCATCTGGTCCTAGGTATTTATAAGGGGAAAAACTGTTGATTGCCCAGGTAATCTTCTCCTCAGTAATCATGGAGAAAACGAAGTCACTCTGCCGTTCATCTCCATTATGCAATCGTGGGCTCTGCGTGCAAGTGCTCAAAGTGCACCCGGTGAAATGCGTATTCATTAGAAACTCAAGAGATTCGCCACTTGATACCGCCCAAGTGCCATCCTCTCTTTTTATTAAGGACGGACACGACCTTGCTTTGGACAAAATCTTACTGAGCCTTTGACATTATCAAGCCAAATTTATTAAGATTTTAAAAGATTTAAGGGAGAAACCTGCATTTTCCTTCGTTGTAGAATATTAAGAAAACGGAAAAAATAACGTGTAAATCGCTTCGTAGCACAATCGTACTAAATCTATTGTAAGTAAGTTTTGCAGTCGAGTCTCTACTATAGTCAATGCTTCACCAAAAGACTCGATCTTCCCCAATGACACCAAATCGCATACATAGATACTATGTAATCCACTCTAGCTACATTAATCGCTGTTTCGAATTATTTTCTTCTGCTTTTTAGTGTATTTTATTTCAACGTCTATCTATTTACTATTTTTTCCCGCCAAATCGTACATAAAAGAACAACAAAAAATCGATTCCATGACGAAAGCATGAAATTGGCGAACATGAAAAATCATGATTTTGCAAAAACGGACTGGAGAACGTTGTACATACTGGCATTGCAACTGAAAAGGGGGCGGAGAAGAATGGCAACACAGAAAAAGAAAATCCAAGAGGCGGGCACTGGTAGCGCACTGCTATTGCGTTTTGGCGCGCTTTTGCAAAATGCTCTCGGGGTGGGGATACAAATCTATGACGTTGCAGTACGAAATAGAAGAACATTTTTTAGGCATTTGATTGGAATGGAAACTGTGGTAATAATCGTT
The DNA here is from genome assembly GCA_949715475.1 of Microchrysa polita. NCBI lineage: Eukaryota > Metazoa > Arthropoda > Insecta > Diptera > Stratiomyidae > Microchrysa > Microchrysa polita. The sequence goes on along the minus strand of OX454418.1, from coordinate 28,623,530 downwards.
GGAATTGGAAACAATCTAGACGGAGTGTTGTGGATTTCAGTGAAAATTAGCTGAGCTGAGCTCAACTCATTCGAAGCCAAGCCGTTGAAAGGATCAGACGTAGGCACGGTTTATACGAGCTGAGTAAACAGAGTAGAGTCCAGCGGAATTATTCCTGAGTACTTAAAAAAAACTTGTCCAGTCTTCTCGAGTAAATCGCTACTGCAACGATTTGCTCTGTCGACTAGGAAGCAGTCGAGTTGCAGTGGTGGACTAACAGTAGAGGGGAAAGTACTCTACCATTTCTTGACTCGTGTAAACAGTGCAGTAAAGAAAACAACTATATCCTCCGCCTGATCCTTTCACACTGCACATTTGTCGAGATTTCTCATGTCACCCCTATAATGATCTCATACATTTTCCGTTGTCTATTTAATTCAATCGTCTTCATTAGCATCTAATTTTAATCCCAAACTTAATAGAGCTGTAATAAAATCACCTGACAAATGGTCATGACCATTTGTCGCCGTGTCGTCGCAAAATTCAGACGTCTAGCAAACATCATGACATCCGCTTGCTAACACAACCTGAAATTTTTCACAAAAGCACTCAAAACATCTTTTTCATGCTTCTATCATCCCGTGTCATCGTTTGCTTTAATTTAAAATTATCCCATCGCAGTGAAGACATCAAACACCAGTGCCAAAGTGATCCGATCCGACTTCTGTGAAAGACAAACAATCCAGCCAGGGACAACGACTCTTCATTTATTTTTATTACTGGGTGCAAAAACAAAAATTCAGATTTTGTGGCTAGGAGCCGCGCTCATCTGTGACAATTAGCAAGGCCCGGACGTCGCGAAAAAAATCGCTAATCACATAAATCTGTTTGCATAATCACGTCTTTATCGTCTCCGTGACTTTGATGGCTCGATTCAAAGACAAAAGTCACCGCAGACGTTCACTCGTTCTAGAACTGGAAATGCACTCGGAATAATTCTGATGGGAATTTTCTAGCTTTGCAAATGAATCTCGATGTCTCGATAGACAAAATCTAAGCAGCTCAGCTCAGCGGCAAACGACTCGATGGGAGCTGATGATGTGACGAGTTGAACCGCCAAAATTCAACTGAGACGTGAACTCAACACAACAGCGCGGATTCGGGCAAGCAAGTGGTCAGATGGGACGCCCAAACACCTGCGACGAGATGGCCGGGAGCTCAAGCACTCAAGAAGAGTTGTCTTGGAAACAAATCTTAAGACGTAGAGTTGTTTCTGACCCAGCGGATCTAGTAGGTGAAATCTGCAATATTTTGCGAAAGGGAATCACTAGACGTGTGTTCTCGCGGTAGAGATGGAACGGCAAAAAAACTCGAAGTTTACTTTGAACACTTTCGATTGCGCCACGGATCGCAACACTCAGCCAACTGAGCCACAACAGAAGCGACCATCTGGCCAGTATCAGGTGAATGAGCCTCAATCGGCTACTGCCAATGGTGGTACTGGGACACACACGCATCAGCCCGATAGCTAGACGATTCGCGAGACAAATTCGCGATTGCCGAGTTAACGACCCCATGGAATATTGATGACAAATTAGGCCTTAGCGTGGGAGCGTGAGTCCGTAAAAGGCCTCCCCTAGTCAGCACACAAACTGGTTCCTACGTGGACAAGCTTCCAATTTGGGAATTTGACAGCAGGCGTGTGAGACATCGCAACTCTTTATTTACATCCCCCACAGCGGTTCTCCTGCTGCGAAATTTCTACTTCAATGATCCCGAATATGATCCGCCGTCTTCGCCACCAAATGCAAAAACTAAAAACAAACAAAATAACCCAGAAACCATCACCAAAACATTTCAAAACTTTACACTTACCTTGCCTTGGGGATTACAATTTTTTCCAGGCCAATTCCTCTTGCGCATCACCTTGCAAGCTCGTCTTTTGCCTCACCAAAACACTCCACTAAGCACTACGTTCCGTGTGCTAACACCACACAATCACGAAAAACACCACAACCGTCCGACTGCAAGTCCGTTTCGTGAAAAATTCACGCGTTTTCCTCGGTATTTTCGCGATTTTCCACAGCACAACGAAATAATTTTTTTCCACCGTGACAGCGCGTTTGACAATACGAAAATTCAATTTTGACAGCTGTCCGTGTCAGATGTGGCGTCGTTAGTAGTGTTGTCTCTTTCGGGCTTGCACAACGGTCGAAATTTTGGGCACTATGGTGAATATGATGGAATTCACCACATGTACGCATACACTTTCAAATGCTGCAGCCTGTGGTCGACATAGGGGAAATTCTATCTCGTGCACTACGAGTCGAGGAGAGAGTCCACAGCACGAGAATTGCTGTTGTGACCGTTGCACCGAAAATGTTGCACAAAATTCTGTTTTTATCGTGGACACCGCTGTGGCCTGGAAGATTTCAGACGAGAATCACAAAATTAATCACGAAAACTTAGGGGTTCTGTTTGTTGGTATAAAATGCACTGGGGCCTTTAAAAATTGCACGAAATTCAGCTGCAAATCCGAAGGGACGACCTTTTAAAGGGATGAAGTCGTTACCACTTTAAGGACATCAAATGACGATGTAATTAAGTGCAAACACTTGGGACTTGGGAGCCAGCAGTGGAGCCGGTGGAGTCTTCCAGTCAGTGCGGCGAACAGTCGGATACTGACCAATGCACAAACTAGCTAAACAGGTGCGATGTTTCCCTATGCACTGTTCTTTGGGGACAGTGTGGTTCGAATGCAAGACGAGCAATGACCCAAAAGATCGCATCGTGGTGAAAAATCCGACAGTGGACTGAAGTGGTTTGCGCCTCGAGAACATCGCATTCTGAGCAGTTCAAAAATGAGTTAATTTTTCATAATTCGTATCTTCCGAAGTTGATTTAATAGTTTTTCTTAAATCTGTAGATGCCAATACATGTTCTATTGCTAGTTACCAACGGAAATATTTATGACAATTTCCATTTATTTCGAATAAGAAGTTCAAAGCAACCGCCAGGTGGACACACAGTCATCATAAAGATACTGACTGTGGTGAAATATTTGAATTTGAGCCGCTGTATTCAATATTTAAATTTAGGGCTCCAGTACACAGTCATATTTGATAATATTTATATTATATGTAATATGCTTACGCCTACTTGATTTCGCTTACTGCACGTCTAAAAATTTATACTGAATGAATCGAGTAGGCTTAGGCATATGACATACATATTATAATATAAATATGACTGTGTAATGGAGGCCTTAAGGTAGATTCCGCGAAGAGTGCGCTGATTCAGATCAAAGTGAAATTAATCGCAATAAAAATAATTGTTGGAGCGGAAAGATTCATCACAAAGTTTCTTGGATAACGTAAATTATAAACTCTTCAACTTTTGGCCAACATGTTGAAACTGGTTTCGAAAGGTAAGAAATATTTTTGCGTACTATGCGACATTTGAAAGCAGGGCTGTCCAACCTGCAACTGCTGATGCTGAGTCGCACGAGGCCCGCCACAATTTAGGCAATATATTGGGACAAACGACTTAGTTACCCCTTGGAACAGTCATTTTTGATATAAGAATGAAAACTTATGGACAGAATTATCTCCCAGTTTCAAGAACGGTTCAACTGCTTGCAGCGCTCCATTTAAATTGGGTTAAGTCAGGGGCGGCCGGTCTAAGTGGGCAGGTAGGGCACTGCCCACCCTACAAAATGCTAGCTAAAAATAAAATAAAAATTATTTCTTTGAACATAATTGATTCACTTCGGTACCTACATGCATATATCTAACTTAACGTAACGTAACTTTCCTTAAAATGACAATAGCCATTCATTAGTATGTATTTAATCACGATTAAATTGCCAATATAAAAAACTCCTCTCCTCTACATAAGCGAAAGCTCATATTGATATCAATTGAATAATTATAAGAAGCGCACGCGTGAATCACCAACCATTATGTACATTTCATTGCGCCCATTCATACTTCCTTCATGTATCTGCTCATCATATCAACATATCATCATCTCAACTCAACCTATGGGCAGAATGCCTTTCTGCCCACATGTACCATCAATCTATTCTATAGCTATTCCATAGCACATAGTGACACGATGAATCTTCTTATACAGTCAACGCATGCGCATTGAAAGTATCTGAACTTCACTTAAGGGCATGCCCAATACTACCCTAGTAGGTATCCATGAACTTGTGCAACGTCGGCGAGCGCGTGGCCCGTGGCGCTGTTCTAGTATTTAGATACTCGTAGCATAGCGCGTAGTGCATGGATACAATAATAAGGCCGTTTCGCATTTAAATTGTGCATGGTGCATTGTAGAGTATTTAATTTGTGCGTGTGTTTTTGTCGGATTTTGTTCCTTTTTTGAAGTGGTTTGGAGGCGTTATACGTTAGACCGGGTGAATACGGAGGATGCGGCAGCAATTCATTACGCAATTCATGCAGTTTGGCGGCGGCGACTTCGGATGAATGCGCTGGTGCGTTATCGTGGTGAAACATCACTTTCTTCTTCGCCAAATGCGACCGTGTCTCCTTCAATTTTTTGTCGAAGCGGTCCAATAACTCACTGTCCAGTGATCGTTCTTCCTGTTTCTAAAAAATCCATAAGGATGACGCCCTTTGCATCCCAAAAAATCGTCGCCATGACCGCCATGACATGATTTCCGGCCGATAAAACCGTTTTGGCCTTCTTTGGAGCAGATTCACCGTTGAACCAGTATCTAACGGTGGTCATAGACGGCGAAATGTCCCCATAAATAGCGTCCAAATTTGCTTTTATCTCCTCGCATTTTTTCTGATCCAAAAACAGAAATCGAATTACCGAACCATACTGCTCTCTTTCCATCTTATCGAAACACGCGTTACTCGAATGGCTGTCAAATCAAAACTAACCAATAAATTAGTCTGGAATTTGTTTTGGCGTCGTTTAATAGATTGCAGCACACGATGATGACACCAACTTCCCTCAGTATCATCCTATGTCTTCAAACACGGGTACTTATTGAACTGCCCTCGTAATGTCTCATCATAATTTAATATATCATTACAATTAATCATATATTAGATGATCCGTTTGGGTTGCCTTTTATAGCCTCAAATGAAAAAAAAGAAAGAGGTATCCAAATTTGAATTACCATTAAAAGGAGCAGTGCTTAATATTTACTTATTGAATATAATTTTATTGAAATATTGTCGCGACTATTGCTGGTCCCTTTGAAAGGTAAATACTGGATTATTTTTCCACATTGCGACCGTTCTCTGCCAAAAAATGTATGTAATATAGGATTCCGAACTATAGCTATCTGTATGCATTTTCATGGTGCGATTGAGCATAACTGATTTGTAAAAAAAAAACTCTAAACGATTCACCTAATACTTACGTAGATACAACAAGCTTAAAAACATTAAAATGGACTGACTAACAAAGAGCACAATTTTAACGCATTAAAAAACAGTGTGGATATGCATGTATAGTATTCTTTCCTGATGGTAAATCTGCCCACCCGGCTCTGTGCTTCACGAGCCGCCACTGAACCGATGCCCAGACCAACGCGTCACGAATTTTCCGTCGAGAATCCGCGCCGGAAATTCACACCGGCGCGACGCGAATAATTCGCTGGGTACAGTCACTCACAGCTGATATCATGTTGTTGCCTTTAGAAAAGGTATTAGATTTATGTAAGGAAGGGACTTAGATATGATAGAGAATAACTGCAAGAACTGGCCAAATACAATTATTTTAACATTTATAATCATGCTGAAATTTTCGTGCACTATATCAAAATGTCGCGGCATCTTTACTTATTATGTAAAAGCGTAAGCGGAAGAAATCAACGTGAAATTCGACATTTTACCTCCATATGTCTATACTTATTCTAAGGATAAAATCATTGACATGCGCAAATTGATGGAAATATACAGTACAACCTTTTTATACGTACCCTAAGTAAAGTTGCGGCAGTGTTCGATTTGATTGTTTGAAACTCTTAGTTAGTCTTACCGTATAGAGAAGACACAACCCAGCCAACATTCTGAATTCATACTGAAATCAAAGTGAATTCATTTCATGAAAGTGAATTCACTTAAGCTTCATTTAGGCTTCAGCTTGATATCACATCGGATTCACCTACGTATGAAAATTTTTACGCCGAAATGAAATCATTTGGTGGATTCAGAATGAATTCAGTAGATGAATCCCAACTGGGTGGTTTCAAAACGAATTCAGAATATGAATGAAATGAAATCATTAGGTGGCTTCAGAGTGAGTTCAGTAGATGAAAGGCAAGTGAAATCATTAGGTGGTTTCAGTAATAATTCAGTACATGCGTTCAAAGTGAAATCACTGTGTGTTTTCAGAACGGATTCAGTAGATTTTAAATTCAAATTAATTGTAAGCTTTCAAAAGGCTAGTTTTTAGTACATCATTGGGTTTAGAAAATTCACAACTAAAACATTACATCCTACAAATTTTAATAAAAAACAGAGAAATAAATAAAATAATATAAATGGTGAATTTCAATTTCTGTCTCTTTGTCCTTTCTGAAATATATAAATTTATTTTTACGCATAAAAATATATATTATTACAACATTTACCAGTCGCTCATTGGCATATTGGAAATGCCTTTTTATGTGCTTTTCTGTTAAAGCTTCTGTCAATGGGGGCACTGCTGCCACATACACGCTCCTAAATATAAATTAATTTTTAAAAATTGTATATAACATTATACAGATAAAATATACGTTTTAAGGCCGTGATTAGTGTAAAAGACAGAAAAAACAGGTCTTACTTCGGAATAAATGGAATATTACCATTCACTTATTCGTTTTAGAGTATTGCTGGCTATATAAATTCAGATTTGCAGCCCTGAGGACCCTGTGCTAACTTTTGCGCGAGCGAAAAAAAAATCTTTTTCCTCATTTTTTACATTTCCAACAATATTTTTTAAAATAATTGTCCTGGAAATAAAATGATGTTTGGCATTTTCTAAGTAGACAAATTTCCAATCAATTGGGGTCCTAACCACTTTAGTAAGTCAAATATTGACTGAGTTTCAGGGTTTCAAAACTAAGGTATGTATTTTCCACAAAAATAGCATAGTGTAGTCCATAACTCGTGAGAAAAAAACGGTAGTATTTTATTTATTCCGAGGTAAATGTCGAATTTGACTGGCCTAGATTAGACACTTACCTTTTTTAAAGTTGCTTTTAGTAAAATTCTTCAAAATTACTTTAAGTTTAACTTCACTTCACAGCACAGCTAATTATACTCAATTGACACTTATAAGAATTATTAAAAGTTTTCAATATACACAGCATTCCAACGATTGCTACGGGTATTGTTATAGATTTCAGTTGCCTTTCACTTCATGTCTTCATGAAGCCTAAGTGAAATCATTTCCTCAAAGAAATCTGAATACATTCAGTAACTATTTAGCTGCTGAAGATTAAGTGAATGCATTCACCTAGCTTTCATTTCCTGAAAGAAAAGTGAATACGTTCATTAGTTGTTCACTAAGTGAAGCTCAAGTGAAGTGTACATTCAGTATGTGATTTCAGATCGGTTTCACCTAGTGAATGTTCACTAAAATGTTGGCTGGGAAAGCTTGGACATTGTTTTGTGGCTGTTTTGAATTGAATATATGTATGTATGTAACTGTTTACTTAGCATGGTTACGCAAAATGCGTAGTTACATACAAGCTTGAATATTCTATTAAAATGGAATGTTTACTTTGAATAGTTACGCCATATTTTGCTTGATTACGCCATCGTATGAAATTGCATAATAACTTTTAGTAGAATCCTTACGTGATTCCTTACGATTGCGTAACCAAGCAAAATATGGCGTAACCATGCAAAGTAAACATTCAATTCAATAGAATATTCAAGCTTGTATGTAACTAATTAGGGACAAACACAAGCACCGAACTATCAGGATCCTCATTTCCTTTCGTATACTATTCATGAGTGAAACGATTGAACTTGTATTCTTTCGAAAATCCGTCGCTATCTCTGCAATCCTTTGGTGTGGCAGAACGACCGAAAGGGTCATCGGATCCTCTTTTTTTCCGGTCAGTGCACAGGGTGGTCAGAGATAACCGTAAACCTGGAACAGCAATTTCACAATCAGCTTCGTACCGTCGATATCTTTGGAATCCTTGAGTCCAGCGAAACGATCAAGGTTTCGCTGGACTCGCAACAAAATTCTCTAAGGTGGCGTCGGAGCATTCTTTCTGCGCAGCTCACAAGGGGATAACCGAGATAAGTACAATGTCGCACAAAATATATGCTTTTGTTAGTTGTCAACCTAGATGTCACAGCAATTTCACGTTCAACTTCGTACTATGCACTTTGGAAAATCGTCGATATTTCTGCAATTCTTCGGCCGAGCGATACGATCGGGGTGTCGCCGGACTTACCACAATAGGGCAATTTATTTGTGTAGCAACAACGAAAAAACCTTCCTTCATTGAAATTCATGTTTCCAAAAATGTTACTTCTTTTACTCATCCACTGGTACCATAAAACATTCAAAACTTAAATGCTCGGTCAATACCTAAACAACTCATTCAAATCGACAACATCAAGTTGTACTACACAACACCTGTCAAATAAATTATTTGAATAAAATGTCCGGATAGTGGTCTTACGGCAACTGCCTCTACGGGGCGGACCACACCCGTTTTGTCATTTCAAAACGGCCAAAAGCTGCCAATATGCCTTCCTGGCAAGAGCCCCGGCAGGAGCCCTGAAAGTTCGATGCAGGAAGGTTGTGTTTGTCTGTGTATATGTGTGGGTACGATATATGTGTTTTTTCGTCATATTGGGAGCATTACATCTCGGCGCGGCTGCTCACAATTTTACTAATTCGTGCCGGTGTTGAAACAAATCCAGGCCCAGAGGTATGGATTTGTAGTGTCTGCAACCAACGAATCGGTTCGAATGCTAGATCAGTGCAGTGTTGCTGCAGGGAATAGGTTCACTTTAGGTGTTTCACTTTGGGGTTACGAAGACAAGTTCAACACTCCTTAGCATATGTTGCGGCAGGTTGTATAAATTCCGGGCAACCCCTCCCAGCCCACCTTCTCCACCACTGCCCCCTACACCGCCAAACAATATGATAAGGAATGCCAGACCCAGTCTTACGCCTGGCCCTCCTCCTCCAGCAGTTTTCACTGCACTATCTATATTACAGTTTAACTGTAATGGCATCCACCGAAAAATCGCTGAGATCACACACTTCTTGAGTTCCAACAGAATTCTCATCGCCGCCATCCAAGAGGTGTTGCTTCACGCAAACTCGTCTCTAAGCGTTCATAGCGAATATGTTATACTGCGGAAAGATCGACCGGCCGCCACGGATGACTCTCACCCTGGAGGTGGACTTGCCTTCCTAATACACAAGTCCGTACATTACTGTGTATTAGATGTAGTTCAGACGGTACGGCGGAAATTCAAGCCATCTCAGTTCCATCAGGGAGTACTAATATCGAAATTTTTAATATATATGTACCACCTCATTCAAGTTGCCCTTCAGGCTACCGTTTCGATATTGGTCCTCTCCTTTCCGGAGAGCACAGGGTCATCCTTGGCGACTTTAATGCGCACCATGAGCTCTGGCATTCGGACCTCAACGACAATGCCAGGGGTATAACTATCGCCGAATCACTTGACGCCTCAGAATTCTGTTCACTCAATGAAGACTCGCCGACTAGAGTCGTGGGCACTTGCAGTAGTTCTCCTGACATAACTATTGTCAGTGCCAGCCTAATTGCTGCTTCCCGATGGGAAGTACGTACCACCCTTAGATCAGATCACCTCCCAATCATTATAAAAATTGACAAACCAGCGAACATGACTAAGTCTGAGAAGCGAACGTTTGTCAATCACAAGAAAGCCGATTGGGATGGTTTCAAAGCTTACTCGTCGGCGAAGTTCATCGAGCTAACATCACCTACCAACATTCATGAGGCCGAGAAAAATATTAGGAACGTCGTTTCCACAGCCGCGGCACGTTTTATTCCGGCAGGACGTATCCCGAAAGTTCGGCCTAACTTCCCCACTAGTGCCGCCAGATTAGCCGATGAACGTGATCAGATCAGAAGCGCTAACCCTGATGATCCCAGAATTCAGGAGCTTAACTCCGAAATTGACCGACAAGTTAAAGACTATACGAGGGAGAAATGGAATCAGCACCTCAATGAATGTAACCTCAATGAAGGTGTCAGCAAATTATGGTCTACCGTCCGCGCCCTTTCCAATCCTCGCCAACGCCATTGAATTTGGCAACACTAAAACCTGCGATCCTCTTCAGTGTGCTAGCCTGTTCAATAAACAATTTATTGAACATCCCAAGTCTGACGGCCTCAAGCGCAAAATTAGAAGACGGATGCGCAGCCGGAATGTTGACACCATACCATCTTTTACAGCGGACCAGGTTAAAAAAGTCATCGAGAATGCTAAAAACTCCAAGGCCCTCGGACCAGATGGCATTTCGATGACCATGTTGAAACATCATTTATCTCAACGATAAATGGTACCTGCGCGTGTTTTACCCGTTTTACCTAATATGTCTAGACGAAACGCGGGTTTTCAAGATATCAAGATATAAAAGCTGATATCAACGGCCCGAATATTAAATAAATAATGACATCCGGACGTGGGTTTGGTCCTGAAAACTAAGAGTAAATTTAGCTTTCAAATACAGAATCTCAGCAGCATTGTCCGGATGACAATTTCCGAGTTTCTCTGTATCGGAATATTCGAGTCCCCGATACTGAAATCTTTGGATTCGACGAAAACCTTAAGTGGAGGATTCAGACCTCGTACACGCAGTCAATTCCTTGTAGTTTGAACATTTTCATACCGTTCTAAGAGAAAAACCCGCATCTTGACGCTATGAAATATGGTAGTGCAGCGATTTGTTTTACACACGGTAGTCAACGCACCATGCTGCACTAGGAGTTAGGGTTAAACCAAGAGACAGCAGTAAGGCCAGACCAACATCTAATGGGTAATCACGTTCTTGGTGTCAGGAACGACAATGGTCAGTTGTTCGTGGAGTTCAGTAACTCTCATCAGCTTGTCATTGGCGGGACCCTGTTCAAACACAAACCTTGCCATTTGGTAACCTGGGTTTCTATAGATGGCCGAATAGAAAACCAGATTGACCATAATAACAATGGAGGAGATAAAGGCAAAAACATCAACGCGTTAGCGGTGGAGGAAGAAGATGCTCATAAAGCCATTGACTGCCAAATATTTTACCCATGACCAACTGCGCCGTTAAAGAGAGCATTTCATGGAGGTACTAAACAACAACTTCAACCCTTCAAGCCTACCTCCATTGGAAGCAGCAAGTATTCCGCAAATGGCCATAATTAATACCGGTGTACCATACAAGCTGGAAATAATTAAGGCCCTTAAATCATTGGAAGCTGATAAAGCCCCGGGGACAGACGGTATCCCCATGGAACTTTTGAAAGCGGATATCAACGCTACAGCGTATATTCTTCTACCCCTGATTCAAGAGTGTTGGACAACCGAGAATCTCCCTCAAGAATGGAAGAAGGGCGTCATTAGCGACGTTTTTTTCGTATCGCGTGTAAGTCTGACTCGAAAAAAACGATCGCGGGTAACATCCCGGTTAAGACCAAACAGCTGACATTTGACAGTTTTTGTGCATCTTTGACTCGCTTTCGTCGGCTTATTTTTTAGATGTGGTGGATTTTATCACAAAAGATGATTATTTCTTTGCAAAATCTTTTCTCGTGATTAGAAAAACTCTCACATTTGCTTTGAAAAAACAAATTCCCTCATATTTCCTCTATGCGTCCGCCATCTACATTTGAGCTCTATCCCGTGTAGGGTAGTTGCACGGGTTAACTTTACCTGGGTAAGTGTCATTTTTTTTATATGAAGTTCTACCCAAACCTGCACGGGATAAACACAATAAAACGAACCTATTGTTAACATCCCTAAGAAAGGAAATCTCAAGGATTCCATAATTGGCGTGGAATCAGTCTCGTCCCTGCAGTCTCTAAACTGATGGCCAGAGTAATCTTGGACCAGATCAAGAAAACGATCGACCGCACTCTGAAAAATGAACAAGCTGGTTTTCGTGAGGGTTTTTCATGTAGCGATCACATCAACACCGTCCGAATTATAATTGAACAATCCGCTGAATGGAGATCCCCGTTACATCTTATGTTCATTGACTTCGAGAAGACGTTTGACAGCGTTGACCGCGCTTATATCTGGACAGCCTTACGTAGGAGAGGCATACCAGGTGAATAATGGAGTCAGACAAGGCTGTATTTTATCACCAATGCTGTTCCTTATTACCATCAACGACGTAATCTGCGATTTTCTACGCGACCATAAAAGTAAGGGTATCAGGTGGAAATTATTCGATTACCTTCAGCACCTGGACTACGCCGACGACATTTGCCTTCTCTCAAACACACCAGATCATCTGGCTCAAATTATGGATGCTTTGCATCGTGAAAGTCGAAGCGCTGCCTTAAAAATTAATGCCGCTAAGACTAAATACATGAGCTTGTCATCAGGAGGGCAAAACACCATTTCTATCTACGAACAACCGATAAAAAAAGTTGAGAACTTTACTTACCTTGGAAGCGTAGTGACAGCGGATGGTGGGGCTGATGCCGATGTAGAGTCACGAATAAATAAAGCCCGAGCAGTATTTTTCAGTTTGACTCCTCTGTGGCAAAACCATAACATCTCCAGAAATACCAAACTCCGTATTTTCGAAAGCATTGTAAAATCTGTGCTTTTATATGGTTGTTTCACGTGACCAGTGCCTACGACGCATCCTACGAATTCGCTGGCCTGAGGTAATATCTAACGCCGACCTCCTCAAAATTACTCGCCAAAATAGGATAGGCACATTAAAAGGCGAAAGTGCCAGTGGATAGCTCACACACTTCGAAAAGAGCAAAAAAAAAATTGCAAAACAGGCTCTAGATTGGAATCCTCAGGGAACCAATGCTCGTCGTGTGGAACGACCCAAAAATACATGGAGAAGATCTGTTAAGGCAGAGGGAAAAAAATCTATAGGCAAATCGTGGGACCAGCTAAAGGCGATGGCTGCTAATAGGCAGAGGTGGAAAAGAGGCGTAGTCAATGCCCTATGCCCCACTAGGGGTTAAGAGGAACCAGAGAGAGAGATTTTGCCGGTTCATTACCGTTTCATTCATTTAATTTACGCTCCAGGTGTAAAGGGCGCCACAAACCTGACGATTTCTCCGCCGATCGATTGGGCAATCGTTTGTCCACAATCGATCTGCCGCCCGTACAGCACATACATTAGGCAAGTTATCGGGCAATCTGAAATTGACAGTCTCATGGTCCATAAGACACAACAGAAAACAGCGAAAATTATACCATTTTTGGCGATGGAAGATGGACATCCATTGCTACTTTTGATGGAGAATGACCGCCACAACCACAGTCTGAAGAACGGCCACAGGTTTATGTCGAAAAATCAGCAACTGAGAACACATGATTGTCATGACAGCTTGTACAGAAAATTGCATTGGCAATACGTTCCACACGTCAAATCAAAAAAATTGAATCCGATGGTCCCATACACTGATTTATCTCGCAATCAAAAAATCTGGCCAATCGATCGGAGGGTCTGTGGCGCTTCTAAAAGTACTATGTTCACCGAGCGAAAAACTTGCATTTATTTATGTCTCCCGTGAAAAATTTGCCGTGGAGACTACCCTTTATTTCACAAAATTTAAGAGAAATGTGCACTCGCGGACCGATTGATTGCTGATGACACTTTTTTCCTGTGAAATAAAGTGCAAATGCATTGTTTTTGCCGGCGAAATGTCAAAAACCAGTGTCGAGACTTTAGTGTCCCGCAGGGGAGTCTGTGTCATTGTGACACTGAGTAAATCTGTGTAGGCGAGCACAGATTTTTGGTGAGTTGCAACACCACGTACCCGAGCAGCGCAGGGAGGCCCCTTGTATAGTTGATACGCCATGGCGTGGATTTGTACAAAGACCATTCGGGTAATGACGCTCCCGTGCTCCCGAGTCATGTACGGGTGGCTCACGACATGGCTGACCTTTTTCCCTATTCGTTCGGAAAGGCAGTCATAAAAGTCTAACACGATGCAGTGTTTCCTCGTAGGGGATTATAATTATAAGCGATCGTATAGAGCCTCGGAGCTGGCGGCTTCGCATAACCCGAGCCACGAAGGGGTTAGTTAGGGAGAATGGCCTTGGTGGAAAATGCCTACCCGCCTATATCTAACTAGGTTGTGGATTGATGACCACACGTCCTGAGTCAAATTGCTACTTAGTAAACGGATGGGGCACCTCGGAGTAAGCGTGCCCAGGGGACCATGGTCCCTACCCATCAAAGCGAGGATGCTGTCGGTTGTTAAGCAAGTCATCGAGCTGGTGATGCAGCCCCGGGGTAGGGTTTCTGAAGGTGAGTGCATTCACCGGATGAAGAAATCCCCATCTAACAATAAGACCTTATCAGTAAAACACCGAAGGTCCAAACCGCCCGAAGGACCGGGAGATAAGGCCGTAACGGCTAGGTGCTCCCCTGACGGTATACCCCCTAGATGGTATCTATGTCGAGACATTAGTGTTGTGAAGTGAGTACCACCAAGCGAATTCGATTTCACGACCATCAACATTTTGACAGTATTTGTATCGATTTCACGTGAAATGGCGACGTTAGTACCTAAAGGTATGTACTGAGTTCACCGAGCGAAAAACTTGCATATATGTCGCCCCTAAAACGGTGCCGTGGAGACTTAGTTTTTATTCACTCAATTTAAGATAAATGTTCACTCGCGTTCTGGTTGATTGTCGATGACATCTTTTCACTGTGAAATAAAGTGCAACTACATTATTTTCGCTGGCGAAATGTCAAAAACCGATGTGGAGACTTTCATGTGAAGTGAGTACCACCAAGCGAATTCGATTTCACGATCATCAAAATTTTGACAGTAGGCACGTTTTATTGTGTTTATCCCGTGCAGGTTTGATGACACTTACCCAGGTAAAGTTCACGCGTGCAACTACCCTACACGGGATAGAGCTCAAATGTAGATGGCGGACGCATAGGGGAAATTTGAGGGAATTTGTTTTTTCAAACCAAATGTAAGAGTTTTTCTCATCACGAGAAAAGATTTTGCAAAGAAATAATCATCTTTTGTGATAAAATCCACCACATATACAAAATAAGCAGACGAAGATGTGTCACAGATGCGCAAAAACTGTCAAATGTCAGCTGTTTGGTCTTAACCGGGATATTACCCGCGATCGTTTTTTTCGAGTCAGATTTACCCGCGATACGAAAAAAACGTCGCTAGTATTTGCATGGATTTCACGTGAACTGACGATATTAATGCCTACTTTTATACTCGGTAACAGAAGCTTTCAGAATATAAAAGATTCATTATTCCTGGAATGTTAACGTGGATCATTCTTACCATGTTTTGTCAGTTTTCCTAACAAAATTAGTAATCCACTGTATATCGGGAGAAGGTTTTATGAGTTGCTCACTGAAAAAAGAGGTGAGAGGGACAGGTAAATACACAAAACAAAACAGGATAAAAATATATTAATTTCTTTTTTTATTCTTAAGTAGTAAGTACCAGTAAACATTTTTGCTCAACGCTTTTAAAAAATCTGAAAAAATAAAAAACGAAAAAAAAAACTTTCGAAATTTATCATTTAAAATCTACTAATATCAATTAAATTTACTTTTATCTTAATCTAGAAGTTTCTGCAATTTTCTTAAACTATTTACACGGAATGTTAAAAATTCGAAAGAATACCAACAATTTACCTACAAAAACAATAGCAAAGAAGATAACAGTCAAACATTTGTGGATTGTCAAATTATGTAAATCCTGAGTAGTAAAATCGATGCAACGCAAGCCAAAAGCCAAAAGCTTCGCCAGACCAGTATGCAATTTATAACGCCGAACCGAACCCTAGTTTATTGATAATAATAGATTTTCTATTGTGGACACATTTAGTACAAACTAATTTAAAAAAGATTCTAACATCATCTCAAATATGTGAAAATTTACGCAGTAAATAATAAACACAATTTTTCCATTGGGTCCATCGCTAAAGTTTCAGACTATCATTTCTACATCGTTTTCAGCTCGCGCCTCAAAATCTTTCCCGAAACACTCTTTGGAATTTCTTTCATAAACCTGACACCACCTTCCAGATTCTTGTAAACAGCCACCTTCTCGGCGACATAGTCTTGTATTTCTTTCTCCGTTGCCTGTTGACCGGCTCGTAGTACGACAAAAGCACGGGGAACCTCTCCAAACTGATCATGTGGTACGCCAACAACGCCAGCATCTAGAATTTTTGGATGATCACGCAACAACTCTTCCAGTTCGGCCGGTGCCACTTGGAAACCTTTCACCTTGATAAGTTCTTTCATACGATCGGTAATGAAGAAACAACCTTCCTCGTCGTAGTAGCCGACGTCACCGGTACGAATCCAACCTCCTTTTAGAAAAATGTCTCTATTGGCTTCTTCATTATTCAGATAGCCTTTCATCACTTGAGGTCCACGCACGCAAATTTCACCCACGACATTAGGGCCGAGACCTTCGCGAGTCTCACTTTCCAACGAGGCAATTTTCGCCTCTGTATTGGGCGAGACGCAACCAACCGATGCGTATTTTTTCAAACCTCGATAGCCCATCATGATAACGGGTGACGTTTCGGTCATGCCGAATCCTTGAAGGAATGAAACGTGTGAATATCTGCAATATGAAAGCCGATTAGATCGATTTTTGTTAATTCAGGAATTTTTACATACTTTGAAATAAACCGTTCAACATCTAGCGCTCCGATGGGGGCAGCTCCCGACATAACAACTTTAAGAGAATCCATGTGACTCGCCTGCACTTTGGGACTGTTGATGAGGAAGAGAACTAAAAGTTGAAATAAAAATGTTTAATAGGAAACCAATTCAATTCATAAGACAACTTACTGATTGGTGGAACCAAATACAAAATCGACGCCTTATATTCGCCCAACGACTTGAGAAGATCATCCGGATTGAAGCGTGGTATTGTAACAATTTTACAACCTAAATTCAATTTTGTCAGCATTCCCATTGTCAGCCCGTAAATATGAAAGAAAGGTAAAATTCCAGGAACCACCTCCTGATAAGTGTCTGTCGTATCGGCGAGCAGAGGAGTATATGGCGCCTTGGAATTTGTCATCTCTGCGTTAGAAGTTATATTCAAATGCGATAACATAACACCTTTCGGTAGACCCGTAGTTCCGGACGAGTAAGGCAATACGACCATATCGTGAACTCCAATATCAGTGGTTTGCAACTGACTGAAGTCACATTGCGTTGGGTCGATAATTTCGAAAAAGTCCACCACACCTTCGGGTAGAACGTCGTTCTTATTTGTGCGGATGCAACAAATAGGAATATGGCGTTGAGCCACTTTACACGCATCTCTGAGTAGTTCGTAGCCGCTCACTGTGCCGAAAATGAACTGGGCGTTACTGTTGACGATTTGTCGTCCAATTTCCTCTGGAATAGAAAGAGGTAGCGATTAAAACGTAAAGAGCGATTAACGGTTATAACGCTGGAAATGATTGGACGCATCAACAGAAGCATCAGCATCAACATTTCAATTTAGAACACACGCATTTGCCTTTGATGACCCCCATTGACAGCAGCATATTTTCTATTGCTGCTGTCAATGTGGGTCATCAAAATCAAAGGCAAATGCGTGTGTTCTAAATTGAAATGTTGATGTTGCTGTTGATGCGTCCAATCGATTTCCAGCATAAGACATAAATTATTATCCAATTGTATCCAATATATCTTTCTAGAAAAACCATAAAAAAAACTAAGCAATACAATGTTACTAGTGCGCTACAAATGACCACAAGACATATTGTGCCTAAAAATCCAAATTGTACACAATCTTGAGTTAATGACCCTAAACGAAATCACTGTTTAATCTTTTATTTTAAAATCATGCATATGTCCTGTGCGTCATTCTAAATTGAATTGAATTACATTGAACCATTTATTGATGATAATTGGCAGCGATCCGGATTTTAAATTTTTGCAGCATCACAGTGTGATACTGATAAGAACCGCAGACTATTATTATTATTAAATGTTGTTTTCCCAGTCGAAATTGATGATGATTGAATGACAATCTGTTTATGTAATATGCCCATTTGACACTTATGTATGTCTATTACTTAATCATTGTTTAAAGTCCATTTAGAGAACAGCTTGCATAAATGCTGCAATTTATTATTATATTTGAGCTTTCCGACACTGCCTAATAAAATATACAAAAAGACTAAAACAAAAAAGTGAAGTTACAACACAGTTTCACTGGCGCAGTATGTATTCAGTGTATACTGATTTCACAAAACTTTTATTTTGCATTCTATTTTCGTATAATGTATGTACCTATACAGGGTTATTGGTTAAGTCGACCTATTCCCTGCAACACGTTATAATAGGGTAAAAATGCAACAAAATGAGGCCATAAATGTTAGGCCGATTTTCAACGGTCACTGAGATATTTGAATTTTTAGGTTTTTTTAAATAACCTTGAATTTTACCATTTAAAGTAAGAATTAAAAAAAACTACTAAGGTAATGGGTTAAAACTTATTTTTGGATTTTAGTCAACACTATAGCAGACATTTCTTAATCATTTAAAATTTCAAAAACCCATCACAATTTCGGAATTTTTAATTTTTAATAAAAAAATTTATTTTAAATTTTTTTATAGTTGATTTTTAATATAGTATTACTAAAAAAAATATTATGACACGGACTCTGCAGATAACTGGAAAAACATACTCGTGTTGTCAGCTTTGCAAAAAGGTGTCAATGTCAATACAAATATTTGAAATAATTGAAACAGTTAGCTGCAACTTGTTCGGGGACCATAATTTCGTTTGATAAAAAACGACAAATCCATAAAACAATAAAAACAAGTCTGTCAAGTTAGCACTACCACTTTAAAATTTCGACAAACGCTATAGTGCATTAAATGTCGCGATTTTGTCGTAATTCAATGGAAAAAGAAAAAAAATTGTCGCCCCCCTCCTTCCCCTTAAAAACTACCCTTAAGTGCATTTGAGCCTCAGTTAACCAAATTCGAGTTCCAAGAATCTCCCCAATGCTAAAGGTGTCCAGTAAGATATCATAGGGGCTGCTTAAGAGATTTCCACCTTGAAAAAAATTGTCGCGCCCCTCCTTCCCTTAAAACCAACCCCCGTCAAGTTAGCACTACCACCCCGGTAGCGGCCAATTCAAGCATTTCCGTAAAACAAAAAGTATCCAATTGTCGCAGGAACACGAGTATGTTTTTTCAGTGGTCTGCAGAGTCTGTGTCATAATTTTTTTAGTAATACTATATTAAAAATCAACTTTAAAAAAATTTAAGATAATTTTTTTTTATTAAAAAGTAAAAATTTCGAATTGTGATGGGTTTTTGAAATTTTAAATGATTAAGAAATGTCTGCGATAGTGTTGACTAAAATCCAAAAATAAGTTTTAACCCATTACTTTAGTAGTTTTTTTTAATTCTTACTTTAAATGGTAAAATTCGAGGTTATTTAAAAAAAAACCTAAAAATTCAAATATCTCAGTGACCGTTGAAAATCGGCCTAACATTTATGGCCTCATTTTGTTGCATTTTTACCCTATTATAACGTGTTGCAGGGAATAGGTCGACTTAACCAATAACCCTGTATATGACTAATCCCAGTACTCACCGGCTGTATACATTGGATTTACGGTCGTTACAGTCAAACCAGCTTCCACGCTGCCCAGAAATGCTATCGGATATTCGGGCAGATTTGGCAGGCAAATCGCCACCACGTCACGAGGTTTCAATTTGAATTTCTTCTGCATGCGTATCGCCAAGGCTGCACAATTATCGCGCATTTTTGCATAGGTATATTCACGGCCGGATACAATGCAGGTCTATAGAAATCAGAAAAAAAAATTATTAAAATTTATACAGTCGAACTTCCCTAAACGGACACTTCTAATAACCGGACACGGACAGTACTTTAATTCCCATTCTGAACAAGCGAGTCTCTAATAAACGGACAGTTCCAGGAAAGAAATGTGCAAATTCTTACATTGCAGAATTGTATTTATTAGGGCAAAGAGTCTTGCGATTACCAGAAAATGGATCTTACGCGTATTAGCAAGACCCAATGTACGGGAAATGTAAAATGATAAATCAAAGACTGCAGTTTTTTCTTATCTCTCGGTTGGTGCCCGTAGAAATTGCATAAATTAAATTTATGCTGCGGCGTTTAATCGTGCAATTCTCTATTCTATTTAAATAAGTGTCAAAAAATTTAGCAAATTGAAGGAAAATTGCTAATCACAAAACAATTCAGATGAAAAATAGTCTGCTCGCTCTCGGAAAAAAAATTAAAATTAAAAATAAAAGTTATTTTGAAAAAGTAGAAAGAGAGTGGGAATGAAATGAGTAAAAATTATACCCGAACCCGTCGGGACTACAAATGTTATCGCAGTTTTGAAATGGATTTGCAGATTGTGGTGAAAATCTGTTTTATAAAATGTTATGCCTTTGTGAAATATTCTCATAAGCGGACACTTCCAATAAGCGGACAAAATGTAATTCCCCAATGGTGTCCGCTTATGGGAAGTTTGACTGTATTTCTTAATTTCAAGAAATAGTGAATTTGATGTTAATCGAAAAATTATGATCACGACACACACTTATTGAGTCTAAAGTCTTTTTCCTATAGATTCACCCCCGTTCTCCCGCTCCAGCCTCCGAAATTAGCCTTTTCAACACTGGAAGCGGTCCAAAATTAAATTTTACGCGAGGAGCGGATTGAGTATGCTGTCCTAGAAAAGGACTTCAGATCTGTTTATTGGGGGTAATATACAATTGTATATTTCGGAAAATGATGGCATAATAAAAAGATCGACCGTCTAGTCTTTTAGGGGCCTACGATTTGCGACCAGTTGATCAAGGATTGGCAGATAACTTAAAAATTAATATAAATGACTCGACTGGGTGTATGGAATTTCAAAAATAGTTTATAATTTGAATGGCACACTAAATCGAGGATTTTGATACATATATAGTATTCTTCATTGGTTCTGGCGAATTCCTAGACCCGTGATGACAGTGATACAGTCAGGGGCGTACGCAGAAAAATATTTTGGGGAGGTGTTTTTGGAAAAAATTTTTATTAACATAACCTTGGGGGAAGTATAATTCGTGTTCACCATGATGCAGCAATAGTTGATTTGAGATAGGAATCAATAATTATTATTAATGAATTGTAAGCTTGTTTTGGAAGAGTGTATCAATATAGATATCTCATGCAGCTCTAAGGATTAAGTGGTATTGTAAATGAAAAAAATGACATTTCGAGTTCACCACAAGGAAACTGTTAGTTGCAGCGCTCATATTCGGAGTAAAACTGCAAGTATACAAGAAAAAGGAAACTACTGCCGTATGTTCCAGGAAAGCGAAGACAGTAGCAGGGAAGAGTTAAGGGGTTTAATGTTCTCGATATTATTCAATCTTTCTTCATATCACAGTGAAAAGATCTATCCAATGCGGTACCTCCTCTATATATACTTATGTGCAGCTGACAAGAACTATACCCATAAAAACTGGGGAAGGCAATTCCAATATATACATATGTATACGCCCAAGAACGATATTAGAATCAGAGGATATACTATTTACAATAATAACCATCCGGATGACAGATCGATCACACGGCGGCACGGCTATCGTGATAAAAAATAGGATCAAACATTTCCCACTTCCTTGCAACCAAACGCAATCCATACAATACACAGCAATTAATTTTTACCTTAGTAATAAAACAATTACTGTTGCTGCCATCTACTGCCCTCCAAAATGCAAGTTAAAAAAGGAAAATTTCAACGAATTCTTTAAATACTTAGGGCATTGCTTTATAGCCGCCGGAGACTATAATGCGAAATCACCATACACTATTCACGATTGTCCTCCACCAGGGGCAAGCAACTTCAAAACTCAGTTCTCCACAACCTTAGAGAAAGCATAGTAACCCATGCCATGCGTCAGTCCAGAGCGGCTATGTGCACACACAATCCATATATGTGTTTGACCCCAAATTTATTTCACAACACTCAGCGAATTTATTCAAATGTCAAAAAATTGTCGATGCAATTATTTACCCTTCTGTCGCCGCCTACGACCTATTATGCCTGAGGTTTAGCTGAATTTTCTGTGAAATGAATTTTATTTTTTGAAGAGGTCTAATTTTGGTTCTAGAAACAGTTTACATGCTATGTCTTACGATGATACGCCGTTTGTTTCGTTTCTTTAGACATAGTTTATATTTCGCCGAACGTTTGATCGGATTTGTGGCCGTCAGTTCTTTGGAAATAAATGAAAAGGGGTGGAAAATATTTTTGAACGATATATTTCACCAAGATATAGTACCAATAGTCTGTTTAGATCTATACGCCGACAAAAGGGTTAATTATCACGTCGGCATTTTGAGAGAGTAATAAATATTACGCGGATATTATATTCTTAATTGTAAAAAAAAAGTTGACACTTGAATAAAATTTGAATTTAGATGTGTAAACTGCGATAGTGTGAAAACGGTGCCATTTTTATTTTCTGATGCCCACTCTGGACTAACGCATGCACATGGGTTGCTATGCTTTGTCTAAGTCCACAACAAACTACAATGTATTGAGGGCGGCTTCCCTACCTACTGGCCAGCCAGCAGACCACCACAAAAAAGACGGATCTAATTGATTTCGGCATAATCAAAAACATTGACAAAAGACGCCTAACCACCAAGACACTCCATGATCTTTCTTCAGATCACTCACCAACTATATAATCCACTTAAATGGTGAACTGACCTACCCACAGCTTTCATCCTTTCTAGCAACCAAGGCACTCCCAAAAAAGCCACCAATGAACTGAGAAGGGCGCTAGCTAAAGATAATAGGTATGTTTTATTGTGTTTATCCCGTGCAGGTTTGGTAGAACTTCATATAAATTAGCATAAACAAACGGACGGTGAGAGCTTTTGTAGTGGCCAGCAGACAAGCATTATGCATTTCAGATTGTAAGAACGTTGATTCTTGTCTTGCAAGTTTACCCGTCCGGTTTCTTCTTACAATTTGAATTCAGCCATAGGGGAAATATGAGGGAATTTGTTTTTTCAAACCAAATGTGAGAGTTTTTCTCATCACGAGAAAAGATTTTGCAAAGAAATAATCATCTTTTGTGATAAAATCCACCACATCTAAAAAATAAGCCGACAAAGGTGAGTCAAAGATGCGCAAAAACTGTCAAATGTCAGCTGTTTGGTCTTAACCGGGATGTTACCCGCGATCGTTTTTTTCGAGTCAGATTTACACGCGATACGAAAAAAACGTCGCTAATATTAAACAAATTGACTAACTCGTTAGTCAAAATTCCCTTCATGTAGGGTAGGGCGGGGCTAGTTGAGCAATTTTTCACTTGAGCGTTTATAGCTCCTCAACGGTAAGTCTTAATGGCTTCTTATGCTTACTGATAGATTGGTAGTATATCCCTTTGCAAATGTGCCCCACAAAATTATTTCTAAAAAGTCAAATTATGGAGCTGTATCTGTTTAAATGAAGAAAGTCAAATATGCTCAACCTACCCCATAGGTGGGGTAAGTTGAGCTAGGGTATGGGGCAAATTGAGCACATAGAAAGTTTAGCCGAACCATGTGTTAAATGTTAACTAGGCATGAAATAAATTTTCCGTTTCATAATCAACTTTTTATTTATAGACTTTAAATGACAAAACAACAAAACTTAAGGAGGTTTTCACACTTGTACTTAATCTGACCACATTACGTAATCTGAGGTGTGGTGAATTTATAAATGTATGGAATTTGACAGCTCAAATGAAGTAATTTGCACAGATTACGTAATCTGGCTGTAAGTGTGAACACCTCCTAAATCGATTTTGTTTCAAAATTTAGGGTTGGGGTTAAAATGTAGGGTTGGCGTTAGTTGAGCAACTATAGCTCAACTAACCCCAACCCGAAATTTTAAAACAAAATTGAGGTTATAAAAAAACGGTTAGTATTATACCCAGAAACTATATACATATCAAAAGTACAATAAGTTTATGAACTTTTAACACTTATCTGATTAAAGAAGGATAATATTTGACTATTACAGACGAAATATTGAGGTTTACGATTATTTCACTTTTTGGTCACAAAATAAACAATGCGCGCGTGTACTTCAGTTTATCGACGAGTCGCTACTGACGTTTGTGCGATAAGTTCTACTCCCGCGACTCGTTATTTCCGCTATATGATGATTTTGCGTGCGATGAATAGTTTCGGAGATATTTCGATTGCCCAACTTGCCCCTATGCTCAACTAGCCCCGCCCTACCCTACTAGACTGAATCGACTAACGTAGTAGACCGTGTCACATGATTCAAAGTCAAATTTAATATTTTTGTGTTTTAGATTATATTTTAGTTTTTCGGTGTGAAAAACAAGTTAAATTAAAATATAAAATATAGCATTTTCGTAGTATTCGATTAAAAAAATGAAATAGTGACGGAGAAAAGACGTTAAATTGTTCGAGTCGCGATTGGGATTCGAACACAAATGCGACGAAAATTGGATTAAATTTCATAATAGCGACGTTTTTCTCGTATCGCGTGTAAATCTGACTCAAAAAAAAACGATCGCTGGTAACGCCCGGTTAAGATCAAACAGCTGACACTTGACAGTTTTTGCGCATATTTGACTCACCTTTGTCGGCTTATTTTTTAGATGTGGTGGATTTTATCACAAAAGATGATTATTTCTTTGCAAAATCTTTTCTCGTGATGAGAAAAACTCTCACATTTGGTTCGAAAAAACAAATTCACTCAAATTTCCCCTATGCGTCCGCCATCTACATTTGAGCTCTATCCCGTGTAGGGTAGTTGCACGCGTGAACTCTACCAGGGTAAGTGTCATTTTTTTATATGAAGTTCTACCCAAACCTGCACGGGATAAACACAATAAAACGTACCTAATATCATTTTACTTAGATGCGATTTTTTAAATTGTGGATTTTAGTATTATGTAATTTCAAACCAAAAATATAAAATTATATATGTGTGTGTTAGCTATATGTGAATAAAGTGTAAATATTCATATACGAAAGCCTTTATTTTTAAGAAAAAATACTTAAATTTTATTTGCATTCTGAAACGAAATCGATTTTTGTTAAACCGAAGTTATTCAATTCATCTTGTCCTCCTTCGTAGCATTCAAAAATACACGAAAATTCCCGGAATACAATATTTGTCTATTCGTATTATAAATTCATTATTTTGAGGAAAACATATAGTGTTTGTCTTAAGAAGTCCGTAACATTTGTGCTAAGACTCAATCTTCGCTTAAAACAAAACATATAAACGATTGCTTTTCGAGAGTACCCTACCTTTCGAATGAATTTTCGATTGAATAGTCCACATTCTCGAACGCTTTCGAATTACATGATAGGGGATTTTCGATTTGTATGGTCGAACGACGAAAGTCCTATATTGCTTTCGAATAGATGTTATTCGTTTTCGAGTTACATGATACCACTTTAGTCGTTTCGAAAGCAATTCATGATAGGGCCCCAGATCCAGACACAAACTACTCAGTCTGGGAAACTGTCAAAAGAATGCATAAGCCAGCCGTGCAAATCACCCCTATCAAAGCTACCTCTGGTAACTGGGTTAAAAATCAATCAGAGCAGGCCGAAGCTTTTGCCGTACATATGTCTTCTGCACCTCATCAATCCAAAATATATGTACTAGTAAATCCCGTAACCAGCGCTACGACGGAACCCGAGAGACCTATTCGATTCACACGCTTACAATTCTTAAAGAAACTTAATGAAATCTACCCTGATAAGGCGAGGATGTTTTCCCTAGGTGGGAACATCGCAATATGTACTTCCCATCTTCAATGCTATACTTCGCACAAACGACTATCCGGATCAATGGAAACAGGCGAGAATTATAGCCCTCCCAAAACCGGGTAAAGATAAGTGCAAAGTAGAATTGTACAGACTGATAAGTTTGCTTCCAACATTATCAAAACTCTTCGAAAGGCTCCTCCTAGGCAACCCTTCCATCTAACGATTTGATTTGTACTGGTTAATGAATGGCATTCATTAATATTATGAAGAACTTTTCGGTTTATTACGCTTTCAGGTCCCCAAGGGAAATTTTTCTTGTTCTTCTTATCGACACTAGCGACACTTATCTTACCGTCCGCCATATAGCGGACACATATATCGGAAACATCAAAAATTTCCCTTGGGGACCTGAAAGCGTACTGTACCCACAAGAAGCGAAAACGTGAAAATATGATTGATCTCTAAGTAACGACTTTTTGCTAATTACATGATTTGCAACAAATTTTTGGACAGATCACAAAAAAATCGAGGTCGCCAACCAACACCATTGGAAAGCAAAGTAGTCAGATTAAATTAATTTCAGCAGCAAGGTGGCTAAAAGAGATGAACAGTTGTTTGTGATATGGTTACAAAACTCATGCACCAAAACAATCTAAAAATCTGAAAATCAGGCACTGCTGTAATTACCTATATTATGTTGGAATTTCACATCCAGGTGATTTTGTCACCAAGTCCAAGATTTCCGTAGTTTTTAAGGCTTTGCCAATTTTCCAAATAAATCTCAATTCATGTTCGGTAAAGCCAACCAATTTTTTATCAACTGCAATTCTGGACAGAACAGTTTCATGAGAAGGCTTAGTATTGTCGAGTACCAAAAAGACGAGCTGTCTTATAAAACCAAATAACCAGCAGCAAATTGTTTGTATTTCAGAAAAATTCCTAAAATAATCTGGCATAAGCCACTGACGAGTTTTAGTTATTTTAGTAGACTTGTGTTCAACGGCTGAGTTTGTTCACCTTACCGATTTCATCATTTTTTTGTTGATGCACATTGTGCTGCTCCGACATGGCCGCGGGCCGCACAGAACTGTGAGGAGGGCTGCATGCGGCCCGCGGGCCGCGAGTTTGACACGTCTGCTCTAGAACATCAAGATTGCAAATTTATTCGCACATGCGCATGTGTGGTTAGCGACGATGTCATTGTCCCAACTTTTCCCAAATTGTTCTTTGATCAAATAAATAAAAATCCCAATATATATTATTATATGCTTTTTCTACGATAAATCGTTTATATTTATTTATACATGTGTCTTTAGATATGTATTCGACTTCAGATCGTTTTAAATATCATGTCTCGTTAATCAAACATTCTTTATAATAAAAAGATAAAAAGCTACAAAACAAAACAGCGTGATAAAAGATAGCTTATAAAATGATAAACGAACTGATTGCTAATCTACCAATAAAAGTTAAACGCAGTGAGCGAGCACAGTGCAACAGCTATAACACGTGTATGGCACTTACATCTATGACTTTCCAGATGGAATAAACTAAACAATTTCATAAAAATTAAAGTAGAAAAATTTATTTGAAAAGTCCTTAATTTGGGGTCGAAGTACTATGCGCAATTGAGGAAAAATAATGAATATTTTATCAATTTTATAAAATAATAATCAAATGGATATAGTAATGTTGGTTCCGATTTCAGAGACTAAGAACTTAGCTTGAAAATTCAGTTATTTCTTTTTCCTCTTTATTTGTTTCTGTTTTCAAATCAAAAAACATTTAAGTGATGCCCACACCAACGCGTCACGAATAATTCGCTGGGTACTGTAAGCTCATCAGCATGTTGTTGCCTTAGAAAAGGTATCAGATTTATGTAAGGAAAGGACTTAGATATGATAGAGAATGAGTGTATTCACATACACTACGCTCAGTTCATTCCGCCGGGGATAATTGAGCGAATTCTGGTTACATGATTCTCCACCAGAAGGCACTCAGTGTTTGTGGTACGTAGCGCAACGTCCTCTACTTAGCACAAGTTTCTACGCTTTTCAATGAAGTAGCCATATAGCGGAGTAAATGGCGGGAAAACAAATTCGAAAATTATGAAGAAATATATTGTGGAAATAATATAACGCAGATTATGCTCATCTACATGTTTTTATTTGAATTTTGTCATAATAATGAATGTCGTTTGACATACATACATAAGTGTTACATTGCATTCACCAACGCTATCTAGATATATCAAGGCCGCAACTCAGCTGTACGATGACGGCATGCATCTTGCATAAATTGTTCGTCGGACACGGGCAAACAACAACAACGTCATGAAAAGCAACAACAATGCAGTTTATTCGGCGGATTTGACGTTTACGAGTCTACATTGCGGCCTTAATATATAGACGGCGGTGCATTCACACAAATACAATTATTTTGATATTTATAATCTTGCTGCAATTTTCGTGCACTATATCAAAATTTTGCTTGGTTACGCCATCGTATGAAATTGCATAATATTTTTTTGTAGAATCCTTACGTGATTCCTTACGATGGCGTAACCAAGCAATATGTGGCGTAACTTTGCAAAGTAAACATTCAATTCAATAGAATATTGAAGCTTGTATATAACTATGTAGGGGCAAACGCAAGCACCGAACCACCAGGATCTTCCCCAATCGTATTCTATTCATGAATGAAACGATTGACCTTGTATTCTTTCGGAAATCCGTCGATATCTCTGCAATCCTTGGGTGTGGCGGAACGATCGAGGTGGTGCTAGACTCATCATAAAATTGCCAAAAGGGTAATCGGATCCTCTTTATTTTTCCGGTCAGTGCACAGGGTGGTCAGAGATAACCGTCAACCTGGATGTTGGCCACAGCAATTTCACAATCGGCTTCGTACTACTCTGGAAATCCGTCGATATCTTTGGAATCCTTAAGTCCAGCGAAACGATCAAGGTGTCGCTGGACTCGCAACAAAATTCTCTAAGGTGGCGTCGGAGCATCTCTCCTGTGCAGCTCACAGGGGCGTCAGAGATAACCGAGTTAACATAGAGTACTATGGAGTCGCCATAATGATGAAACTACATATAAAAACAACAACACAACATGGGACGAAAAATCTTGTCCATGGGCTCTCTCGTTCAGCGGTTCACGATGCCCTCACGTCAAATGCGACTAGTTTTGCCGCACACATCGACAAAATCGACTAGTTCAGCCACTCACATCAATACACACAACGACAAAGTCATCCGGTTCTGCTAGTTCTGTAGCACGCGCCAATACTACATTGTCAAAGTCGGTAAACGCGGTAAACGATCCTCGCCGCGAATCTCGTTTGATTTGATTGGATTGCGCGAAATAGTTACGTTATTCACTATAATATTACGTTGCTCGGGTAATTTGTGATTGTTAGGCGCTGTTTTGTGTCATAAATTTTAATTTAGTCTTAAATAATGTAGAATTTTTACTTTTTGCAGACGATTGCAAAATTTTTAAAGCAGTTGCCTCTCCCGATGACATAAATATACTACAAAACAATTTGGAAAGGTTTTGCACTTACTGTACCCAAAATAATTTGGAACTTAATTTAACAAAATGTCAATTTATTATTTTCCATCGTAGTAACTCATGTTCTAACCCAGAATACTCAATTAATAATGTTCCTCTTATCACTGTTAATTTAGTCAAAGACCTTGGCATCTACTTCGATGCATCTTTGAACTTTTCGCATCATATAAATTATATTTCGGATCAAGCTCGTAGAATGCTGGGATTTGTCATTAGAAATACTAACGATTTCCGTAACATTCATGCAATCAAAACTTTATACTTTGCATTAGTTAGGAGCAAATTGGAGTAGATAGATAGATAGATAAATGTTTTATTAAAAAATAATTATTTACAAATGTGTATAATGTAGTTCCAAAAAACTTTTATGGCGTGGCTTAGCCGTCCGCCCGGAAATTGGAGTATCTCACTATTTTGTGGAATCCATACTATAAGACTCATTCACACACTATAGAAAAGGTACAGCATTTATTTTTAAGACATGTGTCAAGAAAACTTTATTCAGAGAACAATGTTGTATCTCCTCCAATTTTGATTCACGATGGGATGAAATAAAAGTCGTATTTATTTGCTCCGAACCGATATATTTCGGTCAAAAGACCATCATCAGGGTTCTAATTCTAGGAAACAATAAATACAATACTTAATTTTACTTTAACTATGCAACGAGCATGCAACGAGAAAAGCGACAAAAAAGATTATTCAAACACCTATTATAATCTAATAAAATTTGGACTTAGTAACAATACAAATATCTAATTGTACTAGTACAAAATGTTTTTTCTGTTACATTTTACCATTTTCTGCGATTTGACATGAAAGCGAAATGTCAGTCTTTGTTTCCGAAAAAGTTGTTTAAATTATGTAATTCGTAATATATAAAAAGGTATTATATAACTTTTTATTCATAGTTAAAGTAAAATTAAGTATTGTATTTATTGTTTCCTAGAATTAGAACCCTGATGATGGTCTTTTGACCGAAATATATCGGTTCGGAGCAAATAAATACGACTTTTATTTCATCCCATCGTGAATCAAAATTGGAGGAGATACAACATTGTTCTCTGATTGAATAAAACGATTCCGGCAACACAACAATTCAAACTCAAAAACTTTATTTATCATTTGAGAACATTGATTACCCCGCTATCCTATCCTTATTAAAGATGAATTCTCTTGAAACCCGTAGATTATATTTTGATGCCAATTTTTTATATAATATTGTTAATGGAATTTTGGATTTGCCTGATATTCTGCAAGACATTTCTTTAAAAATTCCAGCAAGAAACACAAGACGTCATGAACTGTTTTATTTAGGTACTAATAGATCCAATTTCATTTCCAATTCACCTGTAGAACGTTTCAAATCTGTTGGAAATTTAGTTTCTAATCACCTCGATATTTTTAACTTAAACCGCCAACAGTTAAAAACTTTTATTTTAGATTTATTTGAGTAGAATGAAATTCGAAACATCTGAATTTGTCTATTTTATTCTTTGTTAAACTGAATTCCAAATTTAATAATTTTAATGTTAAGTACATATACATACATATTGAATTTATAATGTAATACATAGTTTAGTTTAGTTTTAAGTCTACCATTATCATCCTGTATAATATTGTTTTCCAAGGACATTTTGTCCGTTTGAAATTAAATAAATAAATAAATAAATAAATAAAAGGCAAACGTAGTGTGTTATCGACGGTTTGTTTATGATTCACTTATCAATTAATGTACCGTTGTTTTCCTCTCCCATTAAACAGGCAAACTTGTCCCGTCTCATTTTTCGTATGACATCTCCTGCCTTAATCTCGGTGCGAGTTAAGTACAATAATTCACAAAACGTATGCTTGTGTTAGTTGTCAACCTAGATGGTGGTCACAGCAATTTCACGATCAACTTCGTACTATGCACTTTGGAAAATCGTCGATATCTCTGCAATTCTTCGGCCGAGCGATATGATCGGGGTGTCGCCGGACTTGCCATAATAGGGCAATTTATTTGTGTAAAACAACAAGTAAAAACCTTCCTTCCTTGGAATGCATGTTTCCACAAATGTTACTTATTTTACTCATCCACTGATACCATACAACAGTTCATTCGAAACTTAAATGCTTAATCGGTCAATACCGACCAATTCCAAATTCCAAATCTACATCTTTTTCGGGTACACTAACATCGAGTTGTACTACACTGCAACTGTCAAATAAATTATTTGAATAAAATGACATTAGGTAGCGAATATTCGCGGCGGAAAAATACTGCAAAACTGGCGAATATTCGCGTTGGTGTGGGCATCTGCATACGCGGAAAATTACATATGTAAATCAAATTAAATTTTGGGTTTCTTTGTTTCTTTTGGATAAAGCAGAGCTGCGTGAAGGTAACAAAATACATATGTACATACATAGGTGCAAGAACATATAGTAACACGTAATCTGATGTTCCAATCATTAGAGAGTTTTACATTTTCGTTGTGAATATAACGACATAGTTTGACATTTCCAGACAAAAATATCGCTTGCCGACAATACGCAAAACAATTCTGCATGTCCGAAGTAGGCATGGGGTTATAATCACGACAAATAAGATCCTCAATTTCGACTGTTTACAGAATATCCAATATACGGAAATACACCAAAGTATTTCCGCCTACGTGGAACATGCAAAATTGTGGTTTACTGATTTACGTATTGTCGGCAAGCAAATTTTTGTATGGAAATGTCAAACTATGTCGTTATATTTGAACGACATGCTAAAACTCTCTATTAGCGCAAATACATTAAGTGCCGATTTCTCATCTTATCGGCTAGTTAGTCTTATCGCATAGACAAGATGCACACCATTTTCTGAAAGCTTTTCCATTATATTGAATTACATTTTTGTATATTTTTCAAAGTACATATCGCCATATTTGCTTGGTTACGCCATTGTACGAAACTGCTAAGCAAAATATAGCGTACCTAACTAGGCAAAGTAAAGAAACATTCCATTCAATATAATAGTTGAATTACATCACCCGCGTCAGCATCGGCATCGGCATCAGCAGAAAAATTTCAATTTAGAACACACGCAATTGCCTTTGATGACCCACAATGACAGCAGCGGCAGAAGCAGAAAAATCTTCTGCCGCTGCTATCATTGTGGGTCATCAATGGCAAATGCGTGTGTTATAAATTGAAATTTTTCTGCTGATGCCGATGCTGATGCCGATGCTGACGCGGGTGATGTAATTCAACCATAATGTACAAGCTTCCGAAAAGTGGTATCTATACCATAAGATGTAGGAGAAATCTGCCCTATATGTATTAGTATTATGTATATTGATGTTTCTATGATAACAACTGAGCGGCACCGGCCCTCAATTTGTGTCCAATGTTACATTTTTACACGTGTGAATGGAATGAATCAGTACTCTGTAGCCACTCAGATATCGTGAATTCCATCAATGTAACATCTATTATTAGTCAGCACTAAATATCGCTTATTATCTGACTTATCAGTTTTGTGAACAAACATTTTGCAAACGACCTTGCTACGACCTAGACGTGGCTAACTATTCTTAACCTATTATTTTTATTAAAAAAAAATAATAGTAGGTATGGTAGTGGTTTTTTTTTTTCTGGAAATTTACAGCACTGTTTAATGGAGGAGGAGGAGGAGGAAGAAATAGAAATTAAGGTACCTCTTATTAAAGTGGTTAAAAATAAGAATAAAACTTCGTAAACACAACCGTCGTCTTTCTTCGGGCTTGCAATTTATACCAAATATTGATATAATGATTGATAAGATAGCCAGAAGCTGATGTACTATTTTTAGCCGAAGAAAAATAAACCAAAATATGGCCAACGAGTGACAAAATTCATGTATCTCCGAATTTTCGCAGAATTATTGGGGACGGCGGCCGGCCCGGAATCCACGTTATGGAAAGAATACTGACCGATTGGGTATTTTTTAGTTTTAGCGTTTTTTCCGAAAAGTTAAAAACTACCAGAAAATATTCTGAAACGAAAGAAACTACATAAAATTTTTATTTGGCACTCTTAAAGCTTTTTCTGGAAAGTTATACGCTAAATTCAAACATAAATTAGGGTTTTCTCATTTCTAAAACCGCCACTTAACGTGAAATCTGTACTTTTGACATTTCGCCAGCAAAAACAATGCAGTTGCACTTTATTTCACAGGGAAAAAAGGTGTCACCGATAATCAATCAGGCCGCGAGTCCGCACTTATCATTTTATTAACGGGAGACATAAATCCAAGTTTTTTGCTCGGTGAACATAGTACTTGCTGAAAATTTGTATGCAAGTCGTTCTGTCAATTTAATATTTCCTTAGCCATTTTCCTTTAAATTGTATTTTGCATGGCACGTAATTTGAAATGCAATTTCCAATTTAGAACATTGCGCTAGGGATTGATGACACAACATTCAGCTGTTACCAAAGGGGGAAATTTTGATCCGATTGCGTTTTGCTGGGACAATGATCCCGGCCTAGGGTGACCACCTGCCTGCCTTCGATTTACGGGTCACTAGCGTATAAAATACGGGTTTCCGATTTTTTTACGGTGTAAAAATTAAAAAAAAAACTATGTTATGCCAATATCATTTTTTTTTTGTAATAATATTTCTTATTTGATGATAAAGCCTCTAATAACTCGCCATTTTGCAATAAAAAATTTTAAAAATCTTTAAATGTCATTTTAAAATTGCATTTTATTTGAGGCTCAGCCTTTACAGTGTGAATATGGGACGATATTGATTAGCTTTTCTTGTGCCAAAATTACCCAAAACCCTTATCGATTTCGTCGATAGTGGACCAGCTCGCATAGCTCGAGT
Organism: Microchrysa polita; assembly: GCA_949715475.1. Classification (NCBI taxonomy): domain Eukaryota; kingdom Metazoa; phylum Arthropoda; class Insecta; order Diptera; family Stratiomyidae; genus Microchrysa; species Microchrysa polita. The sequence continues at coordinate 28,589,130 of OX454418.1, read as the reverse complement.
ACATTTTACGTCGAAAACAGCCAAAAATTCCTTCGGCTTTTTGTCTGTTTTTGACGAAATGGATAAGGGTTTTTTTGGTACTTAGCCATACTAGAAAAGCTGATCGATTTCGTCACCTGCGTGCGGATGAACTGAACAAGGGTTCCTAAATACGCTGCCAGGATAGAAAATACCAGTTTTAAAATTCGAATCATATTTTGGTTTTATTGTATTGACAGCTTTAAATGATTTTGTCCGTGTATCAGGGCTTATCAATTCATCGGCATCTCTTCATCTCCTGAACATATTTATTAATTACGGGCGAAATTACACAAAATTCCTCATAAAATTCATCCAAAATGACTGTATTTATATTTAGACATCCGACGATTCTCTCCAGTTGCACAAATTTCAGTTTGTGCTGCAAATTTAAGGGTTGCAGACGTTACAGGTAAGTGTGTTCGGCAAAATCGAATCCAAATACTGCAACGCATTCATGCATGTTAACAGTGTTAGCTTGATTACGTCACTTTCGCGTCCCAGTAAATTTCGAAGTATTTGGTTGACTTTAATAGAATCAAAAAAAAATTCTTGAATCATCCATTGTTTGCCGCGTATTTTATTTTTTGGATTACAGGTTTCTGAACTGTGCCCGAAAAACGGGATAACCCGTAAAATACGGGGCATCTGGCCACCCTATCCCGGCCGTATAAGAAAAAAATAAGTAAATTGATTTATTAAATGAGGCAACGCCTTACTAAGTACGAAGTTAGCTTAAGGGCCCCCTTATATAAAGGAAACCCTTATTCCTTAAGTTCTTTGTTCAAAGTTTTTGTATGAAAGTTTCGTTCTTTCATGTATATATTCCAAAAGGGTATTTTATTTTTTTCCATAAAAATTAATAAATAACGAGGTCCGGACCCCCTGGACGCCTCACCTGACTACGGCCCTGCCAACATGTCCTCTCAATTCGTTGATAGGAGATTTCATGCTGTAATACACTCGGAAATTTCATGCAGAATTTCAATTTCGATAAATGTAACTGCGCGTTTTACTTCTGATTACATTCACCTCGGATGCTTGTCTCAGGCCTTTTCGGTACTCAGATTTCAGTGGGTGTGGGAAGAAAACCGGTATCCAGGGTTTTCTTTCCAACACCCACACATTTTTTCAACACTGTTTTTTTTCAGTACCGGTTTTTCCAACCATGAACCGTTTCTTTTTTCAGGTTTCTAGCATCTGTACCGTTTTTTAGCAATTTGAAATCAGCGACCCATAATTATTTTAATGTTTCTTGCCACGCCGTTTGCACGAGTATTTGCCCAGGACAACTGGGATACCATTTTCGGGCGGGCAACCTCACAACATTTTTTCTTGTTTTTGACCTCAAATTGGAAATCAACGATCCATAATTATTTGTTTGTTTCTTGCCATGCCGATTGAACGAGTATATTCCGAGAAAACAGGGGAACCATTCTGGGGCGGACAACCACCACCAAAATTTTCTTGGCTTTGACCTCAAATTTGGAATTAGCGATCCAAAATTATGTACGCCGATTGAACGAGTATTTCCCTAAGAAATACAAATCCCGACTTAAACAACAAAAAAATCCTCTAAAAAAAAAAAACAAAAATGTGGTACAAAAGAAAACCTGAAAAAAAAACGATACTGAACAATGGTAAAAAAAAACTAATAAAGACCGGAACTGAATAGGTGGTAGAAGAACCTGAAAAAGACCGGTACTGAACAGGTGGTAGAAGAACCTGAAAAAGACCGATACTGAACAGGTGCTAAAAAAAACTGAAAAAGACCGGTACTGGACAGGTGCTGAAAAAAGCAATTTATAGATTAAAATCTTTTACTGGATTCTTCCGCAAAAAAAACAAAAATTATAGAGGAAATTGGAGAAGACTACTTTTTTCGAAGAATAACTTCTACAAACCTATCTTGAATATGTAGGATAGTCATTATAACTATCCATCCTGCTCGAAAAGTAGCTTTACCACCAAACCTGAATCTCGGTTAAATTATTGCAGCGTGTCCGCCCGTGAAAGGTTTTCTTTCTTCTTCCTTGCCTCGTTCTTTATACCACTCCATGGTTTCGCGTTGCTCGACCTGCGGTGTAGGCACATCGCCCGTTTGGCGGTAATATCTCAACAATAAATAAACCGTGAAAGGTTTTCTAAAAACTGCAACAGCAGTTCTATATGTACTAACCCGTTTGAAACTTCTATGTAGTTTCGCCACTGTTTTGCTTCGATAAAATTCGAGCCTGTTGTCATAAGCAGGCAGCAGAAGGCTACTACACCCTTATAATTCCATATGTATGGCAGCCCTATGACCTAATGTTCCGATTCCATCCGCTCCTAGATATGTTTTGAGGCTTTACTAGAAATACACTTGAGTGAAGTTTGGTTAAGATTGGTACATAAAGAAAAAAGTTTTTCTTAGAAGAGCCTAATCGTCAGGGGTTGGTTTCTATGGCAGCCCCATGACGCCATGGTCCGATTCCGTTCGTTCCGACATATATACAGCGTACACTAAAAAGAAATTTGCATACAAAATTTCAGCCCAATAGCTTCAAAACTGAGGGACTAGTTTGCATTACAGTCCGGACCCCATGGACCCCTCCCTCCCCCTTCGAGATTGCCGTCTGAGTCTCTCCCCTGTTTTCGTATCGGATTTCAGGAACAGAATACCTATTTTTGAGATTCAACATTCATATTTATAGTATGGCAAATCCTGTCTGATGAAATGAAGTTAATGCATCCCATGAGCCCTTTCAAATCTTGGGGCGGCAATTTGAAGTCTTTTGTTTGTTTTGCGTTAATACATATTTGATAACAAAGTTAAGATATCGTCCTAACTTGAGCGTAGTGGCATTACTATGTACTTTAAATGATTGAATCAATAAATTTCGGGCAGTTCCTACGTAGGACCGCCACTGCATACAACGTAGGTGTTTTGTATTGATGATAGGTATGTACTACATATCATGTTCACTTACCGCTGCAATCTTATTTTGCCATTTTGTAAAATCCTTCCACACATACTTGTCCACTGTAACGTCCGGCAGGACAATCGGTTCAAAAGGTGACGTTCGAACATATCCTTCCTCGGGTGTGTAATAAAATTGTTTACTGTTGATGTCATTTGATGATTGACTTTGCTCTTGAACGTAACGTTTCGACTGATGAGTTTGCAGGCCGGTAGCGCGCCAACAACTGGAAACGTGCCGAGCTAAGATTCGTCCCGATGTCGAACTCATTGTTTATTTGAAATTTTTTTTTTAATTTCCACAAAATTTAAAACTATTTCATTAAAATTTTGAAACATACACCGAACAAAATTTTATGATTGAAAACTCAAAGCAATTTCCATTCAAACACTACACTGCACAACACTTTCATGAGCAACTATACTCGCGTAAATTGGTTTCAACACAATAACGACATGCAACCACGACTCGCTACGGTGAACTGGCGCTCTACCGTTTACCGTTTTTGAATTGTTTAAAACAAAAAATTATTATTTTATTGCCCAGTGATAAGAGTATTATCAATTTGCTGTAGTATGTAAATGAGGTCAAAGTACGAGGGGGAGAGCAATATGCTCGCGTGTTTATATTTGGAGCACAAAATGGGGAATGGCTTATTTTTCGGAACGAAAAGATTGCGTTTGAGCCGTGGTCACTTTGTATCAGTTTTTCGATAGGAATGTCTGCAGCGGAGAAAGCATTATCGGTGGATTCTTGATATCACTCTTGCCGTATTGAATCTGTAATGAAAAAATAAAGTTAATGAACTTGTGTGATTGATGTATAACGATGACTTAATAAATTATAATGCTCGTAATATCGTGATTTATTATATTATTACACTGATAAAGTTTTTTTTCCAGAGCGTATCTTATCTTAATACGAGTGCATACTACATATTTACTTTCATTTTATATAAGAACTATCGTTAAGGTCCATCTAGATTAGTCGCCAAATGGTTGCGCGTCCAAAAACTGGCATCGCGTACAGCCTTTTGGCTGCTAGTTAGCATCCACACTATAGCACCCAAGTAACAATTCGTTTGCTTTAAAGAAGCACATCACACTAGCAATCATATAGTACCACGAAATCAGTTTATCGTGTGACATCGCTTAAAGAAGTATTTTGATCCGATAAAACATCCTTAAAGCATTTTCCGGAAAGCTTTTATCATCCATATGGAATAAATTTAAAGATCGTGGTATAAGACTTCGATACAACTTTCTCTAAACATTAACCAAAAAAGATACTCCTTTAAATACTCCACTCTTGTGTTTATTGGATGATACAGCACACACATGGAATAGCCCAAGTTACAATTTCATCCCTATAATTCTTCGTAGAATATTTTCTTCAAACGATAATAGGGGCACTTTACAGGGCATAAACACTGAATAATAGTCCAATAATGGCATTTGGCGCTGTTTTTTGATCCAATTGAACCTTTGTAGCACTGAATTACACTTTGAAAGAGACATACATCATTATGTCTTATGTCATCATTTTGTGATTTTCTCGCGTTTGAAAAAAAAAAAAGAAAAAAAAAATCCCGCAGCCAGCACCGAACCAGCGACTGTCGTACGGAAGTCCGACGTCTTAACCACTCGGCCAACCTTACATATAGTTACCATTGCTCGTAAACACTACAAGTGGTTCGTTGCTTCTATCGAAATGCTCAACACTTCTCCGCAGTGCACCTTCTTCTTTATATGTCAATCAGTTGAAGCTAATTAAATTCACACGTTCATCAATAAAATGCAGCCAGTTTCTGGGCTGAGATTATCTTAATTGATTCATAAGTTAAGAATGAGTGAGGAAATGTTGGTTTCATGCAATATTTCAATGAATTCAATTCAAGAAACGTGGTGTTCCAGAGCACTTCATAAGTGTCAATTCTTTAAACAATCACAAAGTTCATCCTTCTATAAAACTACGCTGAGCAATTTATTGGATGCTCACACGAATGTCACACTATAAAAATGAAATCGACAGTGCTATAGAAGATTATATATGTACATGTGTGTGTGTTGATTTCAGTCATTCAATAAAGACTACAAAGAAGTATTTAATGGAGAATCTTTTTAGGTTAACGTTTAGTGAAGTGTTATCGAAGTCTTATTGGATGTAGTCGTGAATTGCTTATATAAGAACTTTTTAAGCTTTCCGAAAAGTGATTTAATGAGTTTTTATCGGATCAAAATACTTATATAAGCGATGTCACACGATAAACTGATTTTGTGTTACTATATGAATGTTACAGGATGAAGTGCTTCTTTACGAATTGTTACTTGGGAGTCTCTCTAAGTTAACACACACACATGCATATATTCTCCTATAGCACAGTCGGTTTCGTTTTTATAGTGTACATTCGTATGGTCATCCAATAAATTGTTCGCCGTAGTTTTATAGAACGATGGACTTGATTTTAAAAGAAAATGAAACTTATGAAGTGCTTTTAAATACCTAATTTCTTCAAAAGAAATCCTTGAAATCTTGCATGAAACCACACTTATTAACTCATTGTTATCTGCCAAAATAATTAAGGTGATCACTGCGCAGAAATTGAGTCTATTTTATTGATAAATGTATAGAGTATGGTTGCATTGCAGACGATTCGATAAAGAAACGTCAAGCATTTCTATAGAAGCAACTAACCATTTGTAGTGTTTACGAGCAATGTTGACTATATGTGAGGTTGGCTGAGTGGTAGCGCGTGTAGGACGGGCAATCAACAGACATGGGTTCAATCCTAGCTGCGGAAATTTTGTTTTTCTATTTTTTTTTTGCAAATGCGTTCAATGACAGAAAGTGATGATATAAGGCAAATGGAGTACGCCTTCATTGAAGCATAATTTAGTCCTACAAAAAGGTTCTATTGAATTAAAAAATAGCGCCAAATGCCATTATTGGACTATTATTCAGTTTTTATACACTGTAAAGTGTCACTGTTATTGTCAGAAGAGAATATTTTACGAAGTATTATAGGGATGAAATTGTTACTTGGGCAGCCAAATGGAGACAGAAAATGACATAGCCAAAATTTCATTTTGGTGATTTTTTTTAATTTAATTATCAAAATCGGACTCTGTGCGTTTGAATTATTACACGGCCAATCAAGAATTATTCAATTTGGCACAAAAGAACGAACAAAAGTTGCAAAATTGTCACTTTGAATTTGACAAGCGGTTGTCAAAGCGGTTTGTTGAGTTGTCATATTGAATATCAAAACTGGACGCACAGCCAAATGGCGACTAGTTTGGATGGAATGACAACAGCCATTTGGCTGCACGTGACGCCATTTGGCGACTAATCTAGATGGATCTTTATAATGACCTAATTTAATTTTGTACATAAATAGTTTTACTTTTCTCTGGGTGGGGCAGCAATAATTGTCATCTGCTTATAACACAACAATTACAATTACAAAAATGTCTGTTAACTTTTGAGAGACTGTCATTTATGTCTATCATAATAATCGCAGCTAACCAAAATCACTGTGATGGATGATATATCGTTTACGTTTATTCATCATTTCTATTCCGCCAAGGCTATGCGTGAATTAAAAGGGTTATCCCCTAAAACTTTTACAAAGACATGAAAAAAAAAAATCATGAAAAAATGATTTCGTAATTGTATTCATTAAATTCACGTACATACTATATGATCATGACAAGAGTTCTTAGCTTTTTGCTCATCGGGTATCATTTGCCAAATTTCGTGATTGGCACGGACCACCAAATTAAGAAAACCGACATTGCATTATTAGATATGTTCTAGAACTTCGTTGGATAATAAACAAGCACATAGGATCATCCTTTATCTTTTAGCCTTAACACAGCTCTTAAGTAAGCTTATTTTGGTAGATATATTTAAGCTCTAAGTTTTAAAAAAAAACAAAGACATTGCTCCAGTTAGTGTTTCCCGTTTCCGAACATGAATGCGCTGACCGTTTAATACATGGGTGTCCAACCTTTTACCTTTTTGGGGCCAAATTTGCTAAGGATTCGGTGCTTCGGGCCACATAGAATAAATCTTTTAAGGAGATATACTACATACTAGGCTTGAAAGACTTTGTCGGACATGCTCATCCTATTCAGTTGTAAAACTTGCGTGAAGACTGGTCAACTTATCGGTTGAATTCATCGTGAAATAAGTGTACATTAATGTCTTTATAGAAGTTACCAATGTACCCTACCAAATTACAGATTTGTCCCAGTTCGATTATCCAGTGGTATACGGTTCCGGTTTCACTATCAACTATATTGGAAATTCTTCCGCTTAATCAAAAAAATATGAAACCTTACAATTCCTTGGAGGCCGCATGTGGCCCCGGAGCGCGGGTTGGACACCCACGGTTTAATAGCTCTTTAAATGGGCTATTTATTGAGTCATTTCAGACTATACGAAAACGACCGTACGATCAAGCTTTTAGAAAATCAAACAGCATGGAAAATCGTGTTTTTCGGTCGTATGACGCGTACGTACGTACGATTATCCATGCAGTTTGTTTTTGTAAAAGCTTGATCGTACGGTCGTTTTCGTATAGTCTGAAATGGTCCATTCAATTTTTTAAAGCAAATGAATTGTACATTCTCAAAAATTAAGAAGCAACACGACTCAAAAAAGAGTTTGACAAGCACCCCAGATATAAAATTAATGGAAAATACATGCAATAACAGTAAATTAAGCAGCGAAAAATTTATTTTATAGATGCACTTCGTTAAAAAAATACCGTTTTTCCATAGATGCCCCATGACCACAGGCAATTATGGTGGCCCGGGATGTTTTTGACAATTAAAATTTTTCACGCAAAAAATATAGCAGAGTACCCGTAAAGAAATTTATAAAGGCGAGTTAGGGCAACAAAATTATTATTGGTATAAATCGCAATCTGATCCGCTTTGCTCCCCTGGGGCCCCAAAGCTAAGTAAAAAGCAGTCACAGTTCAAGGGGCTGGAAAAGCGTAAAACTGGATGAGGCTCAAATAATGCATTTGGTATCCCTTACCTTTGTAAAATTCAAAAGTTCTAGGTTTTTAGTTTTAAAAAAATTAAATTGTCCCCTTTATTTTCAGATAATTCGTTTCCTTCTTTTTCTTCTTCATTGACTCATACAGGCCTAAAATAAGTTGGGCAAATATATTTGCAAGCCATGGAGCGGTATAAAGAACGAGGCAAGGAAGAAGAAGTTTGGTTGGAGTAGTGGCTAGAGTAATCGCCTTGGAAGCACAGGGGAGTGATTTCGAAACACACTGCAGACAGATTCAGTTTATGATAGTTTTCGAATTTATCATGTGACGGACTATGATTTCACTGAGATGCTAAGTGAGTACTTTTTTATATGAAGACGGAAAGAAGAAGAAGAAGATATTCCAAACTCGTCATCGAAGTAATTTATGAAGAAAGTTTATCGACAATGAGTGAGGGACTCGGAAAGTTATGGGTAATATGTTGCTGTTCTTCTGAAGGTTGAGAAGGCCTAGTGCCAGGAAGGCACTACAAAAAAAAATCTACAGTAGAAAACTATGACCCGTGTACAGTTTCACTCAGAGGCAGGGCAGCTGAAACTGGAAATGGCAAAATTGTTTTAAGTTTTATAATTTTGCCACTAACCTCAGTTTAAGGCTGACAGATTCAGTTAATTTACCTGGAATTTACCTGCCAACGTAAACCTCGTTCCTAAAACCCCTCCCGAAAATTTTTTTTGCGTACGCCCCTGTCTAGAAGTATTCTAATATAGCAGGCGGACAATTTCCGGGTGAGGCCACATCGGCTCCTCTGCATCGGGGAGCATATCTGCATTCGCAGTTCATTCTAATGTTCCTAGCAAAATTTCATCTAACACAATTCAATTTAACAAACTTTTGGGATCTCTATTGTGGACATTACAACAAGGCGCATTACTTATCCTGCTTATAAAAAACGATAGCGTGACTGTTAAAACTATTCACCGGACCTAAACATTATCGAAAATGCAACAAAATGAAGGCATAGATGTTGGGACCAGTTTGCAGTGGTTACTGAGATGTATTTGAATTTTATGTTTTTTTTTTTTTTTAGAAAATCTACTACTCAATTAACAAACTGTAACAGACAACTACACGGTTAAAAATTCGGGTGTATTTTTTATACCAACTGATGGTATAAAGCTCATGTATACATTTTTTAGTATGCATTGTATACAAAAGCGATGTATAAATTTTGTTTATATGAATTTTTATTAAATTTATCCGAGGTTTGTATTAAAATATTGAATTCGAGATGTTTGTATAAAAATTATACGAAGCTGTTACAAAATCCAAAATACTAATGAAAATTATGCAGCATTTATATGAATCTTTTATCAGAACGTGTTATTGATTTTATACTATAAATTACAACTTGCATACCAATCGAGAATTTGTTTAATAATATTGAACTGATAGAAAAATTTTATACCAAAGTGAGGTTTTTTTTTTAATTTTGAATAAAAAAATTGTATAGTTTTTATCTTATATCTGGATAAATACTATTTACACCTGATTCGGATTATTTTTATATTGGCCGTGTTTTTTAATTAGCTAACCTACACTATCCGGGGTAATTTTCATACAAACGCTAACCTGTGACTTTATTCAGGTTAGAAATAATATTGCTACCCAGATTTAATGAGCTTTCCAAAACTCGCCTAAATGTATGCAATCCCAATTATTTTCTAGTACGTTTTCCAATGACTAGCAAAAATTAAATTTTGAAATGAAAAGCTCTAGGGTATAGTTTACATGCAACACACAAGTATGTGCAAAAAATATAGTTTTTGTTTGTAAATTCATGTTAAAAATATTTTTGAACAATGTTTTGAAATTAATGGCAATGCCTACGTGACAATTTGAAATTTAACCTGGATGCTACCCTCGATAGTTTTTTTTTGCGCGTCTGGGTTAGCAAACCTGCCCCCGATGTAAAAAAACACGGCCAATGTTAGCTTATAAAAATATTTTATACGCGATTAGCATGAACTGTATAGCTTCAACTGATAACTTCGGTTAATAAAGAAGCTTGGTATAATTTTTATACAGAAAAGTCTATGGAACTATATGTATACCAACATTTTTAAAGTTTATACAATTTTTTTTAACCGTGTACAACATACCTATGAGGTGAGCATTATTTTACTTCTGCAAAAACAACGTAAATGCTTGATCTTCATCGGTTTTTATACTGATTTTGAAAGGTCGCTATCGGGAGATATTTTTATGGGAGTCTGCACGATTTGAGTCAATAGTCGATTTTTAAGTAAAATTAATTAAATGTAAAAATTGAATAAAACTAACTTTTCATTTCCAATTTGTAAAATAAAATATTTGTCAAATGTTTATAGAAAATATGTGTCAAAATTTAACAACATTGAAAATAATATCTTGAGTAACAATAAATTACTATCCTCCTATTCGTGACATGTACTTACTTACTTAATGATGCTCGTTAACGAGCATACTGGTACATGGGCAAACCCAGTAATTGAAAAATATGCCAACAATTATAGGATTTCCAATATGTTTAAATTGTCAATCAAATATTGTCAAATATTGTTAGAAATGGTTATTATTTTAGAAAGGGCAATCCATAACGCTTTTTTCACCTTCTAAGGATAAAAGGCATCTGCAGAAAAAAAACATAAAAATCTGAATATCTCAATAACCGCTGACCGTTAATACATTTGTTTTGTTGCATTTTGAGCTTGAGCGTGTTTCAGTAACCCTATATAATCGAATTCGTAATTTTTGCATAAAAATAAAGAAGTTTACAAATTGTTTTTTACAAAATAGTAAGAGAGTTCGTTATAACTGAGGTTGACCGTATCTATACTTATTTGTATTACGTACTTTTAAAATTTATACCGCCTATGAGACTTTTCACTTTTCATTATCGCAATAAAATACATACCAACACACAATCTCTTTATATGTACATACTTAAACTATTGTACGGCAGTATGCCCATATGCACCTATGTTTATAATATCAACTCTAAAATTATCACCAATTATCCAATTGATAAAATAAATGAACATTATGTATACGAGCAAGATAGCAATAAATGAACTTAGTCGCTTCAATGGATAAGACTTCGGTTGGATGCACTTGTTGATTTGATTCGAAAATAATGAAATACGAATTTATTTTTAGTTGGACATTGAACCTTTCACTATCATTAACTTATCATTATCATCCACTGCATTTACAATTTATGAACTGAAATTTTTATTCACGAAATTGCTCCAAACGCCAAATTTTCCGCACTAATGTTATGTAAACTTAATGAGTTATTTGAATACAGTCCAAACTCCACTACCTTGGTTTATTGACATTTTAAGTAGCCCCCGACACAGCAGCTAATGTATCTTTTTGTATGATACATGATACAGATACTAAGTTCCACAACAACCGCAGAGCGTGAAGCACGAAGAACAAATGTCAACCCTACCGTATGTACTGATTTGTCCAATGCAGCCGTTAAGCTTGATACCGCACTGTGGGGCAATATGAAATTTGTACGTTAGTAAACATTGTGCTTGAAAAATATTTTAATTTTGTCATGATTGTTTATCCACTATGACTATGGAAATTCGTATTTTCATTTGTATTATAACGGTAAAATATACTCTATCAATTGCAGACCAACCCGAAATTTAACTGTTTTGGTTTTTGAGAGAATTACGACTTTCTTTTTGGAACCGAGATAATTGTTTGGCCTAATTCAGTGACTCCCAAACTGTGACCCATGGCGACAGCGGATCTCCACAAAATTCAGGTTGAGAACGTCACTGAATTTCAACTTTACTTTTCTAAAAAGTTCTACAACTCAGTCTCCACAAACTCCAGATTCGGAAGACCTAGTAAGGGGGGCACACACTGAAAATGATTAGGAACCGCTAGTCTAAGTTCATATAACTGTACTGCAAAAGCAAATTACACCTGGATAAAAGAGCCAATATTTGCGTGCTGCTCCCTACAGAATTCTTCGCAGCAAGTATTAATTTCTTCTTAGGCAAATAAAACATTTTAATGTTTGGGAGTATGTACATACCAACTCATGACGAGTAGGTATGTTAGTGTTTCCAGAAAATGTTTGTTCATTTAGTTTTCTCAGCCCTATTTGCTGTTTTTATTCTGCAGGCATGTGTAATTCGGTGATTTAAAAAGGGCTTGATTGTGGTCAACTAATACATTCACGTCAGAAACCACACCCACAATATCAATGGACATTTTTTACTCGCGATTGGATGCATAACTAACTTAACCAAAATATATACAATCTGGAAGCTCCTTGAAAATGTTACTTTCGTATTTTCATTAGGATATGGGTTAGAAGCAAATCCATCGTGTATTCAATCAAAGTCCACTCTAGGATCAATTAACCACAAGAAACTAAAGTGGTATACTAATTAGCTCTTTGGCTCGTAGCCTGTGGGATTTTTTATTGTTTCTGTTTCTTCACCATTCTTCATCCACGATTTCGATTATGCTACATGTGTAGTCTTACAGTATACAATGTATAGTATTCTTATTTTAAATGATCATCACATATTTTTGCGTGGATATGAACACCAATGTACAGGGTGGGCAAAAAACAAAAAGTATATTGCTGATTTAGAAAGCTAATAACTTCACTTCCGGAGCTTAAAGAAAAAACTTCTGCAGAAATTGAAAAAAGATAGATCGGCGACGCGACGCATCAAAAAGTGCCGAAAAATATACCAGCTCCGTACATTTTAACTGTGCTAAATATTCCATTACTCATGTAAAAAAATCCACTAATTAAGGTTCATTTTACATTTTTTAGTTTTGATTACCTACTTTATTTAAAACTTATTAGAGAAATAAATAGGTAAGGAACTTTTTGCCCACCCTTTTCTTGTGCAATATGCAAATATCAACCGAATTGGCTTAAAGTATCAACCAACAAACCAATTGTATCGCTCCTCATTCTAAACTATACTTTCAGGCAAATCAATTGAAAGCAATTGGAAGGCATTAACCAAATCATTTAGAGTAGGTCCAGTGGTGGAGCTATAGGTTTTGGTATCGTAAGTACATATGGCAGGGGTTCCCAACCTTTTTCAGTGCATGTCTCCCTGGCAAGGTTTTTTACCAGTTGTTGTTATAAAATCGATCACATCATCACTCGAGTAGAGCCCATGCCCCCCTTTGCCGAAGGTCACGCCCCACTAGGAAGGCGGGCCATACCACCGCCGTCTATATATTAAGGCCGCAATGTAGACTCGTGTAGTCTGCCCAAGCAACAATTCGTTTGCTTTAAAGAAGCACTTCACACTGTAGCAATCATATAGTACCCAGAAATTCATTTATCGTGTGACATCACTTAAAGTAATATTTTGATCCGATAAAACATCCTTAAAGTATTTTCCGGAAAGCTTCTGTCATCATTATGGAATAAATTTAAAGATGGTGGTATAAGCCTGTCTCTTAACGTTAACCTAAAAAGATACTCCTTTAAATACTCTACTCTTGTGTTTATTGGATGATACAGCACACACATGCAATAGTCCCTCTAAGTTAACTCACACACATGCATTATATTCTTCTATAGCACAGTCGGTGTCATTTTTATAGTGTGACATTCGTATGGTCATCCAATAAATTGTTCACCGTAGTTTTATGGAAGGATGGACTTTGTGATTTTTTAATGAATTGACACTTGTGTTCTAAAATACATAATTTCTACATTATAAATCCTTGAAATCTTGCATGGAACCCACACGTACGCACTCATTGTTATCTTCTAAACCAATTAGGGTGTTCTCAGCGCAGAAATTGACTTTATTTTATTGATAAATGTACAGATTTAGGGTGCATTGATTCGATAAAGAATTGTCAAGCATTTCAATAGAAGCAACTATCCATTTGTAGTGTTTACGAGCAATGCTGACTATATGTGAGGTTGGCTGAGTGGTAGCGTGCAGGACGGGCAATCAACAGACACGAGTTCGATGCTAGCTGCGGCAATTTTTTCTATTTTTTTTTTTTTGCAAATTCGTTCAATGACAGAAAGTGGTGAAGCTACTACTCCAAAAGTGCTGGGAATATAACATCGACGTATACCAAATCTTTGTCGATTTCAAACAGGCATACGACAGTATCGATCGAAGTGTACTGTACAACATTATGCTGTATTCTGGTATACGGCAAAGTTAGTGCGACTCACAAGGATGACTAATACCGTCTCGCAGGTCAGAGTGCAGAACCGACTCACTGACCTATTTGAAACTCGTACTGGACCCAAGCAGGGCGATGGGCTGGCGCCGACGCTCTTCAACCTTGCTTTGGAGTATGTAATTCGAGCCATGAATATGGACAGCAGCGGAACGCTACTCAAGTCGACTCAATTAGTAGCGTACGCCGACGATATCAACATCATGTCTCGAAGGTTGGGTGATGCAGAAAGCCTTCTGCATAACCTCTATAACGCCGCAAAGGAAGTTGGACTACATATCAACGAAAGCAAAACAAAGCCCATGATGCAATCGAAAACAAGGACGCCAGCAAATTCAAGCATCACAGTGGGGGGCCTTAATATCGAGTATTTAGACAACTTCAACTATCTGGGTTGTAACCTATCAAAGGACACCAACGAAACCGACGAAATTAAGCGACGGATACAACTAGCCAATAAGACATATTTCTCGGTCCTCCCTATAATTAATTCAAAACTTGCGCACAGGAACACTAAGCTCCGCGTGTACAAAACGATCATCCGACCCGTGCTATGTTATGGCTGCGAAAAATGGACCCTCACCCAAGCCTCCGAAATTTTGTTAGACCGATTCGAACGAAAGGTCCTTCGGAGGGAGTTTGCGTGGACGACCGAGAGCTCGCTGGGAGAACTCCGTAGGTGAAGATGCCCACCAGCTGCTGGGCTTCCGAAACTTAAGGACAAGGTCACGTAACCGCGACAATTGGAGGTCAACGATTCAGGCGGCCAAGGCCCGACGTCGGGCTATCGTGCCACATTGATGATGATAATGATGAGCTCGATATATGTATCTGGTTACTTGATTCCATGACAAACTAGAACTTCAAATCCTATATTTCTCTTATTCTTTGCACGGCTGCTAGTTCTAAATTAAAAAAGCATATTTTAAAAAACGGGACCTGAAAAAATATGCATTTACAAATTTAGCTTCCCCTTCCAGATTTTAGAATCGAGCGGGAGCGCATCTTTCCGAACACTATTAAAAAAACCCAAGGAGAGTCTGGAAATAACACGCGAGAGTTACTCGAATAAGCTTTGAAACACAGACTAATAGTCCTGACACATAATATAATAATATAGACATATCATGTCAAGTTATAACGCAATAACGAATATTGTACATATTTTAACTATAGAAAGAAGTCATCGTATTATCATTATTCATAGATCAGACAGGTGCAGCTTAAAATTTGCCCAAAACTGATCTGGCGAAGACAGAAGGAGAAACCATAATTTGGACTAACAGACTAGATACCTATTAATTTAATATTTGAGCAATATTATGTCACATTATCTCACGCTACGAATAAAATGCACTGTGATTATAATTATTTTCCCATTTTTATTTTTTTAATAACTTAGCTAATATAGCAATACAATAGGGAAACGCATAGGTAAATTAATAAGTGTGTACATAATGTATTTGAACGCAGAACCGGCTCAACAGAATTTAGAACACTAACTTATGTATGTACACATGTATTACATATTTTTTTCAAGCGTCGTCCAACAAAATTATCAAGATTGAAATGTTGATTCATCTTCAATCCGGTGTCTTTTATCGCACGATTATTCGGCGAGCCAATACCTTTTTCTTCCCTAATGCTTCGACTAAAATAAGATGTTATTTATAATTTATTGGAACTTTTTATTTAATGGAAAGGAATTATACATACTTACATGCCACAATATTCATTATACTCTTCCAAATATTCGCACAATAGAAAATTCGATGGCATGCCATCTCAAAGCAACTTCTGACAGTGGCGTAGATAGGTTTTCTGAGAGGGAGGGGATCATTTTCCAAGATTGCTTATACTTTTACGGTTATCAAATTTTGAAATTCAGAATAAAAATTTCTGCATTTATTAAACTTCAAATTAGCAGTATTTTTCAGCAATTTTTTTTATTTGTAAAATAGAGAGCAATTTTTGCATACGAAAAAAAAGCGTCCTGAAAATGTTGAATTTTCCGCAAAAATTGTGACACCGAATCGATAATTTAGCTCTCTTACTACGGTGAGTGAATCCATAGTATTCCAATTTTCGTACAAATGTTTGCTATTGCGATTGGAGTATCGCAGCTTTATATTGGGTTAGATCAGTATCACTAAATTTTTTTTGGAAGCACAGAACACTTAGCATGACCGCTTTTCTTCTCGGAACATCTCAAAACAGGGATTAAAATAAATATATATCTCCAGAAAAGGGAAATTGTGAAGACGAGAGCTCGTTGGGAATGCCCAGTATATGTGGATAAAGTACAGCTTTTGTGTTTTTAAATCGGAATTCTCCGATAACTCAGAATTTCGTGGGTAGATATTTGTAAAGTTTTCAAACTTGTAGGACACTGTAGCAAAGAAATAGAAAAGAATACCAAAAATGTGAGAAGAACTTAAAATTTGAACCGTTAAACATTCGTTAAAAAATCGTGGAAAAATTGCGATTAACTGAAATTTAATCCTCTAATTTATTCGCGCCTTGATTTAAATCCCAAAAACCTAAAAAAAAACACACTGCGGACATACTTTATTTTCTGGTACTACCTCCTTTTCCATTTCATAAAGTAGAAAGTTGTAAAAGAAAATCGGTCGAGTCTCTGATGCTGCTCAACTATTTTACAATGTTGATTTTTGGTACAGTGTAGCAGACTAAGCTTCGGAATTTTAAAATTAACAAACATTTGTATGGATTGTTTACTTTTTGTTGTCAAAAACTGTTTCTACTTTTTTCCTATTTTTTGCATATCTTCACTGAAAAAATCATTTGCTAAAAACAAGAAAAAAATACAATAAAAAACAGCCAAGGAAGAATTTTACCCGATTTAGGAAGTATTTTCTTGATCCAAGAAAAGTTTTTGGTTAAAATAAATAAATAAGCATTATTTTAAGCAAAAACTTTCCTTGAAACAAGAAAATACATCTTAAATCAGAAAAACTTTTCTTGGGACAAGAAAATACATCTTAAATCAGGAAAAATTATTCCTTGGCTGTTTTTTATTGTATCTTTTCTTGTTTTTAGCAAATTATTTTATTCAGTGTTCTCGAAACCCCTGAGAGATCTTCACGGAACCCAAGGGTATCGCGGAACTCCGTTTGTTTGCTAATTTGTATTTGAATTACTGCCTGCATAAGACTATACCTATATCTTTCAATTTTGGAAATTTTATTAAAGATTTAGTTAAAAAAACCAATCTTGGTTATAGCTTTGAGTTTTTCGTATTAAATTCAATAAAATTGCGAACAACAAGAGAAAGTCAAGAGTTCCTTGCCCTACTATATACGATAAAACCTTTCGACAAATTTTAACTTAGAAAAAAGAAAAAAGACTGTTGATAAACAATAAAGAATGCTGAAAAATTGGAAGCAGTTTTGCTGCATTTTCTTTTTTCACGTTAGTTCTCCACTCTCCTGAAAAAGTCTTTTTAATCTTATATACTATGGAGATTACGCTTCTGTGGAAAGCACTCCGTGTTCCACATTATTTTTAAAATTTTGAACTGAACATTAAATTTTCCGGCAACAAATTTTCAATCAGAATTTACATATAATTTTTCTACTAGCACTTCTAGATACGCTTTTATTTTACAATTGAAATTTGAGGAAGTGCTGAATTTTCTATTGCAGTTCTGAAAATTAGTTCACGTTTTTATGAAACACTACACACGTTGAATAATTCCAGCTAAAAGTTTACTTTTGCTTTGTTTTACGTATCTAAAGTAATAATAAAAAAAAAATTGACCGAAGGGGGGGATTGATCCCCTTGATCCCCCCCTTATCTACGCCACTGACTTCTGAGACGAATTGGTTTTGTCGGCGGTTTAATTAAGGCACCGTATAAAATATTATTATGTATTTCCTTATGTGGACTACTACTACGTTCTCTTTTGTCCAAAACAAGGGCTTGGTATCCTGATGTCACCTCTGCTACGCAGAAGTCCACAGGTGGGGCTCCTTGAATCGAACAGTTGGCTAACCAGATTAGGTTGTATTGCCAGGTTATCACTTTTTTTTATAATTTGTTAGCAATCAATGCTATTATATTTTATATTTGTTTTTGTAATTATAAAATCGTCCTTTGTTTTTAGATGTTAACTGTTCCCAGCCATGTGGCTTTGGACTTTTAGGTGATATTTTTTTATAATTTTCTGGTGAGTAATCCATACCATCTGATCAGATTATCCGCGGGCCTCCACGCTCTGCCTCGCACCACAAACGCATCCCTGTGCTCGCCACTTCGGTGCAAATCCTCAACCCGGTAGATGCACTTAATGGGAGAATTCACATTGTAAGACAAAACCGGACGGGTAAACTTGCAAGATAAGAACCATCGTTCTTACAATCTGAATTGCACAATGCTTGTCTGCTGGCCACTACAAAAGCTCTCGCCGTCCGTTTATTAGCACAAACAAACACCCGGCGAGAGCTTTTGTAGTGGCCAGCAGACAAGCATTGTGCAATTCAGATTGTAAGAACGATGGTTCTTGTCTTGCAAGTTTACCCGTCCGGTTTTGTCTTACAATTTGAATTCAGCCAATGTGCGCAGAACAATTGACGGTATTGCGCCGTAACCCAGAGCCGAGTCGACTCTTCACGTCCGCACTGAACAAAAGCTGATAGATAACTGCCTTATGTGGACGATGCCCTGAAACTGGCATTTCAATGTTTTAATTTAATTTTGTGTCACTTATCAAAAGCTCAATGAGTTAACCTTGACATTCATAACCCGCATTCGACTAGTGTGTCATACCTTTCGAGTTTATAAAGCTCAAAGCTTTTAGCGGTTTATAAAACGAGTTAATTGTCTAGTGTGTCAGGACTATAAGGAAACTGCCCGTTAAAAAACAAAACTCGTACAGTGTAATTATTATATATGTATATCGCCCAGTATTTTGACCTATTTTTATAGAACTGTGGAAGATTTGCATTGAAAATAGTATCTACTAGTTATTTGTGAAAAGGGCAGATGTTTGCCAGAAAAATCTAGTGAAATATTTTTCCAAATATTCCGGAAAAAGTTTGCAATGGCAAGAATAAAATTTTCGATAACTTGTATGGAAGTCATAATTGGACCAATTCGAGAAAAATGTGTCTAATTTTAAATTGTGGCAGATTTGGATAAAATTTAATTTTTTAGTGGTAGAGTGGTCGATTGGTAAATATTGTTGAAAAAGTGGTAAGGGTTAAGCAGACCTGCGTCAAGGAAGCTTACGTCTGGTACAAAATTGAATTTCGAATAATTTGGAGAAAGTTTCCTGAAATGTTTTGTTTTGATTTTGAAAACAAATTTTTGTACAATTTCGCTATTGTGAGTCTTGCATTCCACCATTTTCATTGCATACTTAAATAAAAAAATTATATTCCTTGCAATCGGTGGGTGACCTCAAAAGTCAACGCAGTATAATTGAATCCAGATCAGGACTAAACCTCATTTTCGATCATCTCTGTTGAATGAATTTCCAGCACGTTTTGAACTCCCTTCTGCGACGTCTATTAGAAAAATATAAAAAACAGTTATTCTAACGAAAAGTTTCTTTCGAAGGTTCAGGAAGTCATTTGATTTAACCTTCCAATGCTCGCGCGTATGTGAGACATACGGTGTGATTTTTGCGTGCTCATCACTTGCATATAATACCAAGCTGCTGGGGAGCCCCGTCTTCTAATCTCCTATAACGCTGAAAAGAAGCTTCCAGCCGTTTTTTGAGTGCCGCAGGATCCTCGTGCTCCGAAGGACGGGTAAATGTATGTCTCACATACACGCGATCTTTCTCGTCAGTTTTTCGATTTTATTGGTTTATTACTTACACTAGGCATTCCAAAAATTCAAAAAACATCACAAATTGATGGACTTGAGCCCGGCGACCAAAGCACAATATAATTGCAAATTATTTATTTGTTAAACGTCCCGATAATAATGTAACTAATAATTGTCTTCAAACTTGGAACTGCTATGAAAGCCATTCGCACTCAACATCCAAATCAAATTTACTTTGATTGTTCCAATTCCTATGTGCCTAACTTTTCATAAAACTTCATTGGAATAAAGGCCTGAGTAATTTGCTGCATTTTCCTGAAGAGTCATTTTGACTTTATTCTTGGCAAATCACATTAAACAAAGTATGCGTATGTGAGACATACGCGCGATCATCCGTGTTCGGGTGGAGGTGCGAGCATCGGAAAGTTAAGCTTCACACACGTTTCCTGAAAGTTGTGTGGTTCTTTTTTAAATTACTTTGCTTTCTAAAGCCCCGGATAGAGTTCGAGCGGAATGAAAATGAAACGGTAATGAACCGGCATAAAAACCGTGGTGACGTTAATGAACCGGCATAAAAACCATGGTGAATTTAAAATTTTAGCTTCGAAAATTGCTGCAAAGGCGTTTTACGTCCTAAATCATCTTAAAAATAACTAAAAAAATAATTTCCCCCTTGTCCGAATGCATTTTCAACGTGAAAATGAGTCGACTCTGTAGCATATTCTCCGTCGGGCGTGGTGAATTTTGCAAACGTCAAACCGATTCACTGTCCACGACGAGTTCATCGCGGAAATTATCTAATGACCGGAGAATCGAAAAATAACACATAAAATGGCAGAGACAAATTGTGAAACCATTCTCGGATTTTAGTTTATGGAATACCCCATCATTTACCACATATTCCACGACAGTAAGTATGCATTTTCATTGAGAAAATCGCCGCGGACAAAAATTTCATTTTCATTCCGCCCGATCTCTATTCAGGCCTTTAGCGGGTACAAACTTGTAAAGGTGAAAAAGACAAATAAATCCGCAGCTTCTGTGGACCCGCTGAATTTTTAGTCCAAAAATATTAATATCAATCGTTCAGTCTGCTTTATTGATTGTAACAAAAGAAATATGTATACAAAGAAATTGACATTTAATTCTTTACAGTGTGTTATCTTATAAACTATATTGCACGTTCCCCTACATTACACAAATCATACGTGTACAATATTTAAAATTCAAAATTGTTCTTTTTAACTTTTAACAGATTATAACATACAAAATACTTTCGGGGATGACTAGGAACGTATTGTATTTACAAACAGTTGAAATTTATGTACGCTTTACTGTTATGGGTCAATCATTCAACTTTATTCTAGTAGGGGCTTGCGCTTGCTATATTAACACTAAACGTATTAGATCGTTGATGTACTTTGGCATCACTTTGACACATGACTTTTTTCTTTCATATTATTACAGTTAACCCCCGGTATTCGCGGTCCCAACATTCGCGAATTCGCTTATTCGCGATTTATATTTTTTACGATATTCTTTTAACATTCGCGATGCATATTCGCGATTTCGTTCTTCTACGAAAGCGAAAATTTAAAAAATTGGAACTTTTCGTGTTTGTTGTAATCAATGCAATGAAGCTTAGCGCCGCGGCACGCATGTTTTTTCTATCCTATTCACACGGGAAGTAGGAAGCACTTCAAAATTTAACGTAAACCGCTCTTCCCGACCTATGTTTGGGAGCCAAAAAAGCCACAGAGCCGAAAATGATAGTCGGAAGTTTTCGGACTTTTGAAACAACTGAAGAAATCCCTGAAAAAAAGCGGATTGAAGTTGATCTGCTGCAAAGAGTGCAAGGAATCGAAAACGACGCCAACATTTTAGTGTTAAAAACTATTACCACTTATTCACGTGCAGTTTTTTACAAGGGAGTTTTTTAAAATCCTCATTGGCCTTAAGTATTTCCGTGACAAGAAAAGGATGATTTTTTGTTTCCATGATGGAACTCTCAGGTTCCCCAAAGTATACATATCACATTTCTCCGACTTTATGAATATTCGTAATATATTTCCCACTATCCATGAACACTGAGCCCCGACATTCGCGAATTCAATATTCGCGACGATTTCTTGGAACGCATCCCTCGCGAATGTCGGGGGTTCACTGTATTTTTATTTCCTTTTAAAGTTAGGCAGTTGCCATCATATACAGCCTGTTTTCAGCATGGCTCAAATTTTTTATGAAATTAAGTTCAAATAATATTTTTTTTACACCGTTTTTTGCAGCTCATATTTTTACTAGCAAAAAAAGAAGCACTTGTTTCTGCTACAATTATTTTTTATTTTGATAATTGTAGCAAAAACAAGTGTTTCAGCATAGCAAACGCTATAAGACAGCTTTCCTAGAAAACCTTAGTTAAGTCTCGTTATTATTAACGAATTCGTAAAAAAAAAAGCTAAAACATACACACCGTAGTGCTTAAATACTAAAAGTAAGTACGATCACTCAATATTATTAGGAAACATAAAATAAACATGTAGGATGCGCGGTGATGATAAAATTTACTTCTTCGATTGTCTACATAAATTGTTTTATTTCTTTCATGGATTTAATATAAAAGGATGCGTACATTTTTATATTTACTCAATAAAAAATATTTTTTCCTTTTTTCTTCAAAAATTTGTTAAAAATACAAATTAAATTCAATAAGTACAATATTTGATTATAACTCTTATATTTGGCTAAAATAAATGTAGACGCGACACGGCCACATCCTGTATTATGCACACAGAAACGAAAAATATTAACAAGACGCGAGATTTCTAAATTCGTGTAAAAACTTATATCCTAGTTTTGTTCGTCGCATATGAATGAATTTACAATTTACATGATGATATACACAATATATAGATACGAGTACAAAGTAATTACGATTTGTCGACTTTTGATTTACTAATATTAGGGTGCGAGCAATGGTCGCAATCACAACAAGAACTTATATTTGAGCTTCAAAGGATGTGCCAGATGGCACACAGTCTACCAGTCATCTTCGACCCATTCGGAAAGTTCGATCCGGAATCCGACTTTGGCATTTTTCAAGCGCATATAAGATGATCGTGTGAGAGGATTATTGCGTAAATCAACCAATTCAAGACTATCAGATGTGATCATTTGGTCATTGTTAAGTTCTAAAAAGAAATAAGAGAAAAAATAAGTTATACAATCGTTATAAAAAAAAACCGACAGAACGGTTATTTCGGCAAAGAAAAATCATGCCGTAGAGGTGTCCTTGAAGTAGAGTTAATTTTAAGTATAGCAGTAAAATAATCAAAGTTCGTAATATTTGGCTTAATTCTGGCGTGGAAAGTATTTAACTACATATGGTGAATATTACAATGCCTAACCTATAATTTCATTATTATTGGCTTTTAGCACCTCCAATTTGGGCATTTTGAATACAACTGGTGGCAATACAATGAACGAGTTAAATGAAATATCAAGACGTTTCAGCGAAGCCAAATCGGCCAGTTCGTCCGGCAATTTGGACATTTGATTGTGTGACAAGTTCAAATCTGAAAAAAAGGGATAACAAAATAAGTCCAATAGTATACATAACAAGCCTAAGAAAATACTCATGTCGAATTACTTACCTGTAATTAAACTAAATTTCACGGCAAATTTTGGTGGAATCTTTTTAATAACATTTGAACTGAGATCGCAGGTTTTCAATTCAGTGTGTCGCATTAAGTGATAGACTGCATCGGGAACTTGCATTAATTCGCATTCAGATAAATCTGAAATGAGAAAAATCGGCAGTTAGAAACTATTTCAAATACAAAATAGGGATAATGTTGTATACAAGGAAGTGAATTTTTGTTAATCACTGAGCTTTCTTCGACGTTTTTATTTAGTGCTGAAAATCTAGCGAATAAAACATCATCAAAATAAGGTTAACGGTACAACAGTAACGTATGTATACAAATTTTTCTCATCAACTGTATCCTACCTATGTTGGCGTTTTCACCCAAAAGCATCGATGACTCATCATTCCATTCATCTTAATAAAAAAAATCTAAAGCGCTGATAGACATCATTTAAACTTATTTATCTAATTATACAGGTAGGTAGACACTCAAATATTATTGCTATCTAATTAACAGAACTCACCCAAATGCAGAGTTTCGGCCGCTGCATCACAACGGCCAATAACTCTAACCACTTCGTGAGCCATGTCTTTCACTAATTCACCAAAAGCTGTTTTAAACATAAAGAACTATTACAGATTGCCTTATTTTTATCAATGGAAAACACTTCTTTATCGGGCAAGTATTCTCAATGGGAAATTTAATTTATTCTAAGTGAAAAAATACCCAAAATCAAAAAACTTAAGTAAAATAGTAGTGTAGTAGGCACAGAAAACGAATCGCGAAAGAAAAGAATTTAGAAAATTAATAAAAATAGCTAGCAACTTGGCAAAATGTCAAAATAATCTAAGCAACAGCTGTTCGGTCTAATGTTTTGTTGCTTCAAACTTTGGAAACATGTTCAATGTATCTGCACATAAGATAGTGTATCTAAAGCTCTTATAAAAATACCTTATGTGAAGCTTTTTATGAAAAACACTATAGTGACGTCACCGTACTTTGTTCGATTTAATAACGACCAAACGTGTTCAAATGTGTTTGAAAGGAATAATCCGTAAGTTTTAGGGGAATAAAATGTTTAAGGGGAAATTTTATGGAGACCATAAAAACATTAGGTGAAATTTAGGGGTTTTTTCCAAATTATAAAAACCAAAATTGGGATTTGAACAGTACCAGGAGTATCATCACATAACACATATGGAAGAATATTTCAAAGTGTGTCATTTACGAAATGCGTAAAATTAATTGTTGCATTAAATTCATATTTTATTGCGGTAATGATGGAAAGAAATGCATGCCTGATGGCGATTGCAATGATTTAATATGGGTGTCGGTGTGTATTGCCCGTATAATTTGAATTAAATAATGTGAAGCAATTTCACATATGGTGGCTTTTTAATTTATAGTTATTGCATTTTTTTGTACATTCACGTTTTGAATTTGATTTTGTTTTATACAGGAAAACAAGTATGCACGTTTATATTTATTTTAAATTGCAATGCATTACAAAATTTCTTTGAAAATTTGTATTAACATTAATCGATATGGGAACATTTAGTTGCGTCTAACCTTAGCCACGTTTTATGCATGACGTTCTTTATAGGTAGAATGAATGCCAAACCAATTGTTTCATTAATTTATCTTTTACAATTTATTTAATTTTAATTTTACGAGCAACTTTAATTGCGCCCCAGGCAGTAGCCAAATTGCCGCCCTCCGCCACTGGTTAAGCTTGGAAGTAGTCAAGTGGCCGCATGGGCAAAACGTTAGCGGGCGTATGTGTTGTGAAAATTTCGTTTTTTTCACCAGTTTGTAATTTTTTTTTTCTTAAAAATCCAGGTCCAGGGGATTAGGACCCCTCTATTTAAAAAAGCATTGAAGTTCCAATGACAACAAGCATGATTTCGAGAGATTTTTTGCGGGTACATACTATGTGCTACGTTTTTTTCTGATTATAAATGAATTTTTGGATTAGAATCTTTGCTTACAAGCCCGTGATGAATAGGAGGTATTTGCCCTTCAATTCGACAGGGGCTTGTTAGGCGTACGTGGTATGATACATTCTCGTATACAACTCAAGGCAAATTTGCCTTGCACTCCGCATGGGCTTCTTGCGATAATTTTGCAAACAAACCCGTGCGGTGTTAGAGGCAATGATGCCTACTGCGAACGGGTTTGTAATTTACAAAACTCTGCTGTGAAAAATGGTGTGCCAAATATCGTTGTCATTACTAAACTGGAGTATAGTTTTCGATAAATATATTCCTTCCGCTCAGCGCAACAAAATCAACTTCAATTTGCCGGAACCCTTCGCGGACGGATTCTTTTAGTATGGCTTCAACGTGCGTGGTTTTATTTCATAAATACAGAATCCTAAAAACTAATAGAAAATCAGATCTAGTTAAGTCAAGATGTTAACATAGTCGGATTCAAATTGATGGGACTGTAATTGAGGTTCTGGAAGGTTGTGTTGTGGCTCCATCTCTTATTTTGCTTTTGCTGAAACCATATTGTTGGAAATGTGTCCTGTCAATGCTAGATGAGGTGTTGAGATCAACAGCACAGTCAGCAGTGTCATTTATCCCCATAAATGGGTACTAGTTTAACATCTGAGTGCGATCATAGTCCGTCACATGGGTCGTGAGTACGAAAAACAACATAAACTGAATTCGTTCACGGTGAATCTCGAACCCATGACACTGTGCAACGAAGGTGCGAGCACTAACCACTACACCAGCCAGGCTACACTTCCAAAAGGAAACTAATATGTACATACATACAGTCGATAAATAAAAAAAAAATCATCGTCTCTAAAAAATGAGCCGCAACCATGGTAAAATGAGTTTTGTCAATATCAGCTCTTTTTTTCTGCCTGCTGGCATTTTATTTTATAGGTAACTTCTATTGTTCCGTTTTACTTAACCGAAATTGTTATTGTTATTGAATTTACTTCGGTCAAAGTCCGGTTAAAATACCGCACCAAACATTTAGCGCCCGGACAACCGCAACACCCATCCATTTTCAGAAAAAAAAAACTTATATTTTGATGTGAATATTCTGAAATTTTTTTTTATAGATCAACATGTATTTCTCTAGCTACGACGCAAATTGTGCCAAAGAATGTAAAAAAAAACATTTTATTAGAAATACTTTTCATTGATTTTTTTGAAACTGTAAAATCGTCCCTGAACCTAAGCAATTATCGCACTTGAAAACTGACTATTTCAATGAAATAAACGAGACCGAGTTCTAATCGTGCATATAGCACGATGAGTGTATACCCTCCTATACCCATGTACAGACCTAGAAGGCACGCAAAATCCAAAATATTCAATTTCATATTTTTTTTTAGGGGAGGGAGGGGTAGATGGGTCGGACCTGGCACATCTTTATTATCTTATCAAGGCATCCAACGGCTACCATTTGATACTAATATGAGGCTTTTCGCGACATTCTATCAGAAGATATGGCTGAATATAACTTTGTAGGGTGGGAGGTAGGGGTAGTCGGACCTACTCCACTTTCCATCAACTCAAAGTATATGTCAGAATGAGACATTGATCAAAATTTCAAGTCGATAGCGATATTCTACAAAAAGTTATGGCTGAATTAAAATATCAAGGAGAAGTAGTTTGTATGGGAGGTAGGGGAACCCGGGGTCCGATTTTACCCATTTTCAATACCGTCCAAAATTTTAGCAAAACAAACATTTGATCAAAATTTCAAACCGCTAGCTTCATTATTTCGGGAGTTATTCTGCTAACAGACAGACACAAGGACAGACAGACAGACATGGCTTATTCGATTCAGGGACCGACCCTGATAATTTATATACATATATACTTTGCCATACCTCTGGAGGCTCCTTTCAGCGGGTAACAAATTTCTGTTTTATTTCTGATTATTTCTCACTGATTTTTGATTTTGATACTTGCAGAAAAAATATAAGTGATAGTCTCTATTTTACCGTTTCCTACAATCAAACCTTAGCTTTTGTGTATATATGATAGTAGGCAGGCCAGGGGAGGGATCCTTGCGGTCCAGACCCCTCTAGAAATGTTTTCAACCCGAAGTATTACGATTGTAGTATACATAAAATTCGTAGTTCGTAGTCTGGCTGGTCTAGCGGTTAGTGCGCGCACCTTCGGTGCACAGGGTCATGAGTTCGAATCTCACCGTGGATCATGGTCTTTTTCGAACTCACGAGCTTGTGACGGACTATGATCTCACTCAGATGTTAAACGAGTACCCATTTATGGGGATAAATAACTCTGCTGAGCGTGATGCTGATCTCATTACCTCAACAAACAAGCAGATAAGATCTTGGAAATAGGATGTCACTAACACATCCTGCGGCCTTAGTCCAATGCTGGATTGTCGCGCCTGTTATTTTTATACATAAAATTCTACTCACATAATTTTTCTTAGGCCGCCCACACATGAAACGTCCGAATTAGTTTTGTCAAATTCATACATTTTTTCGATTTTAACAAACCGAAAATCCCAAAAATGGATTCGGATTGACCGTGTGTGCACGGCATTAGACTGTATATTCATGAATATTAAAAAAAAATCTCCCAAATGGCAATTGAATTAAGAAACTAATTTTTCCGAAACCTGCGGAGTTGGGCCTTTTCCCTTTTTTGAAGCAAAGAAATTATTTGATAATTGTGAAAAATATGAAGATTATAGTGAGGGATAGCTATGTAACATCTTCTCGACTCATTCTATCGACTAAAAAGGACACTTTTCATGGCTTTGGAATATTTTAATACGACAAAATTATTTCAGATCAGACTTAATCAATTTTTGCTAGCAGCTGACCAATCGAGGGGTTATTTCTGAAAAACTAGATGCTGGAGCTGTTTGTCGAAAATATTTGTTTCGCATGCCATTTTACTGCTTAATCCATTAACGACGAAGCCCTAACATCTTTCCGATTAGGCTGACATTTCCTGAAGGACTAAAAATGGCTATAAATACATTTTGTAGAAAAAAAGTGCCCCCGAAACTGTTACATAGATGAAACAATTCTCATCAGTTTCGGAAAAAAAAAATCACGGTGAAGTCTCCCCGAAAATAACCAAAATTAAACCAAATTCGTTGAAAGCACATTTTTATACCCTTCGCTCGTAGAGTGAAAGGTGATAATATTTGTCATAAAGTTTGTAACGCATTGAAGGAAGCATCTCCGCCCAGATAAAAAGTATACATACGAGTACATACGTATACATATATGATCAGTGTGGCTTGGGAAGTCGATTGGGCGATGTCTGTCTGTCTGTTGCGATGCGTTTTACTCGGTGGGTATTAAAGCTAGCAAGCTGAAATTTCGCAAACGATCTTATTATTGTTGCAGGCTGTTTGTATATTTTTTGAGTATCCCCAAATTGGATCACTGGTCATGGTATGTAATTGAATGCAATTTTGTCTTCCGAAAATTTTGCTGTAGCTTTCCCGTTTAAAAAAAAATTTCGTCAAATGAACTTAAAAGTACCGACTTTCCCCTTTTACCTAACTTGTAAACCGTAGGGCAGGGGTGTCAAACTCAGAACCTGGCCCGGGCCAAATAAGACCACCCTAAGGTTAGAGTGGGCCGCAGGAGCAAAATTTCCATTTTTTTTTTATTTAATCGTATTACGAAAGCGAAAACGTGAAAATACGGTTGATCTTCAAGTAACCACTTTTTGTTAATTACATGATTTGCGACAAATTTTGGACAGATAATAAAAAAATGGTAGCACCGGTCATCTAGGTCGCCCAAAATAACATTTGGAATCAAAGTAGTCAGATTAAATTAATTTCAGCAGAAAGGTGGCTCAAAGAGACAAACAGCTGTTTGTGATATGGTTTTGAACAAAACGCATGCACCAATACAGTTTAATAAGTATTAATTAAAAAATCTAAAAATCAGGCACTGCTGTAATTATTATGTTGGAATTTCACATCCAGGTGATTTAGTCACCAATTCCAAGATTTTCGTAGTTTTTAATGATTTGCCATTTTTCCAAATAAACCTCAATTCATGTTCGGTAAAGCCCACCAATTTTTTATTAACTGCATTTCGGGACAGAGCAGTTTAATGAAGAGGCTTAGTATTGTCCTGCACAAAAAAGATGAGCTGTCTTATAAAACCAAATTACCAGCAGCAAATTGTTTGTATTTGAGAAAAATTCCTAAAATAATCTTGCATAAGCCACTGACGAGTTTTAGTAATTTTTGTAGACTCGAGTTCAACGGCTGAATTTGTTCACCTTAACAATTTCACCATTTTTGTATTGATACACATTGTGCTGCTTCGACATGGCCGCGGCCCGCACAAAACTGCGAGGAGGGCCGCATGCGGCCCTCGGGCCGCGAGTTTAACACGTCTGCTGTAGGGGGTCCACTGGACAGTACTTTTTTTTCCTAATCAGTGTGCCATTGAGTGCATTCAACGAAACAGGGAAGTGCTACTCTTAATGGATTCTAATGAATTTTGTTCGTGGCATGCGCTCATCCAAAACTGCCAACTTTATAAAATACACGAATTTTTTTCAAACTTATTTCATTAAAAAAACAAGTTTCCTATTAGAAAAATACATCCTTCAACCATTTCAAAATCAAAAAAAAAAAGAAAAAAGAAATGATATACATATGCACACAACGTCCCTAATATAAATTACCTACTTTTCGAAAAAAAAAGTTCACATATAGGCCAATCAAACAAGACATTATAGAGAACATCGAAGGGGGTGACGATTTTTTTCTTCGGTATTTTGTCAGGAGTAGTTAGGAGGTAAAGGTACTAATTTTACTCGGAGCTGAGAGGTGCGCTAACGCGGGGAGAGGGGGTTAAAGGTGCAATTTTGTGCAATTTTTGGTGTTTTGGGCTATATCTCGAAAACGGTGAGTCGCACAGAAAAAAGTTGTGAGTAAGCATTAAAGCTTTCTAAATATCCTATTTATTTGCTCATACTTCCATATGCAAAACTCCTAACGGTTCTTCCGATATTGTTCAATAAAAGTACAAAAATATTTTTTTTTGAATTCTATTGACTCTGGTGTCTATCCGATTTGTTTTTCAAAAAACTTTTGTAGGGTAAAGTTAGTAAGTGGTAAATTTGCCTTAATTTGATATACTTCTTCTTGGCTTGTCTCCTATCATTCGAGAGTTAAGAGAGTCTCAACGAAGTAATATTCTATACTCATCAGAATGAAGACAACCATTGTGAAAAAACGGCAGTGGGGGGACGGTTTTTTATTTCATGGATCCATAATGGGCGGTTCGGAGTAAGACATACTACAAGCTCGCGGTCATGAGGTGTGCGCTAACGTGGGGAGGGGGGGCTAAAGGATTCATTTTTGCAGGTTGTCGACTTAATCTTGGAAATATCTCGGAAGCGGTGAGTCGTCCTGAGAGTATTTGTATGGCAGTACTAAAGCCCATTAAATTTCCAAAAACTTATTTGCACACTCGAATGCCGAATTCCTAACGGTTCCCCCGATACAGGTGATTGAAACCCGAAAATTGTTAAAAAATCGTTATTTTGTTTATTTTTTTGGCTCTGGTGTCTCTCGCGATTGTTTTTCGGAAAACTGTTTCACGACCGATTTGTACGATGTTTAATTGGCTTTCATTTGATGTGCTCCCCGTTGTCCTGTCTTCAATTAGTCAAAAGCTTAGGAGTTAAAACCGAGCTTCCGAATTCAATTTTCTCTATTTTCAAGGATAAAGACAAACATTGTGAAAAACCGGCAAGGGGGGGACGGTTTTTTATTTCATAGATCCATAATGGGCGGTTCGGAGTAAGACATACTACAAGCTCGCGGTCATGAGGTGTGCGCTAACGTGGGGAGGGGGGGCTAAAGGATTCATTTTTGCAGGTTGTCGACTTAATCTTGGAAATATCTCGGAAGCGGTGAGTCGTCCTGAGAGTATTTGTATGGCAGTACTAAAGCCCATTAAATTTCCGAAAACTTATTTGAACACTCGAATGCCGAATTCCTAACGGTTCCCCCGATACAGGTGATTGAAACCCGAAAATTGTTAAAAAATCGTTATTTTGTTTATTTTTTTGGCTCTGGTGTCTCTCGCGATTGTTTTTCGGAAAACTCTTTCACGACCGATTTGTACGATGTTTAATTGGCTTTCATTTGATGTGCTCCCCGTTGTCCTGTTTTCAATCAGTCAAAAGCTTATGAGTTAAAACCGAGCTTCCGAATTCAATTTTCTCTATTTTCAAGGATAAAGACAAACATTGTGAAAAAACGGCAAGGGGGGGACGGTTTTTTATTGCATGGATCCATAATGGGCGGTTCGGAGGAAAACATACTAAAAGCACGCGGTCATGGGGAGTGCGCTAACGTTGGGAGAGCGGGTTCAAATATATCATTCTTGTGCTTATTAGCTCTATTCCCGCTATATCTCCGAAACCGCGAACTCTACGAAAAAAATGTCTGAACAAGAATGAAAGCTTACACAATTTCCTATAAAGTTCATCTTACATGCATAGGTCGAATTCCTAACATTTATCCAGATATAGCTAATTTAAAAATCAGAAATTTCACATAGAAAACATCAACACAGCCTACATGCATATAGCCAATCTATAGATACATGTATACCAATTATGTTGTGTGGATGTTTTCTATGTGAAATTTCTGATTTTTAAATTAGCTATATCTGGATAAATGTTAGGAATTCGACCAATGCATGTAAGATGAACTTTATAGGAAATTGTGTAAGCTTTCATTCTTGTTCAGACATTTTTTTCGTAGAGTTCGCGGTTTCGGAGATATAGCGGGAAAAGAGCTAATAAGCACAAGAATGAGATATTTGAACCCGCTCTCCCAACGTTAGCGCACTCCCCATGACCGCGTGCTTTTAGTATGTTTTCCTCCGAACCGCCCATTATGGATCCATGAAATAAAAAACCGTCCCCCCCTTGCCGTTTTTTCACAATGTTTGTCTTTATCCTTGAAAATAGAGAAAATTGAATTCGGAAGCTCGGTTTTAACTCCTAAGCTTTTGACTGATTGAAAACAGGACAACGGGGAGCACATCAAATGAAAGCCAATTAAACATCGTACAAATCGGTCGTGAAACAGTTTTCCGAAAAACAATCGCGAGAGACACCAGAGCCAAAAAAATAAACAAAATAACGATTTTTTAACAATTTTCGGGTTTCAATCACCTGTATCGGGGGAACCGTTAGGAATTCGGCATTCGAGTGTTCAAATAAGTTTTTGGAAATTTAATGGGCTTTAGTACTGCCATACAAATACTCTCAGGACGACTCACCGCTTCCGAGATATTTCCAAGATTAAGTCGACAACCTGCAAAAATGAATCCTTTAGCCCCCCCTCCCCACGTTAGCGCACACCTCATGACTGCGAGCTTGTATTATGTCTTACTCCGAACCGCCCGTTATGGATCCATGAAATAAAAAACCGTCCCCCCACTGCCGTTTTTTCACAATGTTTGTCTTTATCCTTGAAAATAGAGAAAATTGAATTCGGAAGCTCGGTTTTAACTCCTAAGCTTTTGACTGATTGAAGACCGGACAACGGGGCGTATATTAAATGAGAGCCAATTAAACATCGTACAAATTGGTCGTGAAACAGTTTTCCGGAAAACAATCGCGAGAGACACCAGAGCCAAAAAATAAACAAAATAAAGATTTTTTAACAATTTTCGGATTTCAATCACCTGTATCGGGGGAACCGTTAAGAGTTCGGCATTTGAGTGTTCAAATAAGTTTTTGGAAATTTAATGGGCTTTAGTACTGCCATACAAATACTCTCAGGACGACTCACCGCTTCCGAGATATTTCCAAGATTAAGTCGACAACCTGCAAAAATGAATCCTTTAGCCCCCCCTCCCCACGTTAGCGCACACCTCATGACCGCGAGCTTGTAGTATGTCTTACTCCGAACCGCCCATTATGGATCTATGAAATAAAAAACCGTCCCCCCCTTGCCGGTTTTTCACAATGTTTGTCTTTATCCTTGAAAATAGAGAAAATTGAATTCGGAAGCTCGGTTTTAACTCCTAAGCTTTTGACTAATTGAAGACAGGACAACGGGGAGCACATCAAATGAAAGCCAATTAAACATCGTACAAATCGGTCGTGAAACAGTTTTCCGAAAAACAATCGCGAGAGACACCAGAGCCAAAAAAATAAACAAAATAACGATTTTTTAACAATTTTCGGATTTCAATAACCAGTATCGGGGGAACCGTTAGGAATTCGGCATTAGAGTGTTCAAATAAGTTTTTGGAAATTTAATGGGCTTTAGTACTGCCATACAAATACTCTCAGGACGACTCACCGCTTCCGAGATATTTCCAAGATTAAGTCGACAACCTGCAAAAATGAATCCTTTAGCCCCCCCTCCCCACGTTAGCGCACACCTCATGACCGCGAGCTTGTAGTATGTCTTACTCCGAACCGCCCATTATGGATCTATGAAATAAAAAACCGTCCCCCCCTTGCCGGTTTTTCACAATGTTTGTCTTTATCCTTGAAAATAGAGAAAATTGAATTCGGAAGCTCGGTTTTAACTCCTAAGCTTTTGACTAATTGAAGACAGGACAACGGGGAGCACATCAAATGAAAGCCAATTAAACATCGTACAAATCGGTCGTGAAACAGTTTTCCGAAAAACAATCGCGAGAGACACCAGAGCCAAAAAAATAAACAAAATAACGATTTTTTAACAATTTTCGGGTTTCAATCACCTGTATCGGGGGAACCGTTAGGAATTCGGCATTCGAGTGTTCAAATAAGTTTTTGGAAATTTAATGGGCTTTAGTACTGCCATACAAATACTCTCAGGACGACTCACCGCTTCCGAGATATTTCCAAGATTAAGTCGACAACCTGCAAAAATGAATCCTTTAGCCCCCCCTCCCCACGTTAGCGCACACCTCATGACCGCGAGCTTGTAGTATGTCTTACTCCGAACCGCCCATTATGGATCCATGAAATAAAAAACCGTCCCCCCACTGCCGTTTTTTCACAATGGTTGTCTTCATTCTGATGAGTATAGAATATTACTTCGTTGAGACTCTCTTAACTCTCGAATGATAGGAGACAAGCCAAGAAGAAGTATATCAAATTAAGGCAAATTTACCACTTACTAACTTTACCCTACAAAAGTTTTTTGAAAAACAAATCGGATAGACACCAGAGTCAATAGAATGCAAAAAAAAAATATTTTTTTACTTTTATTGAACAATATCGGAAGAACCGTTAGGAGTTTTGCATATGGAAGTATGAGCAAATAAATAGGATATTTAGAAAGCTTTAATGCTTACTCACAACTTTTTTCTGTGCGACTCACCGTTTTCGAGATATAGCCCAAAACACCAAAAATTGCACAAAATTGCACCTTTAACCCCCTCTCCCCGCGTTAGCGCACCCCTCAGCACCGAGGAAAATTAGTACCTTTACCTCCTAACTACTCCTGATAAAATACCGAAGAAAAAAATCGTCACCCCCTTCGATGTTCTCTACACCCCCTTTTTAGGCTTTCATTGCTTGGTCTAATAAGAGACAAATCAATTTAAAATTTTCTTAAAAAAAAAAACAGAAAACAACAAAACACTAATATATTTATTTAATTCAGTATAGCCTAAGAGTTTAGTCATGAATGAACTTCATGTTAAATTATAGTATTTATTCAATTACATATTACTGTGTAAGGTATTTGTAAAATAAGAAGTTGAACATTTCAAGTCATCATGATATGTATGATGTGTACCAAGGTCTTAATATGGACACCCTTGGTAATGGCTACGGTCCTAACTCATTATCAAACATGGTAAAAGAAAACAAACCTGCCTTTACGCTTATGTGTAATATGTCGTAATATTCAATTCAATTCAGTGTATATTTTTCTACAACTTCCTGCATGTAAAAATACTAAAAACTCAAAGCAGTTTGTCGTGCGATAATGTCTATAAGAGTACCTGCTTCATTGCTGTAACATTACTAACATCACAGCAGTCAGCCGCTATACCATATATCAGACGTGTCGAACTCGCGGCTCGCGGGCCTCATGCGGCCCATCTCACAGTTCTGTGCGGCCCGCGGTCATGTCGAAGCAGCACAATGTGTAACATAATAACATAAAAATGGTGAAATTTGTCAGGTGAACAAATTCGGCCGTTGAAATCAAGTCAACAAAAATTACTAAAACTCGTCAGTGGCATATGCAAGATAATTTTAGGATTTTTTTTCTAAATACTACTACAAACAATTTGCTGCTGGTTATTTGGTTTAATAAGACAGCTAATCTTTTTTGTACAGGACAATACTAAGCCTTCATGAAACTGTTCTGTCCCGAAATGCAATTAATAAAGAAATTGTTGGCTTTACCGAACATGAATTGAGATTTATTTGGAAAAATGGCAAAGCTTTAAAAACTATGGAAACGTTGGAATTGGTGACTAAATCACCTGGATGTGAAATCCCAGCATAATAGTTACAGCCCAAATTCCTGATTTTTAGACCTATACTTATCAAGCTGTATTGGTGCATGAGTTTGTTGAAAACCATATCACAAACAACTTTTTGTCTCTTTTAGCCACATTTCAGCTGAAATTAATTTAATCTGAATATTTTGCCTCCCAATGTTACTTTGGGCAACCTGGTGCTGACATTTTTTTATCATCTGTCCAAAATCATGAATTAAAAATGGTTACTTGAAGATCAATCATATTTTCATGTTTTCGCTGCTTGTCTTAATTTTATAATGTTCTTGAACTACATTTTCGAAAGACGGATAATCCTGAAGCCGCTATAGTGATGCAGACTTTCTGCCATATAAAGTTTTTGAAATTTTCCTCCTGCGGCCCACCTTAACCTGAGGAGAGTCTTATTTGGCCCGGGCCTGGTCTTGAGTTTGGCACCCCTGCCATAGATACAATATTTCAATATTGTACAATTTGTAGTGACTGACTTTACACAGCTAACACCAAGAAATAGAGTAGTTATTTCTTGCTAGATACTATTCAGCTAACATATTTTACTTATGTATCGTCATCATTAGTACTAGCTAAGATATGAAATTGCCATCATTTCTTTCTTTATCTCAAGTAAAATTATAAACTTATTTTCCCAAGATACAAACTCAATTTCCTATTAGTAATCGTTCAACCTGATGTGTAAATAGCAGAGTTATTATTGTTGGTACCTATAATAACCCGAGACGTTATTAATAGGTGGATCGCAAAGTTTTCATCTCGGAAATTAACATTCACTTTACTACAAATTCCTACCTATACCTTCTATGGTCACGGAAGGTTTGTAGGTTTTCATTGTCCTTTCAGCCATCTGACTTTCAACCAAAAATGGGCATTTATACATCAATCGATGTATCTTTTAATAAAACCTACTGCAGATTACAACTGACATTATAGTGATGTGTTCATGACTGTATGTCGGAATTGCATTTTTTTGCAATATAATTTTAATTTATGAATTAAAAACATGATGAATTTGTTAAGAACTGTTAACAGTGTTGGGTAATGTATCATAAACACTCACAATCATTTATGTGAAAATTGTAGATTTACGACTTTGGGGAAGTATTGTTAAAAGTCCAGGAAGCAAACAACGCGCGATACAAAAAATATTGAAGCATATAAAAGCAGAAAAGTATCTAGAGCGAAGCGCTAAATGCTTCAGATATTTCAAGTTTTGATATTAATGTGCAATGCAGTTTATTTTTAAATATAAGTTGCATGTGTAATATTTTTAACTTTAAAAAAAGATACATAATACATATATCCAATTAGACAGCCTACAGCCTATACTAATAATTGATGTTGCTTTTTTGCTTATGCACTTGTTGGCAAAAAACTGGACAAACTTTTTCTGTCATAATTTTAATATCTTATTATAACGAAAGGCCCTGACCCCCAATTTACGGATCTGAACTCTTTTTGCCCCACAGCCACAAAATTGGCCGCTTTTAGTAGTAGACGAGACCAACAAGAAATTACAGTTTCCGTGACGCCTAGTGAAAATGGTGTCAATCGAAAGGGCTGACCTCCTTCTTTTCTCGATAGTCAACTCCGTTCTCTGGCTACAGCCCCACCGGATAGGCCGTTTAGCGTACTATTCGAACAAAAGGCCGTAGAGTTTTTCGAAGAAGTCACTATAAATGAAAGTTTTCACCCTTGATGTCCTGCGTTCAGTACAGTCCTTTTCAGTTATTTTCTCTTAGACTACTCTTTTAATTAATATAATAATAACTTTATTTATTTAAAAATTCATTTTGCGTATTACAATAATATATATATATATATATATATATATGTTTAGAGTTTTAGGCATTGAGTAAAAATGTCTTTACATCTATATTTTAGTTGATTTGGAAGAAAAATTGTTTGCAGTTTGCAGATAATGATGGAGGAACAATTTTAACTAAAAAAACCTACTGAGAAACTTAATGACTATCTTAACCTAATTTTAAATCTAATCTAAACCTAGCTAGCTTGAGAAAAAGTCTAAGTAGATCAGAGAATCCAAATTAGGAGATGAGCGGGTTGTTTAGAGAGGACAAAGTTATAAATTTGTTGTAAATCTTATTAATCCTGGTGCTTATCATGTCATCTTTAGTCATAGTGTGAAGTTTTCTGGTCGAGAAGAATAAGGGTTTGTTTGTTGCAATCTTGAGACATTTGTTTTGGGAGATTTGCAATTTGTCTTTGTGAGTTTTAGCGCAGCTATGCCATACAGGGGATCCATATAACAAAACAGGTTGAATAACAGCTCTATACATCAATATTTTGTTTGCATACGAAAGTTGCGATTTCCGGTTAATGAGAGGGTAGACTGAGCCGATGCATTTATTCAGTTTGGACACGGTTTCATCGACATGAATTTTGAAAGTAAGTTTAACATCTAGGTATACCCCTAGGTAGCGGATGCTTGCTGCCCATGACACATTCGATCCTAGGACATTTAATTGTGGGTCAGGTAGATATCTACTAGCATGCCTCTTGATGAAAAATATGGCCTGGGTTTTTTCGACATTGATTTTAATTACTTATTACCACTTATTGTAGAATTGATTGAGTAGGAAGAGTTGTTGCTGTAAGGTATCTACGATCTCTATTGGCGAATCAGAAGTGCAATAGATTGCTGTATCGTCTGCATATGTGGCTATTTCGCAATTGGGAAGCTTTACTATGTCAGCTGTGTAGATATTATACAATGCTGGACTTAAAACTGACCCTTGTGGAACCCCAGTAGGAATGATGTGTTTGGAGGACACACCCTTGGTTTTAACAGTGAAAGTTCTGGAACTTAAGAAAGAGTACCTATATAAGTTTAACCAGGTAGATAGGAAAAGAATATTTTATCAGCTTATATATCAGACCCTTGTGCCACACCGAATCAAAAGCCTTTTGTATGTCCAAAGCAATGAAGCCAGTAGATTCCTTTCTATCGAAGCCTGAGCGGATATACTTAACGAATCTTCTTAATTGGTGGTTTGCAGAAAGTCCAGGTCTGAAACCAAACTGCCAGTTAGGTATGATGTTGTTTTGGTCTGATTTTTCTTGGATCCTCTTGAGTATAAGCTTTTCGAGAATTTTGCTTAGAGTGGGCATGTAATTTTCCGAATTTTCGCGTGAAATTTTACTGAATGTCACACCATTTTCTCTTAGGCGATATAATTATCCAATTTTATCCAAGTTAAAATTTGTTTTCTATTTTTTTCATTCAGTATCCTGGAAAATTTCCAAAAAATATTGTAAAAATTATCAAACAATGTCCAGTATCTACGTTAGAAAAAAACGCTTGCCCCTATTTAAGTGGCCCATAAAATTGCTTTGCCGGGAGGAAGTGGTCACATCACATTAATACTATGATAAAAATGGATTCCTGCTAAACCCACTTTTTATTTTCATGGATTCCCAGAGAGATATCGAAAATATTACTACAAACCCTAAAATCATACACTGAACGACATGAGACACAAGCCACAGAGAAACAACAAGCAAAATTCGTGTGTGGCCGGCAGGGTACTTAAGCCTTTTTTAGAGCAATTCTAAAATAGTAAAAGTTTTTTTTGAACAACCCAGAGAAGCAAGAACGAGAAGTACAAGTTCTCACGGAGAAAGACACATCAACGATAGCAAAGAAAAATACGATTCAAAATATTGTTAATAGATTTTCTTGAAAAAATAATTAATTCATCTAAAAATGTCGAAGATACTTTGACGTGAAGAGGTACCGCTTAATTTTTCCGGTCCTAAAGTCGACCAGGTGTTGTAAGGATTTTTTTTTTATTTTCAAAGTGAATCCGATTTGAAAATAGTAGTGCAAATTATTCATTACTAGCTGAGAGTGCTCGCTTCGCTCGCTCTCTTATCTAGTGCTCGCTTGGCTCGCATTAATGGCTTCACTCACAACTTGACACTAATTTGAATGCCAATCAACCTGCTAACTATAATTTATTGGGATCGACCTCTCGATGATGAAACCAAAGTGTATAGGAAACAACGCTATAGATTTCCGTCGGGGGTTTAAGCGGTCAAGGTAATACAACAACAACATATGTACTCAACCCCCTGACTGATTGATGAGACTGCACTTGCCCTTCAACTATATTAGCGAGTTATCTCGAAAATCATTAATTTAATAAATTTCTATTTTATATGTCAGCGCACTCATTTACTCAGTTTTTCGTGCACTAAAATGTGCGCACGCCACCTACAATGCTCATACTATCCCAGAAACCATCATACATCCAGGTTGACGGTTGTTAATGTAACTTAATTGTAATTAATTGTAACCTTGCTATGCCAACATCCGGGCTGACGGTTATTAGAAAAAAAACCCCATGACCCTTTAGGCAATTTTGTTGCGAATCCGGCGACATCTCAATCGTGTCGTTCCGCCAAAGGATTGCGGAGATATCGACGGATTCCCGAAGTAGTACGAAGTCTATTGTGAAATTGCTGTGACCAACATCAAGGATGTGTGTACGTAAAAACATAGTCACCTTGACTACAATTAACACTGTATTTGATCCAATGACAACTAAAATATTCCCATTAAATTTAAATGTTGTCGATGAAAACTTGATTGCAACAGGTGACTCTCATACAAAATGAAATTTCAATATTTACCACTTCCTTCGAGATTTTCAAAAATATTTTGGTCCATAAACCTTCTCCAACGTAAGACGGATAAAACAAAAAAAGAATCATCCAAATCGGTTCGTGCGTTCTGGAGTTATAGCGTCAGGGAGGAAAACCCGACTTATTTTTATATAGTAGATATACCAACAAAAAATATTATTTTATTCGATTCTAAACAATAAAAAGGGTATTCTTGACGTTTAAAAATCTACCATTTTTATATTGCAATTTTCAAGGCAGATCTATACCACAATCCTCAAAAAATCAATCGAAACACTGAGCTAAATTTGTAAAATTTGGGTTTTATAGAGTATTGAAAGAGTCGCATAATTTCATAATAATAAATCACTCCATACGTTTCACTGGTAAACTATACGCCTTCACATAAGAATCGAAAAGTTTGATAGTTTGTTATAAGAGGAAAATTCATAGCCTCATAACCAGATAGAATAGCTTATTACGTCTGAAGGATTTGTTAGTTGGGCATATTACTAGCATCGTGGAGTATTAATCCTATGGATCATCGAATTTTTTTTACACAGAAGTTAATAATCGATTTTGTGGAGATTTACTTAATTTACTTTTGGGTGCTTCCATATTACACATTAGTCACAAACATAAAAGAAAAAAACTGATTCATTTTCCAACAAAGAAGACTGCATTTCCGGTAAGAAATCTTAAAATAACATTTATCGTCATTCTTTCTTCTTCATTAATGACACTGACCTCCTTTTGTGCGTTGTCCATGAGTTTTGCACTCGAAAAGTTTCCATCCACGCCGAACGCAATAAGAAACTCAAATCATTTTAATAGGTCGTCATTCGCGTTGTACATAAATAGGTACTCGTATTTTCCTTATTTCTTCTTCACATACGTAAATTAAATATTGCTCTAGAGAAGAAACTAAGTTGTAGATGATCATCCAAAAATATACATACATAAACGCAGTGTCCAAGTGGGGTAGAATTCTTAATAAATTTCCTTACAAACTTGGCTAAAATCGATGCGCAGCACAAAGCACCATCCATACGTCGTCGTGCGAAAAAAGGCAGCGCGAAATATTATCATCACATGTTTGGACTCTGTCCAAGGAAGAAAGCACTGACTTGAGGCGGCACGCTTTTCATTTCGTGAAAATAAATTCACCCCAAAGATTGGCCCCGGAAAAGTTTGGTTGGCCGACTATATAGCACATATTGTCGGTCAAAACGTGCACACACAAAACTCTTTAAATTTTGCGCATTCACTTTAGTATTTAGAAGACACAATACATAAGAATAATATTCTGTCTGGTCGGAAGATTCTGAAAGTTTTCAGAGTAAATTATATAAAAGATAGGCAGACAATCTTATTTACTCGTTCGATTCGGGTTTTTCCCTCGATATTTTCACAAAGAGCAATATTTTTCGTAAGTTTTCAATGATGCGGGCCTCATATTGGTCATGTTGGTTCTACAGATTCATCATGAGTTTCCAAAAAAATGTTCGCAATAATTTTTCAGTGGAAAATTTTTTTATTTGTTTTGAATTTTTGTTTTTTTATTTACATTTTTTAGCAAATAAAATTGATTGCATTATTTTTTACTTTAGTTTATCCTTGTGCTAGCTAACATCATTCTGGGAAACAAAACTTTCTTTGTTATCTTCTATTACTTGTAGAAATTTGGGGTATATGTAGGTACTACATATCCATTATGTACCTAAACACTTTAAAAAACTAATTTCAAAAATTATATTTTTTAAAAGAACCTTAGGAGTGCGGTTTCTATGGTAGCCTTAGTTTGATTTCACCCAAATGGTTTTTGGTTTCGATGGA
The DNA here is from genome assembly GCA_949715475.1 of Microchrysa polita. Taxonomy (NCBI): domain Eukaryota; kingdom Metazoa; phylum Arthropoda; class Insecta; order Diptera; family Stratiomyidae; genus Microchrysa; species Microchrysa polita. The sequence goes on along the minus strand of OX454418.1, from coordinate 28,546,503 downwards.
AAGATATTTGAGTGAAGTTTGGTTAAAATTGGTCCAGAAAGAAAAAAAAAACGGGTGTTTTAGAATAACCCTCTTTTAGGGTGGGGTTTCTAGGGCAGCCCCATGACGAAGTTAGTATACCCTTCGACTTAAGTGTTAGTGAAGGCATTTCTGGATGTTAAGCTGAGTCATATCTCTCTAGTGTGGTAAAGAAAGCCTTTTTTCCGAATAGGTAAATGCCGATGATTTGGCAATAGTGGTGGAAGGTAAAAACAAAAAAAAACTCCTACAAATCATACTCGAATCACGATTCGAAATTATGCAATTTGAAATTATGTATGTTTAATAGAATTTATTTGAAATAGTAAAATATGGCTTACTCAACACAGTACGTTGCCCCACAATGGGTTCTAGAGAGATATCTACGAAATACATACTGCAAAGCGTTGATTAGTATCCGAATAAGTAATGAGTCGTTCGGAAAATCGACCTTTGTATCCTGGCGGTACAAATTTCCTTTGCCTTTCGAACCACTAAATCTTTCCACTATGTATTCTATAGTCCGGATTTTGACAGGCATATTGACTCTCTAATTCGGATGTTTGAGATTTTAAGTGTGTATGTATAATTATATAATTACAGATTTGGTCACGTAATTCCTTATGGCAAATTATATATTGCTGAATAAATTCAAGGAAAATTTGCATTTATGCATTTTTGTGCCACTTATTTATTTGGACTTATTTACTTATTGTAACAGAAAAAAACGATTGTCCGGACTACAATAATTGATTCGGTTTATCGAGTTACGACTGTATTCACCTCAAATAATTTTCAATTTACTCTTCTTCAATTTACATTAACACGTACCCAAGAGCTTCAAGCTTTCTTCTTCGTGTGTCCTGAGCGTTCTTCAATCTTCAATTTAATGCAAGGGATATCTGATAAGCACTCATATAAAAGTAATTAAAAGCAACTTGATTTCACTTATTTATAGTGATGTACTCGTACGTGCTGCTTTTACTCTATATGTATTATGTCCTGCATTGGTTTAGAGAGAGTATGGTCAATATTTTTATATAATTCGTTTGAGCAAAATCGTATTCTATAGAAATGGTATAATTTTTATACCGTTATAATGTATCATAGTTTGCGAAAATTATAGCGTAAAATTTTAATTTTCTATACACCTTTCTTTTTACTTAATACGAAAAATACTCAGCTTCATTAAATTTCACATAAACCAAATATAAACTTTAGCGAAATATCATGATTGACTCCTCTTAAAAAATTCCATGACGATACTTTAATACTTTTAAGGGTAAAGAGAACAAAAAAAAGTATTTTCCATCTGAAATTTTGGTCTTTTTGTGTTGAAACTCGGCGTTCCGAAACTCGCGTTATCTCGAACAGGTGAAAGAATCGAGGATTCCTTGAATTGAATATACGAGTATTTGTATACGACTTAACAGATGCAGTAGTATCGTTAAAGTTGATGACTGATGAGTAAACAGAGCAAGGTACACAAAAAAAACAAAGACGGTCCCAAAATGTAGCCTGTAACTCATAAATCCAGACATGTTCTCTGTATTAATATCTGTTTCTAGTATTTTAAGCTCTGAAAAAATTGCGGAATTTTCTTTCCCAAATTTTCCACTCCCTAAAATCTGCCGGCTCCAGCCTACTAGTACATCCGCCACTACTTTTGTAACAAGTTGTTCGAAAAGTTGTACCACCTAGGGACGTTCATACAAAGTAAAGTTTCAGTTACGATACCAAGTAATTTTGGCAGTGGCGTAACCAGGATCGTCTCTTGGAGGGGGCCAAGACCATCAATATTACTGGGCACTTAAGGCTGCTGTCAAAAGTTGGGTAATGATTGCGATATAAGGTAACGAGTCGTATTCCTCATTCTCACGGACTTGGTGGACTTCATAAATGTCAAAGCAAAAGCGTGTGTATCGGGAGTACTCACTATGCGCCACAAGCAATTCTGTGGTCGTCTCTCCATAAATAACCGCTAAGCCGGATTGGTGTCTATATTTTTATACCCTTCGCTCATAGAGTGAAAGGGTATATTAACTTTGTCATGAAGTTTGTAACGCATTGAAGGAAGCATCTCCGACCATATAAAATATGTATGTATATATATGATCAGCGTGACGAGCTGAGTCGATTGGACGATGTCCGTCTGTCCGTCTGTCTGTCTGTTGCGACGCGTTTTGCTCGGCCAGTTTAAAAGCTATGGAGCTGAAACTTTGTACACATGCTTCTTTGTGTTGCAGGCAGTTTGTATGTTTGAATCGCTGAAATCCGACAAGGGGGTCGTGGGGCTGCCATACAAACCTACCCCCCAAAATTAGGTTCTTCTTAGAAAAACTTTTTTATTTATGCATCAATTTCAATAAAATTTCACACAAATGTGTTTTCATTGCTGACACACAATATATGTAAAAATCGACCAAATCGGACAATGGGGTCGTGGGGCTGCCATACAAACCTAGACCCTCAAATTAGGTTCTTCTAAGAAAAACTTTTTTATTTTTTTCATCGATTTCAATCAATTTTCGCACAAATGTGTTTCAAGTTATATCACAAAACATATGTAAAAATTGACCAAATCAGATCATGTGGTCATGGGGCTGTCATACAAACCTAGCTCCCCAAATTAAGTTCTTCTAAGATTTTTTTTTTATTTATACACCAATTTCAACAAAACTTCACACAAATGTGTTTCTATTGATGACACAAAACATATGTATGAATAGATGGAGTCGGACCATGTGGTCATGGGGCTACCATACAAACCTAGCCCCCCAAATCAAATTTTTCAAAGAAAAAACGTTTTTATTTGCACACCAATTTCAATCAAACCTCAGAAAATTATATTTCTATTGATGCCACATAACAAACGTGGAAATAAATGAAATCGGACTATGGGATCGTGGGGCTGGCATATAAACCCAACCCCAAAATTAGGTTCTTCGAAGAAAAACTTTTTTATGTATCCACCATTTTCAACCAAATCTCATAGAAATGTGTTTTAATTGATGCCACAAACATACGTAAAAATTTATGGAAAGGCCATGCGTTCGTAGGGCTGCCGTACAACCCCCCCCCCCCCCTTTGGTTCTTCTAAGAAACCCACATCCCCCGCTTCTCCCATTAAATCTTCGCCACGGCACTTATGTGAAAATTCAAGGAAAAGCATGGAAGCGGGGAGGACTAAACACAAGTCATAGATACGCCCCAAAAAACTTTTAGCCCGAGGGGAGCGAAGGGTATCCAAATTTCGGCCGCGCCCGAAATTAGCCTCGGTCTCGTTTTAATTTACCGTTTTCATCTTTTTCTATTTCACCTCTCAACGTTTTACGAGTAAGGGCAAGAGGTGGAGCGTGGTATTGAAACAAATAACCCACCACAATTGGAGCAAAATTTGCTAATAGCCGGGTGCATCACAAAAAAAAATATAATTTAGGCACAAGCTTTTCCGGACAGAAGTTGGGCTAATATCGTTCTAATAGTTCTAGGAAAAATAAGGTTATTTTCAGATGAAATGGTCAGTGACTGTATCTCGCAAAGACCCAATTGATTTCTCCAATTTGAATTGCTGCGATGATACGATAAAAGACCGATCAAACCATGATTGTCTTAAGGTAATATTTTTTTTTTTAAAGATTCGAACAGCAATTTAGCTTACTTAGCATATTTTTTGTACAAAATTGACGACTTTTGGAATATCTTTTTCGAAGCGTAAACTATTCCACAATTTCAATTGTAATGAAAAATTCCAAACTTTAGTGTGTATGCCTCACACAACTTTTAAAAGTAAAATATTTAGAACTCGGTAATAATTATTATCGAAGCTGGTGTATTTTTTTTTTTGCTAAAGTCACCTCAAACTTGTGCGTTTAACTTTTGTTTTTTTTTTTACAATGATATTTCTCAATGTACACTGCGCGACAAATGCTTAGGCTCACTCATATTTCCTTCCATGAAGCGGTAAAATAAAACCTTACCAGTTCAAGAAATGTTATTTTTGGAAGTATTAAATATCACAAATAAAATGAATGGACTGAATCCCCACAGGACATTTTCCTTAAATTACAGTAATTGATTTAATTCAAAAAGTCAATTTCCAGTGCGACAATTGCTTAGGTTCAGGGACGATTTTACCGTTTTACATAATGTTTTCGCTGAAAAATATTTCAGAAAAGTATGAAAGAGTATAAATACGAAAAAACAGGAGCATTTTTTAATAGTGTGTATTTTCGCCATTTTTATTTATAATTTCATAAAGCCTTCGAGGCAGGTAATCGTATAAAGAATGCAGCACAGATATCGGTATTTTAGACCAAGCTGTCTTAATTCCATGAATTAACTCTTCTTTAGAGTCGTATTGTTTACCACTACTGTAAACCTCCCGAACAAGCCACCCCCAAATGTTTAATGCCAGGGGAGATGGGCACCCAGTCTAACAAAGCCACATTTTTCTCCTCAATAAGCGATTTAACCACCTTCGCTGTATGAATTGGGGCAAGATCATGTTGCAATATCCAAGGATCGCCTCCGTACATGACATTTATCACAGGGATTTCCTCTTCTAAGAGCTGTTTATAAGATGAACTGGTTTGGTAACCTCGTAGAATGACCAAGTCGATAGTTCCATGATATGATATGGCTCCCCATACAATAACGGAACCTATTCGGAAGTGATGGCGTGACAGGTACATAGGGTCCTTCCTATATAATCATGATAGTAGGAGAACCCATCTGGACCGTCCACACAAAGCCGTTTTCCATCCGTAAATATTACCTGCCTCCATTGTGATGTCCAGTTCATGAATCTTGAGGCGAATTCCAGGCGCTGTAGGCGATGTTGCGGGGTTAAGGCTATTTTTTTCTTTAATCGTAAACGTTTTAAGCAAGATGAAGATCTAAGAACTCGTTGGATGGTCCTTACACTTGCTGATAACACCAAAATCTCCCCAAGCTTACGCGCAGTAAAGGGCGAGTTCGAGGCTTCTCTTAAGAGACTTCGCCTTGATGCACCGGAAATCGCTTTTTTTTCTGCCTCCTGCGTATCGTCGGCCATAATTTCCACTATCTCGTATAAAATTATTAACAAGGTTCAAGCTCCGCTGAATCCGTATTGCAATTTGTCGGTTTGAATATCCTTCTTGCTTTAGTATGGAAATTGTCGCCTTTTCCTCGGCAGAAAATTGATTTCCTTTTGACATTATCCACTATACGACTCACAGAGTATAACGCGAAAAAAAATGTTTCCACAAACACTTCTCACCAGGACGAGATAACTCTTTAAAGTAAGTGAACCTATACAATTGTCGCAGTGGAAATTGCGATTTTCATTTTAAAAAATTCCGTTAGCTATGCGAGTTGCTTAATAGAAATGTAATATTTATTAAAATAACCGTTAGTTGAGAGAGCATTATTTAAAAATTATTTCCGATCAGAGTACATAGAAATTATATAATTTTAAAGGAAAATATCCATGAACCTAAGCATTTGTCGCGCAGTGTATGTATTTCTCTTTTTCTTCCGATTCTATACAGAGTAGGGGGAGTCCGGGAGAGTTGACCATATTGGAGACTTGAACCAGTTGTGTTTATTTGGAATCTAACGATTAGAGGTTGATTTTTTGTCAGAAGGTGACCTATTCTAGGTCTAGCCCGCATCTGAATACCATATCCAAATGTCGGACACTTGTCTGTTTCGGAAAATAAACGGGAAAATATATTTTTCATGACAAAAAGTGAAAAATTAATTTTTCAAATAATTCTATTTTCTTTTAATCGATAAAAAGTCAATACATTTGTTTTAGTGCAGACATCTTCTTAATTAAGTATTTAATCAGAATATAAAGAGTTTTCCTACTTTGGTGAGTCGTGGTCCAGCTCAGAGCATTTTTACCCAAAAAAGCGCCAACCGGGAGACTTGAACCATTAAGAAACTGACAGATATATGGTTCAAGACTCCCGCCCTTAAAATATATGTAATTTCAGCTAATGTTTGGAAAATGTTTCGAAAATCTATTCAGGAGTATGCATTCAGTATACATTCCCCGCCAGTTGGGGAGACTTGAGACATTTTGAGGATTTTGAATAAGGAGATCTGTGTCATACACTATTAATTTTTATCAATAAATACCAATCAAATTTTAAAGGTAACTTCACACACTATGTAATAAAAAATAAATGGCATCAATTTATCCAATGGATAACTTTTTATCCGCGATGAAGCAAAAAGTGGGTCAACTCTCTCGGACTCCTCCTACTTGTCGAATCGTCGGGGTAATTTAATAAGGAGGTTATAGTTGTAACATAAGGACAAAAGGCTCCCCTACACCTACATCCGGTAAGAAGCGATCTAAAAACTAAAAACTGTGAGTTTAATTAAACACAAAGACTCAATTTTGTTATTATCAAAACAATAATTCTTCTACAAACTTTTGTCAGAGGAATGAACGCAGAAATATGAAGCACGTGCTCACCATCTATATTTTACATTTTAAACACTTCATTTCATTCATGGTCATCGGAAGCATGCATACATTATGTAAATAATAAAGGTTACTTGAGTCCTAAATTATCAACGCAAACGCAACTTGTCCATGAGTCACAAATTGATGGATTTCAAGATGTATGCAGAACACTAGATAAGTCAACAACTCAACCAAACCAATCGCAAACTTTTCTTATCGATCTTGATCAATCTATCAAATACGTTTAAAAATTTGTGTAAAATATTTATCCATTTAACTAACACACTCTCACTGTTTCTCTCGCGTTAATCTACAGCTCCAAAAAATTGCATCATAATATTTATAGTGACCGAAACACGATTGAATTCATGGTTAAGGTTCATTGTCTGACTGCGACTTGACTCGTTCATTTAGCCGCATTTGAGCGCAGCTAAATATCAATTTGGATTCAAATCCATTTAGTAATGCTGCCTCAATATTGTATGGTAAGCCTCTTTGAATAAATTATTATTTAAGTAATTACCATCTTCGCTCTAAACGCACTTCAGTCAATTTGTAAGAAAATTGTATAAATTTAATTTTGATTATTTCTTCTTTTTCTACACCGTGTATTTCGGACAATAATAAATTTATTGGGGCATTTCAAAGATTTTCCAAATTTCTTGATTAGTTTTTATGGTTAAAGCTGCTTTTTTTTCTACAGCGTTTTGATGTGTAATGATTATATTAATTATAATTTGAATTTTGTGTATATCTGAATCATAGTGTGAGATAATGTATTATCGGAAAGACCTTGACTCCATACAATTCATAATACATTTTATTGGACGCACTGAGCCAAATTTTCCGGAGATTGATTAAAGAGTTGCGATGCGTTAATACGTATACGCGGTTTTGTTATTATATTATTAGGAAATGCATTTACACATGTTTACATGTTCAGTTTTTTGAAATATATGTTTGTATGACGATTAGGATTCCGTAGTTAGTTTTTGGTCGTTAGAAAGAAAATACGAATTTGAAGAATATATTAATCATAATTTGTTAATTCAATTATTGGGTTTTGTGGTTGGCCAATATTTTTCGTCGTTTTTCGTCCTAGCTTTAACACAAAAAGAGAAGGATACGAAGTGCGGAACCCTGAGGAACACCAAAGGATGGGTGTGGAATAGATAGGTTAATATCTAAGGCTTGGCATAACATATAAAAGAGAGAAAGAGAGCCAAGATACTACGTGGACGAATGATTTAGAAGCCTATTCAACAGCGCCCGCTCTAGCACTTACGCCGCTCCGAGCAAGAGGACAAATTGCCGCCCTTAGGTACTGTACCAGGCAGATTGATAGTAGGTAGTATGGATGGATGTCGTGCTCTGTGGCCGTGATCGTTCGGTCGCCACTCTGTGAAATAGACACTCATAGAGAAACGAGTTTCCAAACTCGGCACGACTCGTCGCAAGTTTATTACATATTCAGAAGAAGATGATAAGAAATATTCTTATCGTGATAATAAACTAACAATGCGACTAGGAAGTGGTATGGATGACAACCATATCACACTCCGAATTCAGTTGTCTTTGTAACGTTTATGACTACACACGGTAGTCATCAACGCACCATGCTCCCCTAGGAGTTACGGTAATCAAGAGAGAGAGAGAGAGAGCGTATGGATGGACTTGATTTTGGTAGAATCGATTTGATGTAGATAGATTTTTTCCGCTTTTATCGAGTGCTTGTGGCAGCGTTGGTTGTTGCTCCGAAACGATTTACGTAGTGAAACCAGCTGACGTAAACCCAAGCCACCTTGTTGGTAGTTTGTCCTCCAATGCTAGATCAATCAATGCAATCGGAACCAACTGAAGAAATACATCCACGCGATGTTTTGGCGAATTAAAGTTAAATTATGCTGCGAAAAGTCGATGGAAATTATAGAAAATGACTCCAAAAAATAAATGATTCAACTAATGCCTTTTGGCATAACATTTCTGACAGAAGAGTCTGTTTAAAATGCCTTTATGAGCTCAGCACTTATGGGATTTCCTATTTTTGCCAGCTTAATATTTATTTAGTGGATGTGCTCCCCTGTTACTCAACAGAATAAATTAAAACTTTAGTTCTTATCTTACGGAAATGAAATCGCATCTAAACGAAACAATAAAAGTACTTGCTATAGCTAAGCATATAATTTCGTCCTCTATTTAAAAATTAGGTTCCCTTTGACTAAAGTTCGGGATCATTCAAGCTTCTTTCTTCTGGTGAAAAGGAGAGGAACTAAATGTTCAATTGGAGGACGAAATTAGCACACACGAGTAATTCTCCAATTAATATCTTGTTTAAAGAATAACTTAATTAGCACATAACTGAGTGTCCCACTTTGCTTTTCGAATGTAGGGCGGGTGCTAGCATCACATACATAAAAATTACGCTGCTCTTAGTTAGCATTTTAGGATTCTAAATGCAGCACTTCGTATCAATTGTGGGATCTTCATATAGCGTTACATGGAATATGCATCTACAAAACACAACGTTAACCTTAATAAACACGTTTCTAACCAGTATTCTCCATTTTATTTTGCCCCTTTTTATTTCATCTGCAGAAAGGAAACAGTAAATCAAAGTTAATATTGATTTTATTTTCTTTCGTTTTTTTTATTCAAGTGCTAGCCAAAAATCCGCCCCTAAAATTTGGCGCCCTGGGCGACCGCCTGGCTTGCCCCCATTAAGGTCCATCTAGATTGATCACCAAATGGCTGCGCGTCCAAAAACTGGCATCACGAACAGCTGGCTGGTTGATACTTAGCATCTACACTAGCAACCGAATAGAGACAGAAAATCACATAACCAAAAATTTATTTTGGTGATTTTTTTAGATTTAATTATCAAAATCGGACTCTGCGCGTTTGATTTATTACACGGCCATTCAAGAATTATTCATTTTCACACAAAAGAACGAAAAAAGTTGCAAAATTGTCACTTTGAATTTGACAAGCGGTTGTCAAAGCGGTTGGTTGAGTTGCCATATTGAATATCAAAACTGGACGCACACCCAAATGGCGATCAGTTTGGATGGAATGACAACAGCCATTTGTTTGCACGTGACATTTGGCGTTCAATCGAGATGGACCTTTAGAGCGGGCGCTGTTATTCAATAAAAATACAGAATGTCTCACGCTATTTAAATTAAAGATAACTGGTATGTAGTAAATTGTCTTGCATTTTACCGGACATAGCATCCAAAACGCAACGTGTTACACTACACACTCTTGTTATAAATCACATAAAATGCTTAAATACTGTTATACAAAACGAAGAAAATTGTGAGCGAAATATTAATTAAAATAAATCAAATCCATAATTATACAGCGAGTGTTCGGCAACTGCCGCATAAACGCACCGGATTGTGATTTCTCATATGATTTCCAGCAAAAAAGTTGTACGGAACATACCCTCTTAGCTTAACCCGTTAGCTGCCACAGGCATTTGAAGATTTTTGAAAAAATCGTTTTCTTGCACGACTTAAAGCTCCAAAGCTAGACCAGCTAGAATAGTGGAACAAAATAATTATTACAGATAAGAAATATACCTATAAAGTAAAACTAACCACACTGAAATCTGATAAGAGGTTTGGTTTATATACGTAAAATTTTTGTGAGTTGACCCAAAAGCAATCTATTTATTCATCTCAATTTTCTCGAACTTCTGCCAAGGGGTGCTTGTACGATTCTTTTACAAATTGACGCATAGTCTTACGATCATGTTTTTCTTACATCATTTTATGCTAGCTCTATTATTTTTAACAGTTTTTATACGTTAACTGTAGAAAACTAGGGTTAATTTTAGCTAGAATTCAATACAATTCAATTCACACTGCTCCTAAAGATCTGCAAATTTCAAAATCTATTCAAAGTACATTTATGTATGTCGAAATCGAGCCAAAATTAACCCTAGTTTTTTGCACTTAAGGCATTAAAACTGTTAGAACTAACGAAGCTAGAATAAAATGATGTAAGAAAGAAATGATCGTTAGACTATGCGCCAATTTTTGAAAGAATCGTACGAGCACCTCACTTTGGCAGAAGTTGGAGAAAATTGAGATGGAAAAACATATTGTTTTTGAATCAAATCACAAAAATTTGACTTTGAAGTTCTGTAAAAACCAAACCTCTTATCCGATTTTAGTGCCGTTAATTTTATTTTTTAGGTAAATTTGTCGGCTGTAATAATCATTTTATTTTCCTATTCTGGCTAGTCTAGCCTTTGAGATATTGAAGATTTAGTCGTACAAGAAAATGATTTTTTCAAAAATCTTCAAATGCCTGTGACAGCTAAAGGGTTAAGCTAAGGTGGTATGTACCTTACAACTTGTTTGCTAGAAATCACATGAGGAATCACAATCCGGTGCATGCGGCAGTTTCCGGACACCCTGTATGGTTTGCGCTTAGAAACTATTTGTACTACGCAATATCCATGTGAATATCGTCGCTATAAAACAAAACCGGCATATCTGCAAAATCCATATTTTACACCAGAGGGTTTTGAAGTTTTTGAAAACGGTATTTTAATATAAACGTCCGTTCGATGCACCACAAAGTCACACAAAATTGGATTAAGTTTATATGCATACTGTTATTATTGAAGTAGTAGTTACAAATAAATTAAAAAATGCTTAATTTAGAAGACATCTGCAGATATGCCAGTTTGGTTTTAAAATCAGAGCAGTTATGCCAGTTTGATTTAAAAACACTGGGCACTGTTTGCACTGTCGCACAGTATTCTATAAGGAATATTGTAAGATAATTCGGTTTTGCTTACAATTATGAACGGTTTTTCTTCGGAAATTTTTGAAGCGATTAGCGTATTGCGCGATAGATCTGTCTATTACTAAATTGAAGGGCAATTTGCGCCAAAATGATGTATTTTTATAGTTGAAATAGATTACATGCGTCAGCATCAGCAACATCGGCAGAATTTCATAGCTGACAAATATGCTGAATGCCAAGTCTTCTGCTCAACATTTTTGTCAGCAATATAAAATGCATTGGGCTTGACGTTTCGCGATGCCGATGCTTCTGCTGACGCGTCTAATCTATTTCAAGCATTACCTACTCAACTATACAATGTGCCGGTATGACAGAAAAATAGAGAGAAAAAAACCATTTTTTTTTATAAAAAAAAACTCAAAAACGAAATTTTTGCATTTATGCCGGTTTTGTTTTACAGCGACGATATGTATTGTTGCAATTATTTTACAGACGGACAGGTATATTGTACATTAATTTTAATAAACGATATCCGCGTATCTATCGCACTGTGTCTGTACTACATAGACATACTACATACTACGCACCACTTTCAGTCAAAACAAAAATGATAACAAGCAAACAAAACACATATAGAAAGAAACGACGGATTTGGCGAGTCTATTGATTTATCGTTATTTTAGAAGAGATACATTTAAACACACTCGTAAACGTGCACTGTGTGTTATGAAAACTCATGGAAAAGCGTGCTTTTCTTTAGTAGTGTACGGAAAATTTGCGCAGTTGAACCGAAAATCTAATACATACTCGTTTACACGTTTCCCTATTGGCACAGATCCAAACAAACAACACGCAAACATTTTGCAACAAAGACTCGAAGAAGCTCATCACGATTAGAAAGATGCGCATTTATGTGTTTTATTATTATTAACATATATTTTTTATATAGTTTTGGGTATGGTGTATCTTTAACATTTCCGTGCATCCATCTGCGGTTAATTCGTTATCTTGTTTTATGGGTGATTTTATTTGTTTGTATCTCTTGATTTATCTCAAATCTGATGTGTGATTTACTTATCGATTTACTTATGACTGCATACTATTAATATTTAATTATATTATGTTTATATATAGGTATGTAATTAAGATTAGTTTTAGTGTTTACTTGGTTTACTTACAGATTCTCTTAGACACACTAGTTTTAAAAAGAGCACATTCAAGTTCGTTTTTACAAGCAAATACATATAACTAGCAAACAAATGGAAGATGCAGTATTACGGTATTACGGCAGTTTCAAAAACAAGTTTACGTGAAGGTTATAGTAAATTGAAGTAAAGATTTTTGATTTCTTCTGGACATGGTCAATACATATAGATGAATGGTAAATATTTCGAGGTTTTGGTTTCACTGTTTTTTTAGTCTTTTTTTTTATAAATGCAAGTAATAAACTAGATTTGTCTAATTTTGATTGGCGAGAAATTAAAATTAAAATAGATCGGCCTAATTGAATATGCTAATCCCTCTGAAAAGCATCCAAACTGACGCGCACCTTGACATCGAGTTCAAGTCGATCTGTTGCTGTTCTGCTGTGCTATCCACGCCACGAATGAAACATTTGAATTTTTATTTTTAATTTAATTTAATATTTGTTTTTTTTTTTAATACGTATCACTTGTTATCTTCATCTGGGAATATTCTACCATAGCAATCATTTCTTAGGCGCGCCGCAAATTGACTCCACGCGATGCAATAGCAAGTTTTAGCGACCCTCAATCCATCCAGAGAAGGGTTTCCATTTTTGAAAAAAAAAAGATCAGTAAAATGGATCCAATTCTATAAAAGTATACAAATAATGTAGAAAGGCATAAGTTTTTTGGACCTAAGTCTGGTGGTAATAAAATTGAATTAGCTTTCTGCAGATATGTGCCTAAACCGCAGGCCGAGCGACGCAACGCCATGGAGCGGTATAAATACCGAGGCAAGGAAGAAGAAGAAGAAGGTCATGTTCTTTCTGCACTTTACTTTAATTAAAAGATAATATGGCAACTAATCACTAGATTGGTGGCTCGATTTTTCAAAGTAATACACATATGTGTGGAGATATTTATTATTCAAAAAGGGTTATTCAAAGTACTCGTAGCATAAGTTACCCTCACACACCAACTCGCAAAAATTCGTATGCCTGTGCCGTTTTACTTTAGAATTAAAAAATGTAGCAAGAGCATTAAGAGTTTCTAGGCTTCTAACTTGACGTTATGTCAGCATCACCTTCATCAAGTAAATATGAATGGGAACGTAAAATTCTAAACACATTCGCAACATTAAGCGCTCCTTTTCTGCTCGTTTCTACAGAATGGAGATTGACACTTTTTTATATATGCATAATTTTGTGTAAATTAGGTACGGATTTTTTTAACCATTAAAAAATTTGCTCTAGCATGAAATTATGCAGGCGAAACTTCTATGCCAGGTGATTCTCTAAGTCTTCTTTCTGCAGTTGCATACTATGGGCATCCTGGAAAGTTCTCTTCAAATTCATAATTAGCTGACTTCCAGTCCTTCTCCGTTTAAAAATTAAATTCGACAATTCTGCTCTAGGACATCAAATTGAATGCGCATATAATCAGCACACAAATACGTCAGCCTAAGGTTCGGATTCTTTGAATTTGAGAACACACAGGTTTAGTTAGGCTGCAATGCATTTCAAAGGATTTTTAGAAATTTGCATAGCTGCCCTTGTTGGAGTTGTGCTATGGATCGGGTGCGTTTCAATATACGGTGATCAGTGTTTCACATCCTGCACTTTTTTCCGCAATATTTTAAAATCTACCAACTACCACTAAATATTCCAAACCTACCAAAATCTACCACGAAAGGAAACATATTAGACGCGTTGAATGCTGTCGAAGAAAGCAGCACAATGCATTTTAAATTGCTGGCATATTTTTTACTGTTACTGCTGAACAACAGCAGCAAACTTGTCAGCCATTTAAAATGCATTGTGAAAGTTTTCCGTCTCAGATTAGTCTTTCTAAATTAAAATGTTAAAACCATGTTTCCGGCACTTTTTTACAGTTACAGTAACGTGTGTACATCAATATTAAATTGAATTTAGCAGTTGGTCATCCTAGAAGCACTGAGATGTGGCTTGTTTTCAATACTAGGGGCTAAAACCGCCTAAACTATGGAGGAAAAAAAGCTTCCTTTCCTATTTTTTTCGCTTTTTGACAATCTCTGGGGAAAATGGTCAATGATATCCTGAATAGTTCCAGAATCGTACGTGAGTTGGATATAATCAGGAGTAAATATTCAAGCACTTATAGGTGCCTATATTATCATTAAAGGACGAACGCAAGTCGTCACAAATATTAGAGAATTTTAGCATGTCGTAGAAAATAGTAACACAGTTTGACACTCCATGGGAAAATTCGCTTGCCTTCCATATACGAAACAGTATATCACAATTTTGCATGTCCCAAGTAGGCATGGGTGTACTTCCGAATATTCGATGTTCTGTAAACAGTAGAAATTGACGAAATTATTTGTCGTGATTATAGCCCCATGCCTACTTGGGACCTGCAAAATTATGATAAACTGTTTCGTATACTGTAGGCAAGCGAACTTTCCCATAGAATGTCAAACTATGTCGTACTATTTTCTACGACATGCTAAAACTCTCTATTAATCATTGCTGTAGATTTTAATGACCTAAGTCTGAAGCAATGCATTTCTTTGTAGATTACATAAAAATTTAAATTTTTTTTTTGAGCATAAGATGAAACATTCTTACCTGATTTTCAGAAACATTTTTGTGCAAGAAAAGAAGATGACAAACGCGGAGGTCTGAAGTGATTTTTACAAAAAAAATCTTTCAAAATGCATTAAGGCCTCACACAAAAAACCGCCTGTTTCAATGATACAATTTCGACAGAGCGCTAAATACTATTTTACAGCTAAAACCTGTGTGAGACATTTCGTTTGAAAAT
Source organism: Microchrysa polita (assembly GCA_949715475.1). Taxonomy (NCBI): domain Eukaryota; kingdom Metazoa; phylum Arthropoda; class Insecta; order Diptera; family Stratiomyidae; genus Microchrysa; species Microchrysa polita. Next base: position 28,531,278 of record OX454418.1, on the reverse strand, counting down.
TTGAATTTTGCATTCTAATTGAAACTGTGAAAGTATGTTAATTCATTCTAGTGATTTATATAAAAAGGAGCCATCGATAAAACATATTTCTGTACAAAATTATGTAAAAATATGTAAAGCCAAGTTTTTGTGCAAATATTCTCTTTCCATTTCTAGTATACAAAATGAAGGGGGTAAAAGTGTTATATCCTTCTATATTTTTCGGAACATAATTAGCCACCATCACAGCAATTCACATCCAAAATTAAATGTTTTTATCTTTGGATATAGTCAACTCCCACTGTCTACTTCACCTGAGAAAATTAAGTTCTCTGACGCCATATTAGATCATTAGAACGACATTAATTCAACTTCAGTCCAAATGCTGCTTATGCCTAAATTCCTTTTTTTTTCACGTGAATCGCCGGCCATTCGTAAAAAATATTCTCTAATTGCGATAGGACATTTATTTCTATTCCACAATACTCAGCAGCACCACTGGACCTTACTTGTGATTAATCGCTCTAACACTTGGGTTTCACAGAAAATAAGCGTGAACGCAATTGAACGCCTTGAACACCACCGTATAGCGTCATTGCTAGAAAATACCATTATCACTCAACCTGGCGAAGCAAACTGAAATGTTCAGTAACAACAATGGTCTTAGCCCCCTTCAGGACAAGATCCTAGTTGCGTCACTGATGCTATGTATCCATTGAATCAACGCGCTGCCGGCTGATTTCTGTGTGGGTCTCACGTAAAGTAGAACATTTTTCGAAGATGTCAGATCTACTTTGAATTTCATTATTGCAGTCAGTCCCATTACCTCCAATTTATTCTAGTTCGACTGTAAAAAAAAACAAAAACCGCAGCCGCAGTCATTCAGTTTCAACTGCTCAATTAAGTGTTAAAATGTCTCAAGCGTTCCCAAACTTTATTATTTCTAACTACTACTAGGGAGAGCCCTAGTCCTTATGGCAATTGGGCAATGTTCCTCAACCCATTTCAAACTGGGCTTTTCTAGCCTTTGTCGACTTTGTAAAAGTATTTATCCAGCCTCAGGCGAGGTTTTCGTAAAACTAGTTTTGTTCTTACGAGGGTCACTAAAAAAGTTTCTAGAAAACAGATGAAAACGATTTTATTTATTTTCAAAAATGGCTTTATTGTTTTTCAAAATATTCGCCATGAGCATTTATACACTTAGCATGCGCTCAAACCAATTTTTGAAGCATTTTTTCCACTTCGATGGAGACACCTCCAAAACATGGGTTCTGAACGCTTTAACTGCTGCTTCGGGCGAAGAAAACCGTTCACCACGTAATTTATTTTTAATAAATGGGAACAAAAAAAAATCATTCGGTGTCAAGTCAGGGCTGTATGGCGGATGACCTGATAATTCAATGTTTTGACCGGTTAAATAGGCGCTAGTTTGAACCAATGAAGAAGAAAAAGAAGGAAACGAAATATCTGAAAATAAAGGGGACAATTTGATTTTTTTTATAGCTAGCAGTGGCGTAGGAAATTTAGTGTTTGGGGCTGGTATGGTTTAATACTTTTTGGCTTTTTCATTGGTTGGAGTATTCAACCGCAATGCACTGGAATACACAGTATTTACAATATTGTATTTAAACGAATTTATACCACGCAACGCTTTGCAATCCCATTTAAATGTACTTTTTGCAATAGTGTAAATTGTGATGCTGTTGGTATAAACTTATGCAACAGGAACGTTGTTGATTAATTAATTTCAAGCATCTATTAATTTTGAAATTTCGTACTCATTGACCCCATTTTTCCAACGCCCCTACTACGAACTTACAGCACTAAGCTGCGCATGTGCATGATTTTGTTTACAATTAATTTTCCATATAAAATTCGTATGAGAAATGTCATCTTGTAGCTTCGATCAAGTTACCATAGAAAATATTTTGGTCCTGAAAAAAAGTCGCATATCCAGTGTATTTTGCGGTTATTTGCATTTCCTTTTTAGATTTTCTTATTCATTGGTTTGAACTGATGTGTGGGAGCTCGCATTGTCATGATGAAGAATGTGTCTTCTTTTCTTGTTCGTTTTGCGAAGCAAATGGTCGAGTACCACTCGAAGTTGACCGATGTTACTCAAGTGAAACAATGGCCACAGGGTCGATTCGTCCGAAGAAACAGAAGAAACGGACGAGATGGTGCTTCATCCCCAAATGCAAAATGAAGCCGATCGAATCACTGTTCTTGTGATAATCTAACTTTGAAATCGTAGAAAATCGTTGGACGAAAATTTTCACGTGTTAATTCCATTTTTTGCTAAATTAACTTTTTTAACTTACTGTAACCGTCACGAGTATCACTTGTCATCAAAGTGTTCTGAGCGGTATATGCTAAACTAGGTCAAACTTTCTGATGGAAATAACATATGTATTTGACGAAAACGCACTAGAACATGCCTAATCTAAAAACGTTTTTATTAGCCTACGTATTCTACTAAACAGCTGAACTTCGTACAAAAGGCACTCGAGGATCCTCAGTTTGTTCTTTGTGAAGATGTTGCTTTCCCTGAATGGAGTGACATTTAACTACTTTGCAGAGCAGTAGACAATTAACGTTTCCTCTAGCATAATTTTGTAAAATTTTCAAGTAAAGTTTTCAAATCAGAGCCCTAATCTTTTTTCAAAGTTAATGTCATTCCAGGCAAAATTCAGGAATTTGAGTCCTTCAAATCCAAATTTCCTCAAAATATTGCAGATGATTAAAAAATCTATAATGTTGTAGTATACTGGGGAATGGAATAAATATTGCTTTGTAATTTGTAGATTTAAGTCAGTGGTTTCCAACTCGTAGATGTATACGTACCACTTAGGCTCGAAAGAAATTGCTACGGACCACTTAGTTCCGAGGATGGATTAAAAAGTTTCCAGAATGGTTTTCTTATCCATTTAGTTGTGCTCAGATTTTTGTAGTTGTTTTTTTTTTCGGGTCGACGCAATTTTCCCAGTGGTACTGCAAGCTTTTTTAGACTCTTCTATATCATCCAACATCATACGGTACAAGAACTATTTGGCGACCACTTCCATATTTGTAACCGTCTTTGCCACACACTGTGTATGGTTAATTCTTGATACTCTCGCTTCACAAAACTTTGCCAAACTGTTACACGCACGGCGTCATTTTAAATCTTAGTAAATTTCGTTGTTGGTTTACAAACTATGTATTTGGAAAATCAAGAGACGCGAAAGCGTATCGCCCGCCAAAGGAAAAAAAACGAAAGCGAACAAGTCTATGATTACCGGAGAAAACTTGTTTTTTAGTTTGACAGGGCTACAGCCTTCCAGGCAACATCCCCCAAAAATTTTTGTTTACCAAAATATTCCACATAGTGCCTTTCCAAAAAAATCTTCGATCGTCACAATAGCGGGTAGGATATATGCAATATACGGTGAAATTTTCACCCTCACAGACTTAAGCGAGTAACCCAATTTCAGACTGGAGTCTACAGTTGCAGAAAGACTTGCTTCTACTGTCTCTCCTCGTGATAGGATTTTTATGAAATTTGGAATGAATGATCCTCTGGTGGTCCTTCTAAAGAATCAATGTCTTCTATTTAGATAAGTGGATGGAATAACGGTAAAATAATAGGTAAAGTTATCAAAAGATTTCCAAGATTTCCAATCGGCTCATTGCATTGACAATTTTTTAAAACACACTGCGACATTGGGACACGGGGACATTGGGACACTAGAATATTGGGACACTGGGAGACTAGGATCCTGGGGCAGTGGGATATTAGGAAATTGGGACATTAGGGTCTTGGGACATAAGGACATTAAGACATTGGGGCATTAGGCACACTGGGGAAACTGGGACGTGGGGACATCGGGATATTGAGACATTGGGACATCGGGATATTGGGGCATTGGGACATTGGGATATTGGGACATTAGGACACTGGGAGACTGGGACATTGGGGCACTGGGATATTAGGGTATTGGGACATTATTCTGGCCATGGGACAATCGGACATTGGGACATTGGAAAACTGCTACATTGGGCCACTGAGACATCGGGACATTGTGATATTGGGACATCATGATATTGGGACATTGGGGCACTGGGATATTAGAACATTGGGACATTAGGGTCATTAGGACATTGGGACATTAGCACATTAGCATATTAGGACTTTCGGATATTGGGACATTAGGAACGCTGGGGAAACTGCGACGTGGGGACATTGGGCCACTGGAACATCGCGATAGTGGGACATTTAAACTTCTCCGGCATTTACACCTAAAACGAAATTACATCCAGCATTTACACCTAAAACAAAATTACTTATGAGCGGCGGATCGGAGTGATATGTATTCTTTTTGCGGCAGATGCATTTTTCTTTGGAGGGGTAACTTTTACAACTTTGTTGTTTTTGGTCAGATAAACCTGAAAATGTGGTGAAAATATCAAAAGGCACCCTAAGCTCCTCGTTGAATATTTACGAAAAGCCAGGGCTTTCTAACGGAAAAACTCTCATCTGATTCAAAGGAAAACCTGCTGTAATTTCGAAATTTTTTAATCGAAGGATTGTCTTTCATTGACTCCATATTCTGCTAAATAACGAGACATTGCTTAGTGAGAATCAAAGGTTTGATTTATTCTCAGAAGAATATTCAATTTTTACAAGAATAGTCACTAGTTTTCTCCGTGGACCACCTCTAAGGCTCTCACGGACCACCTCCGGTCCGAGAACCACTAGTTAGGAAACAGTGATTTAAATGGATCTCAAAATTATAGTCGATACGGGTTTTTGCTTAATCGTTGCCCGAAAAACGGAGTAACCCGTATTGGTATTGCCTGTGAGTTATTATCGATCTCAAATAATTTTCATTTCAAAATGCTAGTATTAAAATTTTCTGTAGGACATCACGCTTACATCTTCATGTTTTCAACGTCTCGAACTTATTATCATCCGTCCGCACACATTGAATCCTTTAAAATCAAATCACTTACCAAGTTTACTGTTTTCTTTCGCATCCTCACAACGTCCCACAACTCGTATCACTCCATCGCCAGCAATCCTCGGAATCAACATCGTTCCGCCCATCCTTGCAATAATTGGCGGTATACCATTTGAATCGTCGCCATTTCCACCGTTGTTATTATTATTTCCATTGTTGTTATTATTGTTGTTGTTATCGTTATTACGATTGGTAATATCATTACCAAATGATGAATGTGGCGGCCTCATTTTGCTTTCACTGTATGTACCCCGCTAGCACTGCAGTAACGTCTATTTTTTCCCCGTATATCTGTTTTTTTCTGTATCTTTTATCTGACTATCGTTAATCTTACACTATATTAGCTTACACTTTTGATTGTAACACTCTGCGCGCAATTTTCTTTGTTTTTCCGCTATTATTAATGCTTGTGCATTTGTTGCTACTGTTCACCGTATTTTGTGCGTATTCGTATTTTAAACTCTTTGTTCACAAAAAGCACACACTAGCACTTTTATTTCTACTTTTTGAAATATCCGTTGCGAATATCCTTGATCTCAGCTTCACTACACCAAAATATAATTCTCGCCTCGAATCCAGTAATTATTATCCTTTAACTGATGGGATAAAATTTATCAGGATCCACTCGACGGGATCTATATGGGTCTTCCTTTAGAAAAAGCACCAACAAACACAGCGTGTGTTAAAAAACGCGTAATCGCGTGTCTAATTTACTATCTTTCTAGCCTGACTTCCGTTGACCAAATGGTTTTAAAACGATCGCAAACAGCTGATTTTATACTAGGCGCGAAGAAAGAGATGCAACGAAAACAAAAACAATATTTTTTCTCAAAAGTTGAAATCATATGAAATTTAAAGATATATTATAACCACAAGATCTTATTATATGTGTTGAGTGTATATAGCAAAATTTGTTTAGTATTGGTTCGACTGGGATTTTGGAACAAATCAAAGCTTTTAATGAGAGTGCAATGCACACTGTACTCGACAAAGCACCCCTTCAATTGAGTATAGTGTACTCATTATACAGTTATGTATTGTAAAACCAGATTGTCTAGTATCTTATCTATGTACTATGCCAGCTGATTGCGTCGAACAGCTGTTTTGACCACACAGATATGTACTACTGCGCGCATACATGCGGTCGCACAAACAAACGTGAGAAACCGCGGAAAACATCGCGAACGATCAAAACACATTTATTCGAGCTTTTTTTATTTCTATTGCTTTTGTGTGCTCAGACTTGTTTAGATTAGATTTGAGATAGACGTAGGAAATACATAGTGCGCAGCAAGCTATTTCGCTGTACACACTATTGCATACACACAAAACGATACTTTGCTCTCAAAATGCATAATTATTATAATTTTCCTTCCAGATTTGTCTCAGTTTGCTGTACACATCGGTTGTCTTGGAGAGTTGCCAGACTGAACAATTATTATTAATTTTATTTCTAAACATAGGCAGCGGTAAATAGGCTAATTAAGGTACATTGCACAGTTTGCAATTAATAGTTTTACTCCAACTATGTACGAATAAATACATAAATGACGTCTTTTAATATTAATAACAATAATTATTATTAATTTTATGCACCTGAAACTAGTACGCAAAATTTATTTTTTGCGTATAAAGACGTAGACGAGTATGTGTTTATTAAATAGTAAAAAAAAAATATTAAACTGAGAATAATATAATATCTAAAAATACCTTATAAACTTGCTCTTTCCCGAACATATTTTCTTTATCTCTTTGTGTGGAAAATTTTCAATTCAATGGCATATTTGTGCTTTTATTATTTTGTTCCTCAATTTAATAGACCAATGTCCTAATTGTGAAAATATTGACCTTATTTTTTAGAATTCTTATTTTAACAAGATGGATATGAATAGACATTTTATTCATAGACTGTGGCTATGGAAAACAAGAAGAGTTGATTATTCTTTAGTTTTTTTTGTACTTTGGTCAAGGCCGGTTGGAGCGTTCAATGTCCGCTCAATTTATAAGTTGTTGTAATAACCTACTTCATTTATGTTTTTCAGTTCGTTTTAAGTCCTTTTATCTTCAGTTGTATAGAGTACACTGATTGTAGGACAAGTTCAGTAGTAATGAGAATAAAAAAATAAAAAAAATAAACAATGTATACTATGATCATTCAGAAAAGCTTAACGGCTAGATCACCTCAGCACTGGCGTCCTTGAGAGCGTTTTTCCCCCTTCAAAGTTTTCAGCTGTTTTCAGTATCCAAGAAAACGCCGCCACCGGTGCCATAATCAAATCGGTCCTTTTATTAGTGCCGGCTGCCCAGTCGAAATTACGATTGTTTTAGGTATGTAATTGAAGAGCATTGGACGTACGTATTTTGCGCGAATGGTATGCTATGAATATTTGCATCAACCTGGGGATCGATTGATTTTTTTTTTACGGAATTCCGTAGCCAAAATATCGAAAAACATAGGCCTCTGGGGCCCTATCATGTAATTCGATTCGAAAGGAATTGCTTTCGAAACGACTAAAGTGGTATCATGTAACTCGAAAACGAATAACATCTTTTCGAAAGTAATAGGACTTTCGTCTTTCGACCATACGAATCGAAAATCCCCTATCATGTAATTCGAAAGCGGGCGATAATGTGGACTATTCTATCGAAAATTCATTCGAAAGGTAGGGTACTCTCGAAAAGCAAACGTTTATATGTTTTGTTTTAAGCGAAGATTGAGTCTTACCACAAAAATTAGTGTAACGAACTTCTTAAGACAAAGACTATAAGTTTTCCTCAAAATAATGAATTTATAACACGTATATAGAAAAATGTTGTATTCCGGGGATTTTCGTTTATTTTTTAAAACTAGACAAGCTAGGAGGACAAGATGAATTGAATATAGTTAACACACACATACATTATTTTATATTTTACAAAAATCCACAGTTTATAAAAAATGGCATCTACATCAAAAATTGCTTTATTAAAATTATACAATTTGTTCGCACATCCTAAATTTTCGTCGTGACGATGGGGGGCGCGTTTTCTCCCGTCTGACCCGATACACTGAATTCGAGCGTGTGTTCGAATCCCAATCGCGACTCGAACAATTTAACGTCTTTTCTCCGTCACTATTTCACTTTTTTTAACCGAATACTACAAATACTGCTATATTTCATATTCGAATTTAACTTGTTTTTCACACCGAAACACTAAAATATAATCTAAAACACAAAAATATTAAATTTGACTTTGAATCATGTGACATGGTCTACTACGTTAGTCGATTCAGTCTAGTACATGAAGGGAATTTTGACTAATTCATGAGGCAATACCAATTACTCGAAATGAACGAGTTACATGATACCAAATTGCTTTCGAATCGAATACGAAAGCGCCGAGACTTTCGTTTTCGTTTCGAATTACATGATAGGCCCCCTGGTTTCAGTATCTGTAAAACACTGCATCATGTTTGGATGAGGTTTGATAAAAATTTTCTTTGAAAACCCTTTTTGAGGGTGGCTTTTCTAGGTCAGTCATTTTACGTTGTGTTCACATTTCAACCGTTTTTATTTAGAGCTTGTTCGAACTGCCTTTACCGGACACACATTCGATGGGGAAGATTGAATTGAAAAAAAAAAAATCATTGACTTATAATGTTAATGTTTTTTGTTTGTTTTTTTTTTTTTATGACAGTCCAATGAGGCGTATGATGCATTTGGGCTTAGTGGAGCGTACTTTCGTAAAGTGGTAAAGTTTTGTTATGATTATGCTCAATAATTTTTTCTTAGAATAACTTTTTTCGGATCTAACCGGAATATGAATTTTCTTTTATATTTTCAACAAAAATTTGAATTTTTGATATGAGATCGGGCAAGGAGTAACCCAAGACTGATTTCCCAGAATAACAGGTCATTACATTAATGTTTTTATTGCTGCAATCGTATGCGTATCTACTCGTATGTTAAATTATCGGGACATTTTTTTTCGAATCCAATGAAGCGGCATTGTTTTAAAGTATATATCCCAATATGGTCTACTATTCGAGACTCCCCTTAAGGACGAGTGCTATCATTCTGGAAAATCAGCACTTCGAATCACGTATTTTTTCTCATTTCTAGTCTTTTTGCGCACTTTCAGTTTGTCACTTAAGTAAATTATTATTTCTATGAACCGATGATCGGTACTTTCGTTTCTAGGTATAATAGTCCCTTAGACAACAATGTTCACCTCTACCTACAGGTCCATTCCATGCTTGAATAAAGTACATAAGTAATAAATATAATAAAATAAAAAAAAAGTAAAAAATTTTTTTTAGTATGTATTATCTGCATACATGCAAACAAACCCCTTTTAGAACCAAAAAAAGTTCTTTCATAAATTAAAGATATCAGATAAATTTGTAACATTGTCAAACATATGAGCTCGTTGCCTGCCCCCTAACGGGCACAAAGTGGTCTTAAAAAAACATAAAATATTAGGTGGCCCTTATTTTGTTGTGAGTAGTATATCGGCTGAAATAAAATTCATTGGAGAGATCCTCCAAAGATAAATACATACTTTACCTATAGCGGAAACGAGGTATGTATTATCTGGACTCGCTAGCTTAACGGCAGGCAATTTGTTTATTGATTTTATGAGTCCTAGTTAAAAAAAAAAAACGAGTTTCTGACTGAAACCTTAAAACGATCTTAGTAACTATTATTACCAATTGTGCATATATTTTCCGTAGCGTAGCAATCCCTTCAAGATTCAAACACTCCAACAACTGGTTCATTGGCCCATTTTTACCCAAGAACCTACCCGAGAGGCACTCCGCCTGAAGTTGATCCTGTATTTCTTTTCACGTTTATAATTTATAGATTGTTTGAATGCAAAAATGAACCAAGTGTAAAGTTGCAAACAGTATTTAATACTAAGAGTTCCAAGCTTCTCCACACACAAAATTGAATGTCTTGCTACTATCCCCGTCTCTGTAGCTGACTTGCGTATTTTATTTGCAGATAGTAAAAACTAATGTCTTTTAAAAAATCAGTTACCCAAAGATCTCTCAATGAAAATTTCTGTACGATTTCGCATTTGAGGGCCCTTTTGGCCGTGTTTCACTGAAGTAGAAAAGTGATTCATCCAAGTCATCCATCCAGTTTGACCAACATTTATTCCTTGATCCCTAGAGCCTAAATTATTAGTCAAACTCTACTAAAAATTGAAAGGAACCACCATGTCATAAGGACATAAGCCTGCGTCCAAGATTAAGGCAAAAACAGCATTTCATCATGAGGGCCGGATTTAGCCTCTATGGCGCCCCTGGGCAGTAACTAATTTACCGCCCTCCGCCACTGGTTAAGCTTGAAGGTAGTAGTTGTCACCTACACAAAGAAAATGTAGGCAAAACGCGGACGTATGTAAAAAATCGAAAATTTCATATTTTTTACCAGTAAGCGTAATTTGTTTGCTTGAACATTTTTTTTTGTTATTTCCCAGGGGAGGAATCCAGGTGTTCCGTGCACCTCCCAACATTGTTTTAGGAATGATTGAAACTCCAATAATAACATAGAAAACTGTCAATTCTTATTACATTCGGCTTTTCACTTTCTTTAGAAATGCGTTCATGTTTTCTAAATACCTTTTCAATTTCTGAGTTTTTTTTCACTGTCGATCGTTTGGGAAATACTTTGTGAAATACTCAACAAACAAAATTTCCCTAATTTAGCATCATATTTAACCAAAAAAGTATTATACCGAAAAAAACCCAAAATTAAGAAAGCCTACGGCAAATTTTGAACATATGTACCTTGACCTAATATGTTTTCGGTGACAAAGATAACGAAAACGAATTGGGAGAGCTTACTGATGTTATTCAACAAAAATCATTCGGTGCCTAAAAAGTTCTAGATTTTCCTGATTTCAACTACATATTTTTAATTATTTTTTTTTCCGGTGGAATTTCCCGTCAGTTCACGTGAAATCCATGCAAATATTGTCAAAATTTTGATGATCGTAAAATCGAATTCGCTTGGTGATACTCACTTCACATGAAAGTCTCCACACCGGTTTTTGACATTTCGCCAGCACATTATTTCACAGTGAAAAGATGTCATCGACAATCAATCAGAACGCGAGTGAACATTTATCTTAAATTGAGTGAATAAAAAGCAAGTCTCCATGGCACCGTTTTCACGGGAGACATATATGCAAGTTTTCCGCTAGGTGAACGTCATACATTAAATAAAAATTTGCAAATTCGAAAATTTAAGCGTAAAAATTTGGTTAAACCTATTCACACGATAGAAACTTAAAAATTTGATAGCCAATGCCCTATTTTTAACATCGAGACTTGGACCACTCCCGAAACCAAATCCTTGCTTCCCAGCGAATTTGATGTTGGGACAAATGTAAGAAGTAATATAACACACGAAAATGTGTGGTTAGATGAGTTACTTCCGTGGAGGCGTTTGAAACTTTCCAACGGATCGCTATTACCAAAAATATTTTTCTTTTTTTTTCAAGTCTGGGGCAATTTTAGAGGCTTGGAAACAGGAGCTGGCAGCCAAGTACTCGCGTATCTAAAACATTTAATGTGGCTTCAGGCATAATGTTTAAAGTGAAGCCAATGCCTTAAACAAAGATGATTTATACTCCTACTCTAACTGAACTAAAGGCCTCTACGCCATTCAGAGTTAATGAGTGAGTCCCAATTTATGAAGGTAGAATCACATTAAAATTTGAGTTGAGGTTGCGATTAGTTGCTTTGGATTAAGACGGATATGTACATCCTAGAATAGATCTAGAATAAATTAAAAAAGCAAATTATTTTCTACAATTATGTTTCAGTTTTGAAAATTCATCTTTCCCATAATTTTAGACCAATGAAAAAATTTGAGAATTTGCCGCCCATCAAATTCTGCCGCCCCGGGCAGTAGCCCAGGTTGCCCATATAGGAAATCCGGCCCTGTTCATCATTAATGTGGCACGATAGCCCGACGCGACGTCGGGTTTTGGCTGTTGACCTCTAATTGTCGCGGTTACATAACCTTTTCCTCCAGTTTCGGAAGACCAGCAGCTGGTGGGCGTCTTCACCTACAGAGTTAAAAAAAGCAGCTGTTTTAATGGATTATTTCGAAAGAACTTGAACTTGAAACTGAAGATCACAGCTAAGCGGAAAGAAATACGCTTGCTCTTTTGTCGCTAGCATACAATGTGGAAACGAGAATAGAGACTCTTTGTGTTTTAGGTGAAACGTATATGGATGCGGTTATTATTTCCACGATCTTCGAAAATGAAGAACAATTGGACATGAACAGTCTGAATACAGTCCATAATCCCCATAATCCCACTACGGAACTTTTGAGCTGTTTTCTAAAGAATAATCGCAGAGTAAAAATATTATCGAGATGAAATCTTTTTCAACATGTCTAATTACAAGGGCGGTGGGGATACCCTTCACTCTTTTTGGGCTAATAGTTTTTCATGCGGCCCTATGATCTATGTTAAGCCCCCCTCCCCATTCTTTTCCTTCCGTACTCTATTTGGAAGAAGGAGGAGATTTGATGGAAAACCGATAGTTTCATTTCAACTGTTTTTACATATATTTTTTGTGGTTTCGATGAAGACATATTAATTAATTGGTGCTAGGCCACATATGACTTAGCGACATCAAATTTCCAAGATCTTAACAGATCAACAGAAAATCGTCATAAACTGAATCCGTTAAACATTTGGATTTGAAACCACGACCATGTGTTTCGAAGGTGGGAGAGTAATATTTCCGCAAGGAAATTAGCCGAGGTGGCCTTTTTGTGAGGCGCCGAGCGATTTTAGTCCTTTAAATTCGAAACTCGCCTCGGAGTTATCGATTTTTTGTACATTCTCATCAAACTTTGTTGAAGAATATGCGTGTATTGGAAGCGCTCAATTATTATGCTTAATTTAAAAAAAATCCTTAGTTTTTTTGGCCTGACTCTAATGTCAATGGTATTCCAACAAAATATATTTTTTAGTTCATTCATTTCGTTTAGATCCATAATCCTGTGCGTATTTGTGAGTATTTAAATGTCGTCAGCGTAATTGCGTAATTATACTCAATACCCATAAAATGGTATAGGGTATATTGTTTTTGTTACGCCGATATTATGTAACATCTCTCAGAATCCACAGGAAATATGGAAAAGTATTTATAGAAATGATCAGGGTCGGTTCTGATTCGAATAAACTATGTATGTGTGTCTATTCGCACGATAACTCTCGAAATAATGAAACTAGCAGCTTGAAATGTTGGTCAGATGTTTATTTTGATAAAATTTTTGACGGCATTGAAATCGGACCGAGGGTTCCCCGTACCTCCCATACAAATTACTCCTCCTTCACTGAAAAGATCATTTGCTAAAAAAACAAGAAAAAAATACAACAAAAAACAGCCAAGGAATAATTATTCCTGATTTAAGATGTATTTTCCTGTTCCAAATAATGCTAATTTATTTATTTTAAGCCAAGACTTTTCTTGAAACAAGAAAATGTATCTTAAATCAGGAAAAATTATTATTATTCATTGGCTGTTTTTTGTTTTATTATACCCTTCGCTCATAGAGTGAAAGGGTATATTGTTTTTGTTACGCCGATATTATGTAACACCTCAAAGGAGCCACCGGAGGTATGGCAAAGTATATATATAAATGATCAGGGTCGGTCCCTGAATCGAATAAGCCATGTCTGTCTGTCTGTCTGTCTGTCTGTCTGTCCGTGTGTCTGTCTGTTAGCACGATAACTCCCGAAATAATGAAGCTAGCGGTTTGAAATTTTGGTCAAATGTTTGTTTTGCTAAAATCTTGGACGGTATTGAAAATGGGCCAAATCGGACCACGGGTTCCCCTACCTCCCATACAAACTACCCTTCCTTGATATTTTAATTCGGTCATAACTTTCGGTAGAATATCGCTATCGACTTGAAATTTTGATCAATGTCTCATTCTGACATATACTTTGAGTTGATGGAAAGTGGATTAGGTCCGACTACCCCTACCCCTACTTCCCCTACAAAGTTATATTCAGTCATATCTTTTGATAGAATGTCACGAAAAACTTCAAATTAATATCAAATGGTAGTCGTTGGATGTCTTGACAAGGTAATAAAGATGTGTCAGGTCCGACCCATCTACCCCTCCCTCCCCAACAAAAAATATGAAATTGAATAATTTGGGTTTTGCGTGCCTTCTTGGTCTGTACATGGGTATAGGGTATACACTCATCGTGCTATTCGCACGATTAGAACTCGGTCTCGTAACTTTGTCATTAAGTTTGTAACGCATTAAAGGAAGCATCTCCGACCATACAAAAAGTATACATATATGATCAGCATGACTTGGGGAGTCGATTGGAGTATGTCCGTCTGTCTGTCTGTCTGTTGCGACGCGTTTTACTCGGCGGGTATTGAAGCTAGCAAGCTGAAATTTTGCACACGTGCTTCTTATTGTTGCAGGCTGTTTGTATGTTTGATTCACCCAAATTGGATCACTGGGTCATGGGGCTGCCATACAAACCTAGCTCCCCAATTTGAGTTGTTCTAAAAAAAACTTTTTTATTTGTGTACCAATTTCAACCAAATTTCACACAAATGTGTTTCTATAGATAACACAAAATACATATATGCAAGAATGGATCAAATCGGACCATGGGGTCATGGGGCTGCCATACAAACTTAACCCCCCAAATTAGGTTCTTCTAAGAAAAACTTTTTTATTTGTACACCAATTTCAACCAAATTTCACACAAATGTATTTCTATTGATGACACAAAACATATGTAAGATTGAATCAAATTGGACCATGGGGTCATGGGGCTGCCATACAAACCAGACCCCCCATATTGGTTCTTCTAAGAATCATTTTTTACACCAATTTCACAAAACCTTGAATTAATGTGTCTTTATCAAAGCAACTAAAAAGTTCAAAACGAATAGAATCGTACTGTGGGGTCATGCTCCGGCAACCCCAATAAAATTTTCCGAGTAAATATTTTTATTTGGCCACATATTTCAACCAAGCCCAAAACTTTTGTCAAGACGGAAGAAAAAGAATGAGGAGGGGGATTAAATACAAGTCATATGTACGCCCGAAAAAAATTTTAGCCCAAGCGAAGGGTATCCAAATTTCGACCGCGCCCGAAATTAGCCTCGGCCCCGGGGTTGGCGAGCGAAGCGAGCAGGGGGCGAAGCCCCCTAGTTTTTTTCATGTTTTTAGCAAATGATTTCTTTCAGTGTTGAATATCGCTACCGACCTGGAATTTTGATTAATGTCTAATCGTGACATACCCTAGCAGTTGACAAAAAGTGGAGTAAGTCTGACTGTATGAGATATTACAGGGGATAATCCCGTACACTTCAAAAGAATTAAGCCACAGTATAAAACACTTTATTGATCCAAATTGTGAAATTTAACAAAAGAATGCACGAGCCATATTGTATTTTCTCCGCCCGCCAAGAACCGACGACGACTGACACGAGATGTTGGGTGCGTTCGATAACTCATTCTTCAGTGAATCTCAAACATTCTCCCCGGCTGAAGAGGTATGTTCAGGATGTTCCAATAGTTTGCAAATTTGTTGTACTGGTCGTGTACATTCGCCTGTTGCGTGTCTGATTTTGACGACCCTGACTAGGTCATCCTCGCCACGGTGTAGTTCGATTATTTTGCCTAGCCTCCATTTTGTTGCGGGTAGATTTTCGTTTCGTATGATTACGACGTTGCCTGTCTTCAAGTTGTCGCTCGTCTTGTGCCATTTTGATCGCTGCTGTAAGGTAGCCAAGTATTCGTCATGCCAGCCTTTCCAGAAATGTTGTTGCATCTGCCGCAGTTGTCGCCAATAAGCCAGCCTATTAGTCGGTATGTTGAGTACGGGTCGATCCGGTACTGCGACAATAGAGCGTCCGATTAAGAAATCCGCTGGGGTCAATGCCAATTGTTCGTCCAGTGTATCGTGAAGCGTGATAAGAGGACGCGAATTCAAACAGCCTTCAATATGCACGAGCAGAGTATGCAATTGATCGTAGTAAATCGACTGTGTCCCCAATACACGATATAGATGTCGTTTGGCAGACTTAACTGCCGCCTCCCATATACCTCCATGATGAGGTGCGCCAGGTGGGTTGAAGTGCCAATTCGTGCCTTGATTCGCCAAATGTTGTTGTGAATAGACGCTATGCCATTCCTTGAGGTCGTCTCGCAATATTCGATCGGCTCCCACAAAAGCCGTGCCATTGTCACTGTAGAGATCCAGGCAGGGTCCACGACGATTGACGAATCGTGTGTAAACGTTAATGAAAGCCTCAGCTGACAAGTCTTCAGCCAACTCGATGTGTACTGCCTTGGTAGCCATGCAAATAAATATCGCTGCATAAGTTTTCTTCTGTGTGCGTACAGCCTTAGATCCGATTCGAATGTTGAATGGGCCACAATAATCGACTGCAGATACCGAGAATGGAGGAGTCGGCGAAACTCGAAATCGTGGGAGTGATGCCATGCGTTGATGAGCCATAGTGTGTTGATGCCTTCGACAAGTGGTGCAAGCATGAATACACCGTTTTACAAGAGCGCGTGCGTGAAGAATCCAGTATTTTAGTCTGATCGTTTGTAGCATGAGTTGAATGCCTCCATGTAATGTGTCATGATGAACCTGTTGTACAATCAACGATGCCAAATTGCCTTGTCGTGGTAAGATGATAGGATGCCTTTGTGAATCTCTGATATTAGCGTTTTCTAGCCTGCCTGCTGCCCGTAGGATTCCATCAGTTGAATCCAAGTAAGGATTGAATGCAATGATTTTGCTGGATGCAGCCAATCCCTTGCCAGCTCGAAGTTGGGAAATTTCCTCTTGAAAATGGCTTGCCTGTTCCGCGCGTATATGCCAGTTCAATGCACGGTCCATTTCTTCCGCAGAAATGACAGTCGGTGTTCGACGAATGCCTTGAAGTGCCATCTCCTTCCATCGAAATATATATGCGGTTGTACGCAAAGCCTTTCCAAGAATGTTGAATCGATGAAGTAAATCAGTCGGAATCAACTTGTCGCCTTTTTGATAGTGTGTTGCCATTATCGGTTGTGCGATGCAACGCGAGACCTGTGCTTTAACTGGTCTCATTTCCAATTCTGAGATAGCCTGTTCATCTTCCGTCAACGATTCTGTATTAGAAGATGCTTCGAGTAGGTCCGTAGGGCCTTGCCACCAAAGGGTGTGTTCTATCAGTTCGGTTGGACTGATGCCTCGACTCGCACAGTCCGCAGGATTTAGGTGTGTGCGAATATGCCTCCAATTTCCAATGTCGGAATGTTGCTGAATATAGCTTACTCGATTTGCCACAAACTGTTTTAGCCTTGTTGGAGATTTCTGTAGCCAGCACAGAACGATGCGTGAATCGCTCCACATACTGTATGGAATATCTGTAAATCCCATTGCCTTCTGTGTTTCAATCATCAGTGTAGTGAGTAACTGTGCTGCCTCGAGCTCAAGCCTTGGAATAGTCATTCCGCTTATGTGTGCCACCTTTGTCTTCGCTGCTATGAGCCTTGTGATGCATTCAATTTGTGGTGTACTGGTGATGATATAGACCACTGCAGCACATGCCTTTGCACTTGCGTCGCAGAAGCCATTGAGTTGAAGCCTGCTGTCAGGAGTAACGCCTAGCCATCGTGGAATTCGAATATCTTCGAGCCTTGCCAAGTTGTGTCGGTAAGTAAGCCATTCGTTGAGTAGTTCGTTTCCAATAGATGTGTCCAATCCCAAGCCTGCCTTGCATAGTTTCTGGATAAACAGTTTATTTACTACCGTCACGGGTGCCAACATTCCGATTGGGTCATAAATTTTTGCAGCCTCACTTAGTATTTGTCGTTTCGTTGTTGGTGGCCTAGCCCTTAAATTAATTTTATAGGATAATTCATCCCTTGCCGGATTCCATTGCAAACCAAGAATAGTTGTTTGTGTAATGCGTAGTTCCATGTCGATGTTTGTCGAATCGCCAATTGCCTCGGTTAGAAACTCCTTGTTGTTTGATCGCCATTGCCGTAAATTGAAATGTCCCGTTTTCAATATAGCGCTAACATCCCTTGCCAATTGTATTGCCTGTTGAGAGGTTGGAACACTCCTCAAGTAGTCATCGACGTAGAAGTCTCGCAATATGCTGTCTCTCGCCGCATGGGCTCGTGATTTGTCAATGAGAATGTGACAGTTGTCGTTAGCACATTGCTGCATTGAGCGTATAGCAAGATAAGGGCCACTTGCTGTGCCATATGTGACTGTAGCCAACTGATAGATTTGCAATGGTTCGTCAGGTGAATCTCGCCAGAATATTTGTTGCCATTTTCGATGTCGGTCATCGACGCTAACCATTCTAAACATTTTTTCGATATCTGCAGCCATGGCAATTGCAAAAAGTCGGAAGCGAAAGAGAATATGCAGAAGTGGATCTTGCAATATCGGGCCTGCCATTAGTGTTTCATTCAAAGAAACGCCATTCGAAGATTTCGCTGATGCATTAAATACTGTGCGAAGTTTCGTTGTTTGACTCTTCTCCTTTAGTACAGCATGATGTGGTATAAAGTATGACTGAGAAGAGTCTCCAGGTTGTTCATGTACTTCATGCATGTGGCCTAGGTCACGGTACTCGCGCATAA
The DNA here is from genome assembly GCA_949715475.1 of Microchrysa polita. Lineage (NCBI taxonomy): Eukaryota > Metazoa > Arthropoda > Insecta > Diptera > Stratiomyidae > Microchrysa > Microchrysa polita. The sequence continues at coordinate 28,512,656 of OX454418.1, read as the reverse complement.
ATTGAGTATACATTTCCTTTAATTCGATGTTTGTTGACAGCCTTCGTTCTAGTTGATAGAATTGTCGCAAAGCCATTTGATGAGAATTACCCAGCCTAGGGGCGTCGATTCGGAACGGATACTGTACACAATATCGTCCGTCCTGAGCGCGTCGATGCGTTTTTGCGAAAATGTCTTCGCAAGCCTGTGCCTCCATAATAGCGTTAGTAGTCGTGTCAGCCTCATGAACTTCGAAGAGTTGTCGCAGCAAAACGTCTATACGTTCGTCATCGTTACGAACCGAAAGTGATCGGTTGCGTATGGCCAGGGTGTGTGCGCCATAATCGACCGGTGATTGTGTCTCAGCTGGGCCGAAAACTACCCATCCAAATTGTGTTGATTGTGCGCATGGTTCGTTGTGTTTCCCGCGCACGATGCCATCGGTGAGAATCTGTCCCCATATATCAGAGCCTAGTAGTACATCAATTCTGCCTGTTTTGCCAAATGTTGGGTCTGCCAATGCCAAGTTATTCAAATGTTGCCAGCAAAGATCGCTGATCGGAGTAGCTGGAGTATGAGATGTGATCTCGTTGATAATGTAGACTTCAACGTTAATGCAGAAATCCGGATTGATTCGTGATGTAAGCTTGACAGTTGTCTTGCCTCGAGTAAATGTGTTTATGGTGTTGCCTATGCCTTCAATTTGTATTTCGCAGCGCTTTTTGCGGAGAGCCAACCGATTGTATAAACGCAAAGTAATAAAACTAACCTGTGAGCCAGGATCACAGAGTAGTCGACATGGGTGCATGTCGCCAAAGCCATCATGTATATAAACAGAAGCAGTTGCTAGTAGAACGATGCGATCCGCAATAATTGTGTAGGTTTGAATGGTCTTGTCTAGTCATAAAAGATTTCGAGGTGGACCATCCAATGTCGCCTGTGCCTGATTCGTTGTGTTCGCAGAAGTTGCAGATGCATTGGTTGTCGGTGTGCGACAAAGCAATGTATGATGTCTTCCATCGCATGTTCGGCAGTTAGAAGACTGACAAGCCTTAGTTGAGTGTCCCGGCCTCAGACAATTGAAGCAGAGATTAGAGCCTTTTAGTTTTGAAAATCGTTCTGCCACGGGTAGTGCCAAAAGCTTTGGGCATCTAGCAATCCGGTGTGCCGGTTCATTGCAAAATACGCAGTTGCCCGGGGATGCTGCAGCCAAATTGCTCTTCACCAGTTGAAGAGAACGTCTCGTCGAATCCATGTTTCGTTTGCTTATCGTAGTCGACGTCTTCGTCTGATTGGGCCATCGCAATGTGCCTGACGTTAGGCTGTGTGCTCGCTTTTCTGTGAATGTAAGTAACTCCTCAAGAGTTGGTATGTCTGTCGTTGTGCGGCTCATACCCCATGCCTGCTGTGTTGGTGTGGGTAATTTTGCTGTCACAATAGGTACCGCCAACGCGTCCCACTGGTCGACCGGCAAGTCCATTACGCGCGAAATGACTCACGGACAGTGTCGACAATGGATAATAACGCGGTCGTAGATTCGGCTTCAATTGGATTTAATCCAATGAATCGAGCCACATGTATTTCAGCCAATTGTTTTGGATTGTCATAACGAGCCTTGATTGCCTGCCAAACCTCGTCGTATCCGCCAGAATAGATACCGCCAACCAAAGAGACGGCGTCGCCTTGTACAGCTTCGCGTAATTTATTTAGTTTATATGCCTCTGGTAGATCGCAATTATGTACGAGGGTTTCAAATGCATCTTTAAACCCAAGCCAATTTTGTAATGTGCCATCAAATTTCGGGATATGTAGCCTTTCCAATTTCAAATCCGATGTGAGTCGCGCCTGTTGCGACTGAGTTGAACATGCGGAGATCTCGTCGTCCGGTTTGGATTGATCCGCTAGTCGTGCCAGTTGTGCCATGCCTCGTTTATACTGAATCTCAGTCGCTGCCAAGAGCTCTGCGTGTGTCTCCAACTCTTCCTTGTCTGCTGAAGCATCGATTAAAGAATCATTTGCCGCCATAAATCGATCATAATGAGATTCCAGCAACCGAATTTCTTGCTGGATCTCGTAAGCGTTTGGTTCGTAGCCTTCTGCCAATACGTTGCTGACGATACGGCTGATTGACGTCACCGCTGCCGTTCGTCTGTTAAGTTCAGCCATCTGAAGAACTTACCGCACAAAATGTCCAACAATTCGCCACAAAAATGTCTATTGTTATCACGAAAATGTCTTGCGAGATTCACTTTCACACAATACAGTTCGCATTCAAAAGCACAGTTAAAGTTTACCGTTGCAAAATGTCTTGCCTTTCGCAATACTGTTCAAGTCGCGACGCGCGCACCAAAGCACAATGCCAATTTGTAGTAAGTTCGCGCTCCTCACAGGAGGCACCAAAAAATGTATGAGATATTACAGGGGATAATCCCGTACACTTCAAAAGAATTAAGCCACAGTATAAAACACTTTATTGATCCAAATTGTGAAATTTAACAAAAGAATGCACGAGCCATATTGTATTTTCTCCGCCCGCCAAGAACCGACGACGACTGACACGAGATGTTGGGTGCGTTCGATAACTCATTCTTCAGTGAATCTCAAACACTGACCAATGGGAATTTCACCTCCCCTACAAAGCAATATCTAGTCATATATTTCGATAGAATGTTTGCGAAAAATTTAGAACTTAGGTCAAATTGTTGCTTTGGAATATCCTTATAAAATATTTAAGAAGGTCCGACCCATCTACCCATACTTCCCGTAGAAAAAATTGGAATTGAGTATTTCGGGTATCTTCTAGGTCTGCACATGGTTATAGTTATGGTTATCGTGCTATTCGCACGATGCGGCCAAGAAATTGTCGCGTGATTTTAGGACTGTGTTTAGTTTAACCTCCTCTTTGACTATAATACATAGTGAAAATAATAGTTTTGTGATAGAATTATAGTCCTGACACACTAGACGATAAACTCGTTCCATAACCCGCTAAAAGCTCTGGAGCGCGTTCCATTTATATGATTTGAGTAAAAATAGTTACTCACATTCACTTTCCGTCTCAGTCCCTCACAATGCTCACAACTCTGACAGTAGTCAGCGATGACTACAGCTACGACTACGAGTGAATTCTGGAACGCACTCCAGAGCTTCATAAACTCGATAAGCATGACACACTAGGCGAATGCTGGTTATGAATGTCAATGTAATCTCATATAGAGCTTTTGATTTGTGACACTTCCAATAAATATTCAAAATTCAGTAGACACCCTCCTAACGAAATCAGATCTCCTGCATGTCACCACTGCAATACAAGGCTCCCAGATATATTTTATTGGAGCTAACCATAACTATATGTTTACCCGGGTAATATTTTGGTTATATGTATGTAATTTGCATTTAATCGACGAAAACTGCATTTCAAGCCGGTCGGGAGTTAATATGAAGAGTAATCTCAGCATTTTGAAAATATAACTACATATACAGGGTTATTGGTTAAGTCGACCTATTCCCTGCAACACGTTATAATAGGGTCAAAATCCAACAAAATGAGGCCATAAATGTTAGGCCGATTGTTAATGGTCACTGAGATATTTGAATTTTTAGGTTTTTTTTTAAATAACCTTGGATTTTACCATTTAAAGTAAGAATTAAAAAAACTACTAAGGTAATGGGTTAAAACTTATTTTTGGATTTTAGCCAACACTATAGCAGACATTTCTTAAACATTTAAAATTTCAAAAACCCATCACAATTCGAAATTTTTAATTTTTAATAAAAAAAAAATTCTTAAATTTTTTTAAATTGATTTTTAATGTAGTATTACTAAAAATCAACTTTAAAAAAAATTTAAGAAATTTTTTTTTTTTTTAATTAAAAATTTCGAATTGTGATGGGTTTTTGAAATTTTAAATGATTAAGAAAAGTCTGCTATAGTGTTGACTAAAATCCAAAAATAAGTTTTAACCCATTACCTTAGTAGTTTTTTGTTTAATTCTTACTTTAAATGGTAAAATTAAAGGTAATTTTAAAAAAAACCTAAAAATTCAAATATCTCAGTGACCATTGAAAATCGGCCTAACATTTTTGGCCTCATTTTGTTGCATTTTGACCCTATTATAACGAGTTGCAGAGAATAGGTCGACTTAACCAATAACCCTGCATATGTTCATGGCCTTTACGAGTCCGATTGTAAAATATTGAAAAATAATAAGACTGTCAATTTGAACCATATATTTTTTACACACACATTGCACTTCTTAAACTTCACATTTTTTACATACATAAAAACTAAGCCGAAGGCCAGGGTAGCTAGTGCTTAAGATACTTCTAAGATCTCCATAATTGTATTATGCTTGCTCTTAATAAATAATAATAATAATACATACATAAATATGTATTGAATGCTTCCATAGAAGAAATCCGGCGCCTGACTAGAATCAGTAACGGATTCGTATAATTTATGGTTCTTTTTATTCCTCTCCTCGGGCAAATAGTTCACAAATTTTCTTTACTTTTTATCCTTGGACAAGTACCATATTTTCAAATTTCTAAAAATGAAGAAGACACCGAACTTAATATAATACCGTTCTTATGAAAGAACTGATAATTTACCTTAAGTATATTACAATGCTTATAATTAATTCCTGCCAAACACCAGACAATGAAAGACAAACTTTGGCATAAGAAGACGTAAGATACATTGACTTTTTGAATAATCCTACGCTAACTATAATAAGAATAAGAGCTTTTTGGTGGTTACAATGCAGTTTTAAAATCGAAAGCTCCACCGAATTGCGGGTTACAACCAGGGCCGGATTTAGCCTCTATGGCGCCCCTGGGCAGTAACGAATTTGCCGCCCTCCACCACTAGATAAGCTTGAAGGTAGCAGTTGTCATCTGACAAAGGAAATGTAGCGGGTGTACTCGTATTTGAAAAATTGAAAATTTCATATTTTTAACCAGTAAGCGTATTTTGTTTGTTTTTATGTTGCTTCCCAAGGGAGGAATCCAGGTGTTCCGCCCACCTCCCACAATTGTTTTAGGAATGAATGAAACTCCAATCATAACATAGAAAACTGTACAATTCTTATTACATTCGGCTTTTCACTTTATTTAGAAATGCTTTCATGTTTTCTAATTTTTTTCTTTGAATCGTTTTGGATATAATTTGAGAACTACCCCAACAAATAATATTTCCTATATTAGCATTATATTTAACCATAAAACGTCATACCGAAAAAAAAAACCAAAATTAAGAAAGCTTACGGTAAATTTTGAACACACCTTGACCTAATTTGTTTTCGGTGATAAAGATAACGAATGGGGAAAGCACTTACTGGTGCTATTCAGCAAAAATCATTCGGTGCCTAAAAAGTTCTAGATTTTCCTGATTTCAACTATGTATTTTAAATTATTTTTTATTTTCGGTGTAATTTCCCGTTTTTTTTTCTGAACAAAAAATTTAAAATTCGAAACTTTAAGCGGAAAAATTCCTATAAATTCAGGTAAATCCCATAGAATACACGAAAATGTGTGGTTAGATGAGTTACTTGCTTGAGGGCGTTTTGAACTTTCCAAAGGATCGCTATCACCAAAAATAATTTTCTTTTTTTTTTTGCTTCAAGTCTGGGGCAATTTTAGAAGCTTGAGAACAGGAGGTGGCAGCCAAGTACTCCCGTATTTATATCATTTAATGTCGCTTCAGGCATAATGTCTGAACTAAAGGCCATCACGCCATTCAGAGTGAATGAGTGTATGCTTCAAGCAAAATTTTGAGTAGTCCCAATTTTTGAAGGCGGAATCATATTAAAATTTGAGTTGAGGCTGCGATTAGGTGCTTTGAAAACTAGAAAAGCAAATTATTTTCTACAATTATGTTTGAGTTTTCAAAATCCATCTTTCCCATAATTTTAGGTCAATGAACAAATTTATGAATTTGCCGCCCCTCAAATTCTGCCGCCCCGGGCAGTAGCCCAGGTTGCCCATATGGGAAATCCGGGCCTGGTTACAACGAGGTTATAAGAGCTTTCATAAACTACAAACGGCTCATAACCTCGTTATAAACCGCATATAAACTCGTTCTCGACTCATAAACTGCATTCGTTCGTAAACTCGTTTAGGTGTGTCAGGACCAGTGTTGCCAATTTAGTCGTTTTCCAGCCATATTTAGCCGGAAATCGTGCTGTTCAGCCGTAAGAAATTTCTAATTCCGGCCGGCCGGATTTTTAGCCGGAAGTGATTTTCTTCGGCCGTTTTTTTCGGCTAAAATTATTTTATGATTTTTATATGAAAAACTATGTATTCTATAGTGCGGATAACGGCAGCAATTCTGACTCTCTAATCCGGATATTTGAGATTTTCAGGGTGAAATGGTAGATTTGGTCTCGTACTTTATTACGGGACGGTTTGGAAAATGACACAATGCTGACTAATTTCAAAAAATTATACATTTATCGCCTTTTGCTCCGCTTTTTTATTTATTTGGTCTGTTTTTCCTCAGAAAAAAAGTGATTTCGCTAAGCCGGATGTTCCGATAGTCCGGATTACCCATTGCAATAATTGATCCGGATTATCGGGTCAAGACTGAACTTGCGTCAGATGATTCATAGAACCTACGCATTTAAAATCTATACCATTTCCCGCCCAAGCTCATAATTTTGGAACTTCAATTTCGTGTCTTTGGAGCATCAAATTTGTAATTGCGGATCATCAACAATCAATGCCCTTGTCCATAGTTACGTATTGGACGTTCCTTTTAAGAATTTTATGTTCCACAATTTCAAACCTAATGTGGTTATGAACTTGACCGAGAAATTGTACCTGTATACAACAATTTTGACTAGTTGAGCTATCTCACTCCGAACAAAGTAAATTTTGACTGTAATGCCAGCGATTGGAGCGTATGTATATATATGTAATAAAACTAAAAAATCTGCCTAAAGCATAGTTTACGGGTAGTACTCCAGAAAAGAAATAAATTTATTAAAATCAGTTTTTCACTATATTTTTTCGCAATGTGATTGTTTTGTATGATTAAGCCGGTTTTTTGCCGTTTTTCTGACTGACATTGATTAAGCCGTTCTTGAAAAAAATATAGCCGGTTTTCCGGCTAAATTTAGCCGTTTTCTAAATTTCCAGTTGGCAACACTGGTCAGGACTATTAGAACCAATTAATCATTTGATAGAAATAATTTAGTATCGTTGCTCTTTACTTTTATATCAACAAAAAAATGGATAGCAAACAATCAGGATATTTTGTAACAAAGTTGTTTTTATCCTGTGACTATTGCTATTATTACCAAAAGAAATACATTAACTCTCAAATATGTCATTGATATCTTTAAATGCAAACATTCCCATCGCCCCACATAATAAAATTTTATAAAAGCGAAACAAAAGACTCAACAATGTACATACACATTTGTCAAACGAAATTGAGTTTTTGAGTGTGAGACAAGTTCAAGGACCCTATAATTTACCTTAATTGTTAAGGAAATTAAGAAAATACAGATGAAGCAATTTTTTGTGGAATCGCCAAAGTGTCTACGATATAGCTATGGCGAGAATGAGAGATCTCTGATATCTATTTGATCCAATTTCTGTAGACAAGGTCATAATAAGTCCTGCCGAAAGAAACTTGCAAATCCCAGAAAATAGATATAGAACCTAAGTAGGTACCACACCCCATCGATATATAAAAGCAAGTTCGATCAGTTCGGTTTTTGAACTTTGAAACATCCACGTCATTTTATTCGCAATCCCAGACATGATTTTTCCTCGAGGCTTTTCACTTTTCTTTTATCGCGGGGCTTTATTCTGGGAATAATTACGTTTCAAGAAAACAGATTCGCATTCACACCACCGCACACCGTGAGAACAAAGAAACCAACGAACGAATTTTTCCCCCGTGTATTTTTTCGTATGTAAAATATACAAAAGTACGTAGTACATAACGAAGTCACATGGTTGTTGGTCGTTTCAAACACACGTAAGCTTTTTTGAAAAACTTTACCATATATTTATGGATTTTTACAAAGAAAACCAAAAACAAGGATATTTACGTATTATTCCCACACATGGATGTTAATTTAAATTTATTTATTAAAAATATAGAAATGGCATATTAATGGTAGAAGAGGGGCTGAGTACATTGAGTGAAATTGCGTTGTGATTACGCTTGTGTATGTGCTTTTGTGCGCAGCTGGTGTACTACTTCATTGTTGGATGTCGGCCAAATTTCGCATGTGGAACAGGGAAATTGACGCTCATTTCACTTTGGCGTTGCGAAAAGAATTCAAAGAAAAGTCAATGAAAATGCAATGAACTTTGTTTTGATGTGAAATCATACAGGCACTTGATAAATTTGAAATTATGGATTTGTTTTTTTTATGAAAATGGTATTTCTAAGTATGGAATATTTTTAATAAATAAAAAATATACATATATTACTTTTTATTCCTTTTTGAAGGATCTATATTTCTACTGTTTTTTTTTTTGTTATTTATTTGAAATGGATTTTGATAGTTGCTGCTTCAGCTTGAGAAATACGTCGGAGAAAATGAAATAAAATGTTCATTCAAAATTGATTTCCAAAAAACCTAAAACATTCTGAATCATATTTTCATATCTGTATATTTGATAAGTTTTGCCATATTTTAGTACATTTCTCTTATAGAATGGAACATTCAATAGGTACATGCTCATTACACATTAAGACGTAATAAATGTTTTAAAAATTTATTGATTAAAACGTTTTAGTTATAATAATTGAATTGATATATTTTACGTTTAATTCAATTTTCATTAATTAAATTTTGTAAAACCTCATAATCGGCACAAATAATTGATATACGAAAAGGCAACAATTTTTCTATAAATAATATATGTATGTACTAAGTGCTTGTGTTATTTTTTTTCATAACTCAATCATTCTCCTTTTCCCTAAAATAGACTGAATTGAAAACTTACTGAGTCTGAGAACTTAATTTCTATCTGAAGATTTTTAAGGCCGCACACACATGGAGAATCCGAAGCCTTTTTCTAGGTTATTCGTTCTGTTAAAATCCACATATGTAAACAAAAAATTACAACTTGCCCAGCTGTAATTTTTTTATATGGAGTTTCGTTGGACTCCATGAATCCATGGATTCCGTGTAGAATCCGAATCCATTTTTTGGATTCTTCGTTCTGACAAAATCCATATGATAAAAAAATGACTGCCTTGCCCAGCTGTATTTTTTTATAGGGAGTTTGACAGAACGAAGAATCCAAAAATGGGATTCGAATTGACGGTGTGTTTCGGGCTTATTATGAATATTCGTTGTAAATACGAAGAAATTGTTTTTGTTGTATGTAGTATCTTTATACCAAAATAAATAAGTTTTCAGTGAAAATATAAATTAAAAAAATCAGAATTAGCTTATTTATATTTATTCTCATGGAAAGTATCGAATTACGTTAATGTATTGACATATTTTAGGATACTCAGTTCATTAAACCTCCAAGAAAAGGATTTATAATAGTTGCGAATAAAGAAGTATTGATTTATAATATGTATAAGATAAACGATTACCAGCCTAACTATTGTTTGGATATTTCATGTCCTTCGAAAATACATATATGTAATAATAATAATAATTCGATGTCTAAAAAAATAGTCTACAATATTACTATCATAAAAATACAAGTAAAACTTTTCGTTTAATATTTCCGTTTCTTCGAATTCCTAATACATACTCGTACATATTTATGCATTATCTAAACAAAATCCTATTGGTGTCAATTCCATTCTCAATTATGTAAAATATGTATTTATTGGCAAGCCACTCCCTGGGCATGCTGTAAGCCCGTGCATAAGTACAACATTATAACGCTTAAAGCATGAACTCGCTCTTCAGATTGTGCAATTAAAATCGCTTTGCGCGCCATCTCGTGTTCGTGTTCTTTGGCATTTCTCTTTCGATTCGATTCATCGACAACGACGGTGGCATCTTGGGTGTTCGTGGTGGTGGTATTTGACGATGAAGGCGGGGCTTTCGTTTGTAGGAATATACTATTATTTACATCGGTGGATGATCGAATGGGCTCAGATTTCAATGATGGCGGCTCTGCTTGTTTCGACGGTGATCCTTGATTTGGCTGCTCGGGACCGGCTACTAAATTTGCATGAGCATACGTTTCACTATCTAGTGCTAGGCGAAGTTTTGTAAGCTAAAATACAAAAGATTTGAATAATGAATTATTTGATGTAGATCATGGTGTAAAAAAGGCAATTCAATTACATTAAGGACATTTGTTTTTTGATAAAACCATCCTATTTGATACTGCGCAAGAAACTTTACCTGCAGTCATCTTATTTTTGTTGAAAGTTTAATTTATAAAATAAGAATCAATATGTGAGGCGACTCGTTTCTGTCGCTTCGAGTTAAAGCCCATTTAGATCATAAAACCGTTGTACGAGCTTTCAGCTTCGACGTCTACCATCAAAAATGTACACAGTCGAAGTTGATAGCAGAAGGCTCGTAAGTAAAGCCGTTATATGGAATAAATAGGCCTTTGATTATATTAAAAAAAAGTAAACGCCACTGAGAAGCTAAAGGGCGGCTAGAAATAAACTCAAATTAACTTAGGAATGCAGCTTCCCCATCTTTACCCTGATACTGAAGCTATTTCGACCTCCCTCCGTTTAAATAAAGTATATCCAAAAGCATTTATGACGTTATCTTTGAACGGCTGTAACTTCTGAACACAGGTAGATGGGACTCCGCAAATTTCGGCAAAATGTGCGGCGTAACATCGGCCCTGCGGAAATTCTACCGGTTCTACGTCTCGGTATTACATCACTGGGGCGGTACGGCTAGTTAGCCATCATGCCGAGTTGCTGATTCCGTCTAGCTTCTTCTCTATGAAGTTCCTTGTGGATGCTATACACAAATTCACTCACTACCTCCCGATTGTGTGGGCATTCCGGCATACCTACTTTCATTTGCGCCCGCACGGCAAATCTCGGGCAGTCAAAAAATACGTGCCTTGCGTTTTCTTTGCGACGCTAAAACACTCTGACTGTCAACAAGCTACCGGCCAGTATAGTCGGTATTTACCATGACCCGTTAGAAATTGAGCAAGAAAGTGGTTCAATTCGCCGTATTGCCGTCTAACCCATTTTGTAATATCAGAGAGTAATGAGAGTGATACAGCTTCGTCCCACCGCAGTTTCCGTTGTCTCATGCTATTCTCTATTTCCAAGGGTTTCGAATTGCCAAGTCCGCCTGCGTTACGTCGACCGCCGTACAAACTGCTCGTCTCCTCAACCAGAATTCATATTGGGAAGTTGTTGGGTATGCAGAGCACATTCTTAATGCGCATCTACGGTAAACTGAGCTTTATTTCTGAGCGTTCTTATCAAAATCTTCAGAAATAGCCCAAACCGGTGAGGCTTACATTAAGATGGATGTAACTATAACCAATTGGCCAACAACAATTTCCTGTTTGATTCTTGCTAAAGCCACGGTGAATAGCTTTTTCACATACAAACTTCAAATGTTCTCTAAAGTTCTATCTCAAATTAATCATAACCCCCAAATACTTAATGGCGTTTTTGGAGGTTATGATATTTCTTCGTACTATGGGCACCTTTTTCTGCGCTTACTGATAAGAATAGCCTACGTTTTTTTCTCTGCAAGTACGAGAACAACCCTTTAACAGCCATAGTTTTATAGTTTTAATCGCACTCCTGTTTCTTTGCTATCACCACAACTATAACGTCGTCGGCAAGTCCCACCATAGTCACTTCTTAGAAGAAGAATACCGTTGTATATTGTATCAATAGAGAATGCATTCTTTGTAAAACGGCATGAATGCTGACCCAGTTTGCGGTATAAAAAGCGTTCTTGACTTCGAGTATCACGACAGAAAAACATGTTCCATTGCGCAGCGATTCCCTTGTCAAATTGATAACCAATTCAATTGCATCCGACCGTACTGTCGGTCTGACAAGCTGTCAGCTGTATTCCACTGATAACAGTCGGCTAAAAATTATTCACCCAAAACCTACAGCCGGTTTATTTGGTTTAGGAAGGAGTACCAACCTTTGCCATTTCCATATTACTGGAAAGAGGCCTTCGGCCAAGCTAGTTTCGAAGACTTTAACCAATTTCTGAGGGTCGCGACGCCTTATTAGGAATCCCGTCTGGTCTCGAAGCTTTGCATTCCTCTAATCTAAGCAGAGTTTTCTGAAACAGTTTTGTTTGCTTTTTCTAATAGCGAGCTTCAGCAATTGACCGTTTCTTTAAGACTATAATGGGACATCATGCTTCTTTAAGCTTCACGTTGAAGCATGTGTCGCGGCTTCAGGTGATTGTGCCCGAGTCCCGCAATCTCCTCAGACCACCAGTAGTTCTCACTTCTTTGACTTAATGCCTTCTTCAGAAGCATAGCATAGCAGGCCATCATCAGCCGCCTTGTGATCTGTACTGACTCGTGTTCCGCAGAACTTTAGATTGAACCACTTTGAAGCAGAATTCCGTTAAAGAGTACCTTGTGAAATCTCTTTGCAGATCGATAGTGGTCGATATTCATACTCTGTTTGCTACAGTGTACAAAAATGCTTGGTGATCGCTATGAGTATAGAGCTCACTGACCTGCCAATCCATAAACGGCGCCAACAAACTGCTGACAAATGTGAGATGAATAATGGATCCCACATTTCCCCTTCTAAGAGTATTACTATCTCCTGGGTTCATTAGAATCCAATATCCAGTTGTGAAAACGCATCAAGAAGTACCCTCGCCTATTTGTCTTCCAGCTACCCCATTCCGTGGCCCACGCGTTAAAGTCTCCCCGCAATTACCACAGCAGACCGACCAAAAAATGGTTCAAAATCAACTTCGTTCCATCGTGGTGGAGTGTAACAGCTGTAAACGTATATGCCACTGACCTTTGCTTTTACAACTCCTCTTAGTGCTCCGCACATGCCTTGCTGGGAGGAACAGTCTCGTATGAAAACATTGACGAGCTATAACTCGAATCCACATAGATGCATAGCGGTTCCACACCTTGCTGCATCGCTAAAAGAAGAAGAAGACGTCGATACACAGTTTGCAGCAGAAGATTCTGTCCTGCTTGAAGTCTCGCAGAATATCTAAATGCGAAACACTTGTATCATCACTTAGGGGCCAATAAAGGACTTAAGCGACAGTTTGTCCAACCGCGTTGATGACTGTGATCTGTGTGCCATCGTACGCCCTCCTCAGTGACTTCACCGGCTGAACCAGGAGGTTCATTTCCATAGTCGTTCTCGAAAAGCCGCCAACGATGTCCTCAGTTGTTGTCACTTCGTCGAGACCGAGGACCTCTAACCTCGTCCCCTCACAGAAAGTTTTAACGGCCGCTGGGTTGATTTCTAATACGGCATACATTATACTCTCTCTTATCTCTTTGAAGTATGGCTCATATTTCACTATTCTCAAAATTTCCGTATAGGTCATCTCCTCTGGCTGACATATGACCATTGCTTCAATACGACTTCTACATCTGCCTCGCGACCGCTACCAGTTGGTTTTCCAGAGTCCAACATTCCTGAGTTGCGCGTTTAAGAGTTAAACTCACCATTATCCCAACATCTTATCTCGCTAACTCTCAAATTTATATCGTAGAAAATAACTCTGCAGCTCGAGTTATCGTCGGATGCGACTCTAATGCGCATCATGTAGTCTGGGGCAGCTCAGATACAAACGAACGGGGTGAATTACTTCTAGAATACCTTCTGGGTACTGATACTGATCTCCTTATTTGCAATGTGGGCCTTGAGCCTACTTTCATCACAAAAAACCGGCAAGAGATTTTGGATATCACTCTATCATCAGAGGATACGATTCATTTGATCAAAGACTGGAGAGAATCTGTGGAACACTCCTTTTCGGATCACCGATATTTACAGTTCAGTCTGACGGAGCGCCCTATTGTGAATCCACCTACTGTCAATCGTAGGAGGACAAATTGGTCTAGATTTCAAGAGGTTCTCCTAGCAGAGTTACCTTCACTACCGGGCATGCCAAACAATGGACAGGAATTGGATAATATGGTTGACCTTTTCACGGAAGCTATGAGGTCTGCGACCGCTCAATCATGTCCTGTTAACTCGTTTCGAGGTAAGAAAAAACCTTCTTGGTGGACCCCTAAGATCTCTGATTTAAGGGTTACGTGTAGGAAAAGCTTAAACAAAGCTAAGTCCTCGAGACTTGAATCCGATTGGTACTTCTATAAAGAACATTTAAAGTCTTTCACGAAAGAGTTAAGAGGAGCAAAGCGCAACGCTTGGAGAAGTTTTTGTAAGACCATAGAAGGGTCTTCAGAGACATCTAGATTTAGGAAAGTCTTGGCGTCGAACCCACCCGTGCCAAGCTTTCTTCAAAAAGAGGATGGATCATGGACGTCATCAAGTATCGAAACTATTGAATGTCTGTTTGATACGCATTTTCCTGGAAGCTCAGCTATTGACTCATCTGACCTCCGGATTGGTTGAAATCTATACTAGACCGTGAGAAGATTATCTGGGCAATATCTAGCTTTGAGCCCTTCAAATCAGCTGGACCTGATGGCATCATCCCTGCAGACCTGCAGCACTGTGTAGACATCACCTACCCATGAATAGAGGGCATACTAACAGCTTGCCTACATTTGGTTTATATTCCTCGTGTCTGGAGAGATGTGAGAGTTACCGTTATTCCGAAAACTGGCAAAAGTTCACATGCTAGTCCTAAAGACCTGCGGCCCATCAGCCTCTCGTCAACTATGCTGAAATTGTTGGAGCGACTAATCGACACTCATCTACGAACGTTTATCTCACCTAACCTCTTATCTATGTCACAACATGCATATTGGAAAGGGAGGTCAGTTTATACAGCTTTACATTCGCTGGTAAGTTATATTGAAAAATCACTTCAACATAAAGAATACACGATGGTCGCATTCTTAGATATTGAAGGCGTATTCAACTTTATCAAACCCAGGGCACCCAGCACTTTAGGTACTGCGTCCGTATCTAGGTATGTATGTAGGGGCACACCACAAGGAGGAATTTTATCTCCTTTACTCTGGAATGAAGCGATTAATCAATTGCTTTTGAATCTAGAAAGGATTGGATGCAAAGTCACTGCCTATGCCGATGATGTTGCTATCGCCGTTAGAGGTAAATTTCCTGAAACCCTTAGTAGGTTATTGGAGAACGCGCTATCTATTTCAGCGGAGTGGGCAAGTTTCAGTGGGGTTGGAATCAATCCAGTCAAAACGGAGGTTGTCCTCTTTACAAGAAAGCGAACGATTCCTATTATTAACCCCCCTTTGCTAGGAGATTCCCAACTTGTGAAAGCTGATAAGGCAAAATTTCTTGGTATCATCTTAGACAAGAATCTAAGATGGAAGCCCAACATTGAAGAAAGAGTGAACAAGGCCACCGTTGCACTATACTCTTGCAGGAAGGCTATCGGAAAAACCTGGGGCGTACAACCGAAAGTTGTGTTTTGGTTGTATACTACTATTGTAGTGTTTGGTGGACAGCACTTAGCAAAAGCAAAGCCACCTATTATAATTTGCTGGTCAAAGTAGAAAGGTTGGCTTCTCTTGTCATAACAGGAGCCTTTCGCACCACCCCTTCAGCCGGATTAGATATGGTGCTGGGTTTGCTCCCATTGGACCCCTTTGGACAACGACTTGCTGCAAACACGACCCTACGCTTACGGGAAACTGGCTTATGGAGAGCACTAGATTATGGGCACTCATCGATACTAGGTAACTTTACGCTCCCTTTGAAGACTGATTACACTATCCCCAAGTATTCTTTTGGTAAGAACTACAATACCTTGATCCCGTCGAGAGATCAATGGGATAATAATATGCCCCCGGCAAGTGGAGCTATCTCTATTGACACTGATGATTCAAAGCCCAACACAGGAGTTGGTATTGGAATTTACCCGGAACAACTCGACATACGTTTGTCTCTTCGTCTTCCTGATTTCTGCAGTGTCATCCAAGCGGAGATCTCTGCGATTATGGAATCGCTAATTTGGTTAGGTAGTCGTAACTAAAAGGGACGTCATTCTGTATACTGACAGTCAGGCTGCAATTCGATCACTCGAGTCGGTATTGTTCACATCAAAAACTGATGAAAAGTGCCGCCTTCAGTGCTTCAGCTGGTAGAGTTGAAGTCGACCGCGGGGGCATCAAAACACCTATTATCGACTGCAAATTGACAATTACAGCAGATTCTGAGCGCAGAACCAATGCAAGATGGATCAATGGTAGCACTTGTACTACAACGAAGATTATCTGGACGAAATTAGATTTTATCCGCTCTACCATGCTATTGTCACTGGACCGAATGCATATTCGCAGTGTGGTCGTGGTTATAACGGGGCATTGTGATTGTCCTATCGGGGAGCTCGCCAGGAGATTCAAAATTCCTCACAACGACTACTGCAGAAGCTGTGAGGATGAAGAGAAAGAGGAGAGTGTACATCATCTTCTATGTGAATGCTCGACTTTGGCTGAGAAACGTTTAAGGTTTCTTGGTTGTAGGTACTTTCACGATCTGGATGATCTGAGAGATGTGAGCCCAATACAGATCAATCAATATATTGCCAGCACACGCTGGTTCCAAACAAACATTTGAATTTTTAAGGCTCTCACTGGCGGTATCACAATGAACTTATTACTGGTCTAAGTGCGCTGGTCTCAATTCCGGCGGCCCCATTACCTAACCTAACTCTCCAGCTAAACCAATCCTATGTTTAGAAAACATTCAGGTCCGTTGTCGTGAAGCGTACGACATACGAGAATCTAATCTTTATCAGTGTAGATACGATAGCCAAAAGTTTATCGTTATCCGAGGCGTTTGCATAATGAATTTCAGTCAATGCACGTTGCTGTTCTACATATCCTATCCCTTTAGACGCCTTGTACGACCAGCCAGGATCACTGTTGCCAGGTGTACAGGGGTATAGGCTAGGGGTTACAACAGACCACGGTGATCCTGGCTTTTCGTACAAGGCGACTAAAGGGATAGGGTATGTAGGCCAGCAACAAGCAATTGTTTTTTTTTTTCTTTAAGTTCTTATACACACGAACAACCACGCATATGCAATCAAGGCACACCAATGATTATTCAGTTCTCCAGGAAGCTCAGGAGAGTTTCATTTACTCCTGTCCCTTTAGTAGTATTTTACGACACGTCGGGAAAAAACGAAGACATTATTCTTGACCGACCCCACAAGACGTGGCCAATGAAATATGCCCAGCACAATAATCGACCTTATACTTTTTAAAGTTGCATAGATATTCAATCAAAGATTGAAAATGTTTATAAATGAAGAATTAATTTAGGCCAACATTTTTTAAACAACCAGAATACTCACCAACTTATTAATTCTCTCGACTCGTTCGTTCGCCTCCAATTCCGAATACAGTCCTTTACTCGAACTTTTCGCCAAACTCATCATATCCTCAGCGCTTGTATAGCCAATTAGCGGGTCTGTTATGTTAGAAATTTGCTCCTTGGTTAGGTCCACTACATCGTCGGGAATAATTTCTAATCTTTGTGTAACCGTCACAAATGGGTTTGTGCTTTGATTAACAAGAGATTGTTTTCTATGATTTGTTTTTTGTTTTTTCCAAATTCCATACATTCATCGTAATTATGATTCCAATACATTTGCCGTGTATGTTTTATTGTTGTTGTTTGTTTGTTGTATGGTACAAATTGTGTGTCGGGTTTTGGTTTTACATATTTATCAACAACGAGCATTGAACGAACCGAATCGAATGAATAAGCCAAAAGGAAAAAGAATGTATGGGAAATTATCCAATGTTAAGTTGTATTTTTTAGAAAAATTCAGGAAAACTTAAATAAGGCAATACAAATCAAGCCACTCGAAATGCATACAGATTAATAAAATTAAATTTTCCTGCAAATTTACAAAAACCGGTGTTTTTACAAAACAATTACAAATATATCGGAATTGGCGATAGTCATTCCATAATTAAAAGGTTTAATAACAAGCCATATACATACTTAAATAAAAATCAAAAGTAAAACACATTCTAAGCTCGTAATTTAAGTTTTGCGCAACTGTTAAAAAGCATTTTTAAATTAGCGAATTACAATTTGAAACTAATCAATTAGGAACGCAGTCTGAACTTACCTAGGAGTGTGCTGCGGACTGGGCGGTAAGCTTCGACTATTTTGGCTAAGCGACGATACGATTCCTGGAATAGCCAAATTGTTGGCCGAGTTCACACGTTTCAGACCTTGTGCTAGTAAGTCGCTAAAACTCTGTCGATGCGCTTCGAGACGAGGATGAACCTAAAAACAGACTTTTAGATGCAATGTTCACTCACATCAAATAAGTATTATGCTTACGTCATCACCATCTTCAGATTCGCCTGCTTCTTCACCAGTGGGCGCTTGTGTGACTTTAAATTCAGGCTGTGCCGATGCAGATTGCTGTCCAGACTGCGGTGGAGTCGTACTGGTTCCATCGACAGGACCACAAACAGTGGCATTCTGACATTTAGTCACGCACTTTTTATGGCAACACATTGCACAATCCCTGCACTGGACAGCATCCTTTAGCCAAATTTTCTTGCCACAGTAGCCACACTGTGTCGTACGATGGAAATGTGTTCGTATAAAATTGTGCAACTTTGGCGTATTTGGTTCGTTTCGATCTGATTCCGAATCTGCTCTATCACCTGGACTTCTGTAAAATGAACAACAACACATTTTTTAACGGAATTCATAACTCTAAACCTGTATCCACACTGGCTACCAAGTTTACATATCCAATATTATAACCGATTCACCTGTCAGCTGACAGTTTGGCGGCAACCGCTTCTCGCATTCATAATGACAATTTTGCAATTTTGTTGTTTTTGAAATTTTTGAAATTTTGGTCAAATGTTTGTTTTGCTAAAATCTTGGACAGTATTGAAAATGGGCCAAATCGGACCACGGGTTCCCCTACCTCCCATACAAACTACCCCTATATGATATTTTAATTCGGCCATAACTTTCGGTAGAATATCGCTATCGACTTGAAATTTTGATCAATATCTCATTCTGACATATACTTTGAGTTGATGAAAAATGGAGTAGGTCCGTCTACCCCTACTCCTACTTCCCATACAAAGTTATATTCAGCCATATCTTTTGATAGAATGTCACGAAAAACTTCAAATTAGTATCAAATGGTAGCCGTTGGATGCTTTGACAAGGTAATAAAGATGTGTCAAGTCCGACCTATCTACCCCTCCCTCCCCCACAAAAAATATGAAATTGAATATTTTGGGTTTTGCATGCCTTCTTGGTCTGTACATGGGTATAGGGTATACACTCATCGTGCTATTCGCACGATTAGAACTCGGTCTCGTTTTTTAATGGCATAGGAACAATTTATACGCGCGGAGTCCAATATTGATAATTAAATTTTCTTGCTCGACAGCCATTTGGTAGCCTGTTTGGAAGCTAAGTAGCTGCCTAATGGAAATGGCAGCTTACGACGCCAGTTTTTTTGCAAGCTGCCAATTGCTAGCGAGTGTAAATACAGCTCCAGACACTCCCTACTTACTTTGATATTTTTGATTTTTTGGACGTACTCTCGGTAGTACTAATCATCACCGTCGGACTACCATTCCACACAAAGGATAATAGAATGTCACCATAACATAATCTCGGATCGAAACCGGATTGTGCCGAAAGAGTATGAGTTTGCCTACAACATGGAAGGAACATTAGGCATCAGCAACCGTTTTGTATAATTAGACTTACAAGTCCGGAGCTTTGGGCGGGTTAAACGAAAACGTTTTGATAAAATGTCCTAAATTCGTTTCACTACATTCAGCTATGATATTTCGTACAGGAACATTGATATATCCTAACAGTTCGTTGAAGTCCTTCGATCTTCCGTAAACACATAAATTAATAAAATTCGAATTTTCGTTTAGCGCAAATGTGCACAGATCGCCAACTTTCATTTCACCATCAACCGGAAAGTCGATCGTTGAATGTTGCTGGATAATTTCAATTTCAATAGGACTTTTCGTACCACCATCGGCAGAGCTTGCTGACTTTGACGTGGCATCGTCCGCCGGCACATTTTCGCTGTTTTCGCGACTAACGTTGCCCGACCCAGGTCTTGATTCGATAGGCATTTTTCGTGGCGAACTAGTTGGCGTATTCCCCAGGCTCGATTCACTAGACGTGGTACCGCCATGATCCATAGAGGTTTTTCGTTTCTGCTTTGTCCCCACTAGTTGTACGGACTCGGTTGATCGTGAAAAACTGACATTCGTTCCACTTAAGCTCTCGTAGGGCTCGTTATCCTCGTAGATGGCATCGTTTTTAATGAGTCCCTGCAGGACTCGTTCTATCCTAAAACTAATCACCGGCTTATTCAAATTCTTTATGATTTTCGCAACTTGGCTGATATTGGTGACGGGTTTTCCTTCTACCGTGCGCAAAACATCACCCGGTCGAATATCCGCCTTAACTGCAGGCGTATTTGGCAAGACGGCATCTATAAGACCTGAGTTATCGTCCTGCTTGAACATCATTCCGATTTGTTGATTTTTGGCTTTGTGGATTTCTTTATCGATGGATACAATTACGTTCTGATCATCTCGTTGTCGAGCCTCAACCCAAGGCAGAGACGAGAGTGAAAGGGTGCAATAGATCTGTTCACAATTCGATGGAATCAAAAGACGTGACAATTCTACAACGTTGACTTCAAGCTTTCCGTTCGGCACGAAATCGCAATCCAATTCGTCGTCCGTCTTATGGAAGAAGGGCTTGTAGCGTAGTTTGTAATTGGGGAGAGTGTGTTTTCGCCGTACAGCCTTACGAATTTGATTCATTATGAGGTTTGTTACGTTTGATTGCATCTGGCGCCCCTGGAACTGGGATTCGATACCCAGCTCAAGTTGAGGATCACCCAAGAAGCTGAGTGACCAGTGGGTGTAAGGTTTTCGGGTGAATTGCAGGCGTGCTAGCCCGGAGAGATATTTCACTGAAATTTTAAAAGTTAGTAACTTAGTTTTACGATTTTTAAAAAATGTATCAATATTGCGCGTATACCTTTGAGAGTCAATGATCCTTTTTTTCCCAAAACCATATCAGCATCAATTGATAGACGAAAATTTCCTCGATATTGTAAATCTAATAGTAAATCCAGATTTTCGATGAATCCTTCCGAATCATGGAGGTCAGCGTTATGAACTTTTAGATTTTTGATTTCAGGAAATTGACCGCCCAGATCCAGGTCTCGAATCTGAAATTGTTAATTCAGTTATTTCACTTCGTTAGAGAAATACAATATGCATAAATGGAAATTTCGTAATTACAATTTTCTAAAATGAGAAAATATATGGGATATGTTGTAATTTTCCATGATTTGTCTATACTGCCATGAGATTTGTTAACTTATCGATCGTTCTTTTTATCAATAAAACTAGAAACAGTCAATAAATTATGGCAATTGTAGAAATTTATTTAACAAACAGCTTAAGGCAATCGATAACGCTGACACTTATCCCGTTTGTAAGTATCTATTCTCAATTACATTAAAAGTGAAAACAAAGACCATCCTCTTATAAAATAGCCCCCAACAAGTTCGATTCCTACTATGTATATTATCTCAAAGGCGTAAATACCTACTTCCGAGTATTTCCTCCCTTAGTAGTTATACCTTTATAATTTCCGCGAGGAAATATGCACCACTTAATAATGGAATGCTTTATAGAATTATGTTTCATATGCCCCAATGACTTGACGAGTATGACACTTAATCCCCATAATGTTTTCCAATTAGCCGACTCCAGCGTCAATAAGAAAAAAAATCAATATATCGTGGTGGTGTGTTTCTGGCGTTCTAACAACAACAGGACATTGTAATTTCAAAGAAGCACTTCAGGTTTGATGGTAATCTTAAATTTTTGTTTTTCAGTCGAGGGTCATCGAAACTTTAATGGGAAACAGAAGTTTTTGAAATGGGAAACGGATGACAATGACATGACTCCATGATTTGATTTGATAGTTTCATAAGAATTTGATAAAGTTCATGTTCTTAACCTGTTGATAGAGTTTGAAGATGTTTCTGATACTCGAAATTAAGTAGGGCCAATGTTTGCTCTTACGTCGAGCTGAAAATAAGCTGCATATAAATTGATGTTTGAAGAATTGCTCTCATTTAATTGCTTAATTCGCGCCGCATTTCCGATAGCATTAGACGCCTCTTTGGACCAGTTTATGCCATTTGCAGATTGGATTATCAGGTTACTGAGTTTTTTTTTAGTTTTCTGGCATTTGTCTCGCCCTCCACTGCTTTCTAATTGGGTTCATATTCTACATTTTCAAGAATCTGAGAAGATAATCTCTGCAGATTTAGTTATTATTTATAATAAATAAATCCAACATCATGATTTTCTTAGGGGTTGAAATCAGTGGCGTATTTACAGGGGGGCACAGGGGGCACGTGCCCCCCCCCCCTGTGAGCACATCAAAATTTTTTCACACCATACTAAAAATTGCAATACCAAATGTTCCCTTTTCATTTTAAGCGTTTCTATTACTCTCTCGATTACCGTAACTCCTAGTGGAGCATGGTGCGTTGATGACTACCGTGTGTAGTCGTCAACGTTATAAAGACAACTGAATTCGGAGTGTGATTCGGTTGTCAGCCGTACCACTTCCTAGTCGCATTGTTAGTTTTTTATTATTCTACGATAAGAATATTTCTTATCATCTTCTTCTGAATAATAAACTTGCGACGAGTCGTGCCGAGTTTGGAATTCTATTACTAAACTTTGTAAATCTTTTTCGAAACATTATCATCACATCATCTTCTCAATTCGCCAGATCTCCTCCTGTTTCTGTTCGGAAACAAGGACTGCTATTGAAAGTCTCGTCATGTGTGAAGTGACCCCATCTTTAATAAACATCATCGTAGCCATTCCTTCTCATTTCTATTTTGCAATTGATTTGTTAAAGCATGTTGCTTCAGCTTACCATCTAGGACTCGTTTTAAAAGGTGTTGCACATACTATAGATTTGAAGCTAGTGTAGTACCTACATATGGAAATAACAAACAATCATGCCTTCCTGCTTACTTTTGTTGCTTCATTTTAATTAATCGATTGATCACTTCCCGGCTCTATGCCACGGATAGTTCCTACGCGGCTGAAAATTTTGGTGTAATTTTTATAAAAAAAATATATTCATACATTTCCATATAAAAACTTTACCAAAAGTATAATTGAACTATATTAAAAGTATAAGTATTCTGGATAAAAATTTTACTCTTCAATAGTATAAAATTGATAAGCAAATTCATACAAACCGCTCGAAAAAATAAAAATTGTAATACGAGTGCAGTCGGCTTCGAATCCACAATTCTGTGATTTGTAGGCAAGCGCGCTGCTCACTGAACCAGACAGACTACAAATCATAATCAATAGATTTCTAGGTTGAATGGGTTTTTTTGCGTTGATAGTGTAGATTTGATAACATAGTAGGATTGATTCTACCCTTTTATGTTATAACAACCTTCAATGGAATTTATTCTATCCCGAACGGTGTAAAATGTATAATATTAAAAGGGTATTTGGTTAGTTTTATTCTGTAGCGGTTATAATTAATATAATTTTTGAATAAACTAAAATTACAAGTTGAAAAGGGTCAAATTTGATTCAAGTTTTGGAATAGATAGGAGTTATACTATTTTATTTATAAAATTTACTCCCGGTTTACACCAAAATTTACAACCGTGTAGTATTCTGGATTGTACTTGTAAAATATTATTCGGCGCTTGTTACGATTTTACGGAATCTGTTCCTAGATTTTTGACAAAACATACAAACGCCGCTTTTTCAGTAAATCCTAATTTTGCATTCAAATTCCCTTAAAGTTACCATGGAATTCAAGACCACAATGTCATCCAAAATTTGTTGTATCCAAAGCCATCTTTATACAAAGCCCGGAAGCAGAACACGTTCATATACTTAAGCGCCAAATCATAGGCCTGTTCAGATCGAAAATTTACATTGCGGTAAAGGCAAATCGGGTTGGGTCGCGACAAACTTTACACGAAAAGTATTGGTTCCCGGTCGATTTTCGTCGCGAAAAGTGCAATGTGTCGTGAATTAAAGTGTCTAGAATGCAGTGAAAGAACAAAATCCCGACAAAAAGTGAATTTTCCACATGTTTTCGCGATTTTTATCAGAGCAGACACGGTTTTTTTACATGCGCTGCGCTTGTGTTAGTGCATCGTGCAACGTATATACGACATGTTCATAGGCTCGTTTTGTGTGCATGTATTGCTGCTTCCCGGCTTCTAGTGAAGGTGGCTTTGGTTGTATCAGCTTTTCATCTGCGTTTCTTTCAAAAGTAAGCAGAACCACTTTTTGCCGGAATATGGCAGAATTTCGGACGATGTATGAAATTTCTCTTCCAAAGAAAAGTGTTCCGTCTGGAATCCGTTTTGTCATATGGAAACTCTCTTTGGTCATTGCATTAATTCCATAGCCAATTAAGTACATATTCGTAAAATTCCTTTTCGGCTTCAGGCTCCTTCGAACTACGCTACGCAAACTTTTTTTAGGTCCTCCGTATTTTGGTTCAGGAAAAGCCAAAAGCAGTTAATGAGTGTTATTTTAAGATCTGTCAGGAAAACTAAACTTTTGATGTAATAAACCTGAAATGCAAAGGACTCTCAGGCCCGTATTTATAAACATACCTTTACTCAAGGAGACCTTGAGTCAAGGATGCCGAAATTAAAATAAATGTCATTTTCCATACTTTTTCATAGAAATCACTTATATTCACGAGTCAATGCATTCTTGATTTAAGGAGAAACTCAAGGAGACCTTGAAATTTTCTATAGTCAACCTCATTTGAAGCTCCACTGATGTGGATCTGTACTGAAGAAGGGCACAACTGGTGCCCGAAATGATCATTTACACAATAAAATACTAATCCCGTCTTAGGAAATACCACTCCTTCTTTTTCAATATATATTACAGGCGAGGAAACCATCGACACAGCTGGAAGTTTTTAACATGGCCCAAATCATGCCTAATGTCCAATTCGCTTCAGGGTGTCAAATTTAGTAGGTGTCCTATATATAGGACAGTAGGCATATCTGAGTTAAGGGCCGATAATGAGCAAAACTGACGGGAAACCTCAATTTATTTTGGAATATGTTAAATCATTAACCCCCTAAAAAAATTCTATGGCTACGATCATGAAGTTGCAATTTCGGCCTTACCATAGCTGAACAAAGTTCTGGCTATCGGCCAACTTTTACACAACAAGTTTGTCTATTTTCTTCGGACTGTCTGTCCAAACATAAATTCTCATTGCTACCAAAGCTCGGTCGATTGCGTCGAAATTTTTGCAACATTTTTAATACTTTGTGACGAAAATTAATATGCTGGTACTCGGGACATAATTCTCCCTGTGAGTTTGGAGCTTTGAACTTTCCGCTATACTAGCATTGGCATTACAAATTGGATTTGGGAATTTTCGGAGCTTTCCACGGAAGTAAATAGCCTAGCCTATGTTTCTATAGTAAGACATATTTCTATTTCCTATTAATTAATGCATTTCTTGTTTCTCAGAATCTCAAATGCTATACGAAATGTAATTGAGCCTTAAAAATCTGGCAATATTTCCTAAGTAAAATCCTAAGTAAAAATTTAGAATTACATAACGTACATATAGTATAGTGATTTTAGCTCAAAAAATGATGAAACCCAAACATCCAAAAAAAGAGCTGACTTTTGATGCCAAATTGTTCTATGGCTTGACCGCATTACGCAGTAAAAAGTTAGACTTTTTTGCGCGTCACATTTGGGGGGGAGGGGGTGGCAAAGGGGTGAAATTATGATTTTTCGCCAATATCTTGTTAACTGTAATATTTACAGCAAAATGTTCTGAGGACGATTTAAACTACACAAAATTTCCTTTCTAATGATATATTATATCATATACCTTCTCTTGGCAGATTATATACTAGACCTTAAAACATTTGGTGTAATTTAGATTTTTTGATAGTTTCATTTGGCGCTCTAGCTCCTGAAGTAATTTAATTGGAGCCATGGTAATTGGGATAACTATTCCTAACAATATGTAGCTGTACCACACGGAGACTCAGGCTGCCCCGACAAAGCATTCCCCTATACTCCCTATTAACATTAAAAAAAAAGACATGCCTGTAACTTTTCGCCGAATCACAGCAGGCGGAAAAAATTTTGGGAAACGTTAAGGCTAAGTCCCATTAGACCCTTCACCAAATATTACTTCGATCGGATTAAAACAAAGGGTACCTCCCATACAAAATGACCGGAAAATTGCCTACGAGCAAAACTTTAATTTTGGTTGACTTGTTCCCTTATTTCTTAATAAACTAGTGGCATTGAATTTGAACAATTTGTATGGGAGGTACTCTTTGTTTTAATCCGATCGAAGTAATATTTGGTGGAGGGTCTAATGGGACTTAGCCTTAACGTTTACCAAAATTTTTCCCGCCTGCTGTGATTCGGCGAAAAGTTACAGGCATGTCTTTTTTTTAAATGTTAATAGGGAGTATAGGGGAATGCTTTGTCGGGGCAGCCTGAGTCTCCGTGTGGTACAGCTACATATTGTTAGGAATAGTTATCCCAATTACCATGGCTCCAATTAAATTACTTCAGGAGCTAGAGCGCCAAATGTAACTATCAAAAAATCTAAATTACACCAAATGTTTTAAGGTCTAGTATATAATCTGCCAAGAGAAGGTATATGATATAATATATCATTAGAAAGGAAATTTTGTGTAGTTTAAATCGTCCTCAGAACATTTTGCTGTAAATATTACAGTTAACAAGATATTGGCGAAAAATCATAATTTCACCCCTTTGCCACCCCCTCCCCCCCAAATGTGACGCGCAAAAAAGTCTAACTTTTTACTGCGTAATGCGGTCAGGCCATAGAACAATTTGGCATCAAAAGTCAGCTCTTTTTTTGGATGTTTGGGTCTAGAGCTAAAGTCACTATACTAATATAACTTTTTCGGACTATTCGTTGCCGCTTATTGGTGGTGAATACAACCACACAAAAAAATCGGAGTGATTTTCACTCCGAATCGGTGTCGAATAGTGTCCATCCGAATCGGATAATATTGGCATAAAACTCGAAGCAAGGTATTGCTAAAGGCTCCGAACGAATGTAATGATTTTATCCTTTCGGTGTAATAATTTGAACTCAAAAGAATATTTTCATTAACACCAAAAGGAATGATTCTCGATATTTTTGGATTTAAGAAAAAATACAATTTTCACAGGGAAGGAACGTGTAACTCAAAAATGGGGTTTTATTTGAATTTGTATAAAATGCATAATAAATTTCCCTACCAACAGTGGGATTCGATCCCGGGACCCTATGATTTATAGACGAACGCCTACCTACTAAGCGAACCAACTAACTGATGGAGTTTGTAATTTATACAACATGTAACGTCGCTCTACCACCAAATTCACTCCAATCGGTGGATACAAAATACCAAAATAGGATGAAATTAGCCGAAGCACAATAACTTGATAGAACATACTACGGAGTTGATCCGATAAGTTTAATACTCAATACCAAATGGGATATTCTTTGTAATTTGTCGGAAAAAGGTTTTAATTTAGGAGTTTCAACCGTTTCGGATTCTTTTCTAATAAAACCCCTGATGGCGGTGTTATTTTGAGCATGTTTATTCCGAAATATTTAATTTTGCTTTTTTATCCTATCGGATTTTCTTGCTCGAATACCCGGCTTTTTTTCTGCTGTGCAGGACAAGATTAGTGTATTCTTGGAAAGGAAGTATCATCCAATCTGCTTATATATTTTTATACCTTTTCGCAAAGGCCATCACGCAAATTTTAATTCACTTGTATTCAGCGAATTTGAACGCTAGAGATATTCTGTGAAAAATGAATAGCCACTGTCAAATTTTCAAATATTTTCGAATATTGGACCTCTGCCGAATCGAAATCCTGGCTGCGCTGCAAATTAAAACGCTTAAAAAACTGTATAGCCTACCTAAATACCATTCAAATTGCATTAAGCTGTCTATAGCATGTACCTCAACTGAAACCAGCTTTATGTCACAATTTTCGAAAATGATTCGACTTCCAAAGAACTGATCTGAAGTTCTTTTCTCCGAATTCATTTCTGTTCTCCCACTACATAATGTTAAATCTATAAAACACCGTTACTCGATTTTTGAGTTCTCATAAAAATAAAAACAAGAAATCTTTTCTTTTATGGGGATCCCCCCCCCCCCTTTTTTCTTAAACTTATTAATAAAAACGTTAAGATAAACCATCGAAATCGAATAAAGTATCATAACTAGAACCCGGATTCTCGTGCAATTGCACGTTAATACTACACGAAATTGCATTTTTCAGGGTATATTGCAAGAAATTGCACCTTTTAAGGTTTTCGCATGAACACGAATATTTGCATTTGTAACCCTGTTTCGTAACAATTTTTCCCAGAAATTTTGCAATGTGCAGAATTTTTCGATAGACAGAGTATTGCGGAAGAAAACACACGTGAAAAAAACTGTTTACTTTTTAGAGCAAGTCTTCTTCAATTTTTGTCAATGCTTTTCCAACATTCACTGCTCTGACCTAACCTTCTAAAAGTATTTAGTCGTAATTCTTCTAAAAGTATTTAGTCGTAATATTTATCACGTAAAAGCCCTTTACCACGTAAACTCAATTTTTTAATGTATAAAGTTTCAATGGTGACTAACTATGTTTGTACTACTTCAAAATGTTCACCTTTTAGGGCTATACCATACCCATACCATATGTGGGCGAAACCCGGTATGGGATATAGCCTTTTAAGGTGAAAATTTTGATAGATTCGAGTTGTACTAACATAGTTAGTCAACATTGAATCCTTATACATACATCCAAAATATATCCTTCTAGCTTAAAAAATGAGTTTTTTCGTATCGCACGGAAAATGTACATTCATATTGCACGATTTTGCACGTTTCGGGATTTTTACTGCACGTTTTAAAAAATTTTACTGCACGAAAATCCGGGCTCTAATCATAACTATTCAACAGTTTAACAATTTATTCAAACGCACCCCGAAGGTCACACGATCTACAAATCCATTTCCAGGCGTTTGACTCAGTGAACTATTGATAGAAATTCTCCCACCTCATCAAACCCTCCTTTATATTTTTAATAATTCCAATACACAATCAACAACCCATTCAGGGATGTTCCCATCAATAGACGAGTTCCCATCCGTAGCATATTATAATGACCTACATCTACGCGTACTCACCGTCAGCTTATCAAAAAGCTTTCCTGTTGTCGTTTTTGCAATCAGCTCATCCAATTCCAACGATAATTTCCGATAAAACCATTTTCGAACTTTATTGGAATTTTTCAATTCGTGAAAGAGAAATTGCATGACCAAATTGATGGCAACAATTGGCGACTTACTATCGGTCTCCGTTGATTTTATACTATTCAGGATATTCTGTAAAAAAGAAACAAATTGAACAACTGGGTTAGTTGGGTGCGGATGCTTACGAACGAGACGACAGCAAGTGTTTGTCCCTCTTTCTGGTTGTTTACTTACGTCCGGAAGATTGTATCGTTCGTGCATGTCACGTTGCTCTTCAGGCTCCTCCGGCATATTGCCATACTTGATGAAGAAATAGTATTGAAGCAAAATCATAAGAACGGCTCCAATAATGAGCGACATCAGCCCGAATAGAAGAAAGGTGGTTAAATTCATTTTTGTTAGATTTTTCCACGCGAATATGAGATACACAAAAGAAGATGCAAATGACTGGGACGACTTTCACACTTCAAGGATAGAGGTGACACTACCACTTTAATTGCGTTTCACACTGCACTTTTTCCACTTGGATACCATTTTTAAATTTATTTATTTGCTTCGTTCAACGGTTCACATTGTCGGTATTATATCGAGTTGGCCGAATAATTGGATGCTAATTTCTGTTTGTTAAAATGATATGAAAATAAATTTTCTTGACCGATATTAAAGAACTTTATCGCGAGACCGACCGCTGGTATTTTAGTCAGACTGCAAAGTGCCACCCTTACAATTGTAATGTCAAGACTTCTTCTCATCATATGGGGTAGTTTTTGATGGATGATCCAAAGAATCGACCAACGACTGATAGAATGAAGAATCTGTGACAATTAAAAAAAACATCCTGTTCCGACTGCTTAAATCAAAGAGAAGTATTTTTATTTTTTATTTTTAATATACTCCTTAAAAATTGTTTCAAACCCAATAGTGGGTTGTATTTTTTTCTCACATCTTCAATAAAAAGGAAGAAATAAACCGGTTCCATATCCGATTCCATTACCATCCCTGAATTTCCGTTAGTCTTTGGAAAATCGATAGGAAGCTGTTGAACTTGCGCTATTCGAATGGGGTGTTCCCCTGTTCTACAACGGAGAGAATTGTCATACTCACAAAGTGCCGGCTTGAAAAGGCAGTGTTGTGAATAAAGTCACACACTGTGCACTATGTGGCGATGTTCATCTTTGTCCTGACGTTTCCTTGCATTTTTTTCCATTCATACACAGCTGCTACTTGGTGGGTTGGGATTCTGAGAATCAAAAGGCGAAGGACGGATTGTCCTTAGAGAGTGAATTGGCTGTTGGTGTAATTTTTTGTTCGAATAATGAGAATGAGCCAAAAATGCTGCAAGTTGGATTCTTTGATGAAATTTGAATGAGGCCAAGGTGTAAAATGTTAGAATATGCTCTATTTAAAATTGTCTTTTTTTATACAGGGTGTCCGATTGGTGGTGGAGGATATCTTATAGTAGGTAGTGTGGTTCATTTGGGGAGAATTCCAGGATAAAATTGGGAAAAATCCAGTTGTACAGGACCCCTCTATTTTTAACCGTTACAATGTAATAGCAATATTTTTCCTGTCCATTTTCGGACTCTCTTGCTATAAAGAAGAGAACGGACAGGTGTGTAATTCTGCTGCGGTATAAGTATTTTGACAATATTTAAATCTTTGATTGTACACCAATTTTTCTGGAGAAAAAAAATTACAAAAAATATGTTTATTAATTTTTGAGCTTATATTTTCAATTCCAAATACAAAATGTGACCAGTGGCTTCAAACATTGGAAAAATCAAAAATTCGAAGTTTGGTTTGAGCATCCGTAGAGACAAACTTCAACCCTGGCTTAAAGATTGGAGACGCTACAATTGAATTTAATTTCATACGGCAGCCTGCTGTTCATTATTAGCATTCCGGCGGGCGTTATACTAATCCTAACACGATCGGGCGCAATGCATCTGACAGATTAAGTGCACAAAAAACTATGAAACTAAGTTTGACGCCCACCAGCTTCTGGGCTTCCGAAACTGGAGGACAAGGTCACGTAACCGCGACAATTGGAGGTCAACGATTCAGGCGGCCAAGGCCCGACGTCGGGCTATCGAGCCACATTGATGATGATGATGAAGTTTCTGTATATTTTACACTCTTATTTATTGTTGCATTGTCTTTTTGAAACAGTTTTACGAAATTTTAGAAACAAATACTGGCTTTCAAAGTTTGATACCCTTCACATTTTCAATTTTCTAAGAATATTCCGCTTGCAATCGCTTCAATATTGAAAAAACCTCCAACAACTCGACCGCTTAAAAAATGTGAGCTTATTTTACTAAAAACATACTATTGAACGATTTGGTGAGCCTATACGCAATGTGAAGAGTATAACAAGTGGAAATTTTCATAGAAAAGGAGAAAATAACACAATCGGGCGCAATACATCTGAGAGATTATTTCACCCCCTCCCGCCCCTCAGACATTATGTTAGATATAAACTGAAAACTGCTTTGGTTTTTGATCGATAAAAATTAAGTTACTGTGAGTTACAGATCTCTCCCTTTTTATATCGCTGATTGGCGCAACAAAAACTGGTCCCTTAATCTGTCAGATGCATTGCGCCCGCCCGAAGGTTAAACACCAAAATTGTATAATAGAAAAGAAATAGAAAACTGTTCACTGCATCACAGAAAGGGATGTGAATATTATATAATTACCGAAAAATCTTCCAATTATTTATGAAAAATTGCATAAAGAAACCAAAGGATATTATGAATATGGAGAATATGCCATCGGATGCACAAATAATAGCCCCCACCTTCGGCCTAAAACTATAAAGAAGGCAAATTGTATGCATATGCATACGCAGATAAAGTGAAACCAAAGAAAGATTAAAATTAAAACCCCATCAAAAGCAAACATAAGGGATAAAGTTCAAGCCACTGTAACTTTCCGAAAAAGTTTTTTGAGCTCATATTCGTTTTTTACATAGGGACATATTGCTTACAATGGCCTAGGCCTAGCTTAAGTTCAAATCTTTGTTTTCATGGCCAAAGCTTCTTTTGGCCGTCATTGAATAGTTGGAAGTCATATTTGATTTTTTTTGCGGCACAATTAGGTTTAAACTTCACTTCTTTCTTAGAGTTCTCAATCGTGGGTCTGTTATCACTCGGGGTTGACATTCGCTTTCTTTCAGACAGCGCCAAAATTTGTCTTTTTCAGCACCTCGATGACTGCAACCTTAATAAAAAAAAGTGTCGGCAAATTATGGTCAACTGTCCGCGCCCTTTCCAATCCTAGCAAGGGAAAGGGCAATCAATAACGCCATTGAATTTGGCAGTAAAAAAAACTAGCGATCCTCTTCACTGCGCGCGCCTGTCCAATAAACAATTTATTGAACATCCCAAGTGTGACGGCCTTAAACGTAAAATTAGAAGACGGATTCGCAGGCGGAATGTTGACACCATACCATCGTTTACTGCGGACCAGGTTAAAAAAAAAGTCATAGAGAATGCTAAAAATTCCAAGGCCCTCGGACCAGATGGCATTTCGATGGCCATGTTGAAACATCTCGACCTTCCAGCCATTGAGTATCTCAAGCCTGCCTTTAACTTGTCGATCTCCATGCTTGCCATCCCTGAAATCTGGAAAACAGGTCGAATTGTTCCCTGTCTCAAGCCAGGGAAGGGCGCAAATTTCGGGGAATCCTACCGCCCCATTACGATACTGTCTCCTGTCGCAAATACGCTAGAGGCCCTTATTCACCCTACTCTTGTTGCACATGCGAAGCTAGAAACTCACCAGCATGGCTTCAGGAAAATGCATAGTACCACCACTGCCCTTAATGCGATCACTACACGCATTCGCGATGGGCTAAATCAACGTCGTCCTTGTCCAGTGCCGGATTAAGACCCTTTGGGGCCCCTAGGCATAAAACAATTGAGGGCCCCTTGTGAAATGTCTCTAAATAAAACTTCAATTATGTGTAAGAAATGCTTTCGTAAATAATATAGTTTACGAAATAAGAATAATATATTTTATTTCGCAAAAATGGGATACCTACATAATCCCGAAAAACAAAATGCGCCTACTTAAAACCCCGCCGTTTTAGAATCCCGGATAGTGGATAGTGAAATAATCCCGCCAACATTTTTTTTTTCGTTTTCTAGCAAATATGTGTAGTTATGTAATGTTCCCAGCAGTTAGTGCGATACTTTCTCTTAGCACAAATCCGTCGAAATATTTGCTTATTTATTGTACAAAGATGACAATTTAACCCCTACAGAACAAGACTGCCATTCCGGGGATACTTAAGTTTCGACTACCGAAAGCTATTTTTCAAATTAAGTCACCTGGTCCGTGGGTCTTCGAGAATTAAGTGTCCCCATGCGAGGAGAACCATTATTTTAACGGTAAATGTAGTGGCGTTTTTTAATATCCCATCGTAGAAGGTAAGTATTCTTTCATAAGTCGCGCGCGCGGGTTATTGAAATGGCGGGATTATGAATGTCGGGATTTTGAAAAACGGGAATATGATGGGCGGGATATCGTATCCAACACAAAATATTTCAAGTATATATTGAAGTACAAAAACTTTGCTTCACAGAACGTTTTTCATTTTAAATTATTGCCAACTTTGAAATACTTCGTTATCCTTCACTGACAGAAGGCGTCGTTAAATATACCCTTAAGGCTATCGCTACACTAAATTTGAACAGTTGAACATTTCACTCGAATTGCTGTCTTTTAATACCAATTTTAGATGCTCATGGAGAATTATTTCGTTTTCTAATTCATCTAAAGTAAGACAAAACAAAGTAGCATTAAAAAGTTTTCAGGAAGTGGAAATTAAATTTAAGCTTTCTGATAAAGTCTCTATCGATTTCTTATATAATACCAGACAGTGCAGGGCATACTCCCTTGAGCCACTTTTCAATACATTCGCCTGGCGTAAGAGAGAACATGGTTTTGTGAAAAAAGTTTTGGCTTCTGAGTGTAAATCTTCAAATTTAAAATTCTTAAGTCGTATACCTTTTCAGAGACCTCATTTCAAAATTTGGTCTGAATTGGACATCTATATCATAGGTATAGTTGTCGTAAAAACTATTTCCCATTCAAGTAAATACACATACCCAATTTTAGGTAAAATCAGTTTACAACTTGCTATACAATTGGAACGAAAATTTTTAATATTCTCAGAAAGGATAAAATTTTGCCACTAGATCTAGCTTAGAAGGGTGTCATACCTTCGGTTTAGCTTGTTTTACTTTCCTTTTTCGTTACGAGAGCTTATCAAAGAACAAGACTTATATTATTTATTATTATTTATTATTATTTATTATCGCGAGGTCACTGTCAGTGTGAGTGCGGGGCCTCTGTGAGCGCGGGGCCCCTAGGCACGTGCCTTATGTGCCTTAAGGATAATCCGGTACTGTCCTTGTCACAGAACCATTCTTGTGGCAATGGACCTATCAAATGCATTTGATAAGCTCAATCACTCAATGCTTCTCGCTAACTTGTTGAATATGCATATTCCTGCACAAGAGATTCGTTGGATTGCCAACTATCTAGCTGGTCGGTACTCCTTCATCTCCCAAAGTATTCTCTTCATCCCTGATCTAATCCCCTATAAGATAATATCCCAGTATTCAAAGGATAATAGATAAAAACGATTGCAGGCATTTTTCCAAAGCCAAAATCTCACCATCTCTGCGTCCAAATCTTCTGTGACTTTTCTAACAACTTGATGGGAGATTGATGTACGTATTGGCAACAATTCTGCTCCTACTGTAGCAAACCACAAAATTCTCGGGCTTCACCTAGAGAATATGATGACATCTGCGAAGCACGCAGCATCTGTTAGTGAAAAAATGCGCAGTAGGAATAAAATCCTAAAAGCTCTAGCTGCCAAAATGCCGCTCTACGCATCGCGACAGGTTGCCTTCTGATGTCTGCCCAGGATCACTTACATCAAGAGAAAAAATTGATGCCAATACCTGACCACAATCTTCTACTCTCAAAACAGTATCTTGTTGGTTGCTATCGTGAGGATCATCCCAATCATTATCTCATGGACCGAAATCCTCCACCACGACATGTCAGGCGTGGTTTAGGAGACCTTGAGAGAGAGGTTCAGGAATACAAACGGGACCCTTACGATGAAGTTACATAACGAGTTCATTGCGAGCTTAGGTGCGAAAAGAGTCCTCTCAGAGCGCCCACCACTAATTTCGCCTGAGGAGATTAGGCTTCCGAGAGCCACCAGAGTAACGCTAGCTCAACTTCGGTCGGGCTTTTGTTCGCGCCTTAATTCATAACTTTCTCGCATAAACCCGGACAGCCAAAACATCTGTCCAAATTGCGATGGTACTCGTCACGATGTGGATCATTTGTTTCAATGCCCAGCTGCGCCCACTGATCTTACCCCTATATCGCTGTGGGAAAACCCTACCGAAGCAGCTATGTTTTTGTCCCTAGACCTCACGGACGCAAACATTGACGAACCATAACTCGTACCCACATTGATGCACAGCGGTTTCACACCTTTCTGCACTGCTGTAAGAAGAAGAATGAAACTTTCTTTCTTTTGAGTTAATAATTTCTACCGTAGCCCTATGACGTGTTCCGATTCCATCTGTTCCTGGATGCGTTGAGGCTAAGCCAGGAACTCACTTGGACGAATTTTGGTTAAGATTCAAAAAGGAAAAAGTTCTTCTTACAAGAACCTAATATTTTGGTAGTTGATTTGTATGACAGCCCTATGGCGAAATATTCCAATTCCATCAGTTCCTGGATATGTTTTGAGGCTTTGA
Source organism: Microchrysa polita (assembly GCA_949715475.1). Lineage (NCBI taxonomy): Eukaryota > Metazoa > Arthropoda > Insecta > Diptera > Stratiomyidae > Microchrysa > Microchrysa polita. The sequence continues at coordinate 28,476,443 of OX454418.1, read as the reverse complement.
TAAGTTTGGTTAAGACTGGTTCATCAAGAAGAACCTAATTTTCAGGGATTAATTTCTATGACAGCCCCATGACGCCATGGTCCGATTCCAGTTGTTCCAACATATAATAGCGTACACTAAAAAGAAACTTGTATACAAAATTTTAGCCCGATAGCGTCAAAACTGAGGGACGAGTTTGCGTTGCCTTTGTATGTCCTTTTTCGAGTCAAGGGAAAATTGTTAACGATTCCACTGAAGCCATGTTTTTACCATTCAATGCGTGTTTACCTAAAATTCTGCAATGTAAATAAGAAAAGTGATTTATACCGTTGGAAAGACAACATGTTGAAGCAACTTTTATCGACTTTGCAGAGTTGTACGTATAAAACACCGTTATGAAATTACTGTTTGAATTTTCGATGAAAAATCTATTTTAAAATTTCTGTTAAGTTTGAGTAACTGTATCTTGAAAGTGCCAATAATGTTGGCAACAGGAAAAACTTCAGTTTTTGTGAAATTTTATGTAGTTTCTGAAACTGAAACTAAATCTGGGATTAAGTCATCAGGAGTGCTGCAAATTACGATTTTGTGTGACAAGTCACGATTTTCGATGACTTTCACAAAAAGAGCGATAACAAGGTAACGGTAAAAAAAATTCCGATTGTATTGGGAATTTTCTTTCTGAAACAAGTTGCGCTATCAACCCTTACAGCATTGACCACCCAATGCGGGACACCCTGTATATTATTGATCAGTGTGACGAGAGAAATCGATTGAGCGATGTCCGTCTGTCCGTCTGTTGCAACGCAAACTAGTCCCTGAGTTTGGGCTGAAATTTTGTATACAAGTTTCTTTTTAGTGTACGATGTATATATGTCGGAACGAATGGAATCGGGCCATGGGCTATGACCCCATGGCTGCCATACAAACCAACCCTTGAGAATTAGGTTCTTCTAAGAAAAACTTTTCTCTTTATGTACCAACCTCAACCAAACTTCATCCAAATGTGTTCCTAGTAAAACGTCAAAACATATCTAGGAACGGATGGAATCGAAACATTACCTCATAGGGCTGCCATGCAAACCAACCTCTGAAAATTAAGTTCAGCTAAGAAAAACTTTTCCTTTTGAATCCGACCTTCCTTAACCAAACTTCACCCAAATGTGTTCCTAGTAAAGCCCTAAAACATATCTAGGAATGGATGGAAACGGAACATCATGTAATTGGGCTGTCATACTAACCAACCCCCAAATATATGGTTCATGTAAAATAAACTTTTTGTCTTTTTGAATCTTAACCAAAATTCATCCTGGACTAGCCTCAACACGTCTAGGAACAGATGGAATCGGAACACGTCAAAGGGATGCGGTAGAAATTGTTAACACAAAAGAAGCTTAACTTTCATTCAAATGTGATGGGTATTCAAATTTCGGCCGCGCCCGAAGTTAGCCTCGGTCTCATTCTAAGCTAATTTTACAATTTATCTAGATTGCAAGCGAAGAAAGGTGGTCGAAAACCGAGAAAAGTGGAGAAAGAATGGGATGACTGCGATACGAATGTACTAATTCACTCTGTTGAAGGAGGCCACATCTTTGGGATCCATCAAGCGAATATTATAAGAATACTCGGAAACGAGAGTTTCTTCGAATGTCGAGATATTGACACCAAAATTTAAATAGATTGGCTACCGACTGCAAAGTTAAATGGGATAACCTTCGAGTTAACCCTTTCGCTTCCAATGATGCCATATGGCATCATGAAATTTAATGATTTTTCATAAAAAATGTAAGAAATAAATTTTAACTTTTAGTGTGATATTAGACTCTCCCAATAGTGTAATACCTAGTTGATTTCTTCCAGCGTGAAATTTTTGGGTTTGGGATGTTATTTTTAATGAAATTTTAGAGAAGGTTTGCCGATTGTCATAATGCCGAAAAACTGATTTATCCATTTCCCCATATTTCCTAATAATAATCATTTTATGCAAATCATTTCAATGGTTTTATTTTGTAAAGAGGTTGCTGTAAGAGAAAATCAAAAGATTTTTCGATTTTTTTTTAGGAAACCCCAATAAAGTGGGTTTGCATGAGCATGATGCCATATGGCATCATTGGGCGTGAAAGGCAAATCAGCGAGTCCCCTATTCATATAATTGCTAGTTGCTTGTTGTATGGAAGGCACCCTTAGTTTTTATCCGAATGAGCTAATTTTTGGTGGGTGGGGTGATTATGAGCTCCAATCGCAATAAACCAAAATTTAGCACTCTGCTCTAATTTTGGGGGGAGTTATGGGCATTTCCTTTCGCCAAATTCAAATGGGGGGATAATGGGGGTCGTTGATCGAAGCGACTCAATGTTTCTCCCAAAATAATATTGAACCTATTGTGAATACTTGTACGAAATTTTACGGCTGAACTAACATTCTTTCAAGAGTTATGGGGCTTTTAAAAAAGGTATAAAATGAAAAAGTTCTAATTTATTTTTAAGCTAGCGCCGAATGAATGAATAGATCTCTAATGTGTTATATATCATTGCAAAGATAATTTTATGTAGTTTTTTCGTTCTCAGACTATTTTTCTATATCTTTTGTCGTTTTTGAAATACTCGCAAAAAACCGAAAAATGACCCCAATTTCCCCGTTTCCCCCTTTTTTAAGGTTGCGGACCCCCAATCGGTTCGGACTTTTTTTCCCATAATCTGGGGGTCGTCACCAACCATTCTGCAAAAAAAATCCCATGAAGGAGTTTCGCCGACAGAATATCTAATTTTTCACACGGAACTTGCTAAGTGCCCTTTCAGTCCCAATGATGCCATATGGCATCATGCTCTAATTTGTTAAATATAGTGCTTAAAATTTTTTTTTTGAAAAAAATATCATGAAATATGCCCACTGAACGACATAATGTTGTTAGAAAAATTCTCCGCTTAAAATCCATAATTTGGGCATGAAAGGGTTAAATTCAGAACTTATTCTGCGACAGACAGATCCCATAAAAGCGGCCAATGCACATCAGAAAGTTATTCTGTCAAGTGGAAATATTATGGTGCGATGAAATTCGTCGGTGTAGTTTACAAACCATCTCAAACAACAAGTAGTGAGTGTACTTTTTTGCTGCTTCTTTCTTCTTTTCTCTATTAATTTTAACATCACCATCACCACAACAGCAGCGGCAATGACTGCTTGCATCGACATCTTAGAAGTGACCAACGTTTGCCGTTCGTATGGCACCATACAAAAAGTTCCATACAACTCGCCATATAGTGTGAACGTCCGCCATATTTGCTACCATATATATGTTACATTTGCAACTGGTAACGAAGCTGCCATACCAAAAACTGCCATATGTGGCAGTCAGTGTGAACACCCTGCCATACGTGAAGGAGGCTTGGTGTTTTTGTATGATTGTATTTTCATAGTAGGCCATGAAATTAAATGACAATTGAAAAATAAAATAGAATCGGTCATTTTTCCTAGCGGAACGTCAAGCGCTTTTATGTTCCTGGTGTGGTTTTGCTATATTTCTGTGGTCAAATTACGCGAATAATAATCGACGCGTAGAATTAAGTTTATTTCACACGATCGTGTTTCGCATCAAGTGTTTTTCCGGGGTGTTTGTGAAGTGTGCCGCGAGAAAATCCATTTCAAGATATCACGACACATTCGATAGTTGTTGGCTGCTGCTAAGGTGTCCCATCGTCTTCTTTCCGTCTTTTGCGGTGACAACAAGGAATCGGTAGGAAAAAACGTTGTGCGTAGGTGAGTACACTGAGCTTGTAGTTGCTTGTATTGTTGTTATACTAATTGTGTAAGATCTGATTTATGGCGGACTATGTTTGCTGTGTGTACAGCACGGAAAATTACCAAGAGGTATTCTAAGATTCAGTATTGAGTGAGTGTTGTATGGAAAGGTTGTGGTTTCCCCCATTCCGGAAAGTTATGATAGTTTGAGAGGTTGTGGTGTCTCCCCTCTCAGTGAGATGTTTAGAGCCGTGTGGGCTTCACCTCGGAGTTGGTCCCCTCCGATTGAGTCGTTGAGAGGTTGTGGTCGTCCCGCTCTCAGCGTTGTGTTTGTAGAAAGGTTGTGGTGTCTCCCCTTTCTACTTGTGATAAACTCGAGAGGGTGTGGTGTTCCCCCTCTTTGCACAGAGTTTACGTTTTGGAGAGGTTGTGGTGTTTCCCCTCTTCATGTTGTGTTGACGTTCGTAGAAAGGTTGTGGTGTCTCCCCTTTCTATTGGTGGTAAACTCGAGAGGTTGCGGTGTTTCCCCTCTTTGCACAGAGTTTACGTGTTGGAGAGGTTGTGGTGTCTCCCCTCTCCATGTTGAGTTGATGTTTGAAGAGGTTGTGGTGTCTCCCCTCTTCGTGTTGTGTGATAGAGAGGTTGTGGTGTTCCCCTCTCTGAAATTTGAGTAGAGGCGCGGTGCTCCGCTCCGGAGTTGATCCCCCTCTGTAATAGCTAGGAGGTTGTGGTTTCCCCCTCCGCAGTCTACCATAGAATACCGAATTAGAATGTTTTCGCCAGAAGTTGTGTGCCTTAGGTAGAAAGGCTTTACTTCTGGATATAGAAGAATTGAGGATGGTAGTGAAGTGGGATTGAACCAAGGAGAAGCAGCCGAATCAACCGATACATCCATCCTGCGTCTACCTCGCATTGCCGTTTGAATACCTGAGCCAGAATCAACCGATACAACGAGAAGCCGATGACCTATGCTGCGATGACCGATGCTGAGACGACGACGCCGACAAGTGGTTCTCCTTCGCTCTCCTCTTCTTCCTGTTTGTTGGCTGGGCCAACATAAAGATTTGAATTATTATTCGTTTTCGTTTCAAATAACTTAATATCTTCAATGCGTGTAACTGCAGGCTCATTGGTTGTCTTTTTCTTATTACAGATGGTATCAGGCGGTATAGATCAGGTGAGTACCGTATTTTATGCATACAAATGTCCAGTACGCCATGTTCATTAAAAAAAAAAAAAAATTATATAACAGAATAAAGTTTGAGTCTCTTACATACGTATGGCAGCAAATATATGGTAGGTTGCCATATAGTCTGAACACGCCTATACAGGGGCGATTCGTCGTGTATATGCGATCTTAGAAATTCGACAAAGAATTTTGGTTGGAATAAAATTAATACTGCAGAGAAAAAACTTACCGATATAATGCAAAACCATATTCTTCAATTTGTTCAACGGTATCTTAACTCTTGTAGTAATAACCTGCAAAAATCGGTGCATTTTTAAATAAATTGAGAAGCTTGTATTCTTCTTTTGCCGTACCATTCCATTTCGCACCTTTTTTACACATTTCTACGTTTTACCCTGAATTGTCATCAATGCAATGCGTGTTTACCGTTCCTTCATCTAGAAGATGTACGCAGGAGTTTTATACCGACTGCCTTTTCGATTATTCATGTTTTTTGGATGTTTAATCTGTGTTGGGTGTAGTTACTTTGAAGGTGATCTTTTTGGTTAGATCAACAACATTTTTTTCGTTTTGATCGCCATCGTTTTGCTCTCGTATTCTTCGCACATTGTGCAGCATTCGGACCCATAGATCAGAGATAAACAGGAAATTATTTCATACAATGGCATCTTCCTGTCGCAGAAGACCACCTAGTTTTCTCGCTTCATCATGCGATCTTTGATATCTTCATCCCAAGTTTACAAACGCGATCAACTTTGAACAAGATTTAAATTTATACAGGACCTGCTATGATGGAAATATCAAATACCGGAGTCTCTTAATCTGCGAACTGGAAACTTACCCTTGACAATGCACAATGATAACAGATTCATAAAAAGTTCAAAAATATAGGCGCGGAATGTTTATGTATATTTGATTTATCCTTAACTTTTTGTTTTTATTATCGAACAATCTTTACGAATAATGTCTATAATAATATTGTTTGATCACGATCTCATCAGCGCATGATCACAATAATAACTCGAACAACGCGACGATAAATTTATTGCATAATAATCGTACACGCGAAATCCTTTTAGGGAAAAATCAATCTAAAGAGAAAACTGGAGACTGGGATTGTCACACAAACTAAATGAAAATTATTTCGACAGACGGAAAAATGATTAAAATACAAACAAGTAAAAATACTGTTTTGAACAACAACGCGCTAGCCAAACCGCTAGACATCAGACGTAGATTTAGCTTTATGCATGTAAATATGTATATGGAAAACAAGTGATGGTCTGGACAGTTCCTACTGTGTGATCGACTCACTACTAAGCGCATATTGAAGACGTTTTTTGTTTCTGTTTAGAGGTAAAACATGCCCAGCCACGAGGAATCTACAAACTAAATCAACACACTTAGAACAAAACATCATCGTCTCCTTCGTCCAAAATGTTGGCCTGATCGCGGACATCGATTCCTTTCGCCAGCAATGCCGCTTTCACGGCTTCCGCCTTCTTGCGGGCAATACGTTTCTTATCCTGAATCTTCTTCAGACGATAGAATTCCTCACGCTCGAGTTCGTCCAACTCGGACACGATGTACTGCAGTGTACGATCGATACGTGGGATAATGACTGTGGGGACGAAGATCAGAAATTTTATTACGAAACAATGATTGGGACAGGGCACTTACCATGTTCGATGGCATTCACTCTCCTGTTGGTGATTTTGATGACTTCATCCAAAGTGACGAAGGACGTTTGCAACGAAGCCAATTCTACGAGCAATTTAACAGCACTCTGGTAGTTCTTCTTCAATTTGGCCAACTGTTGACCACCACGAGCGAGACCAGCCAACTCATAAGTGTCGGAACCGTCCTGATACGACTCGAACACGGGCAACGTGACACCAGCGACGTTATCTTTCTTTGTGCGAATCTTGATCTGGGCTTTGGTCACATTCTGTAGGACGACCTGATTGAAGTCTCCTGTGGCGAATTTTGCTTCAGCCAACGAGAAGGCTGCCTCCTTCATCACCTCGCCCATGAGAGTTTTGGTCTAAGGAGAGAAGCCAACCAGTCATGCACACAATGTCTCTTCCTCGGAAATCAATATCTTACCTCAATAATTTTACCCAAAATTTGACGGAAACGCATTTGCAAGGCGTCAGCCTTCTTCTTGAGCAGTCCATGTCCCTTTGTTGCGCCCTGCAGACGGGCCTTCATTAACATTTGTGCTCTGCAAAAGACGACATGCGTGTTGGACGACGAAAAACGTTAGAAATAAAACAGAAAACCCGTTGAAATGGTGCCGGAGCTGTTGAATACTTACCCACGAGATGGGAAAATAGGAAGTCGATCCTTTCCAGACATGTTTTACGTGTTTTTTCGTCCTCAACTTGCTGGCTGAAAAATGTAGGAGTGATCACCAGAATCTTATTGGAAGGTCAGCTGACATATGTCATATGACGAGCGCAGTAGCGCCAGGAAAATTTCGAGCGGTGAGAATGGAAAAGTCGAGATAATTTACGTCTCGCGTGGAAGTTTGAGAAGCGCTGTAAGTATTGTTTTGGCAGTTTATTTTTGTAGGTGGGAAAATGTTTCTGATTCGTGTTTTAAAAACTGGAGAACTGTCTGTAGTTCTGAATCGATTTCAACGATAATTTTAAACGATAAAGTAAGGTGAGTTGTTTTCTTTTTCATACTACGCGTGTATTTTTAAATTGTGTGCAACACAATATGGTACAGCATGTAGGCATTCGAATGACTACGAGAGGATTTGGTTCTGGTTTAGCTTAAGTACCTTAAGTATTGTATAGACTTAAAAGAACCTCCTGCAAACATCTTCCGCCTAGTCAGAGTCAAAGGTTATGTATATTAGGCTTAGCATAAGGTGACCCTTTGAGCAGGTATTAATAGAAGGAGAGGGCGAAAGTCACGAATTCCATACAAAGTGACAGCTCAAAAATGTGCCGAGAATCTAATACATGGGAGAGCAAGCATCTAACAGTAAAGTAGTAATTGTGTCAAAAATTCGTGCGCGCTTGGTTGAATTCTTCTTCTTCTTCATTCTCTTTGTCTTTAAAAGTGGGTTGTCAAAGCATGGAACTTTGTTTGAATCGAGATGTACTGTTACTCTACTTGTGTCAAATCGCTTTGCTTCAACAGTGTTGTTATTGTATTTTTCTCTCCCATGAATTTGCGCTTTCGGCACACTTTTTAAGCGATGTTGCCTCTCCTTCTATTAATACCTGCTCGAAGAGGTGACCAGACTCCCTAATGCCCAATATTGTACGCATATACTTGCGGAATTGGGTTTTCAGGCAAATCCTCAGCCATATTTCCACTCTTAAGCTGGTGTTGGCTTTCCAGGTACAGTTTCAACTTAGCTATGGAGTGGAGTCCAAGGAGAGCCTCCACATCGGACTTATCTTGCGTTGCGATATTTTTGGAGGTGAGTATGCATCTCTCCATTGTTACATTAATAACCCCGCAGGGGGTCGGTGTCCTTGTTACACTCAGTCAAGGAAGGCTGTTTGTAGTGGGACAAAGATCTTTGGTCAGTTGTGACACCACGGACCTAACAGCGCAAGGGAGCCCCTGGTACAGTTGATACGCCATGGCGAGGATCTGTACAAAGACCATTCGGGCGGTAACGGTCCCGTGCTCCTGAGTTATGTACGGGTGGCTCTTGGCGTGCCTACCTCCTCCCATAGTTTGCGGGAGGGAAGCACTAAAGGCCAAGCACGATTGTGATGTCCTCTGGTGGGGGAGTGCATCTTATGGAAATCGTGTGAGCTTCGGGGTTGACGGCTTCGCATAACCCGAGTCCTGAAGGGGCTAGTTAGGGAGAACGGCCTTGGTGGAAAATGCCTACGCGCCTATATCTAACTAGTTTGTGGATTGATGCTCGAGTCGCATTGCTGACTAGTAAACTGAAGGGGCCACCTGGATGTGAAAAGCAGCGCTACGTGTCTACACAGGCTCGTAGTCACAGGTCCAACTAGCCTGGGATGTGCATGTCAATAGGGGGCCGAAGGAGGATCACACCTGCTACAGAGAAGTCTTTAGCGAATAGTGAACTACGGGGATGGGTGTGCCCAGGGGACCATGGTCCTTGCCCATCAAGGTGTTGGACTCGTAGTGGCTGGAGGTTGTTACCCAAGTCATCCAGCTAGTGATGCAACCCCGGGGTTGGGTTCCTGATGGTGTGTGCATGCGCCGGATGGAGAAATCCCCATCTGACAACAACACCTTGTCAGTAAAAAGCCGAAGGTCCAAACATTTAGCGGGACCGGGAGATAAAGGCCGAAAGGCTAGGTGCTCCCCTGACGGTATACCTCGTAGATGGTTTGCTTGTTACATTAATAATTCCATGTCGTTCCCCTGGACTCTTTAATACAGTTTTAAATGGACATGTGGGAAAAACACTTATCTTGAACCCCTCTTTCTTTAGTTCGCATTTTCATGTAGAAGTTGATAGAGAAATCGGTTGGAGTACAGTGGCTGATTTTTCCATCCTTTTGTGATAGGGAAAATAAATTAAAATCGGCTGTAACTTCTCAACCATGGCAGCTAGAACCTTGCTCAAATGTTCATCAAGTATGTGCTCTACAAGTCTGCTAAATTTCAAAATTCCGCTTAAGAAATTTCAAGTAATTTTGTTTAGAAAACACACACAGAAGTGCGATTTGGCCACCTGAAACTTCCGAACGCGGATAGGTGAGCGCCAAATAGCTCTACAAGTGTGCCAAATTTGAGAGAGACCGAGTTATCGAAAATGAACGATTGCCAAACATAAAAGTACGATTATCTCGCTAAATACCGATCGTACAGGATAAAGGGGTCAAACTTTTCACCTTAAATCAGACAAAACTGATTACAGCCCTCACGGAGGAACTTATTAGGCAATAAATTAGGTTTCATCGTGTGAAATTGGGAATGATGTACATTTCCCAGTGCTGTACGCATATGCATGTGATGAACTCTGGTAAATTTGCGCCGCCCCTTGGTACTACGGATGCTCCTTATCGATCTGACTGATTTCCCTCTAGATCCCGATGGATCGAACTGGAATAACTGAATCTGTGTAATTGGCCTTTGGAAGTTGCTGTTATCATTTCCCTTCCCTTTTTTGCATTGTATTTTTTCTTAATAAGATGGTTTGGAAAGTTTTAGACAATTCAGCGGAAAAGGGTTCGGCAGTTGCAATTCTTATAACTAATCCAGTGAATTTTGTTGGTTGAATACAGTCATAGACATGCATTTCGTTAGGAATATGTTGAAGGCAATATGTTGAAGGCAATATGTCTTTTGGGCGACGTATTTGAGAACATTCCGGTGAATATCGGCATACACCAGGGCCGTGTATTGGGTCCGTTTCTCTTCAACATCATCATGTGCTACTTATTAACATTTCCGATGGCGTAGAAATAACTCTTCATTTTACCGATGATCTAGTCTTCAGTAGCCCAAACCTTGTTGCCTTGCAGGCTGCCCTTACAAAATAGTGTGCTATTCTGGAGGAGCATGGACTGAGGGTTAGCACAACAAAGGGGAACAGTCTTGAGCCAAATAACTTGGCTCGATGGTAAACAATCGAGCTACATGCGATGATGATATCAAACATCGCACAATGGTTGGATGAATGGAGTTTTCTGCGATAAAAAAAGGCTACTGAAGCTAAAAGGCACATTGTACAAAACGGTTGTACGTCCCGCACTCGTGTATTGATCTGAATGCTGGACCCTACGCGAAAGAAAAGACAGCGACCTAAAAGAAAATGTTACGCATGCCAGCTGGTGTAACCAAAAGGGACCACATCAAAAGTACTCACATTCGTGGCAGCTTGAGCAACCAATCACCGAAAACCTCGAAGACAAATTTGTTATTGCCATGTTCGAAGGCGTCTACTTGAGAATCCCGCAAATAAGGCGATATCAATGGAAGTTCCACTTGATGGACCCAAGGCCAGAGGCAGACCGAACAACACCTGGATGTGTCAAATTAAGAAGCAACAACACTCATTGGTCTCGGCGATGGATCCAAGATAGATAAGCATGTAAAAAATAGGCTGAGACATTACCACCAGAATGGCCATGGAGCGACATAAAGCAAGGAAGAAAAAGGACAAGGTCATCGAAGTGGTGATGCAATTTTGTTCTTTAAACGCAGTGAGCTCAGTTGGACTAAATTAAACGAATCAGGAAGAATTTGTTCGTTCATGCCAGTGGGTAAATGGAAAATAGAAGACATTCAAAGGATTTTAGATTTTGTAGACAGTATACAACATTTTCTGGGATGTCTCCTTTCTTTTATGCTTTGAATAAAAAATAGTAAACCTCCAGTGATTGATTAAAACTTCTTCGTGACTTTTGTACCACCTTGTATTCCGTTTACAATTCCACTTGTTCAACGTTCGTACGAATTTATAAGCTTTCTATTAACAGTAAATTCAATCTGTACGTGTGTAGCCGCCTTAAACTTTAAAATCACCGAACCCTTTCTCCACCCGATTAGTTTACTTATATGCGAAATGATGGAGTAAAACTCCAATTTGAGTAAAACTTTTCTGCTACATTTTTCGTTCGCTGAGCGCTGAATGCATCCAATAAGATCCCATGTCCTGTGGAAATTGAATTAAAAACCGCAAAATATGTAAATTTTATCAAAACTTTACTGTTGGTGGGTATTATCATTCTCGGATAACGGTAAATCCGTGTGAATGAAAATGTCAATACCTAAAAACATTATAGGCGCGTTTTTAACTATCCAGTACAGGACAGAACAGCACAACCTCCACGCAAAGTTGACAGTTCGTATTCTATATAGAACACTTCGTATCATGTTCAAATTTGTATGAAAGTTTTGCTGTTTTGTCCTGTACTGGATGGTTAAAAATAAGACAAAAAACTGTCTCAGAAGACAGACGGCAGGACATACAGTCAAAATTCTCCAAAAAACGGACATGTATGTATGTATATTTGACGTGCATTATGTTCAGTCGCGGGGCTGATATTTTAATGGGATCCCCATAAATTCCATAGTTCTGAAGTGGAATGCTGGGAGCATTTTTGTCGTAATGTTTTTTCTTTGATATATTCTGAAAAAAAACCTCTTCGTAAGGAAATCACTACACTCTATGTTTGACCGTCAAAATGCATATAGCCGCTACTTCCTTGTTTCAGAGATTTAAGGTCGTTCAGATAGTATGCAGTACTAACTTACACCTAAAAAAATAATTAATTGGACGATAGAGCTGCTCAATCAAATTCACCACTTTTTGATAGTAGGGAACGCAAGCATTCACCGTAGCAAAACCTTGAAAACTTAAACCATACCATACTGCTGCAAAAATTGGCTTCAATTAAGTAGATTGAATTGGGTCATACAATCTCAAAATATCCGAGATTTTGGTATCTGATACTTGATTACCACGCGTGTGAGAGTTCCAATTTGATTATGCAGGTCGAACCTTTTAGATGCTGTGCAGAAGTGCAGCGTGGGATTTATGCAAGAAAACTGAGAGATGCCTTAATTTTTTTTTCCATCATTGATGCTGATCCGAATCCGAAGCTTTGCATAAAAATTTCATTACAAGTTAAATGTCTGATTAGAGATTTGCGGGATACTTAGGATGTTTTGCGGGACGAAAATAGAGTTTCTATAATAGTTCCATTTTTAACAACCTTCTTTGAGCGATGGAGTTTCTATGGCAGCCCTAAATATTTAGTGGCGTCGATATTAATATTTCTGTGATGTTTGATTAGGATTTATACATGAATTAAAAATGTTTTTCTTATAATAAGTTAATGGGGTTGCATTTTTATGGCAGCCCCATGGCCCATCGTCCCATTTCGGTGATTAAACGAGACCGAGTTCTAATCGTGCGAATAGCACGATGAGTATATACCCTATACCCATGTACAGACCTAGAAGGCGCGCAAAACCCAAAATATTCAATTTCATATTTTTTGTAGGGGAGGGAGGGGTAGATGGGCCGGACCTGGCACATATTTATTATCTTATCAAAGCATCCAAGGGCTACCATTTGATACTAGTTTGAAATTTTTCGCGGCATTCTATCAAAAGATATGGCGGAATATTGCTTTGTAGGGGATGTAGGGGTAGGGGTAGTCAGACCTTCCCCACTTTCCACCAACTTCAAGCATATGTCACAATTAGGCATTGATGAAAATTTCAGGTCGCAAGCGATATTCTGTCGGAAAATATGACCGAATTAAACTATCACGGAGGGGTCATTTGTATGGGAGGTAGGGGAACCCTTGGTCCGATTTGGCCCATTTTCAATACCATCCAAGCTTTTATCAAAACAATCATCCGACCAAAATTTCAAAACGCTAGCTTCATTATTTCGGGAGTTATCGTGCGAACTGACAGACACACGGACGGACAGACAGACAGACAGACAGACGGACATGGCTTATTCGAATCAGGGACCGACCCTGATCATTTATATATATACTTTGCCATACCTCCGGTGGCTCCTTTGAGGTGTTACATAAATCGTCGTAACAAAAACAATATACCCTATACCATCTTGTGGGTATAGGGTATAAATATACAGTCTACAGCATATGTGCGTATTCAAGCGAGAGAAGGGGAAGGGCGGGACGCTCTCCCCTGGCGGATGGCTCCGCTAATTTTTTCCTACTGCTTTACTATACGTACTCTATTAAAATCTCTGCATCTGTGCACTACGATGTTTGAGAGCATAAAAATGTAGGTTTGACTTATAGCACACGCGCCACGAAAATTTTCGTACTACAAATAAACAATTGCGTGAAAGAGACGCTCAGTTGCCACCTGGACCCAATCAGCGAAAGCGAAACAAAGAGCTTGCCATCCGCACAATACTACTGAAACTGTAATTTCGAACACTGAACACGTGAAAGAAAAAAAGTAATCAGGAGTAAAAGGCTAAACACGTGCCGATACCATTTATTATTAAAAAGTTACAAAGGTCACTCTGGCTTGTCCTTAAAACATGGCGTTAAAATCTTTAGCATTTTTCCAACAATATTGGGCCCAGCAATTTCAACCAACTGTCGGGAACTTTTAATTGTTGTAGAAAGAAAATTGCTGGCCTGCAAACATTTTTTGGGCTAAAATGACGGTCTTCTCCTGAAATTGGAATAAGGACAGAACACAGTGGCGTAACGTACGGTGTTCCATGTGTTCAGTGGAACACGGGCCCCCAAGCCACAGCCCCCTTTGTGTTCGAACTTAAAGCGGGGGCCCTTTCTTTTTGCAGTCAAATTCTCGATTTACATATTTGAAATCCCACTGTCACCATGAATGTTTTTGTTGTCTTTATAAAGACGTCACGCTCGGAGGCTTACTTGGTTGAGTTGCACTCTACGATGCTAGTAACCTAGAGGTCTGGAGATCAAATCTCGGCGTGGTTTAAAATTTCCGTACATGTGCGAATAGGAAATATATAATGCTTGCAACATTACACTCCGTAATGATATGCAATGTAACGTTGACTCGAAATTGCCTATAAACGGCTGATTTAATGCACCATGGCCCCACATGGGGCTATACGGTACTGAGAAGAAGATAAAGAAAACATTCCTGCGGGCAAATTGAATTTCAAAACTGTGTTAACTAACTTAAATTACAAATTGATAAATTTCCACATCAAATTGACAAATTTCCATTTTAAATTGTTGGACTTAAATTCAGTTGACGAATTTCCATTACAAATTAGCGAACTTTGAAATCATGTTGACGAATTTCCATGTCAACTTTACGAATTTTCAAAACATTTTGACTAACTTCCAGATAAAATTGACGGATTACATTTCAAATGAGTTTTAATTTGCCAAGATATTCGTCAATATGGGATGGTAATTCGTCAATTTGTATCGAAAATTCGTACACAATATTTTGAAATTCGTTAATTTAACACAGAACTTTGTCACTAGGACATGAAAAATCACCAATTTACAATGGAAATTCGTCAACATCATTTTTAAATTTGCCAATGAAATTCGTCAATTTTAAGCATGTTTGTGTCAATACTTTTAACTTAAAGCGTAAGTATTTACTTTAGCTTATAGCAAAAATCGGCGGAAATAGAAAACTACTAGTTTTTGGCAAGGGGAGGTTGAACTCCGAATCATTTAACTATGGATACTGGAGAGCCGCAAATTTACAATCGGCATAATTTTGCAATAAAACAATCACCAGAGCAATCAGTAAATTATGAAGAAAATGTCTCACAAGCTTATTGAGTGGGGATTTGTCTAAATATCAGCATTTCTGAGCTTTGGTCACGAAAATATTGAAGAGATAAAGTTTCGACTTGCAAACAGGAGTGCTTATCTTATAATGCGTAAAATTGAACCATTGTTATCCAGTTCGTTAAGCTTTTAAATATTGAAAGAAAAGGGACTGCTCCATCATGAAAAATATGTTCACAATGTTGTGGATCTATTTGTCGAAAGATCATTAAGCCAAAAAGTTTTTTTTTTATCTTGGAGTCATAAAATGAAAAAATATATGCATTCCGCTTAACCCTTCTGTCGTTACTCCTACATGACGCATTTTTTTGGACTCTACCAAATTTCATTTCAATCGATGAAATTCGCCATGGATACGCCAACGACTTAACTTAGCCAGGGTCGTCAGAGCTGTGAGCTAGCTGACTTGATCCTCAGATTTAGGGTAAAAACTTCTAGTCTAGGATCAATGACAGTTATACGGAATAGGCATGTAGGCGCACCTCTCGAGGTGGTGTTTTTTTAGTACCTTCTATTTACCTTAGTGATAAACAGTCAAATAGGACATAGAGAT
Organism: Microchrysa polita; assembly: GCA_949715475.1. NCBI lineage: Eukaryota > Metazoa > Arthropoda > Insecta > Diptera > Stratiomyidae > Microchrysa > Microchrysa polita. Next base: position 28,460,731 of record OX454418.1, on the reverse strand, counting down.
GTTACTTAAACAGAAGATTTTCGTTGCTCTTGCTCATTTGTGAACTGTTGTAAATGCGATTTCCGTCAATATTTCCTGCGGTTAAAAAATCGTACGTGGGGGGCCCCACTCCAATTTCGAGCACAAGAAATTTTGGAAACGTTACGCCACTGACAGAACATGACCAAAAAGTCCCTACAGTGGGCACCAAATGTTATGTGTCGACGAGGGTATGATCACAATCACGCTAATCAGTAAACATGTATCCTTTATATAGTCGTAGGTGCTTCCATCTGTGCATTGCACATGACAAAGTTAATACATACTCCCTTTCACATAATGGGAAGGGTATAACGGAAAAAAAAACTTCAAATTTATAGTAAGGTTTAGCATCCCAATAGGTAAAGAAGCGCCCTAGGAAGCCTCCGATTGAAGCACCAGAGCGCTCCCATTCCATTTGAACATTTTATGTCCGCAGACCGCTTCTTAGGAAGCCATGAGGGTATATTACGCTTTCAGGTCCCCAAGGGAAATTTTTCTTGCTCTTCTTATCGACACTAGTGACACTTATCTTACCGTCCGCCATATAGCGGACACATAGCGGAAAATATGGGAAACATCAAAAATTTGCCTTGGGGACCTGAAAGCGTAATGTACCGCCATGAGTGTATGTATACTACTAAAACCCCGCCGTATTAAAATCCCGCTAGTGGATAGTGAAATAATCCCGCCAAAAAATATTTTCATAATTTAAAAAAATCAGTAGTTATATTATGTAATTCCCAGCAGTTAATGCGTCCTCTTAAATAAATCCGTCGGAATATTTGCTTATTCCTTCGATCAAGATGATAATTTAGCCCCTACAGAACAAGACTGTCAAACAGGGGGTAAGTCTCCAAGAATTAAGTATTCCCATTCGAGGAGACCCATTATTTTAACGGTAATTATGGTGGCGCTTTTTAATATCTCGTCATAGAAGGTAAGTGTTTTTTCATAATTCGCGTGCGCGATTTTTGAAAGAATACTTCCCTTCTATGACGGGATATTAAAAACCGGTATTTTGAATTAGCGGGTTATTGAAATGGCGAGATTTTGATTAGACGGGATTTCAATTAAGCGGGATATTAAACTGGCGGGATATTGAAATGAGGGGATAACCAATATCGGGATTTTGAAAAACGGGAATATGATGGGCGGGATATTGTATCACAACCCCATTTGACTGGGACATACTAGTTAAGTACTAGTTTATTTATTTACAGGGAAGTTTCCAACATCGTAGAGCGGCGACTCAACCATCTCAGCTATCAACTTCGATTGATTTTTACTGACCAAAATTTAAATTAATCTATTGAAACTGAAATGTATTGCCTTTCGAACTAAAGAGCGACATTTTGTACCAAATGGTCGATAGGGCGACACATGATGAAAAATCAGGACATGTTTATTAAAAGAGGACCTTGTAGTGTAATGTTTAGCGCGCTCGCTTTCGAAGTACACAGTCGGTGGTAATGTAAACTAATTACAAATTACTAATGCAACAGCTGAGATTAGCGTAATGGTATCTGCAGTCTTATGACTTTTTTTTCATTTGGATGGACGTTTAACCCTATTTTTGGGCCACTGTAGCAGCCTACATGGTAGGATGCCTTCGCCGATCCTAGTGGATGATATCATCAGGCAGTACAGCGGTCGCCAAGGCTTAACACCGTATATGCACCCAGGGCGAAGAAACATTAAAATGCTTGAATTTATGCGAATTTGGCAGATCCGATGGGATAAGGCGTGTACTGGCCGATGGAAACATATCCTTATCCCAGACATAGCAATGTGGGTTAGCCGAAAACACGGGGATATGCATTTTTACATGATCCAATTCTTAATGGACCACGGAGGGTACGGACAATATTTGCATCCGTTTAAGTTAGACGACTCGCCAGAATGCCCGATATCCATAAAGGAGTGGCGGAGGATGCGAAACGTCATGTCTTATTTGATTGTCCCAGATTTGGAGATGAGATATCCGCAGTTAACTCGAAGGAAAATGGGAGAAAACATAAGTCCGAGTAACCCAGTGGTTCTAATGCTGCTATCAGCAAATAACTGGGATTAAGCAGGACAATTTGTGCCGTCCACATGGAGTGTAGACGCAAGTCTGCTTGCTTCTCGTGGTGATGGCTGATTAGCCTAAATTGGCTCTGTGAAATAATACTGAAAGGTGGTCCCGTAGGGTCAAGCGGTAAAGAGGTGTTTAGGTTTAGTCGGTAAGAATCCGACATAACTGCATGCTGGCGTTCTGTACTACACGGCATGCAGTATCTATGCAAGATTCCCCAATGCTATTAATATTTTATTCCGATATTTTCAAGCTCAATCAATAAGCCTAGGGCGATATTAACGAAATACATTTTAGAAGTGATATTGTGAAAGTTTATTGGCCCGAAGGATTCGACATACTTCCTTTTTGGTAATGTCAATCACATGATTTGTGGATAGTGTTCTGTACTTGATTCTTCAATGTATTGATTCAATGATGTTGTGGACTTTAGTTCTGAATGTTTGCCAGAAACAAAAACTTCGAAACACTTTCAAGAGTTCGAATGCTGAATATATTCTTTTAGTTGTATGTGGAGTAAAGTCACTGTATCCTATCGCAATTATTTGAGTATAGCTCGAACTCTATGCGCGCACAGAGTATTGAATCTAGAGGACTACGTTTTCTTCACATAAAAATCTTGCACTATTATTTAGCAATTCTTATTCTTCTTGTAAAGTCTTCCCATTAAACTAGCTTATTGCAAGCGCATAAAAGCCGAAATTTTTCTAGAAGTTTAAAATGAATTTCCATGCATCATGCGAAAAACAGCTCCCAAATAGCTTGCACCTGGATAATACGGTAAAAACTCAAAACAATAATAGAACGAGATTTCAGTTCAACTAATAAACCCTGGTTTTAACGTCTTGCTTCATCCGCATCATAGTTCAAGTCCATTATCCCATGGCTATATCCTCACTGCCGCATGATATTGCCCATTTAGTAGTCGGTTGCATAAAACAACTAAACGCTCGCAAATTGAATGTCACAATAGGTTTTATCGCGGCCGGTGCGGCGTACTAAAGGAACACTTCAATTTGGTTTTGGTTGCTCAACGGTTCGTTGGCATCCCATAAAATTTCGTATCGTGCTAAAACGTAGAAAGTTTATACGAGTTCCAGTTCTTTGCGACATGAACCGCAATAAGTGGTCGCGTCCCGTCTTTATTATTGTTGTACTATCTGCGCGATATCTCTGGTGACTCGATGGCCCAGATGTACGACCATTGCGACTACTACTACCTGTGTCGTCATACAACACTATGTAAACACTCGAAGAATTTGAAGGAAACATCGCGCTTCTTGCCAATGTCCAATGCTTGCACACACGACATAATCCGCTAGGCTAGAAGAGAAACGATCTTCTCTACGAAGAACCATTCCCATGGTTGATTAGCCCGTGGTCTATATAATCTAACAGCACTGTTTGCAATGCAGCAGCAGCAGGCGAGGCAAGCACAACTTCTTCAGCGAACCAAATAACGAACTTGAGATGATGATGTGCATGTAGCTAGTTCCTGATTGCGCGTTCACTCCACTTCACCAGATAAGCTTAGTCAGCCTGAGCAGCCATCCGAAAGAAATGCAAAAAGAAGCAGTGGAAGTGGTGGATTAGCTCGCGATTCGCAGTAGTAGGTACGAGTAGGTTAGCGCATTGTGCTGCGACCGTTCAAGCATCATCTTGAGGTGGAAGCATCTTCACTTGAGTCCGAGGCATGTTTATGCTCGGAAGCAGCAATCTCTCTGAATTGTATACACAGCCGCCGCCGTGCCCGTGCACTTTCCTTTTTGAGAACACACCGTAAGATCGCGCAGCAACATAAGATCGTGTGAGCGTGTCTGTTACATTTTTGCAAGAATATAGTTACCATCGCGGATCGCGGAAAAAGTATAGATGAAATTGTTTGAAGAACTTTCAAGAGCTCACGCTATCTTGAGATTTCTAGGTCCATACAGTACAGGTGATTCTGTTACGCGGTACACACACAGGTGCTAGAGTGCGCGCTTCTTGTCGTGCCCATACGGTTTTGGGGTTTTCTGAACTGTTTCGGTAGTCCAGATGGGTGAATGAGTGGATTTTGTCGCGGTTTTTGTTTGTTTGTTGGGATCTGATTGTTTATTGATTTACCGATTTTGGTCAGTGGAAGTGATTTTGGGTGTGTAATGTTAATGTGATTTTAAGCATTTGCTGTGCGACAATTAGATTTGCCGTTAGTGGTGCGCAAAGTGGATATTAAGCGGTGGACGTTCATGTAGGAAAAGGAAATTGTTAGGTAAGTAATTTGCTAGTAGCGCATTTTGATGGCCAATTATATGAATGTTGATAGAGGTAGAGGTGAAGAGGATTTCGTGTTTGAATTAATTTGGCACGATTTCAGTATATGCGGCGCCAAATTTGAATGATACCATTTCATCAATATTGACCTGAAACGACCGAATCTGCAATCCTTTTTCGCGAAATCGTAACGGTCCTCCAGATATTCAATGTCAAAGTTTGACATTTATATGAGGTAGTTTAGTTTTTAATGGGAAATTGGGGGTATTTTTACTACATATTGATGTGAATCAATAGCATTGCACCGAAAATAACATTTTAAATTTCATTTGCCTCCCTGTCTACAATTCTTACTCGCAAATATATTTCGATTTTTCATATTTTTAACATCTTGCCAAATTGCTAAAACTTACTATTAGTGGGACTGATTAACATTAAAACGTCAATTTGTTGGCATCAAACACTTTCCGCAATGTGTAAAGCGGAAATGTCCCCTTTCCTTATCAAATTACTTAACTGGATTCATAGAAAAGTCCAACTTTGACATTGAATATCTGGAGAACCGTTACGATTTCGCGAAAAAGGATTGCAGATTCGGTGGTTTCAGGTCAATATTGATGAAAAGGCATCATCCAAATTTTGCGACGCAGATACTGAAATCTCCCCATTAATTTAATCGAAATGTATACTGTGGAGGGTAAAAAAAGTGTTGAAGGAGGATACACAAAAAAAGCTAAAAGCTTTTAACTAAATTCGAATTGACGAAATTCAAAGGCTGTTCAAGGAAACATCAACGTTAAATTCCTTTGGAGTGAAATCGACAAATTATTCGCTCAAAATAAATAAAAGTTTTATTTTTGACATTTGGAATTCTGCGGCCACTAATAACAGTTACGGAAACGCAAGAGCATTCGAGGACGGCCCTCAAGTAGACCATATTGATTTTAGGCCACCATCTGCATGGAATTGCTGAACTTCCAATTGAACGGATTCTAGTGCTGCCTACAGCTCCTCTTCCTCTTATTATTTTTATTCATCTGTCTCCAAATTAATGGTAAAGGATATCTTGGGATCTCTTACATAAGAAAACTGAACCAAAATATGGCCATCGAGTGTGCAAAAATCATGTATCTCTGGATTTCTACAAAAAAGTCCTGACTGATAGGGGGTCCGCAGCATAGAAAAAAGGAATGATTTCAAAAAAGGTAAAAGATACAGAAAAAAATCTGAGAGCGAAAAAAAATCTATATTAATTTTTGCATTAGGCCAGTGGTTCCCAATATTTTTTCAGTTCGTGTCCCCTTGCGAGGTCTGCTGATCCTGGCGTGAGTTCAGGCAGAATGATGGTGGTGATGGGTTGAAGGAAACCATAATTCATAAACGGCATCAATATTAGAGTTGTGCTCGTGCCCCCTTCCCTAATCGTCACACCTCCTTAGGGGTCGCCTTAGGCCTTTTCTTAAAAAACTACTCGCTGGACTAAAACAAAACATTTTCAATTTGGACCGATTTTTAAGCGCGTCATGACTCAAAAAAAAGTTAAGTCAAGTTAAAGTATGATTTGGCAAAACGACACGTCCATAACTCCCCCCCCCCCCCCCCCCCCCCAAAGTTGGAGCAGATTTATCGCCATTCGGTGGTCACCATTATGCTACCCACCAAAAATCATCTCAATCGGAACAACAAATTAAGGGTACCTTCGTCCAAAAATTTAGAGATGGATTTTTGCTGATCAAATATCACTTTTTTGTGGCTATTACATATTTCCCTTTAACACATTTTTGGCAACTGAAATCAGTGAAGCCTGGAACTTGGGAGCAAAATGACATCATAATGCAAATCTTCGTGAAACAGGGTGTATATGATGTTTGCAATGACAACAATCGTTTAATAACCTCATCCATTGATGTTTTTTTTTCGCATAGGGTTTAATTAAAACAGTTTTAATGGCTTTGTGTTTCAAAGTACTCCCCTTTGAACCTATTTTTGAAGTAGTTACTCCACTCGTTTGTGGGTACTGGTAAAATTTAAATTTTGAAGGCGACTGCAACCTCTGATCAGGCAGTCTGTTCCTAATTTTCGGGGGGATGGTCTAAAAAATTCGACGTTTCGGTGCTTCAAAAATTCAACTTTTTACGAAATGTGTGAGAACTTGCATTGTCCTGGTGGAGGATGCTTCCGTCGTTCGGGGTTGGTTTTTCGAACTTCAGTGATAGCTTCCGGTAAAGAAATTGTTGTATACTGAATGAGCAGTGACCCTTCTTTGATCTTGCAAACGAGTTGTTACAACATGACATGACTTTTGATATACATTTTTGATTACCATTTTTTGAAGCACTTCGATAAAAGACGACTGGCGTTTATTTTCGGTACACGTTCTAGAGTTCTTTTACACTATTTAAGCCGAGCTACATTCTGTTATGTTCGGTCAACAGATGCGGTATCCAACGAGGAAAAAGCCTTCACGCACAATTCTTCATACAATTTTTTTTTTGATATTTTTGGCTTTGAATCACTAACGATGCCTCCAATCTCACAATAGGGACGTTTTATTGTGTTTATCCCGTGTAGGTTTGGGTAGAACTTCATATAAAAAAATGACACTTACCCAGGTAAAGTTAACCCGTGCAACTACCCTACACGGGATAGAGCTCAAATGTAGATGGCGGACGCATAAGGGAAATATGAGGGAATTTGTTTTTTCAAACCAAATGTGAGAGTTTTTCTAATCACGAGAAAAGATATTGCAAAGAAATAATCATCTTTTGTGATAAAATCCACCACATCTAAAAAAAAGGCCGACGAAAGTGAGTTAAAGATGCACAAAAACTGTCAAATGTCAGCTGTTTGGTCTTAACCGGGATGTTACCCGCGATCGTTTTTTTCGAGTCAGACTTACACGCGATACGAAAAAAACGTCGCTAATATGTAACATGTCTATTTTCAATAATAACCTCGCGCACAGCATTGATGTTTTCTTGGATGACTGCTGGTTTGGAGCACCTTGCCTTTGAATCGGCGCTAAGACCCCCGTCCACGGTTGAATAGTCGTCTGTGTGGTGCTTCATTGCTGATATATGACATCCCATAACACATAAAAGTGTTGCCTTGCAAGCTGCACTTACAAAATGGTGTGACATTCTGGAGGAGCATGGACTGAGGGTAAGTATAACAAAGACTGAGTTCCTATGCTGCCCATTCTCAGACCCAGATGCACCGATACCAGATATGTACGTCCAAGGAGAGCAGCTTAAGTATTGTACCAAGTTCAAGTACCTTGGCTCGATGGTGAGCAATGGAGCTACATGCGATGATGACATCAAACATTGCACAAAGGTTGGATGGATGACGTGCCGAGAAAACTCTGGAGTTTTCTGCGATAAAAAGCTGAAGCTAAAAGGCAAGTTGTACAAAACTGTTGTACGTCCCACACTCATGTATGGATCAGAATGCTGGAGCATGTATGAAGGTGACGCGAAAGAAATGACAGCGACTGAAATGAAAATGTTACGCATGTCAGTTGGTGTAACCAAAAGCGACCACATCAAGAGTAGCTACATCCGAGGCAGCTTGTCCATAGACCAACCAATCACCGAAAAGCTCGAAGACCGACAAATGGATTGGTATTGCCATGTTCAAAGGCGTCCGCCTGAGAACCCCGCAAAGAAAGCGATATCAATGGAAGTTCCACTTGATGGACCCAAGGCCAGAGGCAGACCGAAGAAACCTGGATGTGTCAAATGAAAAAGCAACAACGCATTGGTCTCGGCGATGACACGATCCAAGATAGAGCTGCCTATAGAAATATGCTGAGATATTATCGCAAAAATGGGCGATGTGCCTACACCGCAGGTCGAGCAACGCGAAACCATGGAGCGGTATAAAGAACGAGGCAAGGAAGAAGAAGAACACATAAAAGTGTAAGTCCTCGTATTGCTAACATACCATACCAAGTTGCACGTAACTAACAAACGGAAACGGATTTGGAATATAATAAAAAGAAGATTACCGCTAAATAAAAAAAAAAGTTGTTTCCGCCCAGTAGGGTAAAGTTACGCGAAGGCGCCCAAAAGCCACATGAAACATTTCTCGAACCATAAAAACAGCACGACTGCGAAAAACAACACTCCGACGTAGATTTCTTCTTGTAGACAAGAAGAGATACATATACATTTCGAAGGCAAAACTAATGCTTAATTTTATTATTCCTCTTTCACCAGGTCGCTTAGATAAACAAATTTGAAAGCTCGTGAGACAATCCGGATCCTCAAATGGCATTGCTGCGCTATTTTCTGTAATTGTAGCCGCAGTTTGTAATCTGGCCCACCCTGTTCCTTGCCAAGTACCATATGGACAAAAAGATTATTTAGGTCCCTCTGCAAATAAACTATCTTGAAACATTTTTAGTGACAGTAAGTTTTCTAAGTTTTCGGACTAAATTCCAATCCACTTTGTCATTAACTGTGCAACACGAACAACATAGCTTGAGAGTGGTACTAAACTTAGTTCAAACAAAGTTAATATACCCTTTTCGCTTAGAAAGCGAAGGGTATAACTAGTTAGTACTGCCTGTGTATTTCGTTGAAGACTAAAATATTTTATCTCGCTTGCAGTATACACACGGTCATTAGGGCTGTGATGCAGAGGTCATATTTGGTTTTCTTGTCTTGTGCTGTATTGAATTTAATATTAAGTACAAACGTCCTTAAAGTTGAAGGATTTAAATTAGAGCATACTTAAATTTAAAGCTGAAACAAGAAATAGAATTGAATTAATAAACGTGTCGTTTTTTTTCAATTGTCTAACAAGTTACAAACTTAGGACGTCCACACACGAAGCGTCCGAAATAAATAGAAACCACGGATTATACGATAACAACGTTATTAAGACCCTTCTCGGTCAACGTATACGCACCGACTCAAAAACTATAGACTACTAGATCATGCATTGCGCAGGAAAGTAATTCCATTTGATACGAATTTGACAGTCGGCTATAGTGATGTGACGTCACACTAGACCAAAAATTAAAAATTCCGATTCAGTCGTTACAAGTATCTCGTGCAAATTCAAATTATAAACAATGAGGTGTGCAGTGGCAAGTTGCAAGAACGCCAACCAGAATACAAAGTGCAGTTTTTTTTACCTTCCCAACAAGTGCCGCTGTTGGAAAAAAAGTGGAAAAGTTTCTGTCGACGTGGGAAAGATTTTAATATGAAAACGAGTGTCGTCTGTATGGATCATTTTAAAAAAGATGATTTCGAGAATTATATGCAGTATGAAATGGGTAAATACAATTTTATTTGAACTGCCTTCACATGACTAAAAATATAAAAAAAATCGTAGGATTAACCAGTAAAAGACTGCTGAAACGCGGTGCCGTGCCCACAATTTACAAAGCGGAATTTTCGGCGCATAGTGACCGTAGTGATCGGGCCGAACGAAGAAAAAATAAAAATATAGTCTTCGAGCTACTGCAACAACATAAGAGCGAAGCAAGTGATGTCTTTTATTACCCCGACAAGGAGAATAAGGAAAAAGAGAACTTTGAACCAATTAAACATACATCACAACCTTTTCAGGAGGTAACAAATATGAACGTTAACTTTTCACAGTTGACGACATGCAAAATTTCTTTGACGCCACGATTTTTTTATGAAGCGGAGGATTTGAAGAGTCATATGTAAGTTGAAACAATGTAAAACTCAATCAGTTATGTATTTCGAAATATTACAAGCATGTGTGCACTCCTAGTAAATTGCTACAGCAGGAGAATTTGCGGCTCCGTCGGGCACAAAAGAAACGATGCAGGGAAATCATCACATTAAAGCGGGGTTACAGACTCAAGGAGAGGAAATACCGTTCCAGTATTGAAATGTTGAAGAAACAAGTAGCGCTAAAGGACTTTGAATGTAAAAATATGGAAGCCAAATTGCAAGTTATCTTCACTGAAGGACAGATCAAAAAACTTAAGAATGGCTCCAAAAAATTACATTAGACTGAAAAAGATATTGCCCAGTCCATTACTCTCTATATGCTACAAGCTCGAAAGCGTATAAACTGTTGTACCGAAATGGATTTCCGATACCTGCCGTTCGTACGTTGCAAGATTGGGCCAGCAAGATAAACGTTTCCATATCATATTCTCACTAATAAATAATATAAAAGATACATAAAAGAATGTTTTTTTCTTTAAAATTAATATTATATACATAGGTTGTCCGCAAACAGCCGAACAAACGCACCAGAAATCGATTTCCCATGTTGTTTCCAAAAAAGGTGCACGGAACGCACACCAAAGTGAGGTGCTTGTAAGATTATTTTAAAAATTGGCGCACAGCCTTAGGATCATATCTTAACAAAACTGAGGAGTTTTTTGGCAATATTTGCATAATGTTACCAGAAAACATGAGGAAATATTTCTCCTGTGCTTATCCGATACTTTCCGGACACCTTGTATAACAAGGGATAAAGGAATGTTTCTTGCGAGGGCTCTTTTTGTTTAATTTGTGGATGAATTTGGCCGTTCTTCTAAGTTTTTTTTTTTTTTTAAATCGAAAAAATTCCATGCGACAAAATCATTTGTATTACGGCTGAACAATCCGGGGATTCCCTTTGGCATTTTACCCCTACCGAGCAACTTAACAACTCCTCACCTCCAGAATATACAAAATTTGCGGACGTCTAAACGGCATTTCCACTTTTCTTTACAAATTTGTTCGTGAACTTAACAATTCTCATATACTAGCCATATACAGGAATACCCCGATTTACGTCAGGGTTACGTTCCAGGAAAAAGCGACTTAAGTCGAAACGACTTAAATCGAATCAAATTTAGGCATGAGTGAAAAAAATGTGGCAACTGGAAAATGATGTCCATACCCTACAAATATGATTAATATATAAAGAAACGTAGATTACAAACTTAATTGTTTGACTCAGACAACATAGATCAGTTGGAGTTGGAAAATGATGATATTCACTCCGTAAGAAATTAGACAACAAAATATAACGTTTTATGCAGTGACTTAACGTTTCTTAGATTCATCGTGTTCGAAATCGAAATTGGGGCCTCTCGCCTCGTTTGATATTTTCACTAAGAAATTTTGACAATTTAATTTGTCTTCAAAATTGATACGGAAGACCAATGGAAATCCAGCGACATGTTCCAAAGGTTTTTCAATTTTTTGAGACAAAAATTTAAATTTGAATAATAATTTATACGGGATAACTGAAAATATCGTCTTCATGGCTAGAAATATCTTTTTGACAGCCATCAAATTAATCAGCGGTCGTTGGCGTGTTCATGTCCAGGTAGAATTAAATCGAATCGAACCCAAGTCTTGGTGGAGACTTTTCTTTTATCTCAATATTGTGAACACATTTTTTTCATGTATCAGTAATTTTTACTTCAATATTCAAATACATACTCATAATGGATAGTAATGCAATAATCCTTTCGCAAATGCTACATAATACAAAATTTGTCTTCAAAATTAGTCACTAAATGTCAGGCTCGCTTAAACTATTGTTTGTTTTGATTAATTTTTAATTGCATATTTAAACCAAAATTTACGGCTCTCCGGTATGAAATTCAAGGGTGGTTTAAGAATACGAGTCCAAGTCCAATTATAAAAATTTGGATTTTCCACTTTTTTAGACACTGAAATGCAGACTAATAAAAAACTATGTTTAAAGTGTTTGCAAAGTGCAGTTGATTTATTCAAGAACATAAACTCTACGTTTTCTAGTTCAGGGCCCTGGCTTGGCCACCCGTATTCCATTGACCACATGGAACACCGTACGTTACGCCACTGGTTGTATGTTTCCCTACAAAGAAAGAATTACAATTCTTCGTTCTAAAACGAAATAAAATGTATCAGGACATTCTTGCCTACTTCCTTTGGTTTTGAGCGTGAGTAAATGCAAAGAATTTCCATCTTCTTTGGGATATCAATTGGTAATTTGGCAAGTTTAAGTCACCTGATCGATATTTCCAGACCGATACATAAGATTTTCGCGTTTCCACTAAAATCAGTTACATGGCCTCAATCAAATGTCGAAAATCGACTTCTTGTCTAAAGTTTCTGTAAATTAGTTGGAAATGTGAAACTCGGAATAAGACTGAAATCATTTGTGAAGCAGAGAATCATAGAGGATTTTAGAAATTTCCATTCTGCACTCAAACCAGAAGACAGTATACATGAATTATTTGGCCCAAGCCAGGTTTTGCGGTTGACCTCTACTCCAGAGTTTGGAAACTATAGCTGCTCTGCTTGAAGTTTGCAGACAAGATAATTTAAAGATAATTAATCCACATTTTATCTATGATAGCAAAACTATATAAATTACGATTGATCTACCAGTTAAGTAGCGTTTCTACAATGAAAAGTAGTCCTTTTTCCAGTAACAACTTCATGCGCCCACTCTCCGACTAACGACTCTATCGAAAGGTCACGTAATATTTTTTTCCGAACGGATGTGATTGTTTCACCAAAATATTTTCTATAATGCCAAAAATTTCCAATTTTTTATTTTCTAAAAAAAAACCAAAAAAAATGAAATGACGTAAGTGCGAAGCAAAATTGTCGTTAATCGAGTTGTATGGTGGGAGTTATTAAACGACTTAAGTGCGAAGCGACTTAAATCGAAGCAACTTAAATCGGGGTATTTCTGTACTATAGGTCTCTTGTGACGTAGATGCGCAGAACGAAAAATTTTCGTACAGCTATCCGCGTGATCTAGTAGTCTATAGTTTTTGGCACCGACTGACTCCTTTACCTTTCGTCATTCACTGTCTCGACTACAGTCGGTGACATTTCCTTCTGACAAATTCATACATATTCTTCGATTTTGACAGAACGGAAATTAAAAAAATAAATTCGGATTGACCGTGTGTGTGTGTGCGGCATTAGGGTGGATACGGCGCTCGTTTTCAAATCATAGGTTCGCGGGATCGAAAATTCGGGGATGTTGGGCTGCTGGTAGAGCGTGAAATTGCTAACAGCACTAGAACTGCCCGACGTTCCTGTTGCTCCTGTTTCAGCTTTCGATATGTCCAATTAAAGAAATTATTTAAAAATTTGAATGATATAAAATTTCTAAAAGAAGGAAATTCCCGTTATTGTGAAAAATCACTTGACTTTAATCCTCGTCGCCACTGAGATGATCACTCTTCAGAGTTCAAATTGGAAAAGATAACTTTTATTGTCAAAATTACATGAAATTAAATTTTACCGAAATGTATAACAAAGTGAAGCTAGATACTTAACAAATAAAATGTATTAATGCTGTTTCTAAATTAATTATGAAATGTCAATACTTTACATTTACTATGCTTAAATATCACCTACACCTATAGACGTCAATAATGCCCTGCGTGAGCGTTTTTATTAAAAAAAATTGATTAAATCATTAATTTAATAAACGTTACAACAAGAGCGCTATTCTCAATATAAGAATGCAAAGAGTCAAAGTAGCAAACTTATTTTAACTCCTCCACACATGTCTGCGCTTCCTTCTTATTTATTATTCCTAGTCCAATTTCCTTCTAGTTCTGCACTTAAACCCAAGCCTTATTTATTATTGCAAACATGTTTGTTTACTTTCAGTGGTAGTCCCAAAGCGCTTGCCGTTTCATGACGAACCCAACTGTTATGTTGACAAATCAATAAAAAAATTTACGTGCTGGCCAGGTTCTTACTTTTCTATGAACATTTTGTAACTGTGAGAGACATCATCATCATCACACAGTGAAGTTGGCTAAAATAATTTACGGACATTTTGAACACAAATTCAAAACATTCATATGGAATCGTGCAAGCGAAGGCATTTTATGTCAAACAAGCTGTGACATCTTGGGCTCGCTGCGCTCGCACTAATATTCCCTTTCAAATCGAATTAGTTTTTTTTAAGAAATGTGGAAAATCACTTTGATCAAAACGCTCTTCCCAATTTTTCCGAAGTTTCTAAGAAGTTCAAGAAATATAAAACAAATAAGTGAAAAACTCATTGTGAATTGTTGCTCATTGTGAATTTTCTGCTTACTTCAATAGCAGTATAGCTATTCCGGTCGGAGCCTTGTGTACACCCATAAGGGGGGCTCAACTGACTGAAATCCTGTAATTCGTTCAAGAAAGACAGAAAGAAGTATAAGAAAAAGAATTGTCTTCATTGTGAATTTTTCATATGTCTCGATGGTTGTCCTGTTACTTTGGGTAGAGACCAATCCTGTGGAAGAAATTTACTGAAATCCGCTCATATGTTAATAAGAAATACACGCAGAAAGAAGTGAAAAAGAACCCATTGCGAATTTTAGCTCATTTTGAATTTTTTGCATGTTTCAATAGTTATTATGCTATTCTGGCCAGAGCCTAATCCAACAAACCCAAAATCATGAAAATCTGTCCAGCCGTTCTCGAGTTATAAATGGTGTAACTAACACGACTTTCTTTTATATATATAGATTTAATTCTATTCATAAATACATAATAGCTAAATCCAATGCTGATGGCGTCACAGCTGCAAAAGTTTTAAGGGAGAGTGGAAAAATTGTACACATTTCCGTGCTGCCTTGATATTTTCTCTCACCCATCAAAATGTGCTACATTTCAAAACAAACGATTTAAGCGTGGAACCCAAGAAACAATTTCATCCTTTTTAGTCAGTGTCAAATGTCGAAATGATAGAATAGGATCGAGCGGGTAAAATAGGAAACTTCCTCCAGGAACACTACGAACATTGAAATGCTTACACTTAAGGCTGATCGCGAAATTTACACTTAAGTGCAAAACAGAACACTTTTGTTACGTTGCGTTCCGAAGAGCTTTAGTACAATTTGCTTTCGTCGCGTGCCGTTGTACAGTTATATACAACTCCATTGAACTAACTTTGAAAAGTGTTCGGCATAGAACGGCACGGAAGTATTCTATAGCCATTCGTTCGAAACGGGACGTAGCGTTACGGGAGGTAACTATCTGTTTCGCCCTTTACCCACCACGGTACGCATCTGTAGAATAATAATAAGTCGCGAATCGAGGGACACCACACGGCATGTGCTGGTGATGTATGGAGTGATTGATTGATCCAATTTGCGCTGTAAATTTAAATTTACGCTCTAAAGACGCGTGCCATGATGAGTGTCTTTTTCCACCAAATTTGCTTTTATGATGCTAGCTTTGAAGCTAGCACGAACTTTCTAAAAACGTCAAAGAAGCTAACTGCTGTCAGTTTTAGTACGGTCAGTCATAGAATAACTCTTTCGTTCTTTTGTAAAAAAGAACCTCCGGGACAGATTTCTATGAAAATTATGTGAGTTTCCCGGTGAGGTAAAATACAACATTTACAACAATTTTGTTAAATAAAAATTGGGTCAAAATACTTTTATCTACGTGAACAATCGTCTAATAGCGCTCATCATTTTATCCGATTGTAGTTATTAAAGAAAAATTTTCTTTTGATTATTTGTACAAACTTTTTTATAATTATCCGAATCTGATCTATTTGAACCGCTAACAAAAAGTTTTTCAACGATTTCAGACCCACGATAATCTGTATAACAATTTTTAGCGAAAATTATAGTAATACGATACGTACGAACTGCATGCGTTCCACGAAAGTAGATCAACGGAATTATCAACTTTTACTAAGGCGCCATAATGTTCTATCATTAATCTTTTGCTTTGTGCTGCTCCTCGCGAGGCCTCTATACTATACTATGCCTATCTTCTCTGGGTCATATCATACACGGCGCTGCGCGAGATGCAAAAGCAAAAGAAGACGGAGGAAGAACGGTAATGGGTAATCATCTGTTCAGTTTTCACCGGTACTCGTGCGCGATCGTATGAAGCAGCAGGGCTTTCTAATTGACCTTAAGCGCTTGTTGGTGTAAGCTTGTTTGTTGCATTTATGTATGTATGTATCGCATGCTAAAACGATCTGCGCAATCCGCTAGCGGATATAGACAAACTCGGTGTTCCTACACTTGCAAGTAGGTACATATAAACATATTGGCGAAAGATAAAAAGAAGAAAACTAACCATCTCCATCTATGCAAGTCCCGAAATAATCAAAGTCAAAATATACGAGCATCGCAACGTTATTCTTTTTCTAATAAATGTTTCGTACAAATATTGGCCGATACCGTACCGTGTAACACTGTTTTCCATTATATATTTTGCGCTGCTGTGTAATGGTGGTAGATGGATGGAAATATCTGGTAGCGCAAAGAATGCGCTGTTATCTGCAATTGCCTTGACGGGGCCGTGCAAGTAATGTTTACTATTGAATATAGCGGGCACACTACTTGGCTTGGAGTATAGACGTTCTACGCGATCTTTTCATCTAGTCTGAATATTATTGTAAGACTTATGTGTGGCTTTCTGTACCGATGCAGATAAGCACAACACCGCATGGTATCGCGGTATACTGTGTGCTGAGTGTTCACGCCGTGTATTTGGAACGAATTCAGTTAGGTTTATTACTAGAATTTCACCTGATAATTGCTAGTAAAGTTGAATGATATAACGGGAGAGGAAAAATCATGATTTCCACAAAGAATTAGAAAAATATACGAGTTAAACCTTTTAGGGTTTCGCGCGTAAATTTGTCATATAATCATGATAATCGCGAGAGCATGCACACAGCATTCTTATGTTTAAGTTTTTTGATCCTATCTCTTATAGTGATAGGTATCTTTTCGCCCTATATAATGGCGAAGCGGCTGTGGGGAATTCTCTTTTGCAAAAGAAATTGTATAGCTGAGTGAATCTGCGAGTACGTATTGAGGTCAGCTTTGATACTTTACTGACAAGCTGAATCTGCCTTTTAAGTAGGAATGAATTTATTGCATATCGCATCGTGCAGATGCCCTAAATATTCACTATGTAGAAATATGTATTTTTCTGTTTGTACTTCAGGTAGCATATTTCCTACATAACTTACCATTTATGCAAAAGTAAAATGTCCGTAGCCAATATGAGCAACGAATGACAAACTGAAGATCGGCAACAGCCACTGGGAAAGAGAGAGAAAGAGACATTAAAATAATAACCACCACATAAAAACAAAAGATTTTAGCGACAAACTTGTTGATTTTTTCAAAGATTCTTGAACAAAAATACATACATAAAAATTTTAGAGGGAATATTTGTGCAAAATTTTAAACACAGAATTTGGTTATGTCAGGCTTTATTAAAGTAGCTTTGAAGAGATTTTGGCACAGAAAAAAATTTCCGAAATGCTTCGATGATGAATCATAAATATACACACAAGGACATGCCAGCACTGCGAAAAAAGCAACCCAAGGCTGCTCATAGATATAAGCTGGGAGACAAGTGGAAATCCATAAAAACAACAGAAAAGTGTTCAACAAAAACAATCTTTCTCCTTCTTTTTCCTTGCTTTATACCTCTCCATGGCGTCGCGTTGCTCGGCCTGCGGTGTAAACGCGTCGCCCAATCTGGCGGTAAATGTCTCAGCCACACCAGGAAAAATTCTACAGCTCAGAAAGTTTATAGCACTGCAATCTGCCATTTACATTATATGCAGATTCGCAGAATATATTGTGTGATTAAATTCTTAGTAGGTGCTGGGGCTCAGCAGTTCAACACCATCTGAGTCGTCATGTGTGCGAAAGCATCTACACGTTAGCTGGAACGAACCGCAAATTTGCGAATAGAAAATATTTATTATGCTTGCATCAATACTTCGAGTTGATATATGGCAGTAGTTCCCAATGAAGCTTCAACGTTTGCAATGGGCGGGGCATGTACAACGGATGGACGATAATCGCATGCCAAAGAAAGTGATGAACGCACAACGAATTGACGGAGCGAGGTTGCGTGGACGACCGAGAGCTCGCTGGGAGAACTCCGTAGGTGAAGACGCCCACCAGCTGCTGGGCTTCCGAAACTGGAGGACGAGGTCACGTAACCGCGACAATTGGAGGTCACGTAACCGCGACAATTGGAGGTCAACGATTCAGGCGGCCAAGGCCCGACGTCGGGCTATCGTGCCACATTGATGATGATGAGTAGTTCCCAATCATTTTCAGTGTATGCACCCTGATTAGGTCTCCAGTATCTGGCGCCCCCAGAAAATGTTGGCCAAAAACGGAAAATTTATGTGGATATTTTTGTTTTTCTGCCATTTAAGGATAATTCATTACGCGTGTCAGGTTGTGGACTTCTTTTACATTTTTTGTTTCTTCCGCTAACTTTAAAAATAAATTTGATCAAGCACACACTGATTTTGGACAAAAATATACGGACTTTTTATACCCTTCGCTCATAGAGTGAAAGGGTATATTAACTTTGTCATGAAGTTTGTAACGCATTGAAGGAAGCATCTCCGACCATATAAAAAGTATACATATATGATCAGCATGACTTGGGGAGTCGATTGGGCGATGTCCGTCTGTCTGTCTGTTGCGACGCGTTTTACTCGGCCAATTTAAAAGCTATGAAGCTGAAATTTTGCACAAATGCTTCTTTTTGCTGCAGGCAGTTCGTATGTTTGAATCGGTAAAATCGGACAATGGGGTCATGGGGCTGCCATACAAACCCAACTCACCAAATTAGGTTCTTCTAAGAAAAACTTTTTTATTTGTGTACCAATTCCAACCAAATTTCACACAAATGTGTTTCTGTTGATGACACAAATCATACGTAAGATTGGATCAAATCGGACCATAGGGTCATGGGGCTGCCATACAAATGTAACTCCCCAAATTAGGTTCTTCTAAGAAAAACTTTTTTATTTATGCATCAATTTCAAACAAATTCCACACGAATGTATTTCTATGGATGACACAAAACATGTAAGATTGGATCAAATCGGACTATGGGGTCATGGGGCTGTCATACAAACCTAACCCCCAAAATTAGGTTCTTCTAAAAAAAAATATTTTATTTGTGCATTAATTTCAACCAAATTTCACACAAATGAATTTCTTTTGATGACACAACATATCTAAAAATTGATCAAATCGGATAGTGGGGTCATGGGGCTGCCATACAAACCTAACCCCCAAATTAGGTTCTTCTAAGAAAAACTTTTTTATTTGTGTACCAATTTCAACCAAATTACACACAAACGTGTTTCTCTTGATGACACAATACATATCTAAGAATTGATACAAAACCAACTCCCATTTTGGTTCTTCTAGGAAACATTTTTTTGCACCAATTTCACAAAACCTTGAATTAGTGTGTCTTTACCAAAGCAACAAAAAAGTTAAAAACGAATGGAATCGTACTTTGGGGTCATGCTCCCGCAACCCCAATAAAATTTTCCGAGTAAATATTTTTATTTGCCCACTTAAGTCAACCAAGCACAAAACTTTTGTCAAGACGGAAGAAAAATACAAGTCATATATACGCCCGAAAAAACTTTTAGCCCAAGGTGAGCGAAGGGTTTCCAAATTTCGGCCGCGCCCGAAATTAGCCTTCGCCCCCGGGGGTTGGCGAGCGAAGGGAGCAGGGGGCGAAGCCCCTAGTTTTTCTATTTAAATTAAGCTGACCAGATTCCCAAAGGACCACTGCTGTACACATGCTCGTGGAACGTGGTTTTCAGGCAAATGCTAAGCCATGTCCGAGGTTTACGTAGCAAAAATGTTGGCGAATTCTCTAATGTGCAAGCAACTGGTTCTATGTAATTATACAAACGAGTCATATGTCTAAACTTCACGAAGCGATATTCGCTCACTGGGTTGCACCTCGCCTTACCAAAATATTGGCGAATTCTAGAAAGCGCGACATACAGGGCGAGGCCTGAACGAAACGAAGAGCGAGCCACAGGATCTGACTAAACGCATGAATCAGCCGTAGGTCTAAATCTTACGAAATGCATTCCATCGGCTCACCGCTCGCTTCGCTTGCATCTCACCTTATCCTATTCCGCAACATCACTACGTCGACAGACAGAGTGACGTCCGACCGAAGCGACAGCGAGTTACAGGATCTACGTAAACGAGTAACAACATAGTAAAATAAACATATAAAATTAACAAAACATACAATAATAAAATAATTATAATTTTTCTAAAATACACATATGTTCAACAAACAGGCAGAATGTTATGTATATTTGCCTGAAATCCATTTCTTAGAAATACGAGTTTAATAGCCCTATGGAATATTCCATTTCGTAAGTGATAACACTTAAGTGGAAAATTCCGTAGTGTCAGGAAAAAGGATCTTTGCTGAACACATGTGGCATGAACCACTTTACCACATGTGTGCGCGGGAAAGGTCCAAATGGATAAATTTCGACCTGCGTGTCGAGGTTAGTTCGTAAGTACTTTTAAGAATAGAATTTAGTCTTGATTTGGAATAAAAAGAGTCCGTATGGTCTTGAAATACAATACAGTGTTTTCATTAGGAAAGGAAAACTTAATTAACGTATGGAGGAGCCAGAGGTGTAAATCTTACGAATTGCCTTCTATTAGCTCACCACAGCTGCTCAGATCGATAAATAAAAATTCCCAATCTCCAGCAGAAGCGTAGATTTTTGTTGTTTTTTTTTTCTCGTCCTAAAATTTATTCAGTTGTCTTTTGGTCGAGGTCCCTAGCTAGTATAATTTATTATTGTTACAGCGCTATAGCATTTTTTTTCTTGAATCGAATGGATGCAAGTTTTTTTTCGTTGTATTGCAATAACAGATTAGATTTGTTAGCAGTATTTCGTAAAAAAATGTATTGTAATAAACGACATCAAAACTTGAGTTGTGCTTATACCCCCTTTCAAACCATCACGCCTCCCTAGGGGAGGCCAACCCACAGTTTGGGAATCGCTGATATAGGTTGACAAGACATATATGTATGGCCTTTTCACTCTTTGTCGAAATGTCCCCCTTTTAGTTGAAATAATAATAATCCATTTCAAGTTTTACTCATTGGTCTAAAACTTTTTTTTTTTATTTGGAAAAAGTTCGCAGTTTTCTTTATGATAGTCACTCGTACAATTGATGAAGAAAAGTAGGAAATTCTCTAGGACACAGAATTATAATTCGCTTTCGGAGGTAAGCTTTGTCCGACTACTTGAGAATGGATAAACAATTTTAGGCGCAGTCAAAATCACGATGCTTAAGTTTTTTAAATGCATAAACTCTTTTATTCGTAAAAATAAGACAGATTCGAGGTCTCAAAATCGTCTCTTTTTTGTGGCGTATGGCCCTTTAAGGGGTAACGGTATACAGAGAGAGAGATAATAATTTTTAGAACGGATAGAGAATTTTGATCAATTGCTAGTTCGTTATTACGATGGTATATTAAATAAGCAATACGTCGAAATACAAACACTTGTTTCACTATGAATCTGTAGAAAATCTAGAATAATAGAGGGAAACTAGCCAGGATTACAAACTACAACTCTATGCACCTTATATTCTTTTTTGTCCTTGATTCAAAAGAAAATACATATCATTCTCATCTGTGATAAGTTACTTATCACCATTGCTCCATGTCTCATTGGGAATGTTGATGTAAGACCTTAACACCTCTGTCTGCACCGTTAGCTCCTAACAAATTTTGTTCGGATTAAAGGCCTCAAAAAAAAACTGCTGATCTTTATATCTATAATTTAATCCTAGTGGTTTGATCACAAATACGGTGCCTTTAAACCGGCGCGGCGTGACTGTAATTACTTTTGTCAGTTCGATTTCTATTATAGCACATACCAAGGCTGTTAACACTTAATCCTTCCGAATTGTAACGCCATAAAGCATTCATGCTCTCCTGGAAATCATTGTCAAGATGGCGCACAATTCCAGGCATAATACAGTGTTATATGATCCACTTATGTAAGGTTTTGTCGAATCTTACGGTATACATTACAGCAAATTGGCCCTGGGCACTATGGCGAGTCCACGATACAAATATTTAGGTATAATAATATTTTAATCACTTCGTTTTAAAGTTATTTGACGAAGACGTCTGTGAACACAATATTTGCCTTCAACTACCTATTAGGGACATCATCCGCTCCATCAGGCACTTTACTATACTCAAGTCTAGATGCTCCCTTAGAAAGTTCGCTCTCTGTAATTGTGAGCGTGTTACTTCTATCCGGTGCACGGGTTTGAGTCGCAGGTTTCAATATGTGTTGAGGAAACAAAGTGCAAGTGAAGACAATATTTTTGAGCCGCGCTGTACATTCGAAGTGATGTGCTATTTTCTTTATGACTTCGTTCCCAACAGTTTTATATTCTTGTTCTCACAGAGATGTTGGAAACAATTTTCTTTGCTCCTTTTAATTGAAAGTTTGAATTAAGTAAGGATCGCTGGGCTGTTTTATAAAAGGCCTATTATAAGGCTTAAGGAAATCACTGTACGTGGTGTCTCGTGTTGACAAAAACGCTAAGATTTGATGCACTCGCATTGTTAATTAAACCTACATGAGACAGGGTTTCCATGAATGATGCCTCATCGGAACGAGATATAGAGACTTAAATCAGTCTTCTGATTCTAAAGAAAATCGTTGCAATATTCATATCTGATCTTATTTCTATTAAAACGAAAAAAATATAGGCATGTTCTGCTATCCGCTTTAATAGGGGGAACTTTTGTGTTTCCGATATTTTCCGCTATATGTCCGCTATATGGCGGACGGTAAGATAAGTGTCGCTAGTGTCGATAACAAGAACAAGAAAATTCTTCTTACGAAGCTGATAGCGTAATGTTCCAAAATATAGAACAAACTAGCCTTGAATTGGCTGCATTCCTAACTCGCAAATAATAATCATCATCAATCTGGCACAATAGCCCGACGTCGAAGCCTGGCCGCCTGAATCATTGACCTCCAATTGTCGCGGTTACATGACCTTGTCCTCCAGTTTCGAGAGACCAGCAGCTGTTACGCGTCCTCACTTACTGAGTTTTCCCTGGAAGCTCTCGGTTGTCCAAGCAATCTCGCTTCGTCAATTCCTTCGAAGAAAAAATGTTTTTTTTTTTTAATTTTGTCAACACGATTTAGAGTACACTTATAAAGATTATGTCCCTTTAACATGATAACAATTGCGTTTATAACATTTATAGGAGAATGACAGTTTGACCTTACAGGACCATTACAATCATGTGAGCCACACTGTCGAAATTTCAACAGAATTGCCTAGCTAATGAACTAATTTATTTCAAAAAAGAATAAGATGATGAAATGTTGAATATTCATCAACATATTTTTCAATAATAATATTGGTCAAGGGGAGCTAGGGGAGGGGTCCTTTTAGTCCGAACCCGTACCGAAATGTGTTCAAAAGTTAATTTAATTATGAATTTATTAATTTTAATTTGTCTATAATTTCATCAGACTGTCCGCCTATCATTACACATTCACCCAATTAGCAATCAACTGGACAATTGTTTTGATAAAAATTATTATATTGAGTCGAAACAGACTTCTCTTTTTAATTTAATTAATTTATTAAAAAATTTCCAATTTTCCTTATGGCTTAGTGCTTTAAGTTTCCCGCTTTTCTTTTCTTAGGCAAATCATCTAATTCAGTTCCAAATGATCAATTTGAAATTGAGTCGCGATCAGTGGCTGAAATAGCTCAGTCGTCTAATATGTTAGAAAACATATGAATCCTTGTTCAACTATCGCTGTAGTAGTCTCCCTTACAAATAAATAAATACAGATAAAGGATAAGCAGTACCCTCAAAAGCCTCGATATATCCCGAATTTAATGAGCTATGGAATGTTATGGTGGGATGATACGGCCAATCGATGTCTTATTCCTCGAAAGGAGACTCGGTCAGCATTTAGGTAAAGATAGACTGGCTGTCATAACTATAGCCGCACCATAACAGACTGATCCTTGGAAATCTAAAGAGAGTGGAGTTATTCCACATACTCTTAATAAAAGGGATATTAAAATGACAGAGAATTTCACAGCAAAAATCGTATTATTTTAAACCGTTATTTCTCTATTAAGGAAAACTAAATTTCCGGTCCGTCATAATTATGGCCACACTTGGAATTAGGATGACAAACACTTATTAAAAAGCGGAGATTGAGGGAATTTACAACGGAGAAAATACTTTTCGAATGAAACAGACTCTGAGGGATTGTTTTCTTTATTTTTCACGAGTTCATTTTAGCAGTTTTTTTTTATTTTTTTTTTTTTGCTTATTTAGCTCTTAACATAGGAAACTCTTCAAAATCGTGTTTTTTATAAATTTTACGTCTTAGGCTTCATGCACACGACGCGAAAACGGCTCGCAAGCTCGACACATCCAAATGCATTGGCTCTTATGCGAAGCTCATGACGAGCGACAGCAAGCGAGAGCCATGTACAGTCAAAACACGGCTCGCGAGCCGTGAATTTGCGGATTGTGGTGCACGATATGTGAAAACACGTCTCGCTAGTTGTGATTTTACAGCGGCACGGCTCTCGCTGTCGTGAGCTTCCCATAAGAGCCAATGCATTTCGATGTGTCGAGCTTGCGAGCCGTTTTCGCGTCGTGTGCATGAAGCCTTAGGCTTCATTCAAACGGCGCGAAAACGGCTCGCAAGCTCCAGCCATAGAAATGCATTGGCTTATATGGGAAGCTCACGACGAGCGAGAACTGTGCCGCTGTCAAAACACAACTAGCGAGACGTGTTTTCACATATCGCACATTCACGGCTCGCGAGCCGTGTTTTGACTGTGGCACGGCTCTCGCTTGCTCTCGCTTGTCGTGAGCTGCCCATATAAGCCAATGCATTTGTATGTCTCAAGCTTGCGAGCCGTTTTCGCGTCGTTTGAATGTACCCTTAATGTTTCTCGATGTTTTCCTGTCTAATTCGGTTCAATGGGAGGCCCCCTCTTTTGTAACATTGAAACCAACCGTAAGTGCTACGACTGGTGAAAGTTGATGCAAACTCCTACTTTAAAATCCGTTATGTATCCTTTCTTCTGTATAGAATTGTAGCAGTTTATCGTGAGGACAATCTTATAAATTTTTCCTATGCTGGAACTGAGGAAATCAACTATCGATTTTAGATGTTTTTTTTTCAAGATGGCGGCGGGAGCACAGGGGGAAAAGTGACGCAAACTTGGATTTCAACTTACCCCACCTGTCTTTATAACATATTAAATTTGAGACATCCCTAATTATTTCGTCTCTATAGATTGGAGTATTAGTCTTACGTTGTTGCATATGAAGCAACAATGTAAAAATAAATATGCATCGATATTCCATTTCTTGGCTCACGAATTGGTTTATTGATTTTCAATGCTGTTGAATAGAAAATTATAATTATGCATAAGAACACAAAAAAGTTTTGTACAGAGCAGCTTGCCTTTCTTGCCTTCTATCTATGTATATAAAATTTATTCGAGTAACACAATTCCGCAGGAAGCAGTTCTTATAATGCCATAAGAGTTACTACATAACGTACTGTACAGTTACTGTGACAGCTCAATCTTTAATTTCCTTTTATTCTTTCCCAAAATTAACCAAAAATTTCAAATAAGTACCGTATAACGTACCCATCTTCCACCATATCTGCTCACTATACTCACGTACATTATTTATTCAAAAGCGACTTCAAGATTAATGATCAACTTCTCCGGTCCGGACTGCCATGCTACCTACCTACCTACCATCAGCAAAATTCTAAACGCGCATTAACAATTCACCAACTTCTGGAAAAAATTAGCGGTTTGACCCAGTAACGACTAACGACCATCACCATCGTGCTCGTGCATCACATCATCATGGCAAAACCATTTTCATGGGCTCTCTTTCTCTGTGGGTTAATCAGCATTTCAGGCATTTCGCCGGTGAGATTGAAAGTGATTTCAAGTGATGCTTCAGATAGATAGAAGATCTGAGCTGTGGACGCGTAAAGATGCTGCTTCTTGATATAGAGAAGAGAATTGTAAAGTTCAGTCAAGATTAGACTTTAGGCTAGTCATGTTTAGACTTTTCAGTTTTTTTTGTGCTTGTCTGATATGCGCCGCTTGATTGACTGACTGAATGAACTGAATGGACAACCCAAAAATATTATGGCGGGAATGTGCTTTTAACAATAGTATCTTTTTTCAGTGTTAGCCAATTGAATGAATGGTTTGTGTTATGGCCTGGACTCTGATGGCTTGCGATTAGCTCTTGGGATAGGTACAACGACGATAGTATAGGAACTTTTACGAGTAGTTCAATTAAGATGTAGAAATATGATTACCGGGATCCATGCTAAGATTTTTTCAGATGCAATGTATGTATATCTATAGCTGGAGGAAATCTGATTATCTACAGGTATTAGTGTAGGATCGCGTTTTTGGTTGTTAGGGAAAGATGCCATATCGACGATGCGAGAATGACTGACAACTTTGAATGAGGAAATGATTGTTGTGTCGAATAGTGAATGTTATATATGACTTTCGCCTTTCAATTGCAACCTAGATTCGATGTTGCAGCGGGTATTTGGTTTTGATTACGTCGTATAGTTAATTGATAGAGAAACATTCATACTAAACGCTGGTCTAGTTAAAATTGTTGAGTGAAAATAGGTCGTGTTTAATTCTGACAGGGTTTTAGTGTTATGTAAATGTAAAATCTGTCGATAAGCTGTCTAAAAGCTGGGAAATAATTTACTTATAACTAATCTGATGGGCAAACCCTAAAATGGGTTAACATGTTAAGATCAAAGTGTACTTATGAACATGAGCTCGGTTTGGAGGTGGTTTACTAAAAAAAAATTTTACAACTACATCGTGCTCAATTTTGTTGTGTGTACTAGTTCCTCAGTTGAAGCTTTCGGGCTGAAACTTTGTATACAATTTAGGTTACGCTATACTTTCTGTATGAATCGATCTTTACCAAACTTCATCCAAGCTTATTCCTGGTTTAGCCTCAACACATCCAGGAACAGATGGAATCGAAACACGTCCTAGGGCTGCGGTAGAAATTATCAACACAAAAGAAGCTTAAGTTTCATTCAAATGTGACGGATAATTTGCGGGCGGGCCTGAAATTTTGTTTAGATTTTTTGAAAATAGAAAACAAAATCAACATCTTACACTGAAAAAATTGGGCTATCTAAAATTAAGAAACTCTTTTCTCATTTTCAAAATTCCCAAATTTAGAGATAATTTCTCAAAATGTGAAAATTTCTTCTTGAATCGATCCTATTTGCAAGACCTTCTTTTGAGAAATAGGAAGTAGATTCAATCCTAAACCATTATTCTTAATTCAAGCAAAAAAATGCTTGATTATAGATTTTTTTTGACATTTTCCATGTAAAGCTCGTAGAAAAGCTTTATTTTAGCTTTAGCTTATATTCGAGCGTTGTAGTAGATTAGTCAGAAGTGTCTCTGGTTCAGTGGGTAGCGCGTTTGACTGGGAAGACTGGGGCTATGGGTTCAAAGTTGGTTGGATGCAAGTTTCTTTTTTTTATTTATTTTGTATTTTTCATAAGATAAGTTTGCTTGATTCAAGGTTACTTTTCCTTAAAGCGCTGCTATTGGCATTTCACTTGGATCAGTAGGACCAATTCTCAAATGAAGAGAAATATTTCTTGGCTGTTTTTTGTTGTCGTTTTTTCTTGATTTGAGTCATATTTTCTTTACTTTAGCAGGCGATTTGGTTCAGTGTACTCGCGGAGATTTTATTTCCTGGTCTTTCGAAGGATTTACTTCTTGCATTAGTCCTAGGTTAGGTTAAGGGGCTCTCACGACACAGTTGGACCATATCTGGGTCCTATCCTATCGTTATTATTCAGACAAGTAAGTAATTTTAGACATGATTGAATCTCAACTTGTATCAATTTCATTTTAAAACAATAAACGATAACCTGTAGATGAAAATATATAATTATTGATAATTCCTCTGCCGAAAAAAACCCCGTCTTTTTTGTCTAATTAAAATTCGTTTTTTTTCCGTTTCGTTGCAGATGTGCATTAAAACCGTAGCCACAACTATCAACTCAAACAATGATGCTTCTTCGTCAATTACGTCTTTTGGTAATCTTTCATCAGCTCTTATGTCACGGTAGTTGGGCATTGAGACCGCCTCCAACGGATGATTCGACGCCTCTGCTCAAAGAACCATTGCCGACAAAACAATTGAACTTTACTGACAACGATCACTTACAACAATCGCAACAACTAAATTCATTGCCTCTTACCACAACGACATCATCATCAACTTCATCTTCTCCATCCTCCTCTTCTGTGACACCATCACCATCACCCGCACCCTCGCCTTCACCTCCTCCGTTTGCGGCGGGCAATCAAATTGTATCCATTCAAACAAATTGCACTCGCGATCTGTACGAAATTCAAATAAAGTTAAATCATAAATTTCGCGGTATCCTGTTCGCAAAAGATTTTGTCGAAGAATGTCGAACACGAGGCAATCAGGCAACTGATGTGACACTCCGTATACCGACATCGGGATGTGGTGTTCGTTCTGAAATGGGATCAGATGGTGATCTCGAGATGGCGGTGAAAGTAATGTTGCAGATGGATGGAAAGCTAAGACAAAGATCAGATATTGAGACGGTTGTTAAGTGCAAGGTGCCGCCCAACTTGATGATGGTGGATATCGGTGATGCTGGCTTCGGGATCGTTGGTGCCGAGATGAAGAAGTCGACAAGGTATGTTGATTATACGCTCATTATAGATTCTTATTTCTGTGCGGGTTTTTTCCCTCCTGTGCAAATGCAATGACTATCGCGATATTGTCTTGTGAACGTTGCGATGCACCCAGGGAACGGAAGTATGAAGAACTAGTTTTATGTAACTGTTTATTGGTGTAGTATACTTACACCGTGAACTACATTCTAAATAATTAAAACCAGTTGGATTATCTAGAGATCGAATTGCAGGTAATTCGATATTTTTGTTATGAGAAAGTACATTTTACATATAGAGGCGACCTAATGACCTATTGAAATTAGCTTTATGATCGTCATTTATAATGAAGTTTTTTTTTACATTCAGCAGGGAGACACTAGATACATCTCTCTTAACGTTAGGGAAAGGACTTTCCACTACACGGAAAATGTACATACTTGTGATGTGGCACCACCAACCTGACCTCCACAGATGAGGGAGACCCTTTCTGATGTTCTCGATGCAGTTAGGGTATGGCTTAACTTGCGTCCCACTCCAGATGCGTGCCTCAAAAGGACTAGTTAGTCTGAAACGCTAATGTGACAATTCCTAACTAGTTGGAAGCCTACATAATCCGAGTCGTGCCTATTATAGTAGTACCTGACGTGGATCGCCATAAAATTAAGAAAAGCGTAATAGGTACTTACAGGGCAACGGAACCAGAGGAATACACTTCGAAACACCTCCGATAATTGCACATTAATCCAGCTAGTTCCTCCCCTCTAACTTGCTTCGTCACTACTTCACATTCCCGCATTCGCAACAAGTCCCCTTGAAGTGGTTACTATTATTGAAACTCTAAAGGCAGATGGTGGCTCCGGTCCCGACGAGTTACCTAATATGTTTGTTAAGTCATTGTCTTCCTCTATAAGTGTTCCCCTGTTCATATTGTTTAATATAAGCATCAACTGCGGCTTTTTCCCGAAATCCTGGATAGTAGCTAATATCCTGCAAATAGCACAATATGCCCACTGACTTCAGTGCTGCGAATCCCTTCGGGTTCACGCCCCTCCACAATCTAATCCTGCAAATTCCTAAAACTTCAATTACGTCCTCCGTATCTAACTACCATCCAATATCTCTTTTATCCTGATTCCCTAAAATGTTCGAGCGTATCGTCCACAATAAACTACCCAACAGTTTCTTCGCTTTTATCGGAGCAGCAACATGGTTTCGTCAAAGGTCGTTCTGCTTGCAATCTTATGACTTTTACTAACACGGTGGCACGGGCCACGGGCCAAAGGCTGTTGATCACAGCATCTTACTTAAAGGAAACCTTCTAAACTGGTTTTCGTCGTATTTACATAATCGCGCATATCGGGTTATCTATAACGACTCCTCCTCTTCTCCTTTTTGCCCTACATCAGGTGTTCCCCAAGGGTCCACTTAGGACCACTTTTGTTTAATATTTTTATAAACGCTTTGCCTCTGCTGATTTCATCTCCGTTCTATATGCCGACCACTTGAAAGTTTACAAGTCTATAAGGTCTGCTAATGACTGCCTCTCTTTTCAAGATGACCTGCATGCTTTAGGAAACTGGTGTGAAAGAAACCATCTCAATCTAAATGTACAAAAGTGCCACACCTGACCTTTTCACTAAAATTTACAATATTTTCCACCCCTTTCCATATCCTGAATTAATGGACCAATAATGCTGGAAATTGAACAAAAAACAGCAAGACAGTAGACGAAAGCAGCACCATGCATATTAAAATGGGTGACGTAATTTTACTGTTGCCTTTGAGCAGCAGCAGGATGTCGCTAACATGTCGTTCATGTCGCCATCCATTTAAAATGAATGGTGCTGCTTTCTGTTCTATTTCAAGCATAACAATTTTACCGAAGAATTATAAAATATTATCTCGTCAAAGGGACTGACGGCCACAAAGGCGGCGATCAAACGTTCGGCGAAATATAAACTATGTCTAAAGAAACGAAAAAAACCGGCGTATCATCGTCAGACATGGTATGTAAACTGTTTCAAGAACCAAAATTAGACCTCTTCAAAAAGTAAGATTAATTACACAGAAGATTCTGCTACACCTCAGGTACCTATTGACAGAAGGGTTAATAATTGCATCGAAAAAATTTTGGCATTTGAATTAATTCGCGGGGTGTTGTGGAATTAATTTGGAGTCAAACACATATGAGTTGTGTGCGCAAATAGCCACTCTGCACTAACGCATGCAATGGGTTGCTTTCTCTAAGGGAAAAATATACACTAATGTCGTTTCCTAAAGTTTTTTTTATCTCGATTGGCTATCGATCTGCTCACAAAAGCAAATTTCCCAAAAAAGGATTCAAACCAAACAATGAAAATATTTGTTAATATTTCGGTGAAAAAATTCGTAAAATTACTGCGGTATTTGCCCAACGCTGACATGTTCAGCCGATACTAGAGCCAC
Source organism: Microchrysa polita (assembly GCA_949715475.1). Taxonomy (NCBI): domain Eukaryota; kingdom Metazoa; phylum Arthropoda; class Insecta; order Diptera; family Stratiomyidae; genus Microchrysa; species Microchrysa polita. The sequence goes on along the minus strand of OX454418.1, from coordinate 28,429,382 downwards.
CGAAATAATTATAAGTTCACCCATAAAAAGCTTCAAAAATCAATAAAAACAAATTAAATATTAAATCGATCGACTACAAATTATTTATTTGGGAAATAATAATAAATAATATTGTTGGTTTAATTATTGTTTTAGCTTATAATTTTTAAAAATTGAACGATTTGATATAAATGAATATCCTGTCGGTCCTCCATTGTTTCTAATTACCTGAAAAAAAAATCATCTTGGGACTGAATTTTCCAGGTTTTCCAGGCTATTTTGATCAATTTCTACCCAAGCTTGGCGGATCGCTCCTTTGAGTTCCGATACGGTCTGATATTGGCTGGCCAATCTAAAACTGTAATGTTTTTCTCTTAGAATCATTCTGTTGTCGTTTGCGTCCGATGGAAACTGACATTATCCTGTTGGAAAATAAATTCCGGTCCAATAATTGACTCGGCATGGTCAATGAGCGATGTCTCTAATATCTGCGCATAATCACTCACGGTCATTTTCGGTTTAACCCAGGCCAAAGGTAATTTCCCTGCAAATGAAAATGCACCCCAAATCATCACAAAGCCACCACCAAAGTCTGGGCTTATGGCAACTTCTTTTTTTCGTCCTAAATGGTGCCTATAATATTGAACACCATCGGGCCATCCAGATTAACTCATTCCCGGACACAACGCCAAAATTTGACACGATTTGTATGGTCAAATGCTCAAAATTGGACGTCTATAGACGTTGTGTCCGGGAAAGTGTTAAACTTCTTTTCGTCACTGAAAATAACGCTTTTACACTTTTCGCCGAAATCCATAAATGTTGTTGGCCCTATTGAAGACGCTTCGCCTTATGATATTGGGTCAAAGGTGTTTTTCTCTGCCTTTTGATGAATTTGAAGTCCTTGTTGGAGTGTAGAATCTGCTGGACACGACGCACACTTACAGGTAAATTCATTTCGCTCCGGATTTTTGATGCGAACTTTTTTTTTCCTCAGTGGCATTCGCACAATAAGTATTTTTTCTCTCGCAGTAACTGCTGGTCGCCGGCCGTCCAGATCTTCGTTGTTTTCCATAATTTTCACGAAGCAGGAGGAAATAGTTGACGACACATGATGATTTGCAAGTTTTTTCTGCAATTTTGCGGTTTGAAAGTCCGCAATCCTTATACGATATTATTGCACCTTGTTCTTCGACTGTAAGGGAAACGCCACGTGGCATGTTGCAACAACAAAAAAAAAACAAACTGAAACAACCAGTAGTAAAAAAAATCTTCGTTAAGTTTCGTTTAGATGTTACCAGACCGTTTCCCACAAAAAAAAAAAAACGACAAAAAAAAATACTTCCGGTGCGAGAAATTGAAAAATAACGGGCATGAACTTATAAATATTTCGCAACACTTAACGCACGATTCGGACACTAATGAGTCTTCAGTGAAACTGACGGTAATGATTTCTCCAAAGAAACAGTATTTCGAACCGGAAGTTTGTAAACAACATAATTAAAATCCTTTTCGAAATTTATAACGGTCCAGGAGTTATTAAAAGCGAAAAATGGTAGAATTTGTGTGTGAACTTATATTTATTTCGGTGGCTTTACCAGTTGGTAGTATCGAATTTTTCATTTGTCAGGGAACATGATGCACTAATGAGTTAACACTGGCATGATTATTTGGGTACCCACAAAAATTTGTTATTTCTCTTGATTGGATTGAACCAACTGCCTTTATTTTTCAAATGTATTGTCCTTGACATGTTTTAAATACATATAATGTGATATGGGTTTTATGTCTTTGCATTTTTTTTTTAGTTTTTAATGGTTTTTGGTGGTTACCCCTTCAAACCTTTCTTGGGTAGTCGGGGAACCATTTCTCAATGGATTTTTCCCAAGCAATATTTTATGAATGGATAAAAAGTTGCTCTTTCGCCAAAATTAAGTTGTAAGGTATAAATCAGAGCCACTGTTATCATGATATACTAACATATTAAAAGAGGGTAAAGTTTTCTCATTTTTGATTTTTTGCCTTTTATTTTTAAATTGAGAGTAATTTGAATTTTTGTTTAGTTGAAATCCGCTCATTCCGTTTAGTTTATGGTAGCAAAACTTCATATAAAAAAGCTGTCACTAGATTTTTGGAGTCGTTTTAATAACTCCCTTCCACCTTCTCCGCCCGCCTGCCCAAAAAAGAGGATAATTTGCCGCCCCTCACCTATACTATGCCAGACAAGTTGAAAGTGTAGATCAAATGTTCTAAACCGGTTGGTTTAGCATAGCAAAACTTTGGACATCTAGTCTAAACTAGTCATCTAGCTAGAGAGGGGTTCCCAACCAATTTCAGTGAATGCCCCCCTTGCAAGATAAGCAGAATCTGGCGCCTCCAGATGAAATTTCGCTCTATTCTGTTTATTTTGTTTAGAATTTGCCACGTTGGCAAATAATTACAGAAAATTTGCCATCATTTGGAACAATTTCACAATGATTTTGAACTAATCAGATCAGCTTGGATTACATTTTCGCAATTCAAAATTAGCATGCAGCATGGTAATGTTTGAATTGGCCAGTATACAACGGAATTGGGCATTGCGGAGAGCTACATTTGGCCCTACATCCCTACTACATTACGTCAAGAATTGAGGCCGCATAATCATAAAACGGTAATTACGCGCCGAAAATGTTGCCTAAGATCCGATTTTCGACCAAAAACTCATTTTTACTGGCAAGGTTCATTTTTTGGCTCAGCGGTGCGTCAACACGCCAAATTGAAGTCATTGGAGTTTAATTTCTTTCGAGTTTTTTCCCTCGGTCTCTATTCCTAAAACAATTTTAGCAATCATCATCAAACAGACTTTGCACAGATATCCTCGCTTATATTTTTTATTGTGGTTGCCGCAATTTATGAATTTTGTCCATGAATCGAAGAATTTTGCAAGCTTATGGCTTTTGTAATATAATTGATCACATCAACACTCAAGTTGGGCCCACGCCCCCCCCTTTGCCGACCGTCACGCCCCACTAGGGGGGGGGGGGCGCCCCACCGGTTGGGAAGCACTGAGCTAGACTATCATCTCCCAGCCGGTGGCTCGTGTCGCCGGCCGTGAGGTTTCGATTAGTCAAACATGAGAATTTAGACAGAACATGCCTCACCGGTCTTATAATATGTTCACAGTGAACGAAATCATATACTTTGGGGCTATTTTAATGTTTTTGTATGAAAACAGCCGGAAAACATTTCAATTCCCATTCAAATTGACACATTGAAAATACGCTATTTTGCGTGTTTTCTATGAAACCTTGATTTTTATCAAATTAAAACGTGTAAGCACCCAGGTCTCAAACCTAAATTTCCCTATTCAGCACATTTCGGCTCACCAATAATTTAACTGACACCCGAACAAATTGTTCAGTTTCGTGTGTTTGCCAATGTTCTTAATTTCTCCATGATAAGAGAATGGACGGTCAGTTTGAAGTGACGAAATATGTTGTAAATGACTATCGATGACTGCACCAGCACATTTTTAAACTTAGGACGATTTATAGGCAAAATAGTATTGTCGCTTGTCATATGAAATTACAAACAATGCACTGTGAACACTTTTCAGTGATTTCTGAAAACGTACGGCGAAATCAATCCGTTTTCGTCCACTCTGGATAGAATATTATGACGATTTCTAGAACAATATGTTAAACAAAATTTTTGAAAAAAAAAACTTAATCAGCAAATAATTGATCGAATTGCCCCACTTCGCTTCGACGTAAAATTTAGGCAACTGTTGTTTTATTACACACTTTTAGTATTGTACATGAAAGCCTCTTATATTTTAAACGCATTTCTAATGTGGAAACCAATCATACGGTGGCTAAATAAGATGTTAAATGCTTTTGGTTTCAGTTTCTTTCCTGCCTTGCGGCTTTTTTTCGCTCCTTTTTACCTCATCTGTAGTTTTTATCAATTTTCCCCTAAATTCTACTTTTCTTTTTTTTTTGTTTAAGTGTTTTACATAAAATATATAAAACATTAATTGTGTAAATGCGAACCGCTTTATTACATTTTCACATAAATTTACGCCCTTTCTGTCTTTTTCGAACCTCTTCTGAAACTAACGATCCCAACAGAAATCAGCCTTAAAATTTTCCTTTTTTTATTTGCAGCCCGAAGTTTGTATGTACATACATTTATTATTTCGAATAGACTAATATTATGTTCAGAGTGGATGAAAACGGATTGATTTCGCCGTACATTTTCACAAATCACCGAAAAGTGTTCACAGTGCACTATTTGTAATTTCATATGACAACCGTTAATATTATTTTGCCTATAAATCGTTCTAGGTATAAAAATGTGCTGGTGCAGTCTTCGATAATCATTTGCAACATATTTCGTCACTTCAAACTGACCGTCCATTCTCTTATCATGGAGAAATTAAGAACATTGGCCACACACGAAACTGAACAATTTGGTCGGGTGTCAGTTAAAATATCGGCGTGAGCCGAAATGTGCTGAATAGTGGGGTTTAGGTTTGAGTCCTGGGTGCTTACATGTTTTCATTTAAAAAAAAAATCAAGGTTTCATAGAAAACACGCAAAATAGCGTACATATTTTCAATGTGTGATTTTGTATGGAAATTCAAATGTTTTGGGTCTATTTTCGTTCGAAAACATGAAAATAGCCCCAAATTATCTGTTTTCGGTCACTGTGAACAAATTATTAAATATTAAAATTTTAGCAGATACCCAATCATAATAAATTGCACGTCCATAAATGTTTTCAAATAACTTACCTCTACATTATAGAAAAAAAAAGTTTGCCGAAACCCGGGATTGAACCGGGGACCTTTAGATCTTCAGTCTAACGCTCTCCCAACTGAGCTATTTCGGCGATGTGCTTTCATGACCAAAGTTCTAATATTAGATAAAGTGATGTTTTTGTGCTTGTGTATGATGGATGATGGTGCATAATGTATCTTATCGAGCGCGTTGTTGGAACAAGATAGCTCTTACTTTTATAAAAACTTCTCATATAGTAGTGTAAAATGTGTAATGGATTTTATATTAGTATGTATGTGTACATAATTCTTATCTCGTGATAAAACAACCAAAAACTAACATTTAATATTGATGTATGCAGTCAAGCTATTTTTATATTAAGTGATAATGATGCAAATTTATACGCAGTAAAGAAAAACAATTGCGCGACAAACATTGTATAATTGTCAGATTTGGTAGGATTGTTATTAATATGCTGAATTTTCAGTTGTATGGCACACATATGCGTATATTTAAGCGAAAAAATAAAGATTGTTCCACTTTAAACTAGTAGGGATGCAATTTTCGTACCCTGATCTTCAACACATCAACCAGAATTACTATAGATCCAACGACATATTCATCTTTTCTATCAATATAATTATATGCGAAACTCTTCCAAAAAATATTTTTTTGGCAAAAATCTCGCAATAATTTTGATGCCATATCATACATTTACTACTTTAGTACATGGACCAAAATTCAAAATGAGGAGCGAATTTAAGGCTATGAGTTGAAAAATTGTAATTCAAAAAGCAAAACATACCGAGTTATAGATCAGCTACCTCTGAAGTAATGGTTTATGAGCTTGAGTTTAAAAACGATGACAGTCAATAAATATGTAATTCTTCATTATTTGTATCTTTCCTTCTGGTTTGTTTGGGCTTTATGGATCCTTTTTTGTTAAATGGAGCTCACTGTGAGGTCTTTGGGCGAAGTTTTAATAAAAATAAGTGGAATTTGAATTTCTCTGGGGTCTGTCAGACTCGAACGAATCATCCGAGGGTTCAATCAAATGAAATGAACCGTATAGTATGCTGCGAAAAAAAAGAACTTCAAGCAAGACGTCTTGGGGATTCTAACGATATTACTGTAACATCAATTTATCTATGATATTGTTGAAAAACGTTTAACTCATTCAACCAGAACTGAAATGTCATGTTTCAAAATAGAAAAGAAATTTGAATTACTCTTCGCGAACGCGTGAAAGTTTATTTTGTAAAGTTAACGCTTCCCTTAAATCTGCTTACAGGGAAGAATTTCTTGAAGGCACTGAAGGCTTCCAATAATATGCATTTATGAGTACTACCAACGCCATCTAGATACATCACGGCCGTAACTCAGCTGTATCATGCCGTCATAGTTTGCCTACTAAATTTTGGATTTACACGAACAAACAACAACAACAAGCATATGACGTAATTAAAAGGAACAACAAAACAGTGCAAATTTAGTAGGCGATTTTTCTACATTACGGCCTTAATATATAGACGGCGGTGGTACTGCTATAACGGCGCAATAGAGCAAAAAAACTTATCTCTGTCTGCAATCCAAAAATTTTAATATCACAGAAAAAAAAGAAAATTCATGTTTAAAAATGTTGATTATCATATCAACTTCAGTTTTCTAATGTGCGTATTCCCCTAACCTAAATACGTAATTCCAAGAACTTCCCAGAGAAAAAAATATTGAGGCAGTGTCTGTTGTGAAACTACTGATACTAGACGTTCTCAATAGCAGAAGGAGGTATTACACTATCAAATAAAGTTTGACCAATGACGCAAAAAGTTTGTCCCACTCCCACTAGTGTAATAGCAAAATAAATGACCAAAAATGTGTTTGGCCGAAAATGAATGACCATCGTGGTCACTTTTAAGGTGGTATTAAATAAATAAATAACAGGCGCGACAATCCAGCATTGGACTAAGGCCGCAGGATGTGTTAGTGACATCCAATTTCCAAGATCTTATCTGCGTTTTGTTGAGGTAATGAGATCAGCATCACGCTCAGCAGTGTTATTTATCCCCATAAATGGGTACTCGTTTAACATCTGAGTGAGATCATAGTCCGTCACAAGCTCGTGAGTTCGAAAAACACCATGGAACACGGTGAGATTCGAACTCATGAGCCTGTGCACCGAAGGTGCGCGCACTAACCGCTAGACCAGCCAGACTACAGGTGGTATTACACTATCAAATAAAGTTTGTCCAGTGAGTCACACAAAATTTGTCCAACTTTTGCAATGACCAAAAGTGTTTTTCGAGACCTATTACACTATGGGACAAACAAATGACCAATTGGTTTGGCCAATGACGTAGTCAGTCTGGTTTCAAGTCAGTTGTTTGACCGATGCAAATTTACCTATCACACTAGTATGACCGTTTCAGAAAAAATGACCAAAGCTAAAAAGCTCCAATATGTATTTAGAGTGGTTATTGTGCATTGTTTCATTTCTTGATCGAATTTGCAAAGGTGTTTAGTTGAATAAATGTTTGTTCTGTAAAAAATCAGTTTAATTTTGCCTGAAGGCGTAATCTTGCCTCTTGCTATTTAAAATGCTCTTTCAAATTTAAGAATACCGGGAGAATGAAAAGAATGTTAGAATCAAAAGGAGAACTTAGAAAAATTTTAGTAGCAGCGACCTCTTTTTACAAATTTTCTGTGTGATGATAATTTTTGTGAAAGAAGAAACAGAAGAAACTGTCAGTTAAGTTGCTACAGATTACTCGTATGCCGGGCTCGAAACTTGGACATTGTGCTTTTGAAGTTGCGGTGCGTGTTTCTGAGAGGTCGGAGCCCCCAAAACCTTATGTAGGATCGCCACTAGTTTCAAGTCATTTATTATGTGAGTCCGTTCGGCCATGTACAAAATCAAACTGCCACCCTGAACGGGAACGTTTTTATCGTGACTTTAAAAGCGACAGCGATAGTTTCATATCTTCGATTTATTGCCAATATCTGTTAGTAAAGATACAATATCTAACAGTTGCCTAAAGGTTAAACCAAATTTACAAATAAATCAATATTTTTTGCCCTTCTTTAAATTTTTTCTACATTTTTTAATGGGAAATATGTACTGTGTTTCCACCAGAAAAAAAGATAAATTCATTTATAAATCGTGGATTACTAATTTTTATTTGCAATTTATTTTATTGTTGACACTATGGCCAAGAGGTCCCACGTTGTTGAGAAAAAAAAAACTTTTACAACCAGAAAAGTTCGAGAAAATGATTGAAACGGGCGTGCGTCAACCAACATTTTTTTTGGTAGAGATGAGATCGCCACTAGAGTTGTGTCCTGAACACGCAGATTGTTCCAGTCGAAGCTATTACCGAGAGTTTACCAAAAACATTTTCTTCGATGTAATTCAACGGATTAATTTAAGTTTTGAATTTTCGAATATCCCACAGTTTGCACTATAAATTGTCGCTATTTTTTATATTGATCATTAAATGCACCCAATCGAATCATTTCGTTTGACCACCATGGGTCACACCAAAACCTCGTAATTTTTGGATGACCGTATGACCAAAAACTGCAAAATAAATTTGACCAAGGCTGTGTTTTGTTATTACACTAAGGTCATATGTTTGACCCGAAATGAATGACCGCGATTGTCATTCATTTTTAGTCAAACACATTTTTTGGTCATTTATTTTGCTATTACACTAGTGGGACAAACTTTTTGCGTCAAACTTTATTTGATAGTGTAATACCTCCTTTAAAGTCACTATAAAGTCACGATAAATCCGTTCTCGTGCTCCAATTATTTCAGTCAGTATTTTTTTAATGGTCGAACGGACTTACAAAAAATGTATTACTTGAAACTAGTGGCAATTCTACACATGAGTTTATGGGTTTGCGGTTTGGGGGTTCTAACCCCCTCCGAAATTTTGAAGGTTTAAAGATCTGATGGTCTTTATAAATCTCAAGATAATAATTGCTCTTTAGTATAAGCTCAGTGATTTGGATGGATGAGCAGTTATAAAATATGAGCACCGTCAACCTTATTCCTAAAATCCCTTTCTAAATATTTTTTTTTTGCGTAAGCCCCTGCATGAAACACACAGAAAGAAAAGAGCTGGCTGCTTCTCTATGTTCCATGTAGACCCCTTTTCTCTTTTAAACATTCACGAACCCAAACTTTTCTTTTCATTCTTCCGGCGGCCACTTTTCATCTTCTTAAATAACAAGAGGCAAGATTAAGTCTTCATTTCTATAGAACTCAACTAAACCTTTGCAAATTCGACAATGAAATGAAAGAATGCCAAATAACCCCTACATGCATATTGAATCAAAGTTAGCTTTGGTAATTTTTTTAAACGGTCATACTAGTGTGATAGGCAAATTTGCCTTGGTCAAACAAATGACGAAAAACCCGAATGACTACGTCATTGTTCGAACAAATTGGTCATTTGTTTGTCCCATAGTGTAATAGGTATCGAAAAACACTTTTGGTCATTGCAAAAGTTGGACAAATATTGTGTGACCCACTGGACCAACTTTATTTGATAGTGTAATACCACCTTTACCTACTCGTTTTTTCTTTTTTCAATTTAGATAGATAGATAGATAATACATTTATTTGACTTCAAAAAGTAATGTTTAACAATTCAATTCTTAAGAGTTACAGACTAAGATAATGTCTTTTCATCTTTAAACTATTTCATTAGCCATTGCTGTGTAGATTATCGCTAAATTTGGTGTTTAACATTTACAAGGAAAATTCACAATAAAAAACCTTGCTCTTGGGCTACTTACAACTAAGACTATACTACCTTAACTAAACCTAAACTAAAACATTATTATCAATGTAAATATGAAAAGTGATATACCGTTGGAAAGCCAGCATGTTGAAGCAACTTTTATCAACTTTGCAGAGTTGTACGTATAAAGCACCGTTATGATATTACTGTTTGAATTTTCGATGAAAAATCTATTTTAAAATTTCTATCAAGTTTGAGTAACTGTATCTTGAAAGTGCCGATAATGTTGGCAACAGGAAAAACTCCAGTTTTTGTGAAATTTTATGTAGTTTCTAAAACTGAAATCAAATCTTGGATTAAGTCATCAGGAGTGCTGCAAATTACGATTTTGCGTGACAAGTCACGATTTTTGATGACTTTCACAAAAAGAGCGATAACAAGGTAACGGTAAAAAAAAATTCCGATTGTATTGGTAATTTTCTTGCTGAAACAAGTTGCGCTATCAACCCGTACAGTATTGACCACCCAATGCGGGACACCCTGTATAGACAAAGAACAGACGAAGTGAAGATGTTCACATTGCAGAAGCAGGTAAATTAAATGAAAGATTAAAACACTTTGGCCCATTCTCTCGTAGATCTTATAGAATGGTTAGTCTTATCGCCCAGAGAAGTTGGTACTTACTATTTAGGACGGACTACCGCCGTACACGTTACTAAGTACTCAATTAATTGTTATGCATACGTCCCATTATTTGATATGAATGAACCCATCGATTTATTTATTTGGCATTAAGTTAGATTCTCATGATTATCATAATCGAAGAAGTAGAAAAAAAAACAGAAAACATGCCAGACATTTAATTTACTACTTGTGTTTGCAAATTTATAGGAAATCTTCAGATCTCTAGGGAAATAATTATTTTCTCCATATCTCTTCAATAGATTAACGACGTTCTTTAGTTAAAAGGTTTTTTGTTCCCCTAACTACATAGTATCGTCCCATCACTTTCACTCAAAATGTTAACTGAATTAATATCGTTAACATTGAAATGCGTAATCCAATTTTCTCTATAGAAAAACTATAGACAAAAAACTATCATAAAATATATCGTTATCTTCATCAAGAACTGTTGTTCGAAATTTTTACAAATTTATGCTAATGGTAATAGTTCTTTCAAATTCTTTAGCGTCTGCTCATTTTATTTACTTTTATCAAAATGCAAATTTTTATGCGAATATTTCTAAAGCGAATATTTGAATAATTATCATTGGATTTCGCTTTCGATTTTCATATGAGAAGATACAAATCAATGTCGTTTTTATTTATGAATAGTTTTTTATTTTTGAAAGGTTCAGAATTATGTGAATAAAATTAAAGTTAGAAAATCATTTTTTTTTTTATCAGCGATTTATGTTTTTATTTTCTTTTCTTTTTTTTTTTAATATTTTCAGAAACGGAAGAATGCGTTTCGATCATACGACACAAGTGAATACGTCACCGCCTCGTGTTCGAATATGGTTGGAATTGGGCAGTTCGGAAGGAAAAGGATCTGTTGAAGTGGGCGAAGCTACAACCCTGGCCGTACGTGCTGTTGTGCCTCGTTTTATAGGTATTCGAGTGATTGATTGTGCCGCGTTAGATGGTTTGGGAGAGACATCGCAAAAACTGTTGGACGAGCGAGGATGTCCTATTGATGAGCAGGTATGATTTTTTAGAACTTGTTTAGTTTAGCTTGTTTCAATCCCTTAAACTTAAATTCCTCAAAAAACAATAACAATAACCAAAACAAAATTCGCTCATCTCTTTCAAGTTCAATAAACTAGGTCAGAAAATGTAGCATGCCCAAATGTTTTTCCCATTTTCGGAGCTTATGAATTATTAACGATTGACCATAATAGAGCCCTAATAAGCTTAAAAATCATTTGCGGTTACATATTTCCAAGTTTCCCTACAAGTCGCCCAGAATCTTCTTTAAGCTCAACTCTTAGAATTAAATAACAATCATTATTATCTAACACATTGTGTGGTTAACACAAAAAGAGATTAATATCCTCTATGTATGTCACCAGCTCTTAAATCCGTATTTGGCACCGAAAAAGAAGCTTAAGAGATTCCCATAGTATAGTTATCGAAAAGTCACCATCAACACCAGAGATGTAATATAATTTTGTTTTTGAGATTTTACCAAAAGACATTGCATAATAATTTTTGAACAATTGTTAAAGATGAACATTCGCCACTAGTAACATGTTTTTGTGTCGAGTTGTGTTGTCTTTCTTGGTCTGTGCTGTGCTGTTTAGAAGCCCACACCAATAAGCACGGCACTAAATGGTGATCCAACATTTTTTGAGAAGAAAGCGTAACAATATAAAATTCAGAAAAAAAGCGTTAAACTTACACCTATTTAAATATCATTAAATCATTTTGGCGCATAAAACAACGGTCATACACGTACGAGCATGGTATACCAAAGTCTATGACGTCGACCGCCATGCCACCGACGACGACGACAACCTCTTTTACTTTCATTTTCTTTAGGAAGTTTTGTGAATGATGCGTTTCTATTATTTCCACACATCGCTTTATAGCCGAAGATACATGCTAGTTCGCATAATTTAACATTTTTTATGAGAAAAAGATTCACATGAAAGAGATTCTTTCTATTGTTTCTGATTTGTATGTTTTTTAACATCGGCTTATTGAATTCTTTCATAGATAAGTCCACGACCGCGGGGCGATTTTTTCGTCTTTTTTCTTTACCAAAGAACGTCTTTGTATCGTCGGCTTGTAAACATATGTATATGTACTCTGACTTTATTGTAGCATTTTCTTCATGAATTTATTAATTAATAAGATCATGTGTACGTATATTTGAACTCATTACAAACGGTGGGCCGCAGTGCGATGACCATCATGATGTAAGCTCTGAAGATGTTGCCGTTAAAAATCTGTGTACCAGAAAGAAAACACAAAGATTGAGGCCAGGTCACCGCGGCTTGAATAAATCACCTGGCTAATTTGAAATGCTGCGGGTGTTTTTAAAAAAGTCGAGGAAGGTGTTAATAACAACATCATACACACAAAACATATTGTTTGTAATATTTTGCGATTTCATATGAGTCAATTTTTGCAAAATTTGTTACATAAAATCGTTGTGCTCGCGGCGACGATTTAAATTTTATTAGTGCTAATAGGATTGCAACGACACGATAGTGGATTGGATGCATATTGATTTGAATTTGATTGAATTTTTACTGCATAGACGGCAATTTGCGGAAATGTTAAAAATACTCCCGGGCGGGGATTAGATAAAAGGCTATTGATCGATGTTTAGATATTGCATCAAGTGTGGCATATGGAGTTTGCGCCATCTGCTTTTTTGTGTGGCATTTTGTTAACACATTTTTGGATTTGTTTAAGCCACTTTGGAAAATGGACATTTTGCTTAAGGTTAATTTCTTTCCTAAGAGATTAGATTATAGGATCTTATATAAATTAAGAAACAATGAAAATATAAACCTTATAAGATTATAATTGAAACTCCACACAACTACTCTTAGATCCCCAATTTTGAAATGTAAATTTATGAATGTATTTTTGAAACATGAAGTTCAAGCAAAATTCATCCTATTGCCCCCCTGGACTTATGAACGTTTAATTAGGAAAAGTTCTCATAGGAGAGACTGTATGTGTCCTTAGTCGGAGCATCTCAATTTTTTGGTAAAAGTCAAAGTCAACTTCATGTACAGTGCATACTCGATAATCCGGACTAATAAAAACCGGGGTCGATCCGGACTACATAGGAGTTCGGACTAGTGGAAGCCTTTTATTTGCTCTGAATTTCGAGGAAGTTGACGATTTTAAGCAATTTTTTCTGAGAATCGCTTTTTATTTTCGAAGAATTTCACTCTGTTATTCTACTAATTGCTGTTTCCAAGAGCAAAGAAAAAAAATGTTTTTACTTCGGACGATAATATTGCTGTTAATATGAGAAAAAAGTGAGATTCGGACTAGAGAAGCTCCTGCAATTCGGTCTAAAAAGTGTACAATGCAATCTTTGAGGTGATCCGGATTACTGGAAATTCGAGGTTTCGAGGCTTCGGACTATCGAGTACGCACTGCACTTATAAATACTCACTACGTGAGCCAGCCCCCCCCGTTCGCGCTCTGCGCGCTCGCGGCACTGATTGACTGTTTTTCGTTCTCGTATGGTATAGTTATCGACAGCTTGGTACGTACATTCAGGAATCATCGTAGCCAATCAGAACACGAATAAAATGCCATTTTCCGAAGTTAACATTTTTATATATAGAAGGATTACCCGAAAATATGTTCCTCGTATTTCTTCCAGAGTTATTGATATAAGCATTCACCGTAGCAAATACTGGATGATTTGAAACGTGTGTTATGCCGCGTAAATTGACTTCAATTAATCAAAGGGTCCTTTTTATATAGCAAAGATAAGGCCATATTTCGGTCTCCTATCGGGACTTTAGCGATATTACTGTGACCTTCATTTATCCCTGATATGGTAATAATTTTTAACTAATTCAACCGCGTTCATTCACGTGACCAAATCTGGCATTTTGCAATCAATTAACTGACAAACTTGTATGGAAAATAGCTGTGACTGATGACTAAAAAGTGTGGATCGATCTTTATACTATTGCCGTAGCAGTAACTATTTTTTCTCTACACTAAAATGACAACGAAACTCTAAACTAAACAAAATGATTAAAAACTAGGGGGCTTCGCCCCCTGCTCGCTTCGCTCGCCAGCCCCCGGGGCCGAGGCTAATTTCGAGCGCGGCCGAAATTTGGATACCCTTCGCTTGGGCTAAAAGTTGTTTCGGGCGTACCTATGGCTTGTATTTAATCCCCCTCCTCATGTCAAAATGTTCACTCGGAAAATTTTATTGGGGTTGCCGGAGCATGACCCCATAGTAGGATTCCATTCGTTTTGCACTTTTTAGTTGCTTTGATAAAGACACATTAATTCAAGGTTTTGTGAAATTGGTGTAAAAAAATGTTTCTTAGAAGAACCAAACCCCCCATTGGTTTGTATGGCAGCCCCATGACCCCATGGTCCGATTTCATCCATTCTTACATATGTTTTGTGTCAACAATAGAAATACATTTGTGTGAAATTTGGTTGAAATTGGTGCACAAATAAAAAAGTTTTTCTTAGAAGAACCTAATTTGGGGGGTTAAGTTTGTATGGCAGCCCCATGACCCCATGGTCCGATTTGATCCATTCTTGCATGTATTTTGTGTTATCTATAGAAACACATTTGTGTGAAATTTGGTTGAAATTGGTACACAAATAAAAAAGTTTTTCTTAGAACAACTCAAACTGGGGAGCTAGGTTTGTATGGCAGCCCCATGACCCAGTGATCCAATTTGGGTGAATCAAACATACAAACAGCCTGCAACAATAAGAAGCACGTGTGCAAAATATCAGCTTGCTAGCTTCAATACCCGCCGAGTCAAACGCGTCGCAACAGACAGACAGACAGACAGACAGACAGACGGACATACTCCAATCGACTCCCCAAGTCATGCTGATCATATATGTATACTTTTTATATGGTCGGAGATGCTTCCTTTAATGCGTTACAAACTTCATGACAAAGTTAATATACCCTTTCACTCGAAGGGTATAAAAAGTCTGGATTTCTGGACCCTCTCTGAGTATGTGGGTTTTAATGGTATTTCCGTGTTGGATGCCATACATTCTGAATTTGAACCTCAAAAGTCTGAAGTTCATGTTTATAGATATAAGTTTATAGATATAAGTATGTTCACACCTTTCAGTCATCAGCCAGAGTCACAGTCAAAGGGTCGATTCATCATACCCAACAACAAGTACTAGATGGGTTACGAATCCCTACCACGTCCAAATTAATCGCGGGTCTCTAATTTCGAGAGTTTGTTGATATCCAACCGCCTCTTCCAGCGACGGTTTTGCTTTGCATTAGGCATTATGAAGAATTCTAGAACTCGGCAAATGGGAATTTATAAACAAAGGCCGTAATGTTTTGGCATTTCCCTTTACGGTAGATCAGAATTTGCCATTATCTAGCATGGGATAGAAAAAGACAGCGAACTCCTTTTATAAAATCGAATCATACTTATTAAGCGAGTAGTATCGTCGTTCGATTTTCTCGAAAAAAAAATAAAATTCTTCCCCGCGAGTATCAATGTGCTTGCAGAAGGGAGCTGCCCCGCCTAGAGAGCACCCACAAACTCCTCGAAGGTCATGTCTCTAAGAAACGATGTATACCTAATGGTTTTCAGCCCATAAGGTGCCAATGGCAAGTTAAGGATTTAAGGGTCAATCAGCGGTAGGCATAGGTCGAAATTGGGGCGTAAGATTCTCATTCTCCCTGGTTCTAGTTGTTGTTAAGCATTCAGAAGTCGTCGTAGCCTAGTGCTTCATAACCGTTTGCTCATGAGGGACAGCTTTGATTGTCGCCGACCACCAAACTCGACATATGAAAATATTATTTAGATGACCAGACCAGACCAGATGACCTAGACTTATTGGGAAAATGGATCAATGACAGATGAAGACGGCCAATTTTAACCTGCCTGATTTAAAATGAAAGGGTATTCAGACTATCGACAAGATTTACTAAATGCTAGATTTAATTAACAGTTGTACCATATTGTACTGCAATTTGAATAATGCAAGTACAATCTATGATGCATTTTGAATTTAATGACATACACTGAAAAAAATCATTTGCTAAAAACAAGAAAAAAATACAATAAAAAACAGCCAAGGAAATTTTTTTCCTGATTTAAGATGTGTTTTCTTGTTCCAAGAAAAGTTTTTCTGATTAAAGATGTTTTTTCTTGTTCCAAGAAAAGTCTTTGCTTAAAATAAATAAATAAGCATTATTTTAAGCAAAAACTTTTCTTGGAACAAGAATATACATCTTAAATCAGAAAAACTTTCCTTGGAACAAGAAACTACATCTTAAATCAGGAAAAAATATTCCTGGGCTGTTTTCTATTTATGTTTTCTTGTTTTAAGCAAATGATTTTTTTCAGTGTACGATTAAATCTAGTAGGTCGGTTTCTTGCAGGTTAATTTAGTGGTTTTAGTAAATCCTGTCAGTCGTGTGACAATATTCAGCTAAGTTTCAATTTTAGAGAAATCATAGTAACCCATTGCATGCATTAGTCCAGAGTGGGCACCAAACCCATCTAAAAACATCCAGCCAGGAACTAGAAAAAGCCAATATAGGTCCCCTTTCTAACTAATGCAAAATAATAGCCATAACAAACATATATATATATATATATATATATTCTCACTAATCCAAGCATTGTAGCACGAGAGTCCTCTAATACATAGACAATGTACGCTTATCAACTGCACTCTTCGTACTCATACAAAATTGTATGTCACGAGACATGGGCACCAAAAAATAAAAATGAAAATATTTGTTTACAACTGAGAAAATAGTATCCGCGTAATATTTACTACTCTTTCGGCTTGTTCTGCTATTCGTTCTCATAGGAGAAACTTTTGTGTTTCCGATATTTTCCGCTATGTGTCCGCTATATGGCGGACGGTAAGATAAGTGTCGCTAGTGTCGATAAGAAGAACAAGAAAATTCTTCTTACGAGAGCTGATAGCGTAATGTTCCCAAAGTTTTCTTAACACCCTTTAGTCAAGTAATTATTATTAAAGTAAATAAAATTGTTTATTCATATTTTGTGACTCAATGGGAGAGGAATTAAATAAAATGTACATCAACCATTTAAAATAATTAACAGCTTTCATTTTCCGTGAAAAAGTATGGCACGACTAAAAATGGTTGGACATTTAAACTAATTTAATTGAACTAGTTTTAATTCAAATACAGTAAAACTTCGTTATAGCGCTCTTCTGGGGTCTAAGCCAAAAAAGCGCTATAACCGGGAAAACGCTAGCGGGGAAGTCCAAGAAATATACTTCATTTTAGGTGACAACATTCATTATTCGATTGATACATGTAGGGTTAATTACCCACAAAATTTGAATTTGACGAAACGGAACCACCACACACGTACACGATCATGAAGAAGAAGACAGTCGGTAAGCGAACGACGACACCAGCGAACATAGTTCTTTTTACACGCGTTTTGTTTGTAATATCTAATTTGATTTCCGAATAAAGTTTTGTTAACTTCAACAATCGCTCTTCTGTTTACTGAATCCCACAAATTGGGGGCTCAACCGGGATCAGTACAGAGCTCGTGTGTTCGGTATCGCGCGTGAAAAGACTTTTGCGAGTTGGTGAGGACGGGGCGAATCGTGGCCGCCATTTTTGCCGATATTGACGACGACGACTGAAAACGACGAGTGCAACAGATTGTGCCAGCGGAGCGCCAGCTATTCGAGGGCGCTTGACGACGGGAACGACGAATGTTGACAGCGGAGCGCCTGGTTTCTGAGGGTGCAGTGACGACGACGTATCAGACGGCTTGTGACAGCGAAGCGCTAGCGTTCCGAAGGGGCGCTGACGACGACGAGTGTGGCGACAAGTGACAGCCGAATATCGGGAGTCCGAGAACGTGCCGAAAGCGACGACGCGACGAGTTGAGTGGCGAATTTGTTGATTGCGGAAGGAGAAACCGTGCGTGCGGGTACGACGACGTATCATCGGTTTGACGACGGCTGCTTTTCAATATTTTGACGACGGATCGCCGCGGTGTTTGGGTGTTGTGTGTTCATTCGGACGGAGACCATTTTGTTGCGAAACGACAGGAAACGACGTGTTTAGTTCTGCTCACACTGCGGAGAATATTGTGAGAAACGATGGCTGTTTCAACGAGAGGCTCAGATGATGAGAGGAGTCTTATGGAGGATGGAGAGACCACCATATTAGCTGTTGACGAAGTGAGTAAGTTGAAGACGTTTCAGCTGCAGAACCAACTGCATGAAATGGGGTTGAAAACGACGGGAACGAGATTGGAGCTGGAGACGCGATTGAAGACAGCCTTGGAGAATGCTACAGCTGAACAAACCACCAAGGTGGAAATCTTTAATGACGAAGAAAAATCTGGTGCCGATGAAAGTAGTGAGGATGAGGAAAGCATCGAGTCTCGACGCAGTATAAGACGAACGACGATGAGACGAAGTGTCATGCCTACCCTTAATTTTAAAGACGTTGAGGAATCACTTGAAACATTCAGCGGAGACGGCACTGAGAATATCCGGAGATGGATAACATCATTTGAGGAAACTGCTGAGCTTTGTGGTTGGGATGGAGTCCAAAAGGTCGTATACGCGAAGAAACTTCTACGTGGATCTGCGAAACTGTTTGTAAGTTTCGAGTCGTGCTCCAAGCGATGGGACACACTGAAGAAGTCTTTATTGACGGAGTTTTCGAATGTCATCAGCAGCAAGGATGTCCATGAGCGCCTCAAGCAGACAAAGAAAAGAACAGATGAAACCTATCAAGAGTATGTCTATAGAATGTTAGAAATTGCCAGCCATGCCGACATCGAAGTTGAGGCAAAAATCCAGTATGTTATCGACGGGATTCCAGACGATGAGGCCAATAAGGTGATTTTGTATGGCGCATCGACGATTCAAGAGTTGAGGAAAAAACTGGGACAGTATGAAACATTTCGCAGTAAAGCAAAGAGTAAGCCGACGATAAGCAGCTCTAAGCACCAGCCAGTGCCAAAACTGAAGAATGACCGCAGTGCAAGTCGACAGTGCTATAATTGTGGAGAAGCTTCCCACGTTAGCAAGAACTGCCCGAACAAATCGAGGGGAACGAAGTGCTTCCGCTGCAATGAGTACGGTCATATTTCTACGGGATGTAAAAAGGACGTACCTGTTGAGACGAAAAAACGAGTGAACATTCTCAGATCCACAGACAAGAAGGTCTACAAAGTTGTAATTATAAACGATTTAGAGTTGGAGGCGATTATCGACTCTGGAAGTGATTTGAACGTCGTAACGTCCAGTTTATATGTGCGATTAGGAGCTCCAAAACTCAACACAACAACAATTCCATTTAGTGGCGTTGGAACTTCTGAGCTTCGCACTTTGGGGAGTTTCGAAGAGTCGATCAGAGTTGACAACAATATTGTTAAATTGCAGTTTCACGTTGTGCCGGACAATGTCCTCACTCACGACCTGCTACTAGGCGGAGAGTTATCTGATTTTGTTGAGATCCGAATCAGAAACAGAAAAGCTGTGTTCTCTAAGTTGCCACCAGCAGATGCTTCATCCAATAAAGACGATTTTCTTGACAAGGTGCTCAACATAAGTGTCGGAGACGATGAGTCACCTTTTGAGATTGAACTCCATCATATTAAAGATGAAACGATCAGGCAGCAAATTGCGAAGGCTGTCAATGAGTATGCACCAGTAGACGAAAAACAGACGGGTGTCGAGATGAGAATCATTATGAACGACGAAAGGCCAGTATATCAGAGTCCGAGGAGATTGTCAGCGGATCAGCGAGAGATGGTTGACGGAATAGTTGGCAAATTAATCGACGACGGCGTTGTAAGGCCGAGTATATCCGAATATTGCAGCCCAATCGTTCTTACGTCGAAGAAAAACGGTAAACCAAGGATGTGTGTCGACTATCGCCAGATCAACAAAAAGATGGTTCGAGACCGCTTTCCACTTCCAGTTATTGACGATTTGTTGGATCGGCTTGAGGGGGCTAAGGTATTCAGCACCTTAGACCTGAAGGACGGGTTTCATCATGTTCCGGTCAACGAGGACAGCATCCGGTATACTTCGTTTGTGACACCGGATGGACAATTTGAATTCCTGCGAGTCCCGTTTGGAATTTGTAACGCGCCAGCCGTTTTCCAGCGACATATTCGAGCTGTGTTCCGTGAACTATTGGCCGATGGCACTATGCTGGCGTATCTGGACGATTTGATCATTCCTGCGATGAGCGAAGTCGAAGCCTGTGAGAAGCTAAAACGTGTTCTGCAAACGGCAAGTGAGTACAATATCCATTTCAATTGGAAAAAATGTAAGTTTCTCACCCGTAAAGTCCAATATCTTGGTAATATCGTCGAAGACGGAACTATTAGACCGAACGAAGAGAAGACGGTGGCTGTTAAACAATTTAAGCAACCTACGACGGCGAAAGAAGTACAAAGTTTCTTGGGCTTGACGGGGTATTTCCGCAAATTTATTAAGGATTTTGCCCAGATTGCCCGTCCATTGTCTGATTTACTGAAGGCCGATGTGGTTTTCGAATTTGGAAAATCTCAGTTACTGGCATTTAACCAACTGAAAGACGCTCTGACATCTAGCCCAGTGCTCAAATTATTCCGTGCCGGGGCTGAAACCGAACTCCATACTGACGCTTCAAAATATGGATTAGGTGCCATACTTTTACAACGCGATCACGAAGACGGTAAAATGCATCCCATACACTATGCAAGTTGGAAGACAACATCCGCAGAAGAGAAATATACCAGCTATGAGCTAGAAATTCTTGCCGTGGTAAAGTCGCTGAAGAAGTTCCGGGTGTATTTGTTGGGGAACCCCGTAAAGATCGTGACGGACTGCCAAGCTTTAGCTTTGACGATGGCAAAGAAGGAAACATGCTCGCGTGTGGCTAGATGGGCATTGGTGATAGATGAATACAATCACAGTTTCGAGCACCGACCAGGGAAAGCGATGAAACATGCAGACGCACTAAGCCGGAATCCCGTGTCTATTTACCTAACGCGAAGTAAACAATGTGCTCTGACGGAACGGATACAGCGAGCACAGAATGACGACCCTGAACTGAAGAAGGTGATTATGGGAGAAGGACGCGACGATAGTCTGAAATTGCGGAACGGTATCGTTTACTATGAATATGGTGGAACATTGAGGCTAGTGGTGCCTAAGGCCATGCAATATGACGTTATAAGACAAGCTCATGAGCGAGGACACTTTGGCGTGATAAAAGTCGAGAACTTGCTAAAGCAGGAGTTCTGGTTTCTGCATATGCAAGCCCGAATAAGGAAATTTATTGAGAATTGCGTGGTTTGTATTCTGGCAGGGAAAAAGAAAGGAAAAGGTGAAGGATTGTTGAATCCTATCGATAAAGGGGATCGTCCTCTCGATACGTACCATATTGACCATTTGGGACCCATGCCATCGACTAGAAAGAATTACAAACACATTTTTGCGGTAGTAGACGGTTTCACCAAGTTTATCTGGATTTATCCCACGAAGTCGACTACGGCTGAGGAAGTGATCACCAGGCTTAAGAACCAGGCCGTCGTATTCGGAAATCCTAGACGGATCATCTCTGATCGTGGATCAGCCTTCACTTCCAACATCTTTAATGATTATTGCAAGGACGAGGGAATTGAGCATGTGTCAATTACAACTGGAGTACCCCGCGGCAATGGCCAAATAGAGCGTATGAATGGGACTATTGTTCCTGTCCTGACGAAGTTGTCCATAGAAAATCCAGGCGAGTGGGTCAAACATGTCGAAAGGTTGCAGCAGTACATCAATTCGTCTTACAGTCGCAGTACGGGCACCACCCCATTCGAACTTTTGACTGGCACCAAAATGCGAATAAAAGACGATCTGCCGATACGAGAGATGGTTGAGAAGGAAACCGTGACATGTTTCATGGAACGAAGATCAGATTTACGAAATGAGGCTAGTAGAAACATCAAGAAGCTACAAGACGAAAATAAGAGGACTTTTAATCGCAGGCGAAAAGCAGCTAATGTCTACGAGGTCGGCGACATCGTTGCAATTCAGAGGACGCAGTTTGGAGTAGGCCTAAAAGTACATCCAAAGTTTTTGGGCCCATATCGAGTGACGACGATTATGCCTAATGACCGATATGGAGTAGAGAAGATCTATGGCGAGGATCCGAACGAAACCACAACATCAGCCGATCATATGAAAAAGTACCCTGAAAATCAGGACTCGGGTATGTGCGACGACTTCGATTTCACCGATGACGCAGACGGATGGGGCAGCAGCGCCGAGGACGGCGCATAGAACAGGATGGCCGAATTGTAGGGTTAATTACCCACAAAATTTGAATTTGACGAAACGGAACCACCACACACGTACACGATCATGAAGAAGAAGACAGTCGGTAAGCGAACGACGACACCAGCGAACATAGTTCTTTTTACACGCGTTTTGTTTGTAATATCTAATTTGATTTCCGAATAAAGTTTTGTTAACTTCAACAATCGCTCTTCTGTTTACTGAATCCCACATACATGGAATGAAATAGTAAGGAAATGGCAATCAATTGATTACTGGTTAAAAAAAAAACAGATATTTGTTTTTGTTTTAGACTGGCAACAGACTTCAGTAATACTGAGGTTTTCAATTTATTGAAAGATCCTTCCTCTATGTCCATGCTATATGCAAAAATTGCACGAATGTTCTTTATTGCAACTAAGACTGCAAATGTTTTTGGCATGTTTGACGCCTCATTCTTGTTCTCTTCGGTGTCGACGGATGCTGATGCAATTACGAGATCTTGAATTATACTTTCAATTGTAGTTATGTCTTTCCCTTTTCCAGGAAATTTGGCCTTGATGTGATGTGTAATATGGTATGGCTGACAACCATATTACACTCCGAATTCAGTTGTCTTCGTAACGTTGATGACTACACACCATGCTCCACTAGGAGTTACGGTATCAAGAGAGAGAGAGAGAAAGATAGACTACGTGCTCAAAGAATTTGTCAATATAAATTTTTAAGAAAATTAGACTGGGAAAAGAGCGTTATGACCGGGAAATATTAACGTTATAACGAATAGAAATTCCCTGTAATAAATGCTAATGGGGCCGGGACCGAGAAAAAAAGAGTGTTAGCCGGGAAAGCGTTATATCGGGAGCGTTATAACGAAGTTTTACTGTATAATGATCCCATTCGACAAGAATTGGATTACTTTTATTATTTCTCATAATGTTGCCCATTATTTTCCGAAAAAAAGATCGGCTCTTGTTGACTTACTTTAATGGTATGGTCCAAGTTATACCGTATACCAAAATATAAATAAAATTATTTTACTATCAGACAAAAAATATTTCAATTGGAGTCCCTCACATTCAAATTTATTACGATCTGATCTCTTAAACGGTTTTTATTGTTTGATCTAGACAAGGAAGGACTATCTTGTACTTTTTTTAATTTTTGGTCGCTCCATCAACGATTTTTTTGGTCGCAAAGGAAGCTTAGAAGCTATTCGCCAAAATTACTTTATACTTATTGTAGTCTTTGACTTACTTTCCGGAGAGATGCGCTGTTTTCAATACTTCACGCGATAAGCGTCGATATATTGCCAAGGGAACTTTTTTTCGCGATAGTAATAATGTGATTGTAATTTACCCTTGACACCCTTGTATGGAGTTTATCATACTTTCGGCTGATTTTCTTTAGTTCTTAATTAATTGTGCACTCAATGAAATGGCCAGCGGAAATATTTATCAGATAGGGCGAGTAGTTTGACCACGATTTCAAAATGTTGAACCCCAAACGCCTTCTTCGGGCCTAGTATCCTTTTTTCGATCTTCAAGTATTTTTATTTTTGGTTTTACTAAT
Source organism: Microchrysa polita (assembly GCA_949715475.1). NCBI lineage: Eukaryota > Metazoa > Arthropoda > Insecta > Diptera > Stratiomyidae > Microchrysa > Microchrysa polita. The sequence continues at coordinate 28,405,333 of OX454418.1, read as the reverse complement.
TTGACGTCAGCTGCACACAAAAAGATATAAAAAACAAATTCACGTGAAAAATCAGAAAGTATAAAAGACGGCGTGTACTTATTATTTTGGCCAAGCTCATTATCCACTTCAAAGTTTATACCGGCCGGGCCTGAGAAAATAGGGGAGGGCCATCTTCATTTTTGGGTCCTTGGAATGGTTTTGTCCTAGTTGTTATAATGACTAATATAATAAATTCAATGAAACTGAGAGAATAAAATGGCACAAGAGGGTGTACTTATTTTTTTGTCCATATGTGCACTTTTTGGGGTGGAAACAATATGTAGACAGAATCTTTCCGTGACTCTTACTAGTAGAGGTATTGGTTCTTCAAATTAAAATTGAACCAACAACTTTTATTGAATATTTATCTAAAAATGTAATTAATGTAAACACAGAATAGTACAAAAAAAGGATAATAATGTATGGTATCAAAAAACGGTAAGGGGGAAGATAAAGAAAAGCTCCGGCTAATTCCTATATCTTCTTCAGTTGTGGCATAACTGCGGACCCTTAGCTATGCAGGAGGAGTTTCATAGGGTGATCGGCTTCGGTCAATTCCTATGTCTCTCTAAGGGGCGTTACTTTCCCGCATTATCCGAGTAACCGCTGCGCCTGAGTGCTGTATTAACATCTGCAGCGTCTCAGGTTACTTAACGTGATAGGTGACAGCAAATATTTAATTCAACCAATAAAGCAGCATCTTCGAGGCATGCCCATGATGGCATTTACTCAACGATTAAACCCTATCATGGCTTAGCGATGTGCCGACAACTCATCGTAAGAAAAATTTCAAGTCAAGAAACCTGACTACAGGCGGCCAAGGCCCGATGTCGGACTATCGTGCCACATTGATGATGATGATTAAAAAACGGGCGCAGTTTTGCCCAAAGGTGTCCCTGGAACTATAGCTGATAAATGTTTCAAATTTACCTTTTTCAACGTTTCGGTCACCTTTTTACATAATGTATCTTAGTTGATCGATGTTTAAAATTTACTTTTTGAACGTTTTTTTTTTTTTAATTGTTTGCCTGCGTTTGAGTGGAACTGGCAAAAAAACGAAGATTCCTTGAAGCATTCCTGTGCAACTCAAAGTGGACTGAAAAAATAAGTGCCGTATCCCTGTGTGAAGAAGCAGTTTAAAATGGACTTACACAAAAGTCTAGCCGGGCAGCCACAAAACATAGAACGGTCTTGTCTACCGACTTTCAGCGGTAATGAAGGCAGTATTGTCAATGCTCCCGCACAATGTTCCGAAACGCAGAGAGGACGATGTTTTAAAGCTCAGCGGGTTTCTCCAATCTCTTCTTTATTAGTTACTATAGATACACTATCGGACGGATTTTAGGCTTTGCGACCTAAAGAATTGACTACTTGGTGATCCTCACATGATGAGATCTCGTGTCGAAAGCCTGGAAACAGCGAGACCATAGCCTCTCAAACTCACAAAGTGCACGCTTCATTGTAAGCCTTATAAAAACGCAGCTGTTTTACATCTTTGTCATAAAATTTCCGATTGTAGATCCACTGAATTATTTTAAACAGATTCATACGGCTTAATTAGTTGTCCCTAAAACCGTTGAGATGATCCTTTTAAAACAGCCAGAGTGACACAGTTTATTTTCTACGGGACAAAAGCGATAAGTTTTCAAATTAAATTGAATAAGTGTGTTGCACTTTTAAGACTTTTGTCGTAGCACCACAATTTTTTTATGGATCCACAAACATGGAAATCAAACTCTAAACGAAATTATTAACCTACATTTTCTTTAAGTCAAAATTTTAAAATGTGTTATATCACATCTGGTGGTCATATATTATGCTTTTGCGAGAATACCATAGATAGATAGATCCATTCATTCCGATATAAAAAGAAGACTTCAATTATAATTTTTTGACTCCGGACTAAGCCCGCGAGTGTATTAGTCCATGCACAATAGAAACATCTATCACCAGCCTTAATTAATTTACACCACTCTATTGTCAAGTTCAACGGTAACAATTTGTCCATTATAGAAGTGGCTGAGACTGTCTTGTCTCTTCCTAAATTGAATTGTAATGTCTTTGCCCTTACTAGCCATATACAAAGATTTTACCGTTTACAATGCCATTCTTCTTCTTTTGCATTGTATTGTGCTGTGTGGCTGTTGTTTTCTTTTATGCGTACGACAATTGGCAAGTATCGTCTTCGTCTTCATCGCCATATCTTCTGTGCTTTTTGTGCCGCACTCAAAACAATTATTCCATTGGAATTCTTCACAAGAGTGCAAGATTTTCTAAGTACTATACGTACTAACTGTCTTTTAGCATAATATGATGATGACTGCATAAAGGGTATACAGTAGAATCCCGAAAATTTGACTTGTATGATACCGAATCCGGGCTGCTTTCGAAATATGTACACTTGCAAAAACAATGCAACGGTCTTCGTCAAAATGGCAGAAAATATAATTTATGCCGAAGTCATAAAAATTAATTGATTGTGTGGCTCAACAAAAAATCAAGTATGATAGGCATCCTAGATAAACAAAATTTGTACAAAAGTTTCTCTTAAAAATTTTGCACAGAAATTTGTCATAAAAATTTAGTTAAAAATAATTCTTCAAAATTTGGCACAATAATTGGATATCAAAATTTTGCCAATTTGTTTTCAGAATTTCGCCATCAAATTTCTCTGTCAAATTCATATGAATTTTTTCTAAAAAAAATCACATTCACATTTCCAAATTTTTATAAAAAAATCACACAAATTTTACAAAATTGCTAATGTGAGAAGACCACGAATTGATTTTTGTACTGAACATTTGTAGTAGAAATTTGCTAAATTTTACAAAATTTTGATAACGTGCGAGCTATACAAGTCAGCCTCACTTTAGTTAAATTTTGTACATATTTTTGTGCAAAAATAATTTTTGAGTCTAAGGGGATTTTTTTTTTTACTAAAAATTAATATAAATTGAACAAGGAAATTCAATGTAAGTTTTTATATTAAATTTTGCTAATGTGAGGCATAATAGGCGCTTATACTAGCAAAATTATGTTTAAAAATTTTACCTTCAAAACTCACTTACAAAAAAAAAATTTCTGGGATTAAATCCGAATCCATAATATCGAAACTCGGAGATCTGCGGGGTTTGCCTTATTGAGGTTTCACTGTAGTAATACGTAGTCATTTTCCGCTAAAAGTGAAAAGTATAGCATCTTCAATTTTATGCATAAGGTACTTCAGCAGGCACCAAATATGTGTAATGTACTCATATAACCCTCGCGTTGCAAGCACACAATAATATTTGCAATGAATGAAGAGACGCGATGACTGTATCGGGAACTCTTCTGCATTTTCTGCCCATTGAGGTAATGAAGACTATGGGCGGAAATGATATTTCTTAAAAGACAATACCTTGACTAAGTTTTAACACCTGACATGAAGTTGAAGACGTATATAGCAGAATGACCCTAGTAAAGATAGTAGTTAGGGTATTGCCTATGATGCGGTTATGGTTGTAATATAGCTTGTTTTACCATTCACAGAAGGGACGACTGTTCAGGCCATATTTTTAAGTGATTAATTTCTAACGGTTAATTAAATGGAATATGTATATGTAAGCAGTAGTTTAAAGGTAGAGAGTTGCCAATTTGTACATTTTAGGACATCAATGCCGAATTATTTGTTGCTAATATTAGAAATTAAATGGCGAAGAAAAAGCAATAGTTAACACGACATCGATTGAATTACACAATAATGAATTGTAGCAATATTGTATGCAAGTCTTTGTCACATTTTTTCTCTTAACTGAAGGACTAACGATTCAGTCATATGTTGATGTGCTATTACAAAATTTGAAAAAAAAAACGCTTGCAACAAGAATATTTTTGGTCCCGTTCGTGCCCGGTTATGAGAGCGTACACTGTGTATAAACAAGAACTTTGATGAGTTGATTATTATAATTATAGGGTCCTTCGACTCACGCGGACAGGATCATTGTCCAAGTCGAATGAAATCGGATCAAAATTTCCCAGTTCGGTAACAGCTGACTATCGTGTTAACAGTCCCCAACGCCATATTCTGAATTATAAATTGCATTTGTTGCATTGCAATTATGCACCGTGCGAGATACAATAATAATTAAAAGGAAAAGTCTCCAGAAATATAAAAATGATTAACTATGAATAAAGTTCACAAACCAAAAATACGGAATAACAAAATGACATACGGGAAATTGTTCGCGGAGACATCTGGGGGATTAGTTTGGCAGATGATCCAAGTCATAACCTGGATCAATTTCCAGGATCATCATTTTGTATGGGATTTCCGATAAATTCCGATAAATGATCCAATAAGGAGGTTTTCACACTTACGGTCAGACTACGTAATCTGTGCAAATTACTTATTTTGAGCTGTCAAATTCCATATATTTTTAAACTCAACGTCAACACACCGCAGATTACGTAATCTGGCCAAAATAAGTACAAGTGTGAAAACCTCCTAAGTCGAAAAGTACTTTTGTATGGGATTTCCAATAAATCTGGAAATGATCCAGTGATTCGAAAAGCACTTATGACTATAGTGATAAGTGATTGTTACAGTTTATATTAGTGCCTTTCGACTTACTGGATCATTTCCATATTGACTGGAAATCCCATACGAAATGACAATCTGGAAATTGATCCTGGCTATGGCATGGAACAATTTCTCTAAAATTTTCCGGAAGTCATTTTTTTAGTTTTTTTAGTCTCACAACTTTTATTAGAGTTAATCATTTTAATATTTCCTGAGACATTTTCGTTTAAATTTTATGTGGCATGGTGCATAATATCAAATGCAATTTTCAATTCAGAATACTTACAATGGCGCCGGAACAGGGGGGGCAGCGGGGGCAACTGCCCCCTCAATATTCTGACTAAGGGGGCAGTTAGTATAACATATAGCACTTGCACTATATTAAAAATTAAGAATAATTTGCTTTATATTTTTTATACATACGAGTATTCAATAATTTTAGTGGATATTTTTTTCCATAATGGAGTATCTAGTTCGCAGTCCATCCAATGAACGTACGAGTATGTACATGATCATTTCATTATCATTTCTTCTTCGTCAACAAGAGCATCTCAAATTAACGACAAACCCAACTTCCAAAATAATCGAAGAGGGAAACCATTGAACGTTGATCAACGAAAACGGATTCATTCTCCTTGTCAGAAAACCGTACCGGCGCGCGGCGGAAGAGAGTCTCACAGTAAGATTGGGCTGCCATGCTGAAGATTTGGATGTTCTTCGCTCACAGTTAAAACTTTTGAAGGATATGCCGCATGCCGGGAGCTTAACCTAGATGCTGCGTCGAAATTGCTGATCACTTTCGAAGTAAATCGAATACAGCGAGGTAATACGGCTAGCTAGTAACAGAATGCTGACGTTTCCAGCAGCATAATCAGAAAGGTTGTTCACAGCTTTGCGACGTCTTAAAATATGTCTACGTTCAAGAATGATGCAAAAACGTCTGATAAATACATATAATTATTCTGAATGTTCACAGGGAATTTAGATCTGCCAAAAATCACGAAAGAATTCGTTTCCCGAGGAAACCGGAAAACAACCTTTGGAAAATCGTGTAATGTTAAATTTTATATGCGAAACTATAAGTTGATAATCTTCAACACTTTGGAATTATAATGGGATCCAAATTGGTAACAAATGAAACATAAGGCTTATTCTCATTTTGGAGACTATTCAAGGTAGGTTCTTCTGTTGTTCTCTAATATGTTTCATAACTAGTTGGTAATACCAAATAATTAGTATCGTTTCATCGGACATTAATGTGCTAGAGCAAAGGTCCGGTATATGGCATTTAATATGAATTTGAGAAAAAAATCTTGCCCCCTCAATAAAAAATTCGTTCCGGTGCCCCTGAGAATACATATTGGATTGAGGACTGATGACACAATAGTCAGCTGTTATCGAAGGGAGAAATTTTGATTCGTTTTCCTGTCCGTGTAAGTCGAAAGGCACAATTGTGACAAGGATGATAGAAATATACCAAGATCAGGCACTCCTTATAAGTGACTATAGCCCATCTTTCTGAATGTGTTGAATTTCTTCTATCCGTGCACATTAAAGTTGTGAGAAATTGCGAAACAGAGACTCATATATATCCGTTTATATGATGGGTGTAAAAATGAAAGAGAAGAAAAACGAAACTGAACGCAAACTTGATGAAAGAATTCAGTTCAGTGTTCATTTTACTGTCAATATTGAGTAGGGCAACCCGAAAATTATGCTATTTCTGGATTTTGGCAGCCCTAAATTTACGAAATATCACACCAACACATCTAAAAAAGCGAGAAAAGGTACCAATGCATACCCAAAGATGGGATACTCTGTCTAATGGAATTTTGCATTTAAAATATTTTCCAAATGTGTGCGATTGGAAATCGTGCATCCCTTTCTACAAGAAATTTGTATGGAGTGCCACTCCCTTGATTTGGATTTTTCTATGTACAATGTCATTTATTTTTAACTATGGCAACACTTAACTTTGACGTTTCGGTTTATTGTACATTTTCCAGTAAAATGTTTCAATACGCTTACTGTACTATATATGTATATATCCATTAAAAATACTTATTGCAGTGTGTATTTGAATTGGAGGTCATAATTACCATATTCTTGCGTGGTTGGCTGATTTTTGCCACTTACTCAAGTGTAAAGCTGACATATATTTTCATTAGAAAATGGTTACACATTTTTACCTAATTATCATGGTATCTAATTGCAAATGAATAGCATATGATAGTAGTCAAGAATATTTACGTATATGTATTTTAAAACGAAACAAAATAGCGCTGAAGATGTGTATAGATAGTAAGTAGCCGTTTTGCTTCTTGAAAATTTTGTAAAAGTAAGTTGAGGATAAAGTACTATGTATTTCCCGAGTAGATCGATCAATCGTACTAATATGACTAGGCGAGGAGATCGTTAGGGTTTTTGTGTGGTACAAACAGATCACTGATTGGATTACACCGTCCTATACTTCTAAGTAAGGCTAAGTAATCTACTCAAACTATATTTTGGTATAGAAACGAGGGTAGTATCAATTAAAACGGTATTATATCCTTGTTTTTAATTTGCATGCTAGTTGATATCTGAATAAGTCCCTTCTAACAAGAAGAATGTGAATTCAGAGACCTACTTTTCTCTAATTTTCGAGGTAACCATTAAAATCAAAAATAATAAATAAGCTCGTCAGCTAAATTTGTTTGCAGGGTATTACATTTTTATTAGGGTTTTTTAGAAATTTTTTTTTTTTTCAAGAAACCCTTATGAAATCGATTTTGTCTGTCCGTCCGTCTGTCCGTCCGTCTGTTCACTAAATAACTCGCGAACGGCTCAACCGATTGTCATGAAATTTGGTAGGAATGTGTAGAATGGTTACAGTCTTTGGCACATATACCTTAGAAGTTGGTAGGAAGAAGATAACAGGGTGTCCCGAAAGTTTGAAAAAAGTCGACTTTTTTAGTTTTTATCGGAGATTGACACATGGGTATTTAAATCAAAGAACTAAACGAGTACATCTCACATCAGTTAAAATTTTCCAGTTTCGAGTAACGGTAAAAAAGTTATTGGCGTTCAAAGTTAAACTTTCTTTTCGAGCTCCGTTTATCTAAACCGTTATAGGGATCGTTATGAAACTTTGCACAAAGATTGGTCAGTATGGCTTTATATACGTTAAATATTAAGACTGTTGACTTTTGCTAAGGAAAAGTAAATAACAGTAAATTTGTAAAATTTGAATTTGATCGTGTGTAGCCCCTTTTAGGTTTCCAAATATGAAAATTCTGCTAGAGATTTTTAGAAAATTACATAGGAAATATGTCTACGAATTTTCATTCGAATATCTGTATCCAAACCAGAAATATAGCCACGTAAGTATTTAGTAAGGGCCTTTCACAATGCAAGGGAAGCCTCTTAAGCATTTCTTCAATGCATATCTTTTAACTTGATGAAACAATGAACATGAAATTTGGTGGATATGCATAGAATGGTAATAGTGTTTGCCACAAATATTTTTGAAGTTTGTAGGGCCAAGTTAACAGGGTGTCCCTGAATAGCTGCAAAAGTATACTTGCTCAATACTCATAGGAAAGCTTGCATGGGCTCTTATGTCAGGGGACACAATGGAATCATTTCATATAAGTTGCTTTTCCTTTATTAAAAAAAGAGTAACAGTAGTTTTACAGCCAATAATTCAGTTCATATATAAAGCCAAGCCGGCCTTACGTTTGCCTGAGTTTCTTTTTGCTCAAAGGCCATCAGAAATCTTAAATAAAAAAATGCCTGTAGACTTGCCTTGGGGTACCTACTTTTATACAAATGGGTAAATAAACGCGTTCCAGAACCTTTAATTAGACCAATCCAAAAATAGATTTACAGGATGCATTCCATTAATGCTGTGCACAATTCATATCTATTGCTTATAAAATATATGTGCAAAAAATATTCACTAAGCATCAAAATTCTAAAAAACCCTCGTATTGCGGGCGCAGCCCTCTGTACGCCGGTATTTTTTCATGTTCGCGCCACTTCGTTATAAATCGAATTGCACTCTTCCAAACTTTCGAGTGACACAATCCAGCCTTCTGTTTTTGTAGATCCAATCCTCCAAATTTGTATCAATAGCATTGAAAATAAATATTCCGTAATTAAGTAGTAGTAGTTACCAACCCAGGACCAGCCTCTGTGAGGATAAGGATGGCAATATCATTAGCGACATCGATAGCGTTGATAAACGATGGGCCTCACATTTTGAAGAGCTCCTCAATGTTCAACCGAACAACCCCACACAAGAAGCTCCGGAGCTGATAGCTGAAACAGGCCCTCCCGTTTAACCCCCAACAGTAGAAGAAGTTGATCTCGCCATGCAAGCACTAAAACATAATAAAGCCCCGGGCGCTGACGAGATTCCAGCTGAACTGCTGAAGCATGGTGGGGAGAGCCTTGTTAAGGCTATACACACACTTATCGTTAAAGTATGGAACGACGAAATAATCCCGGAAGATTGGCGTAAAAGTATCATTTGCCCAATCCACAAAAAAGGGGATAAGCTGAAATGTGAGAACTACAGAGGCATCTCATTAGTTTGTACGACTTATAAGATTTTATCTAAGATTCTGGAAAATAGAATTAATCCGTACGCAGAAGAAATCATTGGCGAGTACCAAGGCGGCTTTAGAACCTGGTCGTTCGACGACAGATCAGCTTCTTACAGTGAAGCTTTTACTCCAGAAGTGCTGGGAATACAACATCGACGTATACCAAATATTTGGACTTCAAGCAGGCATACGACAGTATCGATCGAAGCGTACTGTACAATATTCTGCTGCATTTTGGTATACCGGCTAAGCTAGTGCGACTCATAAGGATGACGATGACTAATACCGTCTCGCAGGTCAGAGTTCAGAACAGACTCACTGACCTATTTGAAACTCGTACTGGACTCAAGCAAGGCGACGGGCTAGCGCCGACGCTCTTCAACCTGGCTCTGGAGTATGTGATTCGACCCATGCATCTGGACAGCAGCGGAACGCTACTCATTAAATCGACTCAACTAGTAGCCTACGCCGACGAGATCAACATCATGTCTCGAAGATTGGGTGATGCAGAAAGCCTTCTGCATAATCTCAATAACGCCGCCAAAGAAGTTGGGCTACATATCAACGAATCTAAAACCAGGGTCATGATGCAATCAAAAACTAGAACGCCAGTAAATTCAAGCATCACAGTGGGGGACGTCAATATAGAATATGTAGACAACTTCACTTACCTGGGTTGCAATTTGTCAAAAGACGCCAACGAAACAGATGAGATAAAGCGGCGGATACAACTAGCTAATAAGTGTTACTTTGCGGTCCTCCAAATTATTAATTCTAAGCTGGTGCACAGGAAGACGAAGCTCCACGTGTATAAAACCATCATCCGACCTGTGCTATGCTATGGCTGCGAGGCATGGACCCTAACCCAAAACTCTGAACACCTGTTGGACACATTCGAGCGAAAGGTTCTCCGAAGAATCTTCGGGGCCGTTCGTGAACAAGGTGAATGGCGCATCCGGTACAACCTTGAGTTGTATCAGCTGTATGATGAGCTACAGGTGTCGAAGATCGTGAAATTGCAGCGATTGCAATGGGCGGGACATGCACAAAGGATGAACGACGATCGCATGCCCAAAAAGGTGATGAACGCGCAACGAGTGGACGGAGCCAGATTGCGTGGACGACCGAGAGCCCGATGGGAGCATTCTGTATGTGAGGACGCCCACCAGATGCTAGGCTTTCGGAACTGGAGGACAACAAGGATTAGAATAAATGTTGACATTAAGGCGATCCTATCTTTTGTTCAAACAGTGATAACAAAACTCCACATTACAAGAAACTAAAACTACAGAATAAACTCCAACTTAACTTTCCCCGAAGGAAAATACGTTAAGATTAATCATGAGAACACTTGACATGGAACAAAGAATGGCGGTATGTTATCATTTCGGATAAAAAGAAGTTCACTTTAGAAGAGTAACACAGTTATAATGTCTACTTCCAGGATCTTTGCTAGGAAGGACACCATTAGGATCGCATTTATTGTCGGACAGATTGTGTAATGGTCTCGAGGGCCAAGTGATACTGTGATATCATCTCTCTTTCTTTATTCGAAAAGACAACATAACGCCATTCTTTATTACATGTCAAGTGCTCTCGAGTTTAATTTAATCGCATTTTCCTTTAGTTTTAGTTTCTTTAGATGTGGAGCATTTTTGTATCACTATTTGAACAATAGGCTCACCTTAATGTCAAAATTTACCCTAATCCCTGCGACCGAGTCATGAGGACTGGATGCTTCTCTCAAAATTACTCTCTCATAGGGATTGACAAATACTCAATTTTTATCGCCTCTGTTATTTTTATCTTAACACTACTTATTACACACGAATTCGGATTCAACTTATCGACTTTTATTAATTTTTTCTCGAAATTTCACTTTTTGACCACCTTGACTCCTTGTAAGCCTTAAATTTTGATCCCACTTCCGCAGTTAATATCTTACTCAAACAACCACAAAAAATAGGGGTCCTACGTCTTTAATTGTGGAAGATAGACAAAAAAGAAATTGCATGTGCTATCCTGATGACAAATTTTAAATGGCTATTTTGTGTGTTCTTTTTCGAAAAACAGTTATAAATCAATAATAAAAAATGTAAACACAATTCTTTTTGTGTTAATTAACTCAGAATTTAATAGACTATTAACAGTTATAATTTTGAAAATTTAGCTCTTTTAGTTTGGTTGGAAATCAGCCGAAACTATTCATGCGAAGGGATGTGCTAATCTGATGACGAGCAGTGTACATACGATGCACGAGGAATATCAGAGTCCTTAACCCCCTTTGGCTCTGAGAGTCGATCTTTAGCTGCAACTATGAAGTAGTTAAGGTTACTGATTTCCGATTATTTAAAAATATTGACCAACGCCATTGCTTCGGCACCATTAGCTTTAAATAAAATATGTAAATACATTCAATAAATAAAATGCTCAATTCTTAAAAACGGTAATAACACAATGATGTGCATATTGTTCATTAATGGAGCATGATACTTACCATTTTGTTAATTCATATCAGATCGGCTACTTCATTTATTATTTAATTCTCACTTCTTCCGTACACTCCGCAATCATTCTGTTCAACAATTTTCCGCTTATTTAAATCTTCTTTATTTCAGGTAATGCCGGCATTACGTGCTCGTTACCGAGCCACCGAGGATGGTTGGTCCAAACCGCATGAAGAGGATTTGGTCGAACAACTTTTCACCGCTACCTTTCCCGCTTTCAAATTCCCGGATCGCGAACGTTTACACGTAAGCTGTGGCGTTCAACTGTGCAAAGGAAAGTGTCCCGAGGTAACTGAAATGAATTATAACGGATGCAAACATGCTGACGTCATACCGCATGTTTGCAACTTTACATTGCATACAATTCTTACACATTGTTTACGCTTTATTGAACTACATAGTTGGCGTGAATTCGATGAACACAAACAGCATATTCTCTCCTGCAATTAATTAACGTTCATACGTTATTCGTAGATTTTATGTAATTAACGTTTGCCAGCATTGCGGAGGCAGAATACGAGCACGGCATTGTTTTTGCACGCAAAGATGACCGTTTGCGCAAGACTTTAGAGTAGATACTCTGCTTGCTCGTACTTCGATACACTTTATCGTAACTTTCATTTTTTACAAGAGTGTTTAATTGAACATCTAATGTGTTGTGTGTGTGGTGTGCAAAATCACAAAATCAAAGCGCATCGTTCGTCGACTTCTTGTAGGAGGTCGCGCGATTGCGATTACGTTGTAATTGACTTTTCATAATAAACTCATCACAACTTTTTTTTTTTGGTTCTGCTTCAGGTGAATTGCCAGAATGGTGAACTCTTCCATTTGAGCACGGATCGACAGTTGGCACGCATCGAAGTGTTCAACTCGTTGGCGGTTACGGCACCACAAATTGAAATTGACAGATTGCGTACGGATCGACGTTATAACATGAGTGGTAAGTACGAGTAATAAGCAGAAAAAAATATGCAAAAATCACTGTAAAATTATTGTCACTGCAAAGTGTAATTTAAAAAAATGAAGAACCATTTGTTTGAATTAGAGCATTGTTCGCAAGGTTGCAGACAGTGCCGGATTAAGCCAGCGCGGGGCCCGTGGCAAATTTTAAGTGCGGGGCCCCTTTGACTTGTATTAAGTATTAATGTTTGAAACATTGGAACCTAGATTACCCCAATTAATAGTTCTCGTAACTCATCCAAATGTTCTGAAATCAAATCTATCTTTACTAGAAAGAGGAGGTTGATAGGAGTTTATTGCAAGTAACAAAAACAATTTAAATTTATTAAGCTCAAAAAAATAACTTACAATAATACATTTTGGTGTTTTTGAAAAATTATAAACTAAATCAAATCATTCTCGTACATCTTACGATGAAAGCATTTGCGCAGCAATTGTTAGATAATTAAGAACCCTGCAATTGATTACCATCAGGCACAGGTAAATCCGTAAAACACATTCGAAAAGCATGACTCTGGCGAAACTTCTCCAGTTTATTTCCGAGGCTACCTGTAATTTTGGCCAGTTCTTATCTGGACGATATGTCGAGTCCAGATATGAACTGGCGTAAATTCCATCTTATTCTAAGATATTTTCTGCCGATGAAATCATCAATTTCCGATTAAACTATTTAGTACTGTTGAGGTGATGAATCATAATAATATAATATTATTACAACGACCATGAGCTGGTAAAATTCTTCAAATCATGAACAACATTTCTAAATCGCTGCAACCACCAAATATTAGCGAGGAGCCTCTGTCCATAAAGTCTGTTTGATGATCGCTGAAATTGTTTTAGGAACAGACACCGAGGGAAAAAACAGGAGTGCAATATCTTCTAAACTTGAATGAAATTGAAATGATGTTTCATAAAATACATATGTACATAAGTGACTCCCATGATTTCAATTTTGCATGTTGGTGCACCGCTCAGCGAAAAAAATATACCTCGCCAGGGAAAATCAAGTTCTGGTCTAAAAACGGATCTTCAGACAACATTTTCAGTAACCGTCTTATGATCATGCGGCTTCAATTCTTCTCCCAATGTAGGACGTAGGAGGGATGTAGGGCCAAATGTAGCTCTGGGGCAATATCCAATTCAGCTGTACGCTACGGCTGCTACGTTTTCTTCACTTCGTATCAGTAAAATTCAAACGTTGTGTGACGAATCGCCCGCTCACTGAAGCGATGTGGAATCAATTCAATGATCAAATAAGCTAAATGAAAGCTTTAGAACTGCTTATAAATTTAAATTGGAAAAATCTGATGTGATTAGTCCCAAATCTATGAGAGATTTTTCCAATGATAGCGAATTTTCTCTCTGTCAACGTGGCAAGTTCTTAACAAAAAAAGAATGAGCTGAAAAATGTTTCTTCCGTTCAGGAGCGAAATGTTCGTTCAGGCCGTCAGATTCCGCTAGCCTTGCAAGGGGAGCATGCACTGAAAAAGGTTGGAAACCCCTGATTTAGTTGATGATAAGCTTCCATGTGTTTAGTTAGTCTAGAAAGTATATTTATCAGTTGGGACAATAAACACATCACTGTCCCTATTACAAACACCCTAGTTTCTGCGTTTCATTCAAAAAATCCCACTTATTTCCATAAATATACTCTATTTGAATTGAGCCCGACTACTATTGTAAGATTTAACCATTTTCCAATTAATGTACATCACTTGAAAATTTCTTAAAATGCAAAAAAGTGGTTTGAAAAAAGGCATACATAAATGGAGCAAATTCAAACTGCTATAACTTTTCAACTAAATCACAAATTCAAACAAATGCATGCTTAAAGTTCCTAGGTGACACATATTCAAATTACATATGCATGAAAATATAATGCAAAAAGATTTTCTGTAAAAATGTTGAGATCTAATTTTCTTTGGGGTCTGTCAGACCTAACCCAACCATCCGAGGAAAATTTTCCCAAAAAACCCTAAAAATTAAAACTTTCTTTCCTTTACTTATTTTTTTTCTGGCAAGCGCGGGGCCCCCATAAGCGCGGGGCCTGTGGCATTTGCCACCTTCTGCCACGTGGTTAATCCGGCACTGTTGCAGAGCTAATGTTATACCACTGTCGAACATCTTTGTTAGTTTTATGACAAGCATTATGCTAGAAATTGCTTGTTTCCGTATAGTTTTTTTTTTTAATTTCATATTTTTTTAAAAGAACAAAAGTAAGTTTTTAAAATCTACGCTGATCTTCACTATTTTGTGCATCACATTAGGAGGTTTGCTATTATCGTTTTTCAATAAAAAAATGCATATCTCGACAAATATGAAATCTACAAAATCAAAGAATGAAACTAAATATTTATGATTTATTTATTTAATTTTTATCCTACTTTTAGAAACACACAAAATTAAATTATTTTAATAAATAACAGCGGGTAGGAGGTAATCGGTTAATGTCTGGTGTGTCTCCACAATCATAGATTTTATTTAAATCGAAATATTTCCGTCTGGGAGACTCGGATATTCTATGAAAGGGAAACTATGAAAGAGACTAGGTCATCCAGATTGCTGAGATTTCAGTCTCGAAGACTAAGAATAATCATAACTTTTAAGGCTTTCATGGTAGAGACTGCGATACCTATACTTGCGAGCATCTTTATTTGATAAATCAGATCCGGAAATCCAGCATTTCGTCTTTTTTTCTTTACTTACTTTTCCTACTTTTTACTTTACTCATTTTTACTTTACTTACATTTTACTTTACTTACTTTTACTACTTTTGACTTACTTACTTTTCCTACTTTTTACTTTACTTACTTTTACTAATTTTTCCTTTACTTATTTTTCCTACTTTTTACTTTACTTACTTTTCCTACTTTTTACTTTACTTACTTTTCCTACTTTTTACTTTACTCATTTTTACTTTACTTACATTTTACTTTACTTACTTTTTACTTTACTTACTTTTACCACTTTTGACTTTACTTACTTTTCCTACTTTTTACTTTACTTACTTTTACTAATTTTTCCTTTACTTATTTTTCCTACCTTTTACTATACTTACTTTTACTACTTTTTACTTTACTTACTTTTATTACTTTTTACTTTACTTACTTTTACTAATTTTTCCTATACTTATTTTTCCTACTTTTTACTTTACTTACTTTATACTTTACTTAAATACTTTTCCTACTTTTTACTTTACTTACTTTTCCTACTTTTTACTTTACTTACTTTTACTAATTTTTCCTTTACTTATTTTTCCTACTTTTTACTTTACTTATTTTTCCTACTTTTTACTTTACTTACTTTTACTACTTTTTACTTTATATGTACTTACTTTTACTACTTTTGATTTTACTTACTTTTACTACTTTTTACTTTACTTACTTTTTACTTTACTTACTTTTTACTTTACTTACTTTTTACTTTACTTACTTTTTACTTTACTTACTTTTTACTTTACTTACTTTTTACTTTACTTACTTTTTACTTTACTTACTTTTTACTTTACTTACTTTTTACTTTACTTACTTTTTACTTTACTTACTTTTTACTTTACTTACTTTTTACTTTACTTACTTTTTACTTTACTTACTTTTTACTTTACTTACTTTTTACTTTACTTACTTTTTACTTTACTTACTTTTTACTTTACTTACTTTTTACTTTACTTACTTTTTACTTTACTTACTTTTTACTTTACTTACTTTTTACTTTACTTACTTTTTACTTTACTTACTTTTTACTTTACTTACTTTTTACTTTACTTACTTTTTACTTTACTTACTTTTTACTTTACTTACTTTTTACTTTACTTACTTTTTACTTTACTTACTTTTTACTTTACTTACTTTTTACTTTACTTACTTTTTACTTTACTTACTTTTTACTTTACTTACTTTTTACTTTACTTACTTTTTACTTTACTTACTTTTTACTTTACTTACTTTTTTTACTTTACTTACTTTTTACTTTACTTACTTTATCTACTTTTTACTTAACTTACTACTACTTTGCCATCTACCACTACCTGTCCGCTTACTATTATGTAAAACAGTCCTGATCTGAACCAAAATGTAATACCTAAGGAGGGGCGAATATGTACTTCTCATATTTATATGTACTTAGTCGGAAATGTTACCTTCAATGCTTTACAAATCAAGAGAAATGAACGAAACAACAAATATATTTTTCATGTGCTAATGCGTATTGCAAAAGCTGATAACGTTTTACGACCGCTTCAACGTCCCAACTTCTGTCCACACGGCCAACAAGTTTGATAGGATTTGTTGAAGTTGAATATCATACGTGTGAACAGCCTTCCAACTTGTGAAAAGTTGTATCATACAAAAAAAAAAAACAAAAAAAAATCTGCGCCCCCGGGTGGACTCGAACCACCAACCTTTCGGTTAACAGCCGAACGCGCTAACCGATTGCGCCACGGAGGCTACGTGTTCTTCTCTTCGAGAATACTAATTCGTACATGTTGCTTCACGACGAGAGTTGAATGTATCTTTACATTCTATAGGTAGGTACATCACAGAAAAGAAAAGAACACTATTATGATGACAAAATACATAAGCTTGCCATTCGCTTTTATATTTGGCATGATGTATGGCTTTGGAGGGAACAGACTAAAAGTATAATATTGATTCTGTTTGATGTCTTAATAATGTAATGGCTATCTATACAAAACTATTTTAATTAATGAATTCAGAGCCGTAGTATGAGCAAGTTGCGTGATTCAAACATTGTCAGTATGTATGTATGCATTATGTGTAGAGTGTATGTACCGTGAACCATCGATTTTCGCGATGCTTATTAGTTCGAAAGCAAAAATTTGAAAAAAAATTTTGTACACATGCTTATTATTGTTGCAGGCGGTTTGTATGTTTGAATCGCTTAAATTGGACATGGGGCTGCCATACAAACTTAACCCCCCATTTAGGTTCTTCTGAGAAAAACTTTTTATTTGTGTACCAATTTCAACCTAACTTCGCTCAAATGTGTTTCTATTGATGACACACAACATATGTAAAACTGGATCAAATCCGACCATGGGGTCAAGGGGCTGCCATACAATCTTAGCTCCCCAAATTAAGTTCTTCTAAGATAAACTTTTTTGTTTATGAACTAATCTGAACCAAACATCACAAAAATGTTCTTCTATTAATACTAGGTTAGGTTAGGTTAGGTAATGGGGCAGCCGGAATTGAGACCAGCGCACTTAGACCAGTAATAGGTCCATTGTGATACCGCCAGTGAGAGCCTTAAAAATTCAAATATTTGTTTAGAACCAGCGTGTACTGGCAATATATTTATTGATCTGTATTGGGCTCACATCTCTGAGATCATCCAGATCGTAAAAGTACCTACAACCAAGAAACCTTAAACGTTTCTCAGCCAAAGCCGAGCATTCACATAGAAGATGATGTACACTCTCCTCTTCCTCTTCATCCTCACAGCTTCTGCAGTAGTCGTTGTAAGGAATTTTGAGTCTCCTGGCGAGCTCTCCGATAGGACAATGCCCCGTTATAACCCCGACCACACTACGAATATGCATCCGGTCCAGTGACAATAGCATGGTAGAGCGGATAAAATCTAATTTCGTCCAGATCATCTTTGTTGTAGTACAAGTGCTACCATTGATCCATCTTGCGTTGGTTCTGCGCTCAGAATCTGCTGTAATTGCCAATTTGCAGTTGATAATAGGTGGTTTGATGCCCCCGCGGTCGACTTCAACTCTGCCAGCTGAAGCACTGGCTAGATGGTCCGCACAGCAGTTGCCTGCAAATCCACAGTGACCCGGAATCCAGCAGAGTGTTATGTTAAAAAAGCGACCCATCTCTTTAAGAACAAGGCGGCACTTTTCAACAGTTTTGGATGCGATCAGTACCGACTCCAGTGATCGAATTGCAGCCTGACTGTCAGTATACAGAATGACGTCCCTTTCAGTTACGACGTGACTACCTAACCAAATTAGCGATTCCATAATCGCAGAGACCTCCGCTTGGAGGACACTGCAAAAATCAGGAAGACGAAAAGACAAACGTATGTCCAGTTGTTCCGAGTAAATTCCAATACCAACACCTGTGTTGGTCTTTGAACCATCAGTGTAAATAGAGATAGCTCCACTTGCCGGGGGCATATTATTATCCCATTGATCTCTCGACGGGATCAAGGTATTGTAGTTCTTACCAAAAGAATACTTGGGGATAGTGTAATCAGTCTCCAAAGGTAGCGTAAAGTTACCCAGTATCGATGAGTGCCCATAATCTAGTGGTCTCCATAGGCCAGTTTCTCGTAAGCGTAAGGCCGTGTTTGCAGCAAGTCGTTGTCCAAAGAGGTCCAATGGAAGCAGACCCAGTACCATATCTAATCCGGCTGAAGGGGTGGTGCGAAAGGCTCCTGTTATGACAAGAGAAGCCAACCTTTGTACTTTGACAAGCAAATTATAATAGGTGGTTTTGCTAAGTGCTGTCCACCAAACACTAACTCCGTATAGTAAAACTGGCCTGACAATAGTAGTATACAACCAAAATACAACTTTCGGTTGTAATCCCCAGGTTTTTCCGATAGCCTTCCTGCAAGAGTATAGTGCAATGGTGGCCTTGTTCACTCTTTCTTCAATGTTGGGCTTCCATCTTAGATTCTTGTCTAAGATGATACCTTATCAGCAATCACAAGTTGGGAATCCCCTAGCAAAGGGGGGTTAATAATAGGAATCGCTCGCTTTCTTGTAAAGAGGACAACCTCCGTTTTGGCTGGATTGATTCCAACCCCACTGAAACTTGCCCACTCCGCTAAAATAGATAGCGCGTTCTCCAATAACCCACTAAGGGTTTCAGGAAATTTACCTCTAACGGCGATAGCAACATCATCAGCGTAAATAAAATAAATAAAATTAATACTACAAAACATATGTAAAAATGGGTGGGATCGGACTGTGGGATCATGGGGCTGCCATACAAACCCAATCAACCAATTGGGTTCTTTTAAGAAACGTCCTTTTTGCACATATTGAAGAAAACCTTGTATTTATATATCTTTATCGAAACAACCGGAAATGCAAAAATAAAAGAAAACGTATTGTGGGACCATTCCCGTATGTTTGATTCACCCAAATTGGATCACTGGGTCATGAGGCTGCCATACAAAAACCTAGCCCCCCAATTTGAGTTCTAAGAAAAACTTTTTTATTTGTTTATTAATTTCAACAAAATTTCACACAAATGTGTTTCTAAAAATAACACAAAATATATGCTAGAATGGATCAAATCGGACCATGGGGTCATGGGGCTGCCATACAAATTTAACGCCCCAAATTAGGTTCTTCTAAGAAAAACTTTTTAATTTGTGCACCAATTTCAACCAAATTTCACACAAATGTATTTCTATTGATGACACAAAACATATGTAAGATTGAATCAAATCGGACCGTGGGGTCATGAGGCTGCCATACAAACCAAACCCCCCATATTGGTTCTTCTAAGAAACATTTTTTTACACCAATTTCACAAAACCTTGATTAATGTGTCTTTATCAAAGCAACTAAAAAGTTCAAAACGAATGGAATCGTACTGTGGGGTCATGCTGCGGCATCCCCAATAAAATTTTCCGAATAAATATTTTTATTTGCCCACTTATTTCAACCAAGCCCAAAACTTTTGTCAAGACGGAAGAAAAAGAATGAGGAGTGGGGTTAAATACAAGTCATAGGTACGCCCGAAAAAAAACTTTTAGCCCAAGCGAAGGGTATCCAAATTTCGGCCCCCGAAATTAGCCTCGACCCCGGGGGTTGGCGAGCGTAGCGAGCAGGGGGCGAAGTTTTAAATTTAATAGGCATTTTTGTGCTGAAAGTTGGTCAGTTTTACAAGAATTTCTTCCAGTGATTCGGCACTTCTGATTGAACGGGAATCCATGATATTTTGCAGAAAAGCCATGATACCTATAGACATTCGTTTCAGGTTATCAGTCTCTGAATGAGCGTGTTAAAACCTAGCCGTATACGAAGCAGTGGAAGCTGTGCAACTTTCTGGTAAATGAGCCGAACATTTTGCCACATTTTTGTTGTTTGTTTGGATTTGGAGGCGTGATTATAATAATCAGAATGAAAGAACTGTTAACTGTAAATGGTGTAGTATCTATTTATTTAATTTGATTATGCATTTAAGGTGAAACAGGTGGTCTGCGGACCGAAGGTGGTCCTCGAAAGACTTGTAGGTGATCCGCGGTAGACTCAGACTTATAAAAAAGTTTTATTTTTTTGTGAATATGTAATTTACATGCTAAAAATGAGCATTCAAGGACATATATTCATTATGTTCAGACCTTAAAAACTTGAAGCTAATTTTCAGTCGGCATTTGGTAAAATGTGAACAATGCTTTGGGCATTCAGAGAACCCCAAACTACGCACTAGTTAGGCAAATCGATATCTATTGATTAGGTACATGAATACATCTTGGCCAAAAGCGGAAACAGCCAATCTTCACAAGCTACAGTGGGACACGGGAGTAGAGCATTTTCATTCGATTAAGTTCGACATTGTGTTGATCGAAGATAAAAAAAACTGTTTGCTACTGACTGTATCCAAGAACCGGTTAGATTTTCAGTTGAACCCTTAATAAATTCAAAACTCAGTTGCTTAATCCAAGGATACAGACCAGAACAAGCCGCTTTACCGCTCAGTCCTCCTTGCTGTCCGAGATAACAATTTTACTCGCGGGTCGCGAGTACGCCTGTTCATCCACAGAGTTAGAGGAGATTGGCTGAGCCCTGGCCGGTTTTACCCTCAATGCCCCTGGGCAGTGATCAAATTGCCGCCCTTCGTCACTTGTTATAAATGGAAGTGAACCACTCGCATTCGAAGTGGATATATGTGATGTTAAATTTCCGTGGAACTATGCAAAAATTGTAGCAACGATTTTTTTTTTTAATTCATAGGTCGTTGGTGGGTTCAAAAGGTGGCGTCATATTATGATATGGTGAAGCCAAGTAAGAAAAAAGTACACATAAAATATGTTCCATTTTATCACTCGCCATTTTCTTCATATAATAAGTTTCCGCCACAAGTTCAAACCAAAGCCAGTGGGGAATTGGCAGGCTGAGTAGGTTGAAACCTCAGGCAATCATTTTAGGGGCGGCAATTTTAACTTTTTTCAAACACCTTGTGTTCAGAGGAAAAAATTAAAAGTTCGCCGACCAGAGTTTATTCTGATTTTATAAATGCTAATTCGAACTTTTTTTTAGCTAACCTTATAGAACAATTAAGTTTATGGTATTTTTCGAACTCACGACCCATGTGACGGACTATGATCTCACTCAGATGTTAAACGAGTACCCATTTATCGGGGCGTGCTGTTCATATCAATACCTCAACAAAGAAGCAGTTAAGATCTTGGAAA
This sequence comes from Microchrysa polita, assembly GCA_949715475.1. NCBI lineage: Eukaryota > Metazoa > Arthropoda > Insecta > Diptera > Stratiomyidae > Microchrysa > Microchrysa polita. The sequence continues at coordinate 28,383,296 of OX454418.1, read as the reverse complement.
TTGAATGTCCCTAACACATATGCGGCCGTAGTCCAATGTTGGACTGTCGCATTATTTATTTATTTTTTATTGAACAACTTAGGAATCAAGGTGAATCAATCGATAAATTGTAGGATTGTACAAATGGCAAACTGACTACAATTCCCAAGCAACAATTCGTTTGCTTTAAAGAAGCACTCCATACTGTAGCAATCATATAGTACCACGAAATTCATTTATCGTGTGACATCGCTTAAAGTAATATTTTGATCCGATAAAACATCCTTAAAGTATTTTCCGTAAAGCTTGTATCATCATTATGGAATAAATTTAAAGATGGTGGTATAAAACTTCGATAAAACTGTCTCTAAACGTTAACCTAAAAACGTACTCCTTTAAATACTCCACTCTTGTGTTTATTGGATGATACAGCACACACATGCAATAGTCTCTCTAAGTTAACTCACACACATGGATTATATTCTTCTATAGCGCAGTCGGTGTCATTTTTATAATGTGACATTCGTATGGTCATCCAATAAATTGTTCACCATAGTTTTATAGGAGGATGGACTTCGTGATTTAATGAATTGACACTTATGAAGTGCTCTGGAATACCACGTTTCTTGAATTGAATTCATTGAAATATTGCTTGAAACCAACATTTCCTCACTCCTTGTTAGCTTATGAATCAATTAAGATAATCTCAGCGCAGAAAATGTCTGTATTTTATTGAAGAATGTGTGAATTTAATTAGGTTCAACATATAAAGAAGAAGGCATAGGAGAAGGGTCGATAAAGAAGTGTCGAGCACTTGTAGTGTTTACGAGCAATGTTATCTATATGTGAGGTTGGCCTAGTGGTTAGGGCGTCGGACTGGCGTACGACAGTCGCTGGTTCGGCACTGGCTGCGGGAATTATTTTTTTTTCTCTTTTTTTGCAATCGCGAGAAAATGATAGAAAATGATGACATAACACATGATGTATGTCTTTCTCGAAGCGTAATTCAGTGCTACAATGAGGTTCTATTGGATCAAAAAACGTCGCCAGATGCCATTATTGGACTATTATTCAGTGTTTATACCCTGTAAAGTGCCCCTATTGTCGTTAGAAGAGAATATTTTACGAAGTATTATAGGGATGAAATTGTTACTTGGGTTGTTTCGAATAAGAAAATAATTTTGTTTTGATGATTTCTGACAGAATGTCATTTGACATACAGTGCTGGAAAAAAAAAGTTGCTCAAGCCCTTTTTTAGCCATAAAAGACAGTTAATGATAAAAGTTGGTAGGTATTTTTTGTTATTTGATTTATTGTGTCAGTTGAAACAATATTAAGACAAATTTTTACTAAAAAATAATTATATTTGTGATTCCGAGGGAGAAATTAGATAAAGTGGAAATAGGGATTTTTTTACCTATAAAAAGATTGTTTCGTAATAATAAAGTAAATTTTTTTTGTGTTTTTATATTTTTATTGGTTCTTATGACATAATAGTTTAACATTAATATTTTGTTGGACCACTTCTGGCGTCGATTACTACCCCCCACCTCCAATTCATCGACTCCAATAAGTTTTTCAAGGTTTTTTTCTGAGAATCGCTTGCAAAGTGACTATTATTAACCTATTCAAGGTCTGAATGGAGTCCGGGCGCTCCTTGGCCACTTCAAGTTTTATGCTGGACCCGTATTTTCGATGAGAGTCAAGTCAGGGCTACACGGGGCCAATCTAAAACGTCAAAATTCCATTCTTCGAAGTACCTTTTGACCTTTACATATAAAAAAAATAAAAAATTAAATTTTGTAATATTTTATGATATGGTTATTAAAATTTTGACTTTTTTGTATTTAATACTTACGTCTTTAGCAGTGTGACATGGCGCATTATCCTGGTGGAACACAAATCTTCCGGTATCACCAAACAGCTTTTACACGCAAGGCTCCAGCTCGCCTTATAGGACATTTAGGTAGATCGAAGCTGTTATTTTTGAATGAATAAAGCATATTCGGTCCCTCTTGTCTCCTGAAAACAGCACCACATTATAACTCCTTCTAACCTAACAGTTAGCGCCTCCATGTATTCATCACTAAGCCTTTCCCAAAGATCCCGCTGAACTAGAATTCTCCCGTCGCCTAAATAAAGCTTAAATTTGGACTCGTCTGAAAAAATGGCTCCATCCCATATCTCCTGGGTCCATTGAATGTGCTTCTCAGCCCACCGTAAACGTTTTCGCTTGACTTTTAATTTAAAGTCTGGTTTATGCACAGGTTTAAGCGCAAGTAATCAAGCTTTTACGAGCCTATTACTTACCATCCTCGCCGAAATTCGACTCCTAGCTGCTCAAACTAGATTATTCCTAATGTTCGACGATGTGTTTAATTGATTTCGACAGCTTAGTAAAATGATGAAGCGATTTTCCAAAGGCGCAGTTTTCTTAGATCGTCCGGAGCCTTTTTTCGGTTTAGAGGTTCACAGAACTTTAAATTAAATGAATGTTTCAGAAATTGTCCCTGAAAGCCCAACGATACACATACACCAACGTATTCAAAGCCTTCGGTGCAGCGGATCCTCTTTAGAATTGTAGCGCGTGCTCTTCTTGGTGATTTTGTAAATATGGCACTTTTCAGATGTAGGTACTCTTTTTTAAAAAAAAAGTAAAGTAAAATATAAAAATAATCCACTGTTTTTCTTCGCAAACATTAAGTGTTGATTTTAAAAAAAAAATTTAGGTTGATTGTTGAGGCATCAAATTTCTCTAAGCCTAATCCTATTGCTCCGAAGTCATGAAAATGATCGATGTCCTTGGAAAAAGAATATCGACCTGAAAAAAAGATTATTTTGAAAAATATAAACAAAATCCTATCTGATTTTTGATTTTCACAAATAGCATTTGCTCTTCATTTCTTGCTCAAAAGTTTTTTTTTTCTTTTTTTCGTCTTTCTTATTAGTAGAGGAATATCCTCCAAAAGTGACAGCACTTCGATCGGAAGGAACGCTATGTCTCTCAATATCAAAATTAGCGATTGCATTCTGCATTTTAGGTTTCATATTTTTGATAGCGGTTATCGTGGCCGTATGCTGCTTGATACGGGCCAGATCAAGAAGAAATATGGAACCACTGAGAGCATCAAGCACCAGCATGTTTTCAACAAGGTGAGCTATACTCGCATACGCTTCCTATGCTACTAAATTTTGATTCTGATTCTAACATTTGTTTTTCTATATTTTTTATAGCACTGATTCACAATCACGATTCGGTAGTAAACTTTTGATACCATATGCTGGAGGCAATTTACCGTACGGACGAGTATATTAAGATAACTTCTATGTGTAGATTCTAGACATTTGATCATCGGTCATCGTTCATTTTAATAATCAACAATCATCGGAAGCCAAATATTGTATTGTTTTAAAAACAAAAAATAATTTTACCACGGTTGCTTCGCAGGACATTATTAAATATCATATCATCAATATTCCTATTTAAGACTGATTCTATTCAATAATTTCTATATAATTATCTAGAGTATCTATGAAACTATTTAAATTTTATTACTATGTACATATTAGGCTGTGGTTATTAATACGCGCTAAAGATAGGGAGTTATCGGGAAGGTACATACAAAACCGTTGAGTCAAACCTGTAAGGCTTCATTCAAACGACGAGCCGTTTTCGCGCCGTTTGAATGAAGCCTAAAGCTTTAAGCGCAAGTTCATCAACAGCCTTTATGACGTTGCATTGCAGTGCAGTAAGCAGAAAATTGCTACTCCAATAATTTGATTCTCCCTTGACAGGGAGACTATTCAGCGGAGAAAGGGTTTGAAGGCGGATAATTCTAATAATAATTTTAATATTTTTCCCAGTGCCTTTATAAGCTCTCTCGATCTAAAGCGCAAATTAGTGTCTACGGCCTTATTTTCTTGCAATTTTCTATATAATTTTCCAGATGAATCTATGAATTCTATGCATACAGATAGATACTTATTTGTATTTGCATGAAAATGTTTGTGTCTTCAATGTTAAATTGAACAAAAAAGAACATAAAAATATTTGTTTGGAAAATTGTATACATACATATCATTTCTGTTGCCTGTTATATTTTTTTTCTATTAGTAATTTATCTGTTAAGTTTTTCTCAATTTAATATATTTTTCTTGAGTCTAGTTGTGTGGACGATTACTTCTTCTATAGTTCCATCTGAAAACTCATTTTGGGTGTTGACAGTTTAGGGTTATTCAGCCAAGGTTAAGGGTGGGGTTTCTTAGAATTTATTTGATCGACTCAGATCTTTTCTACGTTAATGGTGGAGGTTATTTTGTATTATGTGGACAAGGCAAGACTTTCGTTACGAAAGGCACATGTTTTGTCCCAACAACGGGGAGTTCATTATTATGAATATTACATTAAAAAAAATCATAAATAGATAATACTGATATAAATATGTAATTAGATTTAAATGTGATAAAAAGTTTATGTTGAAAATTTTGTAAATACATGAATAAATTTTTACGAGTTTTGTATTGTTATTTTGAGGAAAGTACTTTCGAAAAAAATTTTAATAAATTCAGAGTTGACGTGATGACGTGTGAATAGTAGTCTGAATAGAAAATATGGTTCAATATTATCTAACAACTCGCTGTGGGCGTGTGGGTACATAAAAAGTGAAAATTAGTTAGTAATATGCGCATTATGTAGCTCTGAACGATAAATAGAGATGTAAAGATTAGTAATGAATCATTTATTCTAACAACAAAATACAAATGCATTTACTGGATGGTTTTCTCAAACTCTGACAGCGATAAATTTCTAGTTTTTTTTTTAGAACTAAAATACAATTTAAGTTATTAGGTTGTAAAATCTGCTGAACATATTTTGTAAGCATTTTTAGGATCCCAGATAGTGTAGTTGAGCGCGTGCAGAAGTTAGGTTAGGTTATAAATTTGCGAATGCTTGGAGTTCTTGCGGAAAATATTTCCGTTACGATATACCCGGAATTTTTGAAAAGAAAAAGACATGCAACAAATTTTGGGGACTTTCCTAGATTTGTATTAATTCTTGTATTACTCGTATATGAGAAACAATTACATATTATGCTTTAAAATTTGGCTGAAAATCTGGTTTAAATCAAGAACACGTTTATTGGGATTTGCTCTCAGCATGTAAATTCAGTGGTTCTGAATAATTCAGTAGTTCTAAATGAACGAAGGTGTGCAAAATGCCATTATCGTCTCGTGATGCAAGCCAGATCGTGCAAAAAGTTTCTTGTTTTTGTGGATTGCAATAAAAAACAACTGGTGCGGCAATCGGTGATTTAATTTTTGAAACTTTAGAAAAACGTAATATTTCCCTGGATGACTGTCTGACACAAGGATACGACCTCACACTGGCCACACCTAGCCGACAGTACTACCTTAATTTTGTGTAGGTGGTAATTTAGAGAGCAATGTCACTAGATCTGTGAGGGTCTTTATGGCCCCTTTCCCAATGTTTAGCAGGAAGAACGCCGCATGGGTGTGGCGATGAAGACTGAGTCTGTCGGCAGGAATACTCGTATATGTTCTCCCAGATTCCGGCATGGATCGCAGCCGACTCTCTTTTTAGGGTAATCTTGATCACAGATGACGAAAGCTGGCTCCGGACCTAGCGTGTGTGAGCTAGAGCCTTGTCGGGTGAGTTCATCTGCCATAGCGTTCAGCGTTCCCAGTGAAGTTTGAATATCGGGGCACCCAAACCAGCTGTAGCCCGTTTAGTCTCCCCAGCCTTAGAAGCGGTTGATGACAATTCCATACCAGCTGGCTTGATATTTCGATATTTCTGAAGAGTGCAGCGCCTTTAAGGCAGCTTGGCTGTCAGAACAGATTTGAATGTTGCGGCCGCGCCAGTTGTACCGCATACATCATGGATTGCCACTATAAATGGCGTAAATTTCTGCTTGAAAGATCGCTGTGATGGTCCCAAGAGACTGGCACAGCTCAATTCATTTCATTTCATTTATTAATTCATAGTTTACATTTCGTAGTCCCTTACTATTAGCTTAAATTAGATGCCGGCGAAGGCCTTAACTCTACGATATGATGTGGTTGCGTTGCGCAGTGAATTTAAATTAAGTTTTTATAACTTAATATGAAAGGCCAACACAACGGAGTTCAAACCACATACTCGAAACAAATCCTAATTCTGTTTGCTCGTCTTGTGCAGTTCACACTCTCAATTTATGTGGTGTAGACTCCGCAGAATGTTGTCCAGCCAAAATAATTTTTCGGAGTAGTTCGAAAAACCTACAAAATATTCAACGGCAGCCCACAACGCTGGGGAATTTTGATAATAACCAAGTTCCCTGCACAAGCTTTCAGACACAAGATGGTCTGTTACAATAGACGAATTAAAAGCCTGCTCGAAATATATGGACGGATTAACGAACGCACTAAAAAGCCTAGCTGAAGTCACATTGATATTGATGTCAAAGGCGTTTCAAAATATATAGGGAAATTTGAATGTGTTTTGATGGCTTCAATTTGGTCGGAGATATTAAATAAAGGCTTAATGAGCGAAGCATCCTTCTTCAGGCAAAGGGTGTTACAATTGACTTTGAAGTTATAAATCTAGAAAGCTTACTGTCTGATTTACAACTGATCAGAAATCAATGGGATCTTATTGTACACAAATGTAAGGCTGTTGCCGCTGGGTTAGACATTATACCAACGTTTCCTGCCATCCGTTGAAAAAAAAGGTTATTATGAAGAAAATATGGAGGAGCCTGTTCGAGAACTTCATTTTTAAAGGAACACATTTTTGGTTATTATTGATTCGGTTGTTGCAGGGACTACCAATCGTTTTAATGCGTTGTGAAATTTGAATGCCGCATACTCTTTTTTATGGCAATTAAAAACGATGGAGGTATCTGAGGTTTAAAATCCTGCTGCTATCTTTGTCAAAGAGCAAGAATCCGATGTTTTACACGAATTGGAAGATGAAATCGTCTAACACTTATTTACATCAGCAATTTTGAGCCATTTGGATTGCTTAATGCTATTTTTTCACAAAATCTTGAAATTATTTTCCCAAATATTTGCGTTGCTTTGCGAATATTTTGCACTATATCTGCTACTTTTGCTAGCGCTGAACGCTCTTTTCGTGTTGTTAGCAGAGTCAAAAACTTCCATTGTTCGTATTCGTCACAAGAGCGTGTTTCAGGACTTGCTACTGTATGTATCGAAGCGCCATTAGCCAGACAACTAAATTTCGATAATGTTATCAGGGAATTTGCTGCCGGAAGGCAAGAAAAATTAATATTTGATACTTTGTTTGATTGTTTGAATCTTTGTAACAGAAATGCAATTCCAGATGCAAGACTAATACATGTAACAATTAGGAATTTGCACTGAAGTTAAAACGTTATTTTTATTGCAACGCCTCCGCAGAGGGCTTTTCTCCTCCCACAGAAAAAGTTTCGCGCAGTCCCAATAGAGCTGGTAAGTTGCTATGCCAAAACACTACAGACATGCACCGCAGTTGGTGTATAGAATGGAACGATAAGCCAAGATTTCCACAATAAGCATTAATAATTGCCAGGAGTTGCCAAAAAAATTGAAATTATTATACGCGGAAAAAACTTTCATATATTTCATTTAGGTAAGGGCCCTAACGAAATTCCAGTCCCGGGCCCGGAATTTCTCTCGACGGGCCTGGTTGTGCAACGCAACGTACATCATGTTGGCGCACAGTACATCATTTTGACCTGTCTGTACAACATTCTTCATGCCACTTAATGAAACCTAATTCACATCATAAGAAGCTCCTTGGTGAGGTCTGTGATCAGTCTTGTCTGCATTTAATGTGTAAAGTCGGAATCATGTGCTCTGTACGAAAGATAATTAGCGAGGTAATCGCACTTTTATGTTTGAACATCGTTCATTTTCGATAACTCGGGAACCCTTCTCGATTTTTTCGGAAATTTCGCACACTTGTAGAGCTACTTGGCGGCACTAACATTTTCTCTAAATTACATCCTCCTACCTATCCCCGTACCGAAGTTACGACTGTCAAATCGAGATCTCTAATTGCAAATTGTCCATAACTCGGAGAACTTTAAAATTTAGATAACTGGTAGAGCACCGTTCCGTTAATATTTGATGAAAATTTCAGGGCTCCAGCTGTTAAGCGAGATAATCGTACTTTTATGTTTGCCAATCATTCATTTTCCATAACTCGAAACCGACCGACATTTCTGAAATTTTGGACACTTGGAGAGATACTTAACGCACATTTCCTCCAAGTTTTAATGTCCAACCTATCCGCGTTCGACGGTTACACCTGCCAAAATCGCACTTTTGTGTTTTCTAAGCTTTTGAATAAGTATGTACTTTGCGGGCATCATGAAAAGCCAATTCAAGATCATACAACTGTCCTTAGAAATCTGAAATTTCTGAAATCTTAACTTATTTCGAGTAGTAGCTTTTCGTGTTAAAACATGATGTTTGTGCTTTACATGTTGATGATTTTTTGTGAAGGTGGCGCAGATGCACAGCATTTCGAAGGGGGAGGCGATCAGTGGTCAGGATTATTTTTTTTTTCACCACTGAGGGGTTCTAAATAAGTGTCATAAGCAATAGTTACCGCCATCTTGTTTCTATGTTTTTCTATCGAATAAAAATGTCTTAAAGTCGTTTGAGATATGCTGACGATGTTATCGCTTGAAGGTTTTGAAATTGTTTCAATTGTGGAGGAATAGGTTTGGCACAGCGAAGTAAATATTGCACGTCGAACAACGTTGCACTACAGATCAGTTTTCATAATCCCCACCTTAATGTTTGTATACCTACTTAATCGAAGTTGGACTGGAGACTCCTGAATGATACGCAGGAGTTTAATCCCGTCAGGCAACAACCCATCTTAGGAAGAATTGAGAAGTTTATAGAATCGCATAAACATTATGAGTAGGCAGAATATGCTCTACACTTTGAAAGTTTGATCCTGCAAGGATGTGTGGTGAACTTAAAATTGAAGGTTCGTCTGCAATAGCGAACGCAATCATTCCCGCACTGGAGATGGATGCGGTAGAAATAGTCTTCAGTGAGTGGTCTGTCTGCAGCAGACAATAATTTTCTGCAGAGCGAGGAACCATGACGTAAAAACCTTAAGGGCCGCCTCTGTGCGCAGTAATACCGAAAGATGGTCAGGCGTATGAGCGATCGAGATGGTTGTGATTTTATTGAAAAAAATCGTGTAGCATGATGCAGTATTGTAAGTAAGTCATGCATGTTTCGTAATGCCACCCAATTAGAACCTTATTGCATAACTAGATATCTCACAATACTGTTTTTCGCAAAAATGCCAATTTTCTTGACAAATTCCATTCCCAAGCAACAATTCGTTTGCTTTAAAGAAGCAATCATATAGTACCACGAAATTCATTTATCGTGTGACTTCGCTTAAAGTAATATTTTGATCCGATAAAACATCCTTAAAGTATTTTCCGCAAAGCTTATATCATCATTAGGGAATAAATTTAAAGATGGTGGTATAAAACTTCGATAAAACTGTCTCTAAACGTTAACCTAAAAACGCACTCCTTTAAATACTCCACTCTTGTGTTTATTGGATGATACAGCACACACATGCAATGGTCTCTCTAAGTTAACTCACACACATGCATTATATTCTTCTATAGCACAGTCGGTGTCATTTTTATAGCGTGACTTTCGTATGGTCATCCAATAAATTGTTCATCGTAGTTTTATAGAAGGATGGACTTTGTGATTTAATGAATTGACACTTATGAAGTGCTCTGGAATACCACGTTTCTTGAATTGAATTCATTGAAATATTGCTTGAAACCAACATTTCGTCACTCCTTGTTAGCTTATGAACAGTGTTGCCAACTGGAAATTCAGAAAACGGCTAAATTTAACCAGAAAACCGGCTATAAATTTTTCAAAAACGGCTAAAAATCTGGCTAAATAAATTTCAGCTAGAAAAACTGCCAAAAAATCGGCTAAATCATACAAAACAGCCACATTACGAAAAAAATATAGTACAAAACTGATTTTAATAATTTTATTTCTTTTCTGGGGTACTACCCGTAAACTATGCTTTAGGCAGATTTCCTAGTTTTATTACATATATGCTCCAATCGCTGGCATTACAGTCAAAATTTACTTTTGTTCGGAGTTAGATAGCTCAACTAGTCAAAATTGTTGTATACAGGTACAATTTCTCGGTCAAGTCTATAACCACATTAGGCTCGAAATTGTGGAACTTGCAATTCGTAAAAGGAACGTCCAACGCGTAACTATGGGCAAGAGCAACCGCATTTATGTATGGATATCTTACCATCATCGCACCTGAATAATTTTAAATTTTGATTAAAATTTAACCATTTTAGGCCCAAGACACATATTGTGGTAATTATCTCTGGTCCCGTGGAGCAGCTGGTTAGCTCGGACTCCTATCAGAGACGAGGAGCAGCTAAATAGCTTGCACTCCTGAGCGGACGCGAAGGAGGAGCAGCTGAAAAGCTAGAACTCCCGAGAGAACGCGAAGGAGCAGCTAAATAGCTATAACTCCTGAATGGACTTGGAGGAGCAGCTGAGTAGCTAGAACTCCTGAGTAGGCGCGAAGGAGCAGCTAAATAGCTATAACTCCTGAAAGGACTTGGAGGAGCAGCTGGATAGCTAGAACTCCTGAATGATAGACGCGAAGGAGCAGCTAAATAGCTATAACTCCTGAATGGACTTGGAGGAGCAGCTGAGTAGCTAGAACTCCTGAGTAGGCGCGAAGGAGCAGCTAAATAGCTATAACTCCTGAAAGGACTTGGAGGAGCAGCTGGATAGCTAGAACTCCTGAATGATAGACGCGAAGGAGCAGCTAAATAGCTATAACTCCTGAATGGACTTGGAGGAGCAGCTGAAAAGCTAGAACTCCTAAATGATAGATTCTTGAATGCGTCCAGCCGACTGTTCCTTTATTCTATCTTGATTATCCTATATATACATAATTTACTACTTAAAATTAGCTTACCTAAGCATGGGAATTCCATAAAGCGAACTTTACTTCACTTGATGGAATTCCCATATTGTACACAATTGCAGATCTCGTATTTCGTCTGCACATTGTGTGGGAAATGTCGCGCGCTTAAGAATAAGATACAATGTACGCGAACAATTGCAGATCTCGTATTCTACAGGGAATGTCGCGCGTTTAAGAATAAGATACAATGTACGCAGATCTCGTATTTCGTCTGCATATTGTGTTCTAGTGTCTATTTGTAAAATTATGTATGTGTAAATTATTTTGCATACGACACCTCCCCCCTAAGAAAAAAATGGATCGGTAGGTTCATTTTTGTTGTATGTCTATTTGTAATTTTACGAATTTTTTTTTTTGATAGTTTTTATTTTTATGTATATTTTTATATTTAGCCTAATTAATTTATATATGTATATATTTTTTCCTTTTGTCTCTTAGTAGGGTGTTGGATTCCCAGTTATTGTTTTTGATTGTTGACTTACGTATTCTATGCATTAGTTTTATTGGGTTTTTCTTAGTCTATTCTTGTGTATTGTTATTATTTTTCCTTGATTGTTTTTAAGAAGGCAGTTAACGTTGTCGATTTTGAATATCTCGAAAGGCCCTAGATAAAGGGGATCTAGTTTTTTCGGGTTTTCGTTTCTAACTAGGACTTTATCTCCTGGCTCTAGCTTTAATGGGTTTGCTAAGTTATCTGAGTATAGTTTTTGCTTCAGTTTGGCTTCTTCTAATAGCTGCTGTGCTCTATGTATAGATTTTTGTAGACGAAATTTCATTTCGCGGCTATAAAGTTCGTAGTTATATAGTGGGTCTGGGTTTTGTAAGGACAGTTCAGTGGGTAGGAATGTCTTTTTGCCGAAGACAAGTTCGAATGGGGTGTATCCATGAACTGTATTCGGTGTTGTGTTAAAACAAAACGAATAATAGGGTGACCAGTAATCCCAATCATCCCTGTTTTCATTGACGAAGCATCTTAGAAATTCATTTAAGCATTTGTGATTTCTTTCTAGCGAACCAATCGTCTCCGGGTGGGCTGCTGTAGCAAAAATTTGTTTAATGTTTAGTATACTGCATATTTCAGAGAAAACTTGATTCTTATATTCGGTTCCTAAGTCTGTTTTAATTTTATTCATAGGCCCGTAAATCAATATGAACGATTCAACGATGGCTCTAGCGATGGTATTTGCTTCTTTATCAGTAGTGGGAATGACAACTACATACTTGCTAAGGTCACATTGGATAGTTACTGCATACCTATTACCTTTTTCGGTTCTTGTGAAAGGTCCTACTGTGTCAATTGAAACTATATCGAACACTTTAACTGGAGTGGTAGTAATCTCCAGTGGCTCTTTAATTTTCTTTTGGTTCTTATTTTTAGCACATAACTCACAGTTCTTAACATAATTGGAGATTGTTTTCTTTATGTTGTTCCAATAATAGATTTCCTTAATTTTTCTGTACATTCTGTTTTGCCCAAGATGCCCTCCAGTCGGTATTGTGTGGAAGTTGCGAAGGATTTCCCTAATTTTGTTCTCATCTTTTATAGAAATTGGATTTCTAAATATTTTAATACTCAAATGTTTAAGTATTTTATTGCCTAGGACTTTAAAAGCGGTTAGATTAATTAACGTAAATAATTCACTATCGGCCGATAGTTTCAGAGTCGAGGTCTGAATATTTTTAGTACGTGTATAATTATCCAATTCTTTGAGTTCCTGCACTAATGCTGGTTCAATTGATTGGTATTTGTTTATATTAAGATTCCGCTTGATTACTTTATTTTTGTCGTCAACTTCTATAATCAACTTGTGGCCAGCAACGTTGAATTTTATTTCCGGCAGATTCCTCACCTCGGATGGTGACAATACTTCCCAAACATGCAGTTGATCAGGCTGCTGTTCTGGGAGTTGTGTTTGGATATCTGCGGCATTTTCGGGACTATTTTCTTGTAGTTCTCGCTTGGACATAGCTCGTGTTTTGACTTGCAAGACGTTTATTTCTTTCAGGTTTCCAATGTCCACTTGCACTCTGGACAATGCGTCTGGACCGACGTTTTCTTTTCCCTTCGTGTATTCGACTGAGAAATCGAATTCTTCTAAGTCTAAACGCATTCTCGTTAATTTAGAGGAAGGGTTTTTCATTCCAAATAAGTAAACTAAGGGTCTGTGGTCAGTTTTGACTGTAAACTTTCTTCCATATACATACGGCTTGAAGTAGGTAATCGCCCAATGTATGGCGGTTAACTCCTTCTCTATAGTGGATTTGTTTTTTTCTCCTTTTGTAAAGGATTTACTTGCAAATGCAACTGGGAGATCGATTCCGTCATAGTTTTGAGATAATATCGCGCCGCAAGCGATGTTGGAAGCATCAGTAGATATAATAAATGGTTTTTTAAAATCTGGGTACTTCAGTATTATTGGGGATAGTAAAAGGGATTTAAGTTTATTAAAAGCTATATTTTGTTCTTCGGCCCAAGTAAATTTGACATTTTTTCGCAAAAGAATGTTTAATGGCGAGGCTAGCTCGGCGAAATTTGGGACGAAACGGCGATAGTAGTTACAAAAAGCAACAAATCGTCGAACATCGTCAACGTTTTTAGGGACTGGATATTCCTGTATAAGTTTATATTTCGAAGAATCTGGTTTAACACCTTCGGCTGAAATTTGGTGTCCTAAGAAGTTTACTTCGGCTTGGAAAAATTTACATTTCTCTGGATTTAGTTTAAGGTTTTTGGTTAAAAGACGTTCAAATACAATTTTCAGGTTTTTCAGGTGATGGGATTTTGAGCAACCAATGACGATGATATCGTCGATATAGAGAAATGCGGTTTCTGGTGTTAAGCCAGCCATGGCAATTGTCATCATTCTTTGAAAACTATTAGGGCTTATATTTAATCCAAAGGGTAGGCGTGTAAATTGAAAATGACCTTTGTCAGTTGAAAATGCTGTGAGTTTTCGGCATTGTGATTCTATTGGAATTTGGTGGAATCCTGACATTAAGTCTAGAGTTGAAAAGTATTTCGCTCTTCCTAGTTGATCGAGTATGTCATCGATGCGCGGGAGGGGAAATTTGTCAGCCAGAATTTTCTTATTTAAATTACGAAAATCAACAACTAAACGCCATTTTCTTTCTGTACTGGATTTTTTTGGAACTAGTATAATTGGTGAATTGAAATTAGATAATGAAGGTTCGATGATTCCATCGTTAAGCATTCTTTGAACTTGCAAATTTATTTCCTCTTTTTGTGCTTCCGGTATTCTGTAGTTTCGTGTATATACAGGTCTATCATCTTCAAGTTGAATTTGCTGTTGGTAGAAGTTATTATAAGATAATGGCTTATCGGGCGATGCAAAAATCGTTTTGTATTTAATGCAGAGTTCTTTTAGCTCTGGCAATACAAATGGGGGTGTTTCCTTGAAATTTAGTTTATTGAGTAGATCGGAATGATTATTTTTTTTTGAAAATTCAAATTGTTCGAACTCAGAAAGAGATGTTAATTTTGGGTTTATATTTGTAATTGATATATTCTCCGCTGTAGTGTTTAGGATCCGTATAATGGGGTTAGTTTTGGAAACTATTGTTCCTGCTATGAAAACTCCGGGGTAGATTTCTTCGTTTTCGATTACTACGTCATGTGTAATTTTTGTATTAAGCTTTCTAACAACTTCGCATCTAGCTGGAATTACAATTGTATTCAGTTTAGGGCCATCGAATATCTCAATTTCGTGCCAACCAGTTGGGGTATTTAGCGAAAGTGTCCATGTATCGTAATCAATAGTGCATTTGAATTTTGTTAGAAAGTCTAAGCCTAAAATACCATCTGCCTCGATTGAAAAGTTTTCTACTATCTGGAAGGTATGTTGAATCGTACATTGCTCATTAAAGGTTATTTTAGTATGAGTGTTCCCGAGAGATTTGGTTTCCTTTCCAGTAACACCTTGAATAATGCACGAATGTGCAGGATAGTAAATTTGGTTGTATTTGATTGATTCGCTTTTGAATATTGATATATCGGCTCCGGTGTCGACAATTAAAGTACAAACTTTGTCGCACATATCTAGGTAGCCTTTTACAAAATTCGTATATGAAGGATTTATTGAATACAACTTTGTATTCCTTCTTGAACTCCCCTCAACCTGGATCCTTCTGCTTCTGTTTGAGGGGTGTAGTCTTCCCCCGTCTGGTAGTAATATACGTTACTGTTTCCTTGGTTACGAGTATTGTTATATCTAGTTTGCGGGAGGTTACGGCTTGAATTAGTGCTAGAATTATTATTATTGTTTCTGTTACTATAGCTATTATTATTATTATTATACCTATTATTATTGTTATTATTGTACCTATTGTTATACCTATTATTATTGTTATTATTGTACCTATTATTATTATTATTTCCTAATTGCCCGATCCTATTGTTATGATATCGGGTATTAGCCTGCCTACTACTATTATTCCTATTATAGTTTTGCCTATAATTATTATTATTGGACCAATTTGGTGTCCGCGTTTGTGTGTGTAAGACTTTGGTTTTGTTCGAAGAGTCTACCGTTATTGCTTTAGAAATAACTTCCGATAGAGCAGTTGTGGTGATGGCCCGCAAAATTAGACCTGTTTCTCGATTTGAGACATTCTCGACTAAACTTTTAATTGCGAATTTTTCCGATAGCTTCTCTGCGGCTTCTCCTGAAGCGAGATTTTCGGACACAAAGGCTCTAGTAAGTTTTCTAGAAAGATCTTCTATCTGTTTTGTGAAGTCCGTAATTGCCTTAGCTCCCTGGGTACAAGTTTTAAGTTCAGCCATGACTGCTTCCGATGAAATTTTAACCGAAAATTTTTCCCTCAGTTTGTTAATTAGTGCAGTAATGTTGTTAACGCTTTCGTTTATGGAGTATTTCGCCATACCTGTAATTCTAGTTTTTACGAATTTGAGCATTATTGCCGTATGCTCTTGCGGTGTAAGCTCGTTTAAAAGTTCTATAGATTCGATGAAGGACTCCGTATCATATGGGTTTCCATCGAATGGCTTAACCAGGGAAGTTGCAGTTTTTATGTCGAATGCCATTTCGTATTTTATAGGATTACTGGCTGGTACCGGAAGGCTATTAATTATACTTTCTAGAATTTGATTTCCTAACTGTGCTGTTCCTGGGAGGCTATTACTTATAATTTCCAGAATTTGATGTCCTAAATGGTTGATTTTGCTATATAATATAGAAATTTTTTCTGCAGTTTTGAGGTCGCTATGTAAATTGTTTACTAGTTCTGCCGCTTCTGCCAATAATGCGGCAGTTTTTGCCTGTTTTTCTATTAAGGTTTTCTCGGTGTATGGCCTATTAATTGTTTTATGAAAATTGGTAAGTATTGTTTTTAGTTCTGCCTGTATTACTTCTAACCTATCCATGAAGAACTTCGTTTAAACTGTTTGTACTCTGTACTGAGTTGGATTAACTACGTATTTCTTTTTTAAGTTTTTCTTGTGCCACCTGTACACTTTAAAGGTAATCCCTATTAATTTGAGAATTACAACGATTAATAGAAGAAGAAAAATTTCATCGTTGACAACGTTAACTGTATCCTTAACAACAATGTTATTAACTACTTCACCCGTATTCTCAGTAGCTTTTGACTGAGATTTGCCCATTTTTAGTGATTTATGAAAAGTTAAGTAGAGTATCCTATTCGACCGAAAGAGATTTTAGTTACAGCCTTTTTTTTATATTAATTTATATCTATATATATATATTTTTTTTTTTTTATTATTATTATTATAGTTGAACAAGGTGTGACAATCTTCTAGCTGCTTATCAGCGAAAATAAGACGTTGTTGATTTTGCGGAATGCCTTCCTTGTATTACTTGTCTTGGGTTATGGATGGCTTTAACATTGTTTATTGTATCGCCACTGAGATGCAATACGAAACGGAGAGTGGATTCCTTTTTGAGTGTTCTAATCGGAAAGAGTGACTCCTCTATCGGTGACTTTTTGTGGTGGTGGGTCCTGTCACGGTCGCCATGTGGTAATTATCTCTGGTCCCGTGGAGCAGCTGGTTAGCTCGGACTCCTATCAGAGACGAGGAGCAGCTAAATAGCTTGCACTCCTGAGCGGACGCGAAGGAGGAGCAGCTGAAAAGCTAGAACTCCCGAGAGAACGCGAAGGAGCAGCTAAATAGCTATAACTCCTGAATGGACTTGGAGGAGCAGCTGAGTAGCTAGAACTCCTGAGTAGGCGCGAAGGAGCAGCTAAATAGCTATAACTCCTGAAAGGACTTGGAGGAGCAGCTGGATAGCTAGAACTCCTGAATGATAGACGCGAAGGAGCAGCTAAATAGCTATAACTCCTGAATGGACTTGGAGGAGCAGCTGAGTAGCTAGAACTCCTGAGTAGGCGCGAAGGAGCAGCTAAATAGCTATAACTCCTGAAAGGACTTGGAGGAGCAGCTGGATAGCTAGAACTCCTGAATGATAGACGCGAAGGAGCAGCTAAATAGCTATAACTCCTGAATGGACTTGGAGGAGCAGCTGAAAAGCTAGAACTCCTAAATGATAGATTCTTGAATGCGTCCAGCCGACTGTTCCTTTATTCTATCTTGATTATCCTATATATACATAATTTACTACTTAAAATTAGCTTACCTAAGCATGGGAATTCCATAAAGCGAACTTTACTTCACTTGATGGAATTCCCATATTGTACACAATTGCAGATCTCGTATTTCGTCTGCACATTGTGTGGGAAATGTCGCGCGCTTAAGAATAAGATACAATGTACGCGAACAATTGCAGATCTCGTATTCTACAGGGAATGTCGCGCGTTTAAGAATAAGATACAATGTACGCAGATCTCGTATTTCGTCTGCATATTGTGTTCTAGTGTCTATTTGTAAAATTATGTATGTGTAGATTATTTTGCATACGACAAATCATCATGACGATAATACATCATGATGATGAAAGCTCGAAATTGGGGTGATACATAACATATGCTTTCGTCATTAGAATTCGTCATTTACTTTTGACGTTTGTGTAAATGCGATATTTTGATGAATATTCAGTTCAATAATTTAAGGACACACTTTTCTTAAAGAATTTGAATAGAAATATGTAAATTTATTATTGACCAAATGATGGTCCAAATGCGTAATTTGGAACTCGTGCTAATGATGATAAATTTGCGTCACTCGAAAATATGTGTGTCAAGCTTGTTATTCATTTTCGAATTTGAGCCCTCCAAATTTTATTTTATTTTCCATAGTTACGAAAAGGATGTTCCATTGTTCCATTTGTTGATAATCTGCAATCAAGAATTTTATGCTCCAATGATATGAAATTGATGTTGCAAAATTATGAGCTTGGCCGGAAAATGGTATAGATTTTTGGTAAATTTGTTGCTACAAACCCCAAAACAAAATGTAATGCATCTACGAAAATGTGTAGTTTCTATGAATCGTCAAACGTTGTGCAAGTAGCTTGACCAGTAAACTACAAAAATTAGATTTAAGTGAGTATATATTCCGGGGGCAACTTACCTCCTTCTTCAGCACTTTGCTTTTGTGCTGAAGAAGGGGATAAGTTGCCACCGAAATACATACACACTTAAATTTAATTTTTGTAGTTTACTGGGCAAGCTATACTTGCACAGCGTTAGTGTTGAACACTACAAAATTCCGGCGATATTATCAATATCTATGAATCGCGCTAATCTGGCATGATTACGTTATCTCTGGTAAAGAATTAACACTTTGAAAAATGGAAAAATGTTCAAGTACCTACCCTCATGTAATGCTTGGAACATGAGGGTAGGTAGGAGGAGGCTTAGTAAAAAATTTTATCTAAGAAACTGTCTTCTATTTTGCAAATTATTTAGCATATTGGTGGTTAGTAAATTACATGCTTAGACTACACTCTAAAAAGTGAATTTAAATTTCCGATGAAAATGCGGTAATTTTACACTTTTTCCCGCTTATAATCACATACAGAGTGCATTTTTCAACAATTTCTGTGTAAAATAAGAAAATTACACCAAAATCGGTGTGAAATGTATTTTTACGCTACACTTCTGTATAATTCAGATTTTCTGGTGCATTTTTACAACGTTCATGTGTTTAATTCGGATTTGTGGTGTATTTTTACAACGTGCAGTTGAAGTTTTACTCATTTTTTGTAGCGTGCTCTCCAGTTGTCATACTTCAATCGGCTGTACTTAGCACAGTGTAAATTCTCTGCATTTAGAACTCATGTGTACACGCTCTGTGGCTCACTTGGTTGAGTCGCACTCTACGATGCTAGTAATCTAGAGGTCCCGAGATCGAATCTCGGCGTGGTCCAAAATTTCCGTACATGTGCGGATAGGAAATATTTAGTGCTTGCAACATTACACTCCGAAATGATATGCAATGTAACGTTGACTCGAAATTGCCTATAAACGGCTGAGTTACGGTACTGAGAAGAATAACAAGTGTACAGATCGCACAAAAAAGACCATATTGCAACCTCCCATGTAGACGAAAAACTGATCAGCAAAACTCGACCGATACTTGTTTATATTTTATATACCCTTATCCTTAAATAGTTTTATTGATAACTATATTATTTGTAAAGGTTCGCCACTTAAATCTTTACAACGAAAAAAGAGTGAAACCGCATTATATTCCTATTATTACGGAGTGTTTTTACACATAGCGCGGTGTAAATTTGCTAATATGTTGGAGTACTTTTTTAAACATTTTTTTATGTAAAATTACACTTGATTTGCAAATTTAGATTGAAGAGTAATTTCACTATTATAATAGAAGGAAACAAAGTTTCCTTCCATTATAAGAGTAAAAATTTTATAGAGTGAGGTATACTAATATCGTCAGTTTACGTGAAACCCATTACCCTAAATTTATTGAAAAAAGGCATGTCTCCGCGGCTAGTGTATGTAGAAATAATTTCACGGCGATTAATTATTTTGTTTGTGAATATTGAAAAATTGAATCTAGTTTAAAAAAAAAAATCATAAAATAATTTTAGCCGGAAAAACGGTCGAAGAAAATCAATTTCGGCTAAAAATCCGGCCGGCCGGAATTAGAAATTTCTTCCGGCTAAACAGCACGGTTTCCGGCTAAATTTGGCCGGAAAACGGCTAAATTGGCAACACTGCTTATGAATCAGTTAAGATAATCTCAGCGCAGAAAATGTCTGTCTTTTATTGAAGAATGTGTGAATTTAATTAACTTCAACTGATTGACATATAAAGAAGGTGCATAGGAGAAGGGTCGATAAAGAAGTGCCGAGCACTTGTAGTGTTTACGAGCAATGTTATCTATATGTGAGGTTGGCCGAGTGGTTAGGGCGTCGGACTAGCGTACGACGGTCGCTGGTTCGACGCTGGCTGCGGGAATTATTTTTTTTCTCTTTTTTTAGCAATCGCGAGAAAATGACAGAAAATGATGACATAACACATGATGTATGTCTTTCTCGAAGCGTAATTCAGTGCTACAATGAGGTTCTATTGGATCAAAAAACGGCGCCAGATGCCATTAGTGGACTATTATTCAGTGTTTATACCCTGTAAAGTGCCCCTATTGTCGTTAGAAGAGAATATTTTACGAAGTATTATAGGGATGAAATTGTTACTTGGGTTGGCAGATGCAATATCTGAAAAACAACGCTTGAAGAAATCCAACCCTCATGTACGCCAGTATATCTTAAAAATTGTGCAAAATCTTAGCTAAGGCAGGAACAATTATGCAATTGAAAATACTGTAGAAACACTTAGTTCCGAAATCCCCCAGCGGATGGCATTTCGGTAGATATTGTTACGAAATGTACCCAATAGCAAAAAAACTAAATTTATAGAGTTTAGTATAAAAAAAATGTGTGACCATGAGGATCAATCCCCCTGACCCCGCCCCCCCCCCCTTTATCTACGCCACTGACGAGAACATTGAGAATTTGCGAGCTCCCTGTTTACTATCAATAGAACCTTGCCTTTCCAATTTTTACCACAAATTTCCTAGAATATCGGCAAATATTCTTTCCCCATTCTCTTTACGAAGATATCACTTATCAAAGTAAGAAGAATATGAGCTCATTTTATGGCATCCATTATGGTGGTAGCCTTGTGAGATATTATTCTTTCTTTAAATCGGCGTGAAGAGCCCCTCCCCTCTTCACTGGTCTCAGTCCATCTGGATTGGATTTTGAGCAAAAGGGCAGGGAAGTTTGTACGCGTCTGCTGCAGGGCAGCATATATAAGATAACTTGTTGCGCCGAATATTCAACACAGATGAGATATAGGTGTACTATCCGCTTGAGAGTAAACGCGCGTCTATAGAATGGAGGAAGAAAGATGAGAAAGCGTCAATTAAATCGAAGGTTACTGCGTCAGCTGGTAAGGTGATGTGTACCGTTTTTTGGGACTTGAGAGAGGTAACCGCCCTTGATTTTCTCACTGAACAACGAGCTGTGAACGCACAGTAGTATAGCCCTTTTAAAAACAGCCTCAAGCCTGACTAGACAACAGATCGAAACGACGCGATATTTCAATCCCTAGTGCGATATTGCTGCAAAACAACGCCAGTCCGCATAAAGCTCGGCTTACAATTGAAACATTGAACGAATAAGGGTGGGAAGCACTGGAACACCCATTAAAAGAAGCACTCATCAGACAATGTTTCGAAAGCAATAATGAAGTGATTATTTGTGCGCGAATGGCTACGTGAAAAGGCTTGAGAATTCTACGAAAAAGGCATCAGTGGCATACAGTGCGAGGGAGACTACATAGAAAAACTGTAAAAATCGCCTGAATCTTTGACCTGCAATTGTCGCGGTTACGTGACCTTGTTCTCCAGTTTCGGAAGCCCAGTTGGTGGTGGGCATCTTCACCTACGGAGTTCTCCTAGCGAGGTCCCGGTCGTCCACACACAATTCGTTGTGCATTCATCACTTTCTTTGGCATGCGATTATCGTCCATCCGTTGTACATGCCCCGCCCATCGCAAACGTTGAAGCTTCACAATTTTCGATACTTGCAGCTCATCGTTCAATTGATACAACTCATGGTTGTACCGGATACGCCATTGATCTGGATCGCAAACGGCCCCGAAAATTCGCCGAAGGACCTTTCGTCCGAATCGGTCTAGCAAAATTTCGGAGGTTTGTGTGAGGCGTGAGGGTCCATGTTTCGCAGCCATAACATAACACAGGTCGGATGATCGTTTTGTACACGCGGAGCTCTGTAATTGAAAAAAAAAATTATTACGAAATTCCGGTTTATACTTGAATTTGAACCGCCCTTATTGTATATCTCGGGGTGCTTAAAAAAAATTAACGAAGTCATCAGTTTTATTGGCACTGAAGTGTTTTTAGTTAGTGATTCATTCATAACAAACGTTATTTTCCCCGTAAATAATTTATTACTCATTTTCAACTTTCTGAATGGAATTGTATCTTTATCTGAAATCTTAAGATTTGTTTATATTTTATAGATTGTACATCCGCCAAGTAGACACTCGTCGATTTTATCAGTCTCTAAAAGAGTACATTTTTGGTTAGCTTCATAGAAAAGTGCAGGTTCAAATTGCAAATGTTATGACTGGTCTCGTTGCTTGACTATTCGGAAAATGTCCTGAATGCTTGCTCCTCCAACCTGAAGTCCAACCTGGAAATTGACCAATGCACAAAAAAATTGCAGCGGCTGTTGAAAACGAGATTTATTAAAAGTTCTATATTTCTTCTTCTACTTTCCTTTACCTGGATCGAAGTACAAAAACATTTCTATATAAATATCACTCCAAACTAAATATTGCGCTTTTCTGTAAACTAAACTCTATCACAATCAGTTGTCGCGTCGCCAATCATGATTAGACAAAGTGTAATCCTTCTCCTAATTTTCCCAATTTTAATATCTTGTGTGCTTATTCCGTACGAAAATTTCACAAAGTGTAGCGTGACCGACGAAAAAGGTGATACCACCGGTGAACCACTTTTCCTTACACGATTCCTTAGAAACGGAACTGTTACTCCTATGCAACTATGGCAAGCATCTGAAGTGTCCGGTCGCGGATTTTGTCATTATTTCGATAGTTACTCCGGCTATCTAACAGTCAACGAATTGCATAATTCCAACTTGTTTTTCTGGTTTGTTCTGTCGGAAGTCCCGGAAGTCGATCGTGAAAATGCACCAATCATCCTTTGGCTGCAAGGCGGTCCGGGAATGAGCTCGCTAACCGGTCTCTTTCAAGAAAACGGCCCCCTCGTGCTAACCGAAAGTGGTATCGACCACAGGAAATATTCATGGAATGAAAAATTTCATCTTCTCTATATCGACAGTCCGGTGGGTAGTGGATTCAGTTTTACAGATAATCCCGAGGCTTATGCCACAAGTGTGGAAGATGTCGCTCGCGACTTGTTCAATGCCATAGAACAATTTACACGACTCTTTGCGGAAACTCGTGACATGAAATGGTACTTTGCTGGTGAATCGTATGCCGGCAAATATATCCCAGCACTGGCAAAAGATATTCTTAAGGCCAAAGAATTTTACGAACGCACAGGCCTAGGAACGCCACCCATTCACCGAGAAGGACTAATCATCGGCAGTGGTTTGACCGATCCAATAAATCAGCTCAAGTATGCCGATCACCTTTATAATCTCGGCATAATTGACAACAGTGGACGTAAAACCATTCAAAAATTCGAGAAAAGGATTGCCCAATTAATTCAAAATAAAGATACGCAGACAGCTTTTAATGCCCTCGATGCAATGATTTTCAATATTCAGCAATTGATTGGTGATGTTGATTTGAACAACATTTTGGAGAATAAAAACCAAACAGATCATCAAATCCTTGCGGATTTCGTACAACGACCGGATGTTCGTCGAATGCTTCATGTAGGTAATAGGACTTTTCATGATGGCAACATAGTGATGAGATTTATGGAAGCAGACATCGTGAATTCCATGGCTTCCTATATGGCTGAATTACTGGATCACTATCGCATTTTGATTTACAACGGCCAATTGGATGCAATGGTGCCCTATACGTCTACAGTGAACTATCTTGAGAAATTAAAATTTTCAGCGGCGAACATTTATAAAAATGCAACGCGGTCTATTTGGAAAGTGGACAATGAAGTGGCCGGCTATGTTAAGGTTGCCGGAAATCTTACGGAGGTTCTTGTACGAAAAGCCGGGCATATGGCGCCGAAAGATCAACCGAAATGGTTATATGATTTAGTCGATAGATTTATAAGTGGCAGAAGTTTTAGTTAATTAAAATTTGAATAAAACGACAAATTTAATTTTAAATAAATTCTATGTAAAGAGAGGACGATCACTTTTGTTTCTCTTGTTTTGATATATTTTCATTGTTTTTACAAACTTAATACAGTCAAACCTGTCTAATCGGACCACTGACGGGACCGATTAAATTTGGTCCGATTACTAAGGGATGCCAGAAAAGTACAAAAAATTAGGGAAATAATTTTTAAACGTTATTTATGAAGAACGACGCATTGGACTCGGCGATGACACGCTCCAAGATAGAGCTGCCTGTAAAATATGCTGATATATTACCGCCAAAACGGGAGATGTGCCTAAACCGCAGATCGAGCAATGCGAAGCAATGGAGCGGTATAAAGAACGAGGAAAGGAAGAAGAAGATTTATGAACATTGGACTTGTACAAAGGCACCTATGCTCTAAGCAATTAATGTTTTGAAACCGCTTAACACCGTAACTGCTTTATGATTTTTTTGACCAGCTTCCTTATTATAAATTCTCCTCACACTCAGTTCCACCGAAATTTTGAATATTCTTCAATATTTTACAAAGCATTTCTATAATCAAAGTCATGGTTAATGGTTCAATCAATTTAACTTGACTTGCATCTTCTTGTCGCAGAAAATCCAGAATTGTCTCACCACTTCATCCACCCAATGATGCAATGGTTGATGCTGTCTACGAAATTTTTCCGCGGGCATGGGAAATAATATATAATATATAATAGCTCATTGTAATCGGAACTGAAGTGAACGAAATTTCTAAGATTTTATTTAGTCAACAAAATTTCTTGCCACGTTGCCTGTCTGTTGGTCTGTTTGGTGAAATTTCCTCATGTAACTAATCAATTTGAAGTTTTGGTCCGATTTTGGAGACTTATCCAGTGGTTGGTCCGATGGTAGAGGTACGTCTAGTACCTACTGATCCATCCAATTGGTGTCACCGATCGTGGTCCATGGTCCGATTAAGAGGTGGTCTGTTTATAAAGGTTATTTTGTATGAAAAACCAAAAAAAAAATGACCAAGGGTGGTCCAATTAGAAGGTGGTCCGATTATAGAGTGGTCCGATTAACAGGTTTGACTGTACTTAAAAGTGCCACCCTGAGAGTATTCGCTTTGCAGCGTTCGCGTAACTGGCTGAAACGAGAGCCGTTAGTTTTGCAGGAGCCTTATCGATAATAACAAAGAAGAATTTGATCCTTTGATGGACATGACAATTTGGATTAGTGACTTGATAGTGGTAAATTCACCTTTAAAGTAGACGAAAAGGCGTCCTTCAATAATTAATTCCCCTGTCTTTTCTGAAGGACCGATTTCGATGAAACTAAAGTGGAACTTTTGTGGTGGCGTGCTTAAGTATCGGGACTTACTAGGATGAGTCCTCCAGAATGTCAATTAACTGTTTTTGTATTTTTTAAAAAGGATATTATGTACCACCAAAAACGACATTTTTTTACAGGAAGCAAAGTATGACCTTGATGAAAGTTGTTCGAAACGGGATGTTAAGGTAAGCTGACGAGATCCCCGAAGGCGCAATGCTGTACACATACTTGCGGAAATCGGTTCTCAAGCAAATCCTCAGTCATACTTCCAGGTTCCACGTCCGAGGTCTACGTTGCAAATTCTCTGATACGCGACAGACTGTGAGAGACCTGAGCGCAGGGTACGGCGAGGTACATGATCTGAGAGGGCCAGTGGCTTAAATTCTACAAATTGCCTTCCGAAGACTTACCACTCGCTGCGTCCACTTTATCCTAAAGGAAAAATGTGGGAAAAAACTTTATCCAACACCCATGCCGAGTCCTTTCTTTAGTATGCATTTTCCTATAGAGGTTGATAAAGGAATCGGATGAAGTACAGTGGCTGATTTTTTAATCGCTTTGTCATAGGGAAAATAAATGAAAATCTCATCATTTAGTCTAAGAAAATTGGACCAAAATATGGCCATCGAACGGCAAAAATCCTACATCGGAAATTTTTTCTGATTATGGTTAGGGATGGTGCCCAGATGATGGCATAAAAAGTCCCAACCGATTGGGGTCCGCAACCTTAAAAAAAGGGGAAAAAGGGGGAAAAGGGGGCATTTTTTCGGTTTTCTGCGATTATTTCAAAAGCGGCAAGAGATACAGAAAAATGGTCTAAGGACGAACAAAAAATACATAAAATTACCTTTCCAATGAATATTTTCATTTTACACCTTTTTTAAAAGCTCCATAACTTTTGAAAGAATGCTAGTTCGGCCGCAAAATTTTGTATAAGTATTCACAATAAGTTCAAAATTATTTTAAGGTAAACATTGAGTCGCTCCGGTCAAGGATCCCCATTAACCCCCATTTGAATTTGTCAAAACGGCATGTCCATAACTCCCCCAAAATTAGAGCAGAATTTGTGGTAAATTTTGGTTTGTTGCGATTGGAGGTCATAGTCACCCCACCTACCAAAAATCAGCTCATTCGGATAAAAATTCCGAATTCCGAACCATAATCCAAAAAAATTTCCGATGTAGGATTTTTGCCGACCAAAAATGCTATTTTTCTTAGACTAATTTGACGATTGTAACTTCTGAACCTTCGCAGCTACAGCCTTGAAGTGTTCACCAAATTATACTTCTGTGGAAGCACTTCCTCCGAAGCACATTTGGAAATGATGAGGAAGCGCTTCTATTTTTCCTATTGGGATGTGTCTCATATATTTATAGATTTTTGAATGGGTGAGGTTACAAAACAAAACAGTTGCGTATGTTACACACACATGTTTGCCGTTCTGACTCCCTAACTGCAATTTTGCGGATCAGAAATAATCTCCGGTTCTTTTCGTTGGTCTGTCTTTGTGGAACATATAAACGAAAAGAACCGGAGATTATTTTTGATCCGCAAAATTGCAGACTAAATACAAGGGTAGTGTAGTGTAACCCGGGATTTATTCAATATTTGCAACAAACATAAGTTCTGGCAGCCATACAAGGACTGCATTAAAATTTACAAAAAAGCTATTAGAACCGCAAAGGTCCAAGCTTGGGACGATCTGCGCCAATCACTGGACAACGTCAATTCAAAGGCTCAGCTAGAATAAGCAAGATTTTGTCCAAAGCAAGGTCGTGTCCGTCCTTAATAAAAAGGGAGAATGGCACTTGGGCGGAATCAACTGGTGACTCTCTTGAGCTCCTGATGAATACGCATTTCCCTGGGTGCAGGAGCACTTGCACGCAGAGCCCACGATTGAATAATGGAGATGGACAGCAGAGTGACTTCGTTTTCTCCATGATTATTGAGAAGAAGATTACCTGGGCAATCAACAGCTTCTCGCCTTATAAATCGCCAGGTCCAGATGGCATACTACCGATTATGCTCCAGAAAACGCAGGATCTGGTAGTTCCACGGCTGCTGATTCTTTTCAGAAGCCTTCTGCTACTCAACCACGTCCCCCAGTCGTGGCGACAGGTTCGAGTTGTTTTCATACCGAAGGTAGGCAAACGAGGGCATGAGACTGCGAAGGATTTCAGGCCGATTAGTTTATCCTCCTTCGTACTCAAAACGTTAGAGCGCTTAATAGACTTACACATCCGACAAAGTCTTGAGAACTCAGCACTTTCGAAGTCCCAGCAAGCATACATGAAGGGAAAGTCCACAGAAACGGCTCTCCACGAAGTGGTCCGTATCATCGAACACAGCCTCGAGTACAAACAATACACGTTATCCGCTTTCTTAGACATAGAGGGTGCATTCAATAATGTTCGTATTGAATCTATTCATGAGGCCCTTTCAGACTTAGGAGTTGAGCCACGGCTTGGGTCGTGGATAGTGACACTACTAACGACCAGAGTAATCCATGGTGACTTAGGAAGTAGTCATCTGACTAAATTCGTGTGCAGAGGAACACCTCAGGGTGGTGTCATCTCTCCACTACTGTGGATAGTAGTTATTAACAAGATCCTAGCCAGGCTTGACAGGGAGATGATTAAGGTGGTTGCATATGCGGATGATGTAGCGATTATAGTATCAGGAATGTGTCTTTCCGTGATTAGTCAGATCATGGAAAGAGCCCTCGGTTTGGTCAGTAAATGGGCCACAAGCTGTGGCCTGGGCGTAAACCCGGGGAAGACAAAACTGATGCTGTTTACTACAAAAACAAAAATACCGCCTTTCTCACTCCCAAAACTGGACATCAACTGTAACTATCGCCCAGCTCGAAGTATTTGGGCGTTATTCTGGACTCAAAGCTCAACTGGAAGTTGAACATTGAGGAGCGCATTAAAAAAGTCTGTATCGCTTTTTATGCCTGCAAGACAGTATTTAGTAAGAGATGGGGTCTCAAGCCGAACATGGTACTCTGGGTGTACACGGCGGTGATACGACCCATCCTAACATATGGGTCACTCGTCTGGTGGCCAGCGCTCAGTAAAGACTACAATGTAACAAAACTCGGTAGAGTGCAGAGATCGGCTTGCCTTAGCATCACAGGGGGCATGCGAACATGCTTGCTTCGGCTTGCCTTAGCATCACAGGGGGCATGCGAACATGCCCGAGGGATGCGCTGAATGTCATCCTGCATCTTCTACCCATCGATCTGTTTATTAACCAACTGGCAGCATGTAGCGCAGTCAGACTCAAAGCGTTAAGTTGCTGGAGTGCTAGGCCATACGGCCACAGCAATATCCTAAACCAGCTACCACAGGACGTACGAAACGCTGTAACGGATCTCAAAGTGCCCAAATTAAGCTTTGGGAAGAACTTTGATGTCATATTGTCAACTAGAGGTTAATGGAAAGAGAGTGAGGTGGTCAAGGATTTTGACATCACATTGTTCACCGATGGGTCTAAAATGGATTGTGGCGTGGGTGCTGGAATCTTCTGCAGATCACTAAGTATTTCTGAATATTACCGTCTTCCTGATCATGCCAGCATTTTTCAAGCAGAAATGCTTGCAATCATGAAGGCCTGTCATGCTCTCAGGGGCATACAAAACAACCAGAATATCGCTATCTGCTCAGATAGTCAGGCGGCTATCATGGCTTTACAATCGGTGAAGACGACCTCCAAGGCTGTTGAAGTATGTGGGAAAGCATTAACCAGCCTTGGCACACGACAAAGAATCACCCTACTCTGGGTACCCGGACACAGGAACATAAAGGGTAACGAGAGGGCTGACGAACTAGCCAAAATGGGTGCCACCCTTGACAGCTCTCATGCGGAGCGTGTTTGCATCCCGATGGCAGCTGTTAGGAGTAAGATATCCACCCACTATCTAAGGGCTGCTAATTCCAACAGGCGAAATCTGAGGACTTGCGTTATATCAAGGAAGATGTGGCCCTTTTCCGACTGGAAAAGAATGTCTGAGATTCTGACTAAACCGCGTAGAGATATCGCCAAGCTTACTTCTGTTATCACGGGGCACTGGCCAATGGGGCTTCACGCAGCCAGGCTGTGCATCCCCTACAACGCCTATTGCCGCAGCTGCGGTAATATAAATGAGAAGGAAACCCTGTTTCATTTTCTGTGTGAATGCCCGGGTCTTGCCAGAACCCGGTATAGGACGCTCGGTAGGGCTTTTCTAGGTAGCTTGGGGGATGCAGCTAATGTGAAATTAGGGGAACTGCTGTATTTCCTAAATAACACTGGCTGGTTCAAGGCACCTCCCCACTCCTAAATTCATTACCTAACCCTCATCATATACACTAGTTAAGCTTCACGGAGTTTGTGGTTTCAAAACGGCGCTTTATGCGCAAATTGGGCTTTTGGCTAGCCTCTGCCTAAGCCGCCACTTTTACCAACCACCAACCAAGGGTAGTGTAGTGTACATGCTGAGCTATAGCTTCTCACCAGCATGGCTTCAGGATGCATAGTACCAGAACAGCTCTGGATTTGATCACCCATCACATCCCCAAAGGCCGCAACCAGAAAACAAAAACCCTGAGACAGAACAATTGGTAATTACAGCGAATTCTAAGCGTTGGACCAGCACAAGATGGATCAGTGGTAGCACTTGTACAACGACGAAGATGATCTGGACTAAACTAGATTTTATCCGCTCCACCATGCTATTGTCATTGGACTGGATACATATTCAAAGTGTGGTGGGGGTTATAAGGGGGCATTGTCCTATCAGGGAGCTTGCCAGGAGACTCAAATTTCCACACAAAGAAGCTGTGAGGATGATGAGGAAGAGAAGAGCGTACATAATCTTCTCTGTGATTGCTTGAACGTTTAAATTTTCTTGGTTCTAGATACTTTTACGATCTGGATTATCTCAGAGAAGTGAACCCAATACAGCTCAATATATTGCTAGCAGACGCTTTTTCCAAAAAAAAAACTGTTTTTATTAAATTTTAAGGTTTCGTTTTTTTCATTGGCGGTATCACAATTGACATATCTATGGTCTAAGTGCGCTGCGTTTTCACTTCCTGGCTATGCAGCACCAAGTTGCTTGCGACCCAACCTGGAATATTGGTTACACGTTACCTGATGCCGTCCCAGGATCATCTACATCAGGAAATGAGCATGTTACCAGTACGAGATCATAATCTTCTTCTATCTCTCCAAATCTGGTCGACTGGTTTCGAGAGGATCACGCAAACTATCATCTCATGGACAATAATCCCCCTCCATGACATGTCAGGAGTGGACGTAGAGATTTCGAGAGAGACGTCCAGATATACAAACGATCAACTCCCGCTAGTTTTAATGACACAATATACCACGCGGCCATCGCAGATATTCACACAACCATTGTGGTCTAGCGGTTAGTGCGCGCACCTTCGGTGCACAGGGTCATGAGTTCGAATCTCACCGTGTTCCATGGTGTTTTTCGAACTCACGAGCTTGTGACGGACTATGATCTCACTATGTTAAACGAGTACCCATTTATGGGGATAAATAACACTGCTGAGCGTGATGCTGATCTCATTACCTCAACAAAAAGCAGATAATATCTTGGAAATAGGATGTCACTAACACATCCTGCGGCCTTAGTCCAATGCTGGATTGTCGCGCCTGTGATTTTTTATTTTTTATTGTGAATCGGTCAATAGGGATAGACTCCTCCCAGTGCTCCCACCACCCATATGGCCTGCGAAGACTAAGCCCCCGACATCCACAAGAGCGACACTAGCCCAGCTTAGGTCAGGCTGGTGTTTTCGCCTCCATTCGTAACTATCTCCGGGCATCCATAACATATGTCTGAGCTGCGGTGATGCGCCTCATGATGTGAAACACCTGTTTCAATGCTCCGCTGCACACACTAATCACAAAAAAAAATCGTCTCCCGACAGCGACTAGAACGAAACCAGCTCAACTTCGACAGGGCTTTAGTTTGCGTCTAAATTCAAATCTTATGCCGGTCCCACACTGTCCAGAGTTTGCCAAACCGTACGGTACAAAAGATCAAAGTTGTGGACAGCACACACTTGGAACAGATAGAGACGATGGGGGAAGAATTCAACAAACAAATAACATTTGTTCAGGCGAATGTTGTCTACAACGTTGATCTTTTGTAACGCGCGCGGTTTGGCAAACCCCGGACAGTGTGGTTGCGGTCTTACACGTATAGACCCGAACATACCCACCCAGCAGGGTTAGCGCGCCGCATGATTTGAGCAATTTATTACATTTGCTGTCTCTTTAGCATTATGGGATAAACCTCTAATATTGCAGCAGCTACATAGAGGCACAGCGAAGTCACACCTGCCTGCAAGGAGAAAAAATTGAACAAAAATCAGAAAATCAAATGTTCGTTGTTAGTTTCTAGTTCAAAATATATTCGCATTTAATTCATTTTTATAAAATTATTTTAAGACTAATTCTAAAATTACATTTAGCTATAAACTAGTTTTAATGATTACCATGTAAAAAATAAGTTAGATCCAACAGATCATTTAAAAGTAAACGAAAAGATAAAATATGTTTCACAAAAAGAATAAATTAGCACAACCAACACATTTTGATTTCGCTTCTTTTTGAATATTGCGTGCTGCTGTTAGAACTAATGGAAGAAGTAGAGCTGACGATAATGAAACAGTCAATAGTCAAAATATTACTAGATTGTAATAGAATAAAACGAGTACTCTTATCAGTCAAAAGGTAAAACATTACTGAAACCAGCAGAATTACATGTTCATCAACCAAACAAAAAAAAATCTCATTAAGTCTTAAAACTACTCCAAACCACAGTCTCAAACTACGATTCCGTCGAATGCAAATGCGACTTCTTGTGCGAATACAATCCAGCCGGCTGGGCAAATGCCTTACCACATATTGCACAAACATACTCCTTCGTATCCTGATGAATCTTCAAGTGCACCATAAGAGCCTTCTTGCGACTAAACGTCCGTCCGCAAGTACTACAAACGTGCGGCCGTTCCGTTGAATGCTTGATCATATGCTTGCGCAACATTTTCTTCGTAAAGAACGCCATCGGACACTCTGGACACAGCACATCCCGCACGTTGCTATGCTTCTTCCGATGCTCGTTCAACTGTACGGCAATCATAAAGCTGCGACCGCATTCCTCGCACTGATACGGTTTTTCGCCTGTATGCTGTCGTATGTGAATTCGCAACTCAACGTTTCGCAGGAATTTCTTGTCACACATGCTGCATGAGAACGGAGTGAGGCGAAGATGCACTCGCTTGATGTGAGTGGACAGGTTGTTGGAGTGGGCAAAGGATGCCCCGCATTGATCACATTTGAATGGGCGATTGCCCGTATGGCTGTTGGTATGCATGTCAGCTTCGAGACGAGTTCGAAAGCGTTTCGGACAAAAGGAGCAAAGGAACGGAGTGGCATCGGTGTGAGTGCTTTCGTGCTTCATCCATTCGGCGGTGTTTTCCAGCTTGAGACTGCAATAGATGCATTTGAGATAGTCGGGATCGTTTCGCAGAGCAGTCGGAGCGACGGCATGCTGCATACCATGCTTTTTGAAAATGCTCTTGTATTTGAACTGGCGGTTGCAAATGTCGCAGTAGAGGTCTGGATTGGAAACTTTCTCAGCTCGGGAAGTCGTTGCCTCTGGCTGGGATACTTGAAGAGAGTCGTCGTTGGCATCATTATCTTCTTCGTCGAGATGGATTGTCGGTTGCGCCTGAGGCTCTTCCGAATCGATCACTTCAATTTTCGAAGTGTGTGGCGGAGACTTCACATTTTTCGTAGCCTTGCACTTGTGTCGCAAAAGCGTACGATGTGACTGATACTGTCGATTGCAATCCGGGCAAGTGAATTTCTCAGGCGATGACTGCTCCTTTCCCTCCTCGACCTGCGGCTCAATTTCAAGCGAGTCAATCATAGTTTCGACCACTTGAAATGCTTCCGGATTGCACATATGACTCTTGAAGGCTCGCGATTGCCTGAATTGTCGATTGCACATTTCACAATGAAAACCCTTCTCGTCTGCCGACGTCGCCGAGCAGATGATCTGATCCGGTTCTTCCGGTTCCAAAAAGTCAGTGTCCAGCACGGCTGCACCATCTGCAGCACCAGCCTCGCCAAAACTATGAATGCTTGCCTTGGACTCGTCGTTGTCCCAGTAGATGCAGGACTTTTCGTCGGCCAAACCATCGCATGTAGCATGATGCCTGCGTAGATGCATTCCAAATTCAACAATATTGACAAAAGGAGCGTCACAAAATGCACAAATCAATGTAAAATCGGAATTGTTGGAGGTGAATATTTCGCCACATTTTGTGTTCAATGTACCGTCGGCGGCGGTGCATTCCCTGGTCGGGATTTCGTCTTGTTTGATGATTTCGCATTTTAGTTTAACACTTTCGGGCGTGATGAATTCAATGGCACCCAGACTCATAGTCGAGGGGGTGAAATAATGGTAAAAAGTAAAGAAACCAAGCACGGAGTCACACGGAAAAAACGACACAGAGAACTTTAGGTGAATTTGTTTTGATTTTTTTGATGCATTGTTGTTGACAAATGGAAGACAAGTGGTTCAAATTGGAACGAGACTGGAAGTGAAGCAGTGTATTCACAATAGATGTTCATGAAAATTTATTCTCTAGATGAACACCATTAAAATTTATAGCGCAGTTTTTTTCGAATCGCGTGTAAATCTGATTCGAAAAAAACCATCGCGGGTAACATCAACGCCGTCTAGATATTAAGGCCGCAATGTAGAATCTTAGACGTCAAAATCAGCTTATAGTTTTAGGTTATGTTCGCCAATGTTGCACTGTTTTGTTTTTGCTTTTTATTACGTCACTACTTGTTTTTGTTGTTTGTTCGTGTAAATAAAAAATTTAAGAGCTAAACTATGACGGCATTGTCCAGCTGAGTTGCGGCTATGATATATCTAGATGGCGTTGGTAACATCCAGGTTAAGACCAAACAGCTGACATTTGACAGTTTTTGTCAAAGCCACCTTCATACAAGCCCGGAAGCAGAGCACGGTCATATACTCAAACGACAATTCATAGGCCTGTTCAGATCGAAAATTTACATTGCGGTAAAGGCAAATCGGGTTGGGTCGCGGCAAACTTTACACGAAAAGTATTGGCTCCCGGTCGATTTGCGTCGCGAAAAGTGCAATGTGTTGTGAATTGAAGTGTCTATAAAGGCCTGAATAGACCTCGGGCGGAATGAAAATGAAATTTTTGTCCGCTGCGATTTTTTCAATGAAAATGCATGCTTACTGTCGTGGAACATTTCGGAAATGATGGGGAATTCCATAAGCTACAATCCGAATATGGTTCCAAAATTTTCCTCGGCCATTTTATGTATTATTTTTCGATTCCCCCGTCATTAGATATTTTTCACGGTGAAATGACCGGGGAATCGAAAAATAATACATAAAATGGCCGAGAAAAATGTTGGAACCATATTCGGATTGTAGCTTATGGAATTCCCCATCATTTCCGACATGTTCCACGACAGTAAGCATGCATTTTCATTGAAAAAATCGCAGCGGACAAAAATTTCATTTTCATTCCGCCCGAGGTCTATACTGCGCTTAATGCAGTGAAAGAAACAAATCCCGATAAAAAGTTAATTTTCCACGTGTTTTCGCGATTTTTATCAGAGCAGACACGGTTTTTTTTACATGCGCTGTGCTTGTGTTAGTGCATCGTGCAACGTATATACGACATATTCATAGGCTCGCTTTGTGTGCATGTATTGCTGCTTCCCGGCTTTCTAAATTAAGGTGGCTTTGGTTTTTGTGCATCTTTGACTCACCTTTGTCGGCTTATTTTTTTAGATGTGGTGGATTTTATCACAAAAGATGATTATTTTTTTTTTGCAAAATCTTTTCTCATGATAAGAAAAACTTTCACATTTGGTTTGAAAAACAAAATTCCCTTATATTTCCCCTATGCGTCAGCCATCTACATTTGATTTCTCTAAGCTTTATCCCGTGTAGGATAGTTACACGCATGAACTATACCTGGGTAAGTGTCAATTTTTTGTTTGAAGTTCTACCCAAACCTACACGGGATAAACACAATAAAGCGAACCTATTGTAGTAAGCAAGACCAGAAATCCTAAAGAACTGCCCGCGGTCATGTGATGCAGCAGGCATCCTGTAGAAAACAAATTTATTATGAAAGAGGAGTAAGAAGCGACGAAGGGTCTTGTCTG
Organism: Microchrysa polita; assembly: GCA_949715475.1. Taxonomy (NCBI): domain Eukaryota; kingdom Metazoa; phylum Arthropoda; class Insecta; order Diptera; family Stratiomyidae; genus Microchrysa; species Microchrysa polita. The sequence continues at coordinate 28,347,451 of OX454418.1, read as the reverse complement.
CTAAGCTTTCGGAAATTGGTGCCTTGCTAGCTACCGTCCCCGTTTCGGCACCATAATCAAGAAGAGAGAATAACGACTTACCCCTGCTCCTGATCGAAGACGGGCAGTGCATTATCAGGGTTGATACTAAGAAGGAAACTAAACTATATGGGAGAAGTTATAGAACGCAGTGTGAAATTTATAGTACTCATATCTAAATTCGAGAGAATTCGGGCTTCGCACAACGACATGAGTATTAGAGCGACAAGATAAAGATCCACTTAGAGATATCATATCATGGACCAGAGTGGCACAGGAGGGGGTGAGGTTCTGGCATGATTGAAACGCCATGGCGTGGATCTAAAGAAAAACCTTTGGCCGTTGACGCTTCTGGAGCACACTCTAGTCATGCAGAGTGACTTATGGTATGAGGCATGACTGCCTTTCTCTCTCTTCTTTCGGATCGTCAGTCAGTTTCAGAACATTTCGTAGCTGGAAGCGAAGTTAATGGATTGACTGAAAATGTGTCCACATGTATCGAAAATGCCTATGGCGGTCACTGATGACTGAAAAGTGTGGATCGAGCTTTACATCTTAAAAGCCTCGGATTTGATGGCTCCGCATAACCCGAGCCGTGAAGGGACTAGTCAGAGAAAATGGCCAAAATGCACCTATACCTATAGGTGTCTGTGGATTGATGTGCACTTGACCTGAGACAGATGGATGATTACTGTAAGGAAGAAGCCGTTGGTTGGTCATTCATCGTAACAGATCAAGCAAACCTGCGACATGCATCTCGAATTTTACCATTATAGGCTTAACCTTTAAAAAGGGCCAAACCACGATCACACCTGCAATAGTCAATTGCGAATAGTATACCCCGGAAATGGGTGTGTCCAGGGGACCATAGTCTCTTTCAGTCAAGGCTACTCGAGGTGGTTTGTTGGTTAGTGCATAAGTCAACCAACTAGAGTGTCAATTTAAGGTTTGTATTTCCGAAGGAGAGTGCCTTCTATGGTCAAAGAAACCCCAATTCGAGTTCAGAACATAGTGTCCATAAAATTGCCGGACGTCAAAACAATCCAAAGGGTCGGGAGGTTTAAGCAACCTTGCAACGTTCTCCTTAGTCGATCATCCCAGTACAAGGTGTATTTCCCGTACAAGGTGTCCAAAACGGAGAGCATATGCCTAATCTATGGTAAGTGTTCCAGGGAATGCTCATGAAATGTCGTAGAGGATCTTCTGTAATAGCAACAGTTTTGCCGCGACTCTCGGAGCACGTCTAATCCAATACTGTCAGAATGAGTTTAGAGAAGAATTTTTAACGGACAATGCAATGGGACGCAAAGAAGCTCTCTTGCAGTCGAAATATGGAGCAAATAGAAGTGGCATTCTAATCTCGCTAGGCTACATCCGCAGGCCATTAAATGGTTCACTGACGATTCAAAAACAGCTGACGGTTCAGGAACTGGTGTGGTGGGTCCAGGACATATCGTATCTCTACCTGTATGGGTCACTTCACCACTTTTCAGGTAGAAATACACTTGAAACTTGTGCCGAATCTGCCTGGGTGCCAACTACACAAACAAACGAATAGCGATCTTCTCAGACAACCAAGGGGCCATTAAGTCCATCGCTAATCACACCTTTACGCCAAGACCGATTCAATGTTGCCTGAAGGCGCTGAATCAATTGGGCTCCAATTATAGAATAACACTGCTCAGGTCATATGAATATCACAGGGAATGTACAGACTCACGAGCTGGGAACTATAGCCACAACATCTTACTTCTGTGGACCAGAAACGTTTTAGCCGCATCTCTGCTAAATAGTAAAAAGAAAAATCAAGGACCGGAGATGACTTAAAGCAACTGAGCACCTTGGCAACTTGCCTGGGCTCCGGCAATCTTAACTATTAATAACAGGATACTCCCATAAAAGATCAGATGTGCTACTTAAGCAAAGTACCAACCATTCGTGGACCTCTTACAGGACATTCTTTCCTGAGATCCCATCTTCGCAAAATGGGTCAGAGACAAGACGCAATAAGCTGTCGATTATGCGATGAAGACGATGAGATATCCAGACCCGGACTATATCGCCTTGAATTAAATTAGCCAACTCAACTCCTTCCTAATTACGATCGACCTTGATCGTCAACCATTGTCTTGCCCTTCTTCAACCAGGATGATAGCATAATAGCCCTATGATCGCAGCGCTGCGTGCACCTCTACGGGTTCACGCGCCTCCACAATCTAGCTAACAGCCACGACCGGGTAAACACTCACCGCAATCAATAGCTAATTCGAGGCGAATTAAGCTCAAAAGAGACTTTTCGAAGGATCTAGAATGGTGTATCTGAGGCACCTCGTATCGATAATACGCACAGAAACACCAGGAATGCCACATTAATAAATGCTTTCAGTTCAATAAAGCATTTTATTGTTATATACTACGGCCACATAGTATCTAGAAGCGAGCAGAAACAATTAGCTGTGTGCTATGATGGAGGCTAGATAACATTTCCACATATACCTATTCAACCGGAGGTTTATTCGGCACACGGATCAATTCACACTTCGCCATCAATCTGTTAGATTAGGACGGCCAATATAATACCATCATGCAGATGGATTGAACGGCTGCAGGCATATTGATTCGACAAGCTCTATAGAACTCAATGTGCATCCTCTGCCACTAAATGGGCATAATTAACAAAGCTTAATTCAAACAAATGCAGGAAAACGAATTTCCCGTTTAGTTTCTTTACTCCTGCGTGGTGAGAATTAAACAGAGCTCCATCGTTGGAGTCCTATTAATCATTGAAACTCCTAAAAACAGCATAAAACCGAATTAAACCACATTCCTCTTTTTTCAATTGCTTTTTTTTCATATTTTCTTAATTTTCACAACCAGCGCCAGGGCCACCTTAAAATTCACTTTCCATCTGTAGGAGCTTTCCAAGAAATTTCCCCAAATTGTGAATACTCCATCCGGCCGCATTCCAAAATGTAGCTGTCAAATTGTCAAATCACACAGCAAAACATACAGAGAAAATCGTCAAACGAGCCGGTCAAGCCGAAACTGTGCATAAATTTCGCTCATTTTCCTGCATGCGATCGTGAAATGAGTTTATCGGCTATTGAATTCATAAGTCCTGAAACCGTTAAAGTTAAAAGTGAAAAAATACATAGCGATGCCGTTGGAATCGAACCGAATTGCGAACAGACTCCTACAAGTGGTGGCCGAACTTCAAACTCGAAATGTGGTGAAATTTTCACATGGAACAATTTTGATTTTTTGCTAATTTGTGCGTATTGTGGCGGTGATTATAGTACCTTTACGGATTTCGGTGAACATTTGCGATGTGAGCATCGAGCGGTTGAAGACGAAGCTGACGGGAGTGCGGCCCAGGATGGATTGAAGTTTGATGGTCCAAAACATGAAGTCGGTGGCGAGGGCGATGTCACCAACTGGATTGGCGTAGACGATGAGGAGAAACAGGCTAAATGCAGTAGTGAGAAGGATGCCAAGGATAATAAAAGCTACAGGGTCAGGGTACGGAAAAGTTCTGAACAGAAATTTGTATGTAGCTCCTGTCAAAGGACGTATAGGTATAAGCTGAGTTTTGAGCGACACAAATGTCCATTTGCTTCGAAACCCACGAACCTATCTTTGCAAAATGACACGGTAACAAGTGTTAAAGCTGAAGTCGATCCAATATCGAACGACACGGTAATTACTATGAATGATTCGTCGGACGAAATCAATCAAATACAAAATCCTGAAGATCACGACCCCAACAACCCCGACCTGTTCTGCGAAATCTGCTCCCGTCAATTCAAATACAAAAATGTATTCCGCAAGCATGGCATGCAACACGAACAGGCTCCAGCCGCCCTTCAAAAGGACCCCACCTATCGCAAATGCATCTACTGCGGTCAAACTTTCGACAACAACCCCGATTGGCTAGCGCACGAAAACTCCCATCCGAAGATCGGCCCATTTCGTTGCTCGCACTGCTCGAAAAAATTCAAAACCGAATCCGAACTCGAACAACACTCCAAAAACCACTCGGAACCAGAACCCGTCCAATGCGATCAGTGCGGTCTGAATTTTTCCCAACCGAAAAACCTCGCGTCACACATCAATCGCGTTCACCTGCAACTAAAACCGTTTTCGTGCGAATTGTGCGATCGGAAATTCGTGCGAAAAGTCGAACTGCGCGTACACATGCGACGTCATACGGGCGAACGGCCGTACCAGTGCGAGGAGTGCGGTCGTAGTTTTATGATTGCCACGCTCCTGAATGAACATTTGAAACGACATTCGAATATTCGCGATGTTCAGTGTCCGGTGTGTCCGATGGCGTTCTTTACCAAGAAAATGTTGCGCAAGCATATGGTCAAGCATTCGACGGAGCGACCGTATGTTTGCCCCACGTGCGGGAATACGTTCAGTCGAAAGAAGGCGTTGCTGGCGCACAAGAAGATTCACATGGACGTGAAGCAGTACGTGTGCAATTTGTGCGGCAAGGCGTTTGCACAGCATGCTGGATTGTATATGCACAGGAAGACGCACATGAATGCTGTCGGGTCGTAGTGAGTACATTTTAAGTATATTTTTGCAATATCATAACAAATTGTTATTTATTAGCTGTAAGGAAGGTTAGTCGTGATCATATTGTACTTAGTGCATTTTTGTAATTGCTAGGAAAGGTTTGATTTATTTCGGAACGTTTTACTACGCTGATTAGTGCAAAATTCCTTAATTTATGATTTGTAATGACAATAATTCTCGGAACAACTCTTTATTTTGTAAAGAAAACGTCTATTCGCTCAGACTATCTGAACAAAGACTATTAAGCGTAACAAAATTATTACATGGACCGCAAAATAGAAAGCTAACCGCGTCACATCAAAAGACTATATAATAATGTTTCCCAGTTTTGTATTATTTAATTTTTTAAATTCAAAACACAAATTCCGTTTTATCGCAAGTTATATTTTCGGTTTTCTTCCGAACAAGCACACGGTCTGTTGTTAACTAACTCGTTATGTCTAAGGTGACCATTTTTCTTTCAACTCAAAACGGGACATCGGATTATTTTGTCAGTAGTGAGGTCACCGTAGAAAAAAACACAATGATTAATAAGTAAACACATTTTTCTATTGGGACTATCGGATTCAATTTTTTTATTTGACGTGTGGAACGTATTGCCAATGCAATTTTCCGTACAAGCTGTCATGCCAATCATATTACTGATTTTTTTTTATATATAAAGCAATGGTCGATCTTCATGCTGTGGTTGCGGCGGTCATTCTCCATCAAAAGTAGCAATGGATGTCCATCTTCCATCGCCAAAAATGGTATAATTTTCGCTATTGTGTGGTGTGTCTTGTGGACCGTGAGACTGTCAATTTCAGATTGCCCGATAAATTGCCTAATGTATGTGCTGTACGGGCAGCAGATCAATTGTTACCAATCGATGGGCCCAGAAATCGTTAGGTTTGTGGCGGCCTTAAGATTGTTGCTGCGAAAGTGTTTGAATACTTCCACCCAACGGGTTTCTGTGAGAACATTGACATCGTTCCATTCGGTTACTTTTTGCGAGTTAACATTGCAATCAATGTATCCCTTTTCAATCGTTACATCCAATGCTTTTTGAACGTCTCCCCATGCAGGTACTTTTTTTTAAATCTGCCCAATAAAATATATCCACTTCTTTAGTTAAAAAGCTAGTCCACTGTTCCAAATATTCACCACTTGTTTTATAAAATTATGTAGCCTAACATTTTACAAACGCTTCTTCTTCTTTTAGCGGTGCAGAAAGGTGTGCAACCGCTGTGCATCTATGTGGATTCGAGTTATGGTTCGTCGATGCTTTCGTCCGTTATGTCAAGGGACAAAAACATAGCTGCTGCGATAGGGTTTTCCCACAGTGAGATAGGGGTTAAGTCAGTGGGCGCAGCTGGGCATTGAAACAAGTGACCCACATCGTGTGGAGCGCCAGCGCAGTTTGGACAGATGTTTTGAATGTCCGGGTTAATGCGAGAAAGGTACGAATTGAGGCGTGAACAAAAGCCCGACCGAAGTTGAGCTAATGTCACTCTGGTGGCTCTCGGGAGCCTAATCTCCTCAGGCGAAATGGGTGGAGGGCGCACTGAGAGGACTCTATTCGCACCTAATCTCGCAATAGACCGACTCACTTCTGCAGTGTGAATCTCAGTGATGGCAGCTCGGTATGCATCATCGTCGTAAGGGTCCCTCTTGTATCCCTGGACCTCTCTCTCTAGGTCTCGCAAATCACGCCTGACATGTCGTGGTGGAGGAATTCGGTCCATGAGACTGTTGTTGGGATTATTCTCACGGTAGCAACCAACAAGATATTGTTTGGACAGTAGGAGATTGTGGTCACGTATTGGCATCAATTTTGTCTCTTGATGTAAGTGATCCTGGGCAGACATTAAGAGGCAACCTGTGGCTGTGCGTAGAGCAGCATTTTGGCAGACCTGAATTTTGGTCCAGTTTGTATCACATAAACTATGTGACCAAACTGGGGCTGCATAATCAGCAGCTGCTCGACCCACCGCTTTGTATGTGACTAGCATGGTTTCTTTATCCTTGCCCCAGGTGCTACCAGCTAGTGCTTTTAGGATTTTATTCCTACTGCGCATCTTTTCACAAACGGATGCTGCGTGATGAGCTGACGTCATCATGTTCTCTAAATGGAGCCCGAGAATTTTAGGATTTGCAACAGTAGGAATTGGATTGTTGCCAATACGTACATCAACCTCCCACCGACAATCCACCGACCAGGTGGTAAGAAATGTCGCAGAAGATTTAGACGCGGAGATGGTTAGGTTTCGGCTTTGGAAGAAAGCCTGTAATCGTCCGAGATAGCGATTAATTTAGAGGCGCATTTCATCCTTATCCTTCCCGGTGGCGAGTACGGTGCAATCGTCTGCGTAGGAAATCACCTCGATTCCTTCCGGTGGTGTAGGAAGGCCGGACATGTAGATGTTGAACAGAGTGGGGGAGAGTACCCCACCCTGTGGAACTCCTAATTTGATTTTCCTAAGCTTAGAACGTTTGCCACGAAATTCAGTGAAGGAATGCCGACCAGCTAGATAGTTTGCAATCCAACGGATCTCTTGAGCATTTAGGTGCTCGTTCCATTTCGCCTTCCGATAGTCTTTTACTTGTCGATTGATTTCGGAGTTAAGCTCCTGAATTCTGGGATCACCTGGGTGAGCGCGTCTGATGTTACCTCGTTCATCGGCTAATCTGGCGGCACTGGTAGGGAAATTAGGTCGAACTTTCGGGATACGTCCAGCAGGAATAAAACGTGCCGCTGCTTTGGCAATGACGTTCCTAATATTTCTTTCGGCCTTATGAACGTTAGTTGGTGTGGGTAGCTCGATGAACTTCGCCGACGAGTATGCTTTGAAACCCTCCCAATCGGCTTTCTTGTGATTGACAAACGTTCGCTTCTCAGACTTATGCCTTGATTACACAGTGCGAGCTATCGTGCGAGTTGGCCTAGACAGCTACTGCAGAGTAGCTACTTGCACCATGTGACCGCATCACGTATGATGCGGTCACATGGTTCATCATACGTGATGCGGTCACATGGTGCAAGTAGCTACTCTGTAGTAGCTGTCTAGGCCAACTCGCACGATAGCTCGCACTGTGTAATCAAGGCATTAGTCAGGTTTGCTGGTTTGTCAACTCTTATTATGATTGGGAGGTGATCGGACGAGAGAGCAGTGTGCGTCTCCTATCGAGTAGCACTGATTAGGCTGGCACTTACAATAGTTACAAATAGGCCTGTTCGGTACCGAGATTTCAGTACCGGGTTTCGGTTTTTTTCAATACCCGGTACCACAAGCGGTTTCCCTGACTCAGGTTTTTTTTTCAGTACCGACGGTTTTTCTAACCATAAGCCGGTTTTTTTGAGTACCGGGTTAAAAACCGACTCAGGTTTTTTTCAGTACCGACGGTTTTTTTTAACCATAAGCCGGTTTTTTTGAGTACCGGTACCAAAAAACCTGAAAAAAACCGGCTCATGGTTGAAATGAATCGTTCTTTTTAACTCGGTACCAAAAAAACGACTCGTCGGTCGTTTTTTTTTAACTCGGTACCAAAAAACCGGGATATCGGTACTTTAGAATATCGGGTCCGGTACCAAGTGAACACCGGTTTTGTACCGGGATCCCGGTTTTTGGAACAGGCCTAGTTACAAACGCTTCGTCAATATCAGTGCCACTATTTTTCAATTCCATCATCAAGCTACGGACAGCAAATGGAAGAAACTGATTTGTCTCTTTCTGAGCCAATTTATCTTTCAGTTGGTTAATTTCTCTTGCAGCTTCAGTTCCGATAAAATCTGACCTTCAATTTTCAATTAACATAGTTAGCTTACCGACTGAGCGTGTAAAAATGAAGGCACAATTCTGATGTGCGGTCTTCAAAAAAAATTTTTATATTTGAGGGTATTTTTCAATGGTCAAAAAGTAGTTCTGCAATGGCTGATACATTTTTAAAACCCTTTCCACGGCCCGCATGAGCGCAAGCCACCTGGTTTTGCTATAGCCCAGTATTTTCTGGTTTTCTGTTTCAGTTTTGGCACAGAACTCCTTTAGAGCCTCAACTCGAACCATATAAATAAAAAAAAGTGATTATATCTGTAATCCGTTGGAAGCCAAAAACCGAATGCATTTCGTGATACGAGCGTTTGTAATATGAAATGCCGGAAAAAACCGGTGAGGCCGAGAAATCCTTTGACTTCCCTCGGGTTTGTTGGTGTTGGGAAGTTGACTATTGCGCCGACCTTTGAATTTCCCGGTTTGATTCCATCGCAAGACACAGTATGGCCCAAAAATGCTACTTCGGTTGCAAAGAAGACGCATTTCGATGTACGAAGGGTTAATTCCTCATCTTGAAGAACGGCTAAGAACGTCCGCAGCAGATCAATTCCTTCCATGACTGAATTGCAGGTGATTATAACTTCGTCCATGTAGCTAACGATCCTTCTGGACTTGATCCGGCGAATGATCATTTGTTGAAACACCATCGGCGCGTTCACCAAACCAAAGGGCATCACCGTATATTCAAAATGTCCATAATGCGTGACGAAACCAGTATATTGACGTGATTGTTCGTCGAGGGTGTGGCGACTGATTAGTATTATACTTAATTCACATTCTAAAAGTAGATTATAAATTCGTTCGATAATTGAATTTGTGTTCAGTGAATTACATTCTCTGATTTGTTATTACTTCCGTTCTACTTTCAACTTGTCCCTTTCGTTAAGTTGCGAATAAGACGTCTGGTTGCCGAGTCACTCGCCCACTCTCGATCTAGCATCATTCCGTGATGGACGTACACTATCGTTACCTTTAAATTATATATTGAATTATAAGTTAAATTAAGTGAATTAAAATAATAATCTGATAGTATCCCGAAAAGAGATCAAGCGTGATGTAATATTTGAAACCGGATATTTGTGATAATATTTCTTCTACGGTGGGCATCGGAAATGGAATTTTTTCTGTGACAGCATTTAATGCTCGAAAATCCACACATAGCCGGTGTTCACCATTTTGTTTTTTCACGATAGCAATCGGCGAAGAATAGGCGGATTCACTCGGACGTACGATTCCATGTGCTAGAAGTTCATCGACTATGTTTTCAACAACGGCCCGCTTGGCAAGTGGAACAAGATATGGGCGAATTTGCACCGGCTTCTCGGAGGTCAGTTTAATGGACATGGTCGAAGATTTGCTTCTGCCCATTTCACCAATTTTATCGGCAAAGCATCGTTGATACTCCACTATCAGTTGATCAAGGTTCGTTTTTTCTTGATCTGTCAATTCGGATTGAACGTTTACTTCATGCCCTCGCATGTCCTCGATTACACAGACACCCGGTTCGAAAATGAGTCGTCGGGAATCACCCATCAAACAATCGGTTCCCAGTAGTATGGGCCACGATAACAAATCGTCTTTCACAACGAGTAACTCGGCAGAGATTATGCAATTATCGGTTACTATTTTTGCGTGCATTTTCCGATTACACTCATACGTAGCACCTCCGAAGCCTTTAAGTCTTATTGGCGCGCACGGAACGATTTCAGTGGCTTCGGACTCGCGAATGAGCGACTTATTGCTCCCGGGATCCACTAACGCGGTAAAGTTTGTTTGTCCGATTTGCACTGTAATTGTGACGCGATCTGCCTGGCTATCAACCAGAATAGCATCTAATTTATTCATTTGTCCTTCGCGACGAGTTGAACATTTTTCGGCCGACGTTGGGGACTCGGGCAATTAATGGATAAATGTCCCGGCATCGAACAGTTGTAACATACGCGGTCGTTTACTTTAGAATTGTTCCGATTGGCAACCACTTGTTTCACTGTCGGCACCTTTTCACGGGATTCTACGCACGGTTTATTTAAAAAGTATCTGCGGATCGCGGCGAAAAGTTCGGCGGTTGTTTCAAATTGCAAACACGCGAGAGAGTTTTGCAACGCACTATGCCCGATATTAGTTTGTATGTAGCGACACGTAGTCTTTTCACTAACACCGCCCCGTCGTGCCATCGCACACATGCGATGGAAAAAAGACTCAATGGATTCGCCCGAGTTCCTAGTCGTCTTCACCAACTTTTCGTGGATGACGTTTTCGGTCAGGTCGTTCGGGAAGTTTGTATTAAATCGCAGGCGAGCGTTGCCCACGACACGTGCGGTCCGGGGTGACTGTCAAACCACAGTTTCGCAGCGCCCTTCAATTTAGATGATGTTGCGAGCAGTAATACACCATCCTCCCAACCAAAAGTGTCTCGCAACATGTTGATACGACACACAAATTGGGATGCGGAGAGTGAGAAGTCGGAGCCTAGGTCAAACTCTCGCATCATCTCACCTATCTCTCGAATAGTGAGAGAACGACTACTTAGTGGTGTAAACGAAGATGTTGATGGTCGGTTTTCGGCGACGAAGTGAGTTGTCGTTGTTGCCACCGACGGTGCCGAAACGTATGGTACGTAGGAGATGCGGGGTGCATTCGATGATGGCAAAAACGAATTCGATGCGAACGGCGGCGGCAAGAGGTTTATAAAAACTAAAAAGAAAGATTATTGAGAATAGGAACTTTTATATTATAAATGCTGTTCAAAGTGTCCTCCTCCATATCGGACACAAATTCGGCACCTTCTACCAACAGAAGAGACCGCCTTAAGCATCTCTTCCCTTTTTTCGCGCAAATTATTGCAAGCCATTTTAATTTTTTGCAAAAGATGTTCCCGGGACACTATTGGCTCATCGTAAACTTCATTTTTGAGTCTACCCCATACATGGAAATCAAGCGGCGTTAAGTCGGGACTTCTAGGAGGCCAAGCGACAGGCCCGTATCGTCCAATCCATTTTTCATGGAACTCACTATTCAAAAATTCCGTAACAATTCTTCCGCTGTGAGCCGGACATCCGTCCATTTGCCACCATATTTCTGATAATCTAGCTAATGGAATTTCATCTACGACCTTCGGCACGACTTCTGTTTCGAGAATCTGGTGGAACGCGGATGAATTGAGTCTTTGAGGAAGAATAATTTCAGGTAGTAGTTCATCTCCAAGAACACCGATCCAGATATTTGCACTAAACTCGTGCTGGTATCTCGAAGTACGAGTTTCGCGGGGGTTCTGATGAGACCAGAAATGGGTGTTGCGGGTATTGAACACACCACTCCGAGTAAAAGTAGCCTCATCTGTCCATATTATTTTTCTTTGGAAGTGCCGATCCGCTGCCAATCTTTGTATGAACCAACTACAGAAAGTCCTTCTTCTTTCAAAGTCGGAAGGCAGTAGATCTTGCACTTCCGTTAAATGATATGGATATTGACTATCCTCTTGTAGTGTTCGGTGAATTGTCATACGAGGCACACCCATTTGAATAGCCGCCCTTCTCGTGCTTGAATCCGAGTTCGTCCTGAAGTGACGAAGAATTTCTTCTTGCAGCCGTGCCGTAGTACGTTGACTTCGCTCTAACGTGTAATGGTTCGGTGTTCTACCAGTTTGTCGCAGTGTGTTAAACGCCCTAACAAACGTTCGGCTGTCCGGAACCTGTCTTTGGGGGAAGCGACGACCATACTCGCGAACTGCTTTGCGTCCGTTACATCCAGCTATACCATACACCAACACCATATCAGCGTACTCGATATCCGAATATTTTGTCGCCATCTAATAAAACATCACACTAATAACGATTTTAATAAATACTACTAATAATAATACCTGTTTTAATATTAACGTTCTAGCAACAGATCAATTGTGTGATAATCAATGCTAATCAGTTGAATTAAACTGGTGGAATAACGAACTGAAGCAAATGACTTTAAAATAACAAGGATTAACCGTTAATATTACCGTTTTCTCAACAAGTACATTTTCACATTTTTCCAGAATGAAACATCTTCAAGGCAAAGTTCGTTGACACCTTAATTTCACTATTTTTTGAAAACCATTAATAATAATTGAAGTATGTATGTATTTTAATTAGATTTGTTCTGCTTTAGTTTCGCGTTTTTTTTTTCTTTTACACGTAATATTTTCAATTTTTCAGTCCTTAAGACCCTATTTTTTATATGTCGTTCGAAAGCTGACATAATGATGCAACTTTTGTAAACTTTGCACATTTGTCAGTTCAAAGTACCGTTACGATTTTGCAATTTGAATTTACAAGAAAATATCAATTTCCAAATTTCTTTAAAGTTTGAGTGGTTGTATCTGGGTAGGTTTTTAAATAATTTAATTGGCAAAACCGTTATTTTATGTAGAATTTTGTGCAGTTTCAGAAAGTGAAGTCAAATTTCGGATCCAATATTTGGGAGCGTGGCAAATAGTGATTTTGCTCGGCAAGTCGGGGTTTCTGACACTTTTATCAAAAAATGCTATAACTTTCTAACGGTTAAAGATAGAGGGGTCGTGTAGAACATTTATTGTCCTCAAATGAGCTGTACTATCTCCCATTATCCTATGTACCACCGGTTGCGGGACACCCTGATGTATGTATTTATAAGTAGTATCAACAAAAAAATTGAAGAAAAGAAAAAGTAATAAAAATATTCATCTCTGTCCCTTACATGGTTGTATGTTCTTCATTTTTTTTTTTTTCAAGTAGTATTTCCTTTTCATAATAATATAGTATGTCTGTTACTCATCTCTTGAAATCATTATATTCTTCTTTTCCATCTATATATGTATTTCCAAAATAATATGTGTAATGACACACAAAAACCAAAAAAAATCTATATATTGTATTAGCCGAATATTGAAAAATTGTTTTTTTTTGTTTCGTTTTGTTTGAAATGATCATTATATATTCTTGCGATTCTCCAGTTAGCAGAAATATCGACTAATATGTAATGCATCATATAAATTATGACAAAAGTATATTAGATATACATCAAATACATATTTATGCTCTTTTTTCATAATTAATTTTAGATTTTATCGCTTCCTGGCAAAATTTACCACCTACCCTCCGAATAGTTAGGCGCTGGGAGGAGGTTTTCAATAATTACATACCCTCCGTTCTGATCTACACCCGCGCGGTACTGCCCGGTCCGGACGTGTGACTTGCTATGGTGTGTACCAGTTTTCTTGTGCGTAACTCCCCCCGACTGGAATCGCGCAAAAATCTCGTGATCCTTGGCCTTTCTGCCACGAGGCCGCACACCGGACGTCTCTGTTTCTTTTTCCTTTTCTTTTTCCGACGTTTCACCTCCACGTCAGTGAAGTTAGAGCGCGCCATCTCGGTGTCGTGGCTGGCGGTAATTTTCGGGTGGTATTACAGTGTTATCATTGATTTTGATACAACCGATGCCAATTGCTGATTCGGTGGCATCAACGAATTTGATGACGACGGTGGCAAGTGCTGATCCGGTTGCATAAACAAATTTGATGACGACGGTGGCAAGTTATGTTCGGGTGGCATAAACGAATTTGAGACGGACGACGACGAGTGAAAACTGGATAGCACGACGGTGCTCAATTCGGTCGGAGGGGCAAATAATACGAGCGAGCTCGTCGGCATCATCGGATTAGATGTAGACGGCGGGGACGAAACGGGAAACGAGTCGTTGTCGGACTTATCGACCGACGATTTCGGAACGGATGGTGGTATGGGTGGCGGAACGGATGAAGATGAAACGACGCCGCGTAAATCCCGTACGATTTCGGACAACGCGGACATTTGTTGCACTAGAGCGGATATCTCCTTGCGCACGGTAACAATTTCGTCCTTACGTTCGGATTCTGAATCCGAAATCTCGATTTCGTCGCTCGCGACATTTTCTACAAGTCGGGCGAATATCCCACTTCTGAACTGTCAGGGCTATTATTAAAAAACGAATTTTATTATACAGTGACACGCAAAACTGTTCACGAAATTAACGATTTTTGCATTTTTTGCCGCTGTGAAATTAGGAGAAAGAAACCAATGAAACTTTTAACTTAAATAAATATTTTATTGTATTCTGAGCAAACAAATCAAAGAAACATGAAAATTAAATTATAATATTTAATAAAAAAAACGGATTTGTTTATTTACTTTTGTGAACACTTTTGCGGGTCGCAGGCCATTTCGATTGTAATAGATCGTATAACCGGCTGTGGCCTTAATAATGGCCTCAATACGCTTGGGCATGCTTTGGATAAGGTTATCCAACAGTTGAGCATCAATTTTCTCCCATTTGCATTGAACTTTTCCCCAAAGCTCGTCCACAGTTTTCGAAATATCCTTATTTGCGAGCAGCCGTTTTTAGTTAAACAGACCACAAATTTTCAATAGGATTTAGGTCGGATGACTGAGCGTGCCATTTTATTGTCCTAATATTATTATTTTCCAGCCATTATTTTGTTAAAATTTCTGGGAGAGGTTCAAAAGAAGTCGCCCGAAATTGCTATCCCCCGAATCCGAGCGGTATTTTCGTCGGATAATTGTTACTGGTGCCGTTGAAAATGCTGCGGAAGGCAATCTAGAGCTACGGAGCATATGGGGGATCCGTATTTCAAATGACACAGACCGTAGGTGTCTTAACACTCGCACAGATCCCATTCCAATTTTACGTTGTCTGATATCTGAGTACCCGGGTACTCAACATGATGTAGCATGGGGTTTCATACAAATTTCTGAAAAGATTATGGTTTTGAGAAAGAATAAAACACAATAACATATGTGGTATATAATAGGGCTTTATTTAAATAAAATTATTTGCATATAATGTATTTAAGTAAGAAACTCTGCATGTTATAGCTTGCTCGGTCCCGGCAGTGGTTCACAACAGTAACATTTGGTAGTCGTATTTGTATGGTAATCACAGATGGGACGGTTACATTCGCAGCAGCTTTTACGAGTCTTTCGGCGATGCTTTCCAGGTTCAGCCCTGCATAGATAACAGTACCCTGTGAATTTACGCCGTCCGTCGGGCTCCGTGGGGCGTGGTAATGCTTCAGTTACTGTTGGAGGCCTGATCGGCGATCCTAAGACATCCTCGATGGCAATTCGTTTTTTGAAATTTGCGTACACTTTCGAATCATTAGAACGCTGGATTACTGCTGGCATTGCTAGCTCCTTTCCATATTTAGTAAAAATTTTCGTCGTGCCGAATGCTTTGCGTCATTAGCTGAAAAGTGGTTATTTTCGGAATATACGATATATGCTGCTAAAAGTGATATGTCTAGAATGTTGAAAAAGAAGGCATATGGCCACCGCCTTGTTGTTCGTTTTGTGGAATATTCACCCAACATTTTATCCATTATGTCAACGGCAGCTTTTGTTTTATTATAATACTGAATCGCCTCTGGTTTGCGTTGCGATCCGCAGACCTGTGTCGTATAATGCATTGTCGATAGCAGTATAACCGATTTTCTTTTCCTTGGAACATAAGAACACATGGCTACCTTTTCGTTGAATCCAAATATCGTTGTCTCTACTTCTCGTCGACTATTCGGCAACATTTCGGATGGAATATATTTTTTATTGCGATATATTGCGTGAAAGGAGTGCGACCACGGAAAGGAAATAGTTGTTCGTCAACGGTAACACATTCTGATGGTGCGTAGTTTGCAGCCAGATTTGTGTTAAGGATACTCCAAATATCTCGAATAGCCGCTGCTTTATCATTTGCTCGTCGTTGTTCGCGAGTCGTTGCATTATCAAATCGGATGCATCGACTTAGACTAATATATCGGCTTAGGTCCATTGCAGCGCGAAACATTGGGAACGATCCTTCACCCCACATCTCAGGCAAAGTGGCCATGTTGTTGTGGAACACACCGGCGATTATAAGTAGTCCAAAAAAGGTGTCCAATTCATCGCGAGTTAGATTCTTCCACGTTTTTTTCTTCTGGCTCTTTTCGTTGTATTTCGCAACAAGCTGAAGACCTTTTCTATTCGTTTCGCGAATAATAATTGAAGATATTTCTTCCGAAAGAAACCTCCTAAATGTGTCCTTCGCAGAAAGAGTACGAGTGGAAGCGTGAGGGCCCGGTCTCCGGAAGTGTTCTCTGATGTATTGGAGGTCGACAATCCCAGACAGTTCCATCACGGGCGGTCATTTGTCCTTCTCCTCGCCGACTGATTCGTCTTCATCGTCAGTTGAATCCTGGTCCTCTTCTATTTCTAGAGATCCTTCGCCATCGATATCTGATTCGTCGCTCTCCACAGTGTTTCGCGCACGTTGACGGACTTGAGGTACCCATTCATCGTCTGAACTTACGCAGTTATCAGATTCATAATCGGATTCTAGAAGATTCCTCAAATAATCTTCACGTTCTTCCTGCGTCATACGTTTCCAACGAGCTGCACTAACGTCCTCCATTATAATATGTTGTTATATTGAAAGTCAAAATCAAGTCGAAACTGAGGTGCGAAAATAAATTTCAGCATTTTATACCCGCATAACTTATTATAATATCTCCAAGGACGACAAAAGTACAATAAAAGTTGATTCCAAATAAATGTAATATTCGGTAATAAAATATAAGAAACAAATACCTTCATTTATCAATAGTAATTAGTGAAAAACCAATTGCAAAATTAATGTGAGTACCCAGGTACTCATAAAACCGTCCAAGGGTTAATTACCGAATTTCATTAAAAAAAAATTATGAATGGATGAAATACACTTTTAAATATTATTTTCCAGGTAAATCATAATAGTGACAGCTCATTAAATAAATGAGTTAGATTTGTGTTACTCAACGGGAGAAAATCTGAATTTTATACTCGATGAGTACCCGGGTACTCAAGAATCAGTGCGAGTGTTAAAACCGGAGGGTTAAAAGCGAAAGCAAAGGCTTAGAAGCCATTCTTACGAGAGCCCCATAAGAAAGCCCGCTGGACCTTTGCTAAGCAGCACCGAAATTGGGCTATTGCTTATTGGAAGTCTGCAATATGGTCTGATGAGAATAAAATTACTCGACTAGGCTCTGTTGGGAGGACTTGGACTTAGGTGGACCAAAAATTAGGGCTCCGCGAACACAATATCATCAAAAGTCTGAAATTCTGTGGAGGCTCTTTAATGGTTTGGAATTGTTTTAAATGCTTCTAGTAAAGGGAATAATGCATGCAATTGATTATATAGACATCCTGGAGGTCTCTATGATTCCGAGTATCGATGTTTTTGGTTGCGAAACTGAAGACGCAATCTTTACGAATGATAATTACCCCAAACATACGGCCAAAATAACAAAAGAATGGCTGGAAAATAATAATATTAGGACAATAAAATGGCACGCTCAGTCATTCGACCCAAATCCTATGGAAAATTTGTGGTCTGTTTAAAAAAAACGGTTGCTCGCAAATAAGGATATTCTGAAACCTGTGGACGAGCTTTGGGAAAAAGTTCAATGCGAATGGGAGAAAATTGATGCTCAACTGTTGGACAACCTTATCCGAAGCATGTCCAAGCGTATTGAGGCCATTATTAAGGCCACAGGGGGTGATACGATCTATTAAAATCGAAATTGCCTGCGACCCGCAAAAGTGTTCACAAAAGTAAATAAACAAATCCATTATTTTTATTAAATATTATAATTTAATTTTCATGTTTCTTTGATTTGTTTGTTTAGAATAAATTAAAATATTTATTTAAGTTAAAAGTTTCATTGATTTCTTTCTGCTAATTTCACAGTGGTAAAAAAAGCAAAAATCTTTAATTTCGTGAACAGTTTTGCGTGTCACTGTAAATTGAACTTTGCTTTATTTAGATACTGAAGGTTACACGAGTAGTTATCGCGACGACGGTTGATATTGATATGGGAAAACCCTATCGCAGCAGCTATGTTTTTGTCCTTAGACCTCACGGACACAAACATTGACGAACCATAAATCGTACCCACATAGATGCACAGAGGTTACACACCTTTCTGTACCGCTACAAGAAGAAGAAGAACGGTTGATATTTGACTGACGACTGTGCGTACTCGTAGTATATCTCTCTCGTGGTGTCGTCGTGTGGTGTTGGTATACTACTAATTAGCCAGTGTTGCCAGTCATGCTTGACAGTTGTGACAATAATTTTTAACTTTCCAAAACGGGACAGAAGGGCGTCCCAAAGCAGTCTGTCGGGACAACGGGACACATCTTTCAAAAACGGGACTGTCCCGTTAAAAACGGGACGTATGGTCACGTTATTCATACATATTTTCGTATCAATGAATCATAAAAAAATCGATATCGATACTTGCGCACAAACATACGATTACATTCAAAATTGTGTGTTTAAAGAAATTCACTTAAATATCTTGTCTCTTGACACATTCAATATTATTCGTCAATGTATTGAAGGTAAATATTTAAATAGTCAAAATATCTATTAGAACAAAAGAAAATGTTGTTTTTTCGATTCATCTCTTCCTGGCAAAATTTACCACCTACCTTCAGAATAGTTAGGCGCTGGGAGGAGGTTTTCAACAATTAACATACCCGCCCTTCGTTCTGCTCTTGGCGCTGGGAGGAGGCTTTCAACAATTAACATACCCGCCCTTCGTTCTGCTCTTGGCGCTGGGATCGATGTGGAGGCCGGACAAGATTTCAGTATTTTAACGACCTCGGTCTCTTTGACTAATGAGTCTGTCGTTTTCAGTACGGGTGCTGTACTAGAGAGAGGATGAGAGGTGGCGAAGGTAAGTCTGGAGAGTTTTTCATGTGCGACGCAGGTGGGTAGGACACATTCGGTGAATAAGACAAGGCAGGTGTATGAGACAAATCTGGTGAATGGGTCAAGGCCGGTGTAGAAGACGGATCGGGTGAGTAGGGTAAGTCCGGTGAATTAATGGTCAAATCTGAGTGAGCTACAATTTGGACAGGAGGTTCTGTAGCCTTCTGCTTCGAAGTTGCAGAGTCCGGCTCGATTACGGAGGTGGCCCGTGGCTGACTAGGTCCGTCTGTACACCCTGGGAGGCCCTCTGTGGTGGTGGAGGCCTCCTGCGTACGTCGTTTTTTGGACGCGTGCAGCGCTCGCATTGGGGCTTAATCACTCCAGGAGCTCCGCAGCCGAAGCAGAAGACTCTCAGCGCCTCCCGACAATCTGCGTAAGAGTGTCCGGGTCTCTTGCAATTCCAACAAGCAGAACTGTTATTTAGCGCAGCTATTTCAGCTTGTTCACCGGCACGCGTCGTGGTCCTCTAGGCCTTGGCCGAAGCTGAAACAGTTCAAAGAAAAACTTAATTACGTTACAGGACGTCACGTAATGTGCAGTCAGCATAGAAAACAAAAATAAAGAGAGAGAGAAACTACCATGTAGTATTTGGTTTTGAACGGGATATATCTGAGCATCCGTCCCTGCTCATAGCTAGGCAAACTAAGTGCCGGAATAATTTTGCAAAGTATGATTTCGCAAATCGTTTGCAGAATAGAGTCCGCAAACTAACCAAGTTTATGCCTAATTACGGCAGGCAACTGGTGATGCCAAACTTACCATTTTTTGCCAATAAACGGCAAGCAGTGGTTCTGCAGATAATGAATAAGTTTTAAGTGAAACTAGGCAAGTAGCTGCCGGCTGAAGTCTCTTTCTAAAACTGATTGTTTATTCTAGCTTTCTTAACCTATTTATACGAAATTTACAGTGAAATATTACTTACTTAACGTGTGAATTTTGGAGGAAATGCTGATGGTGCATTTATGATAATTCCCCGTGTGACTTGACATCTGATTCAAGTTCACACGTATCCCAACATAGAATCGCGAATTTGAAATGCAGACAGACTGCTATCATCTTACAGATGAATGAAATGAATTTGTACTGTACTGTTTTCATGGTTCGTATGCTAACTATGTTTATTATTGAATTTGATTCTTGTTTCCTATGCGGTCATGTTTGTTGTGGAATTATGATTCTTTGGCTGTAGGTGGTATTGTATACATTGTATACATACATTACAGCTGGTATTGTATACATTACAATACTCCTTTCGCCGAATGTGCGGATGGCTGTGCGCTAGATGCCTCCTGTAGCGCCGGAACTGTTAGTTTTTTGAGTGACTGCACGGTGGTCTGCACTTTATTGTGGCATCACCGTGTTGTTGGTGATACCAGCACAGGCCTTAAGGTCACCTTGCTATTTGGATGGCGCCCTTGTTCGCGTTGTCGGGAGCGAGAGCGAGGGCGGCCTCGAGACAAGTCGTTTATGAAAGAACCGCTGAACTTGTCGAACCGTTTAGTCAGGGCGGCGATTTGTTTCTCGAGTTCCTGGAGGTCAGGAAGAAGCGCGGATTCACACGATTTGCTTGGCACGCCGGCGATCGAAAAGACTCGCGAGAAATGGTTAACACTTTTAGTTCCGAGAAAGTAAAGACGTGACACATGTTTTCAAAAGATGTATTATATAAAAATTATTGACACACAATGATCGACAATTAGCACTTTAGAAAATGTATAAAATTGACACACAGTATTAAACGACAACTCGCACTACTTGATCTTTGAAAATTCTGTCGCGCCGCGTCCAACTGACTTGGGTTTTTATACATATCAAAAATGTTTACTTTGCAATCACAATTCTTAGAAGTCCGAGAATCATGATTGCAAAGAATACTTGTGTATGCATGTTGTGCAATACAATGTAAAAAGGTACTTTCGTTGCGATCGCAATTCTTGGAGGTTCAAGCACCGCGATCGCAAAGGAAATCTGCGTATGCATATTGTGCAGTACAATGTTGACATGGTAAAAAGATACTTTCTTTGCAATCACAGTTCTTAGAAGAATTATGGTTGCAAAGAGTATGTGTGTATGTAATTAAGCGTATGCATATTGTGTAATACAATGTAAAAGGGTGTTTTCTTTGCAATCACAGTTCTGAAGAATTATGATTGCAAAGAGTAAACGTAATTATTTGCCAGATGTGCAGGGTTGAGAGAATGTATCGTAACAGTTAACCTCGTGTACACGATCGGCGATGACCGTGAGATCCGCGAGCACGACGTCGGTAGCCGAAAGGATTGTGCGGAGGTTGGTATCGAGTCTCGTTAACCAAATCTGTTTTAACATCTCGTCTGGCACTGTCTTGTCCGCGAGAACCCGCATTCGGTTTAGGAGTTGAGATGGTTTCTGGTCTCCCAACTCCACTTCCGACAGAAGTTTATGAATGCGGTGCTGCGGAGATTCACCGAATACCGATATTATAGCGTTTTTGAGGGCAGTATATTTGTTCGAATCAGGGGGATTTACCACCGATATTACTTACTTAACGTGTGAATTTTGGAGGAAATGCTGATGGTGCATTTCTCATAATTCCCCGTGTGACTTGACATCTGATTCAAGTTCACACGTATCCCAACATAGAATCGCGAATTTGAAATGCAGACAGACTGCTATCATCTTACAGATGAATAAAATGAATTTGTACTGTACTGTACTGCTTTCATGGTTCGTATGCTAACTATGTTTATTATTGAATTTGATTCTTGTTTCCTATGCGGTCATGTTTGTTGTGGAATTATGATTCTTTGGCTGTAGGTGGTATTGTATACATTGTATACATACATTACAGCTGGCATTGTATAGATTACAATACTCCTTTCGCCGAATGTGCGGATGGAAGTGCCGTTCGCTGCGAATAGTCGCGTCCTCGTTTCTGGATGCAGGCGGTCGCGTTTTCTAGGTGGGATGATTGAGACATCAGCTCCGGTGTCGATTAAGTAGGTTTCGACGTTGGCTTTGTCTCGTATTTGGAGGCGGAAGAGCTTTTGGGCGCTAGATGCCTCCTGTAGCGCCGGAGCTGTTAGTTTTTTGAGTGACTGCACGGTGGTCTGCACTTAATTGTGGCATCAACGTGTTATTGGTGGTACCAGTACAGGCCTTTAGGGTCACCTTGCGATTTGGATGGCGCCCTTTGTTCGCGTTGTCGGGAGCGAGGGCGGCCTCGAGACAAGTCGTTTGTGAAAGAACCGCTGAACTTGTCGAACCGTTTAGTCAGGGCGGCGATTTGTTTCCCGAGTTCCTGGAGGTCAGGAAGAAGCGCGGATTCACACGATTTGCTTGGCGCGCCGGCAATCGAAAAGACTCGCGAGAAATGGTTAACCTCGTGTAAACGATCGGCGATGACCGTAAGATCCGCGAGCACGACGTCGGTAGCCGAAAGGATTGTGCGGAGGTTGGTATCGAGTCTCGTTAACCAAATCTGTTTTAACATCTCGTCTGGCACTGTCTTGTCCGCGAGAACCCGCATTCGGTTTAGGAGTTGAGATGGTTTCTGGTCTCCCAACTCCACTTCCGACAGGAGTTTATGAATGCGGTGCTGCGGAGATTCACCGAATACCGATATTATAGCGTTTTTGAGGGCAGTATATTTGTTCGAATCAGGGGGATTTACCACCGAGTCACGCACTTGCTGAACCACGCGGGGTTCAAGCCCACTCACAAGGCTCGTGAACTTGCTCGCGTCACTAGTAATTCGGCTGTTCGCGAAGTATGCCTCCACTTGGGAGAACCACAACTCCACGTCCTCGGCCCAAACAGTTTGGGATGCGGACCGCGATTCGATCGACGGAGTGATCGGCAGGCGCTTGGCTTGGGTCGGGGCGAGCTTCGTCTTTGTCGTCGGTCGACATTCTAGTCCGTGTTTTAACTCGCCTGCGGTGACGGTGGAAAACTGTTTTTAGTGACACTTCTGTTAGAAATACTGCACTTTTCTTCATGAAATGAAAATATTTTTAAACTTTAGATTCAAAAACTCTTTTATTTTACACTTTGGATCTTATTTTGTTGAGCTCAAGAACTCAACTAACTTCTTATAAACTCGCGGTTCATGAAAGTTCATATATCGTTTTCAATACTCATTATTATATAAACAATGTCGTCTAATACGACTCTTAGACTCATGGTCGTTATCTAAATCTATTTGGAAAGTACGACTAATTTTTGTTTAGATTTAGAATCTTAAGTGGCTGTGTGTGCACTATATTTTATGATCTAAATATCATAAATATCTAACACGTCCCCTCAAAAATTGAATCGTTCTTTCCAAATTAATAATATAAACATAATAATAATTTATTGCAATCCATCAACACGTTTATCCGCTTAATTGGTTTTGAGTTCAACTTTCCTTTTAATTGTTTTTTTTTTTAATATCTGACTTCTGGGGAATACTTATATGGCCCAACATTTGTTGCAAGGATTAGGAAAACCCAGCAAAACCTAACCAGACCAAATACAAATTACATATTATTAAGTTC
This sequence comes from Microchrysa polita, assembly GCA_949715475.1. Taxonomy (NCBI): domain Eukaryota; kingdom Metazoa; phylum Arthropoda; class Insecta; order Diptera; family Stratiomyidae; genus Microchrysa; species Microchrysa polita. The sequence goes on along the minus strand of OX454418.1, from coordinate 28,323,732 downwards.
TAATTTGTGCTTATAAATATTTGTAATCTTCTATTGCATTCTCGAAAATTCGCTTCTTCTGACTTCTTGAACACATCCTGCGAATAAGAACTTGTTTCGCACATCTGCTTGTGGTTTTTGTCTGTGGAAATATGTATACTTTTAGAATTGATTTTGTATTAGTTAATGCGTTCTCTTAAAAAAATGATATTTAGTATTAATGTGCTCAGATATTTATCCACACACATTTTCAAATACATATAATAAAAATATGTTTTTTTTTTTTAATATTAATTACAACAGCTACGCTGCTGCTATAATTAAAACTAAAGAGACTCTTTTCAACAACATCCACACAAAAAGTTATCAATTTTAATCGCTGAAAATCAGAATACCTTTTCTTACATTCCTGAAAAATTAAATATTATAATACATTGTTGTTTAATCATTTCTATCTAATTATTACCATAATAAAAACCTTCAAATTTGTTCATCCATCAATTCAAATTAATATACATATGTAAATAAGTACCGATCTCCTTTAAACTATTTTAAGACATGGCCAAAATTTCTTCTCGATCTTACGTCCACAAAATATTTGCTGTAATATTTAAATCATTCCGAATGTATTGCATTACATTCATTAAACGATCAATATCAGTGTAAAAATACATATGTACCAGCATTCAAGTTTCACATAACTCTAATATGACGAGGGCTATTATTAACTTTCTATTCCCAGATATTTACTATATTCATCTGGACCCTTTATGCCACTTTAATTGAGGTTATTATTTCACCCTTTCCTTCATACTCGTATCAACATTCCAGATAGGTACCAACAATTTTGTACTTCAAATCAGTCATATAAAAGTTGTTCATTGATACAATATTTAAATGGCATTCACAGGATCATTTACAATAATAGCCAAACAAATGTTTCCAATTATATTTTTAATTGTTAAAAATATACTTACACTTATTCCCTCGTGCAAATGTATTAAAAAAAATCATTTAGATACTTTTCAAATACATCTTCAAATGTTTCATTGAAATAATTTCAAACACCACACTAGAGCCTAATCAAGCTCATATAAATAGTTTCCTATAGGTTTTCACAGTTAAGTACTATTACCTATGTATTTCTTTTTTATTAATTCTGTTGTCTTCGACCTTCTTGTAACAGGAAGAAATGTCTCACTGTACATTTAACAAAAATACCTGACAACTCTCTATATCGAATAAATAAGCTTCATTTTTCTTGTACATACATATTACCAAACTCTACACTTTTTATTGTGAATACCCATTTAGAATATAGAATTGGTTTATATATATTTATTATTATTTTTTTTTACTAAAGCTCATTTGTATATCCAATGAAGAGTTTATTTCAATAATAAACTTATTCTCTTTCCATTCATTTGTGATTTTTGGAATAAGAATTAGAAGCAATTATTCCCTGGGATACTTTCTTGAATGATTTATTTTGTTTCCTTCATTTTTCATTCAAGAATCAATTATTAAGAATTTCCTTAATTTTTTTATTATATTATTCCCAATATATGAAATGAGAGTTCAACCCATTTTTATAATAACACCTTTCCTATAAAGTAAAACTGGAGTTGCCATTAGAAGATGAGATTTTTACACATTCTAACTTTTACATTTCTATGAATTTCGTTTAGCAATCCAACCTATTTCTCTTCTCTTCTGTTTATTATCCGATTTATCGATACTTTTGGATTTACTTCCAACTTATTTAGTACTTTCGGATTCAATTAACACCTGATTTAATAGTATCACATTCAAAGATCAGTTTATTCTTTACATAAACCCATTCGCAAACAACAATATCCTTTTTTCGGGCCTTGTTACCAAAATAAACAAAATGCGACCATTTACTTATTCACACTTTGCTAATTTTTTTTAATTTATGGCTCATTCTTTGTTTCTTCCGCAACAACTTGAAGCAAACAGTACAGGAAACATAATTAAATATTTCGTCATTCCTATACAAAAATGAAAGAAGCGTTTGATACTATCACTCCCTTAAAGCAAAAACTTTATACTATTTGCACTTTATTACAATCTATCCGGCAGTCTGTAATTTATTTTTGCAGTTTTTTTTTATATTATTATTATTGTATTGTACTGTACAGGACTTTCCATAACTTTTTCTTATTTTCATCATTCAACTTTCACTCTCTGAAACTTCTAAGTATCTCTTACTGGTTTTGACAACTCAGATGCACTAGTTTACTTTCAAAACTTTTTTCACTCTACTGGTTTTGAACAAAGTTCAGATGCACCAGTTTACTTTCAAACTTTTATCTTTCTACTGGTTTTGAACAAAATTCAGATGCACCAGTTTAATTTCAAAACTTTTATCTGATTTATCCTTATCAGATTTATAGATCATTCAATCTTCATACTTGGTCTAGAAGTTACAAAATTTACTTCATCCACCACAATCTTGTTACAAAAAAATTACCTTTTTTTTGCATGATTGATCCAACCAATATACCTTTACAAAGGTATTTCCCTTCAAAATATTTTCATATGGTTTATATTTACCATATTTGTTCTTATGGTTTATATTTACCATATTTAAATACATACTGTTATTCAGTCTTCTTACTATACCACATTTAATTTGGTGTTTTACTTTTTCTCAGAGTGCATTTTATCAATCTAATCATCAGCAATGAAAACCACATCTCCCTTCTAGTTTGGCCCTATTTAATATGGTCCCAGCTTTTCATTCATTATCCTTATCATTCGCTCTGAGACACCATTTAACTTCGAGGTTCATAAAACCTTTTTATATACAGTTTTTTTACTTGCCGTTCCTTTTTTTTTACAGAAAATAATTGTTAGGCTAAAATTTCATTTTAAATAGCAAACATCACAACCATTTTTAATTCGTGCTCAATTAAATCCTTCTACATACAAAACATTATCTGAAAATTGTATAATATATTCTTGAAGGATTGATCATATCCGTATAACATAATCCACACTTCCATTATACATATATATAGCAACACAGACAAAACATAGATGGAGATGTTTGATTAATTTATTCCATTCCTACCCTCTACCATATCCTTAATCTGATAGTATAAGAATCAAAATGGAACTTTTCTAGACCACATTTTAAATATTCGCCATAAAATATTATTATTATCTACGTCAAACTGAGTGAGCTTTTCACATAGCATAAAAATACATACTCTACTCCACATTAAGTATGATTTCTGCGGAAAATGTGGATGCACTTAAATAATTCAATATAACTTATTAACCGTATCATTGAATTTATGATCTGCTTATATGACTCACTTTTTTTATATCAAATCTAAGTTATTTCAATTCAATTTCAACCAATAATTGTGTTAAAATTCGTAACCTAAATCATCAAATCAAAACTCTTTTCAATTACATATTCTTAAAATCGGGTAATTTTCATGATACTCACTGTCAATTTGGCTTCATTTTCTTTATGTACCTATACATAGTATACCTGAACGTATTGGGGCTTGTTAGCAATGCTGAAGTGAGCTTATTTCCAGTGTTAAATCAAATTTTAATTTCCTTGCAATCCCATCAAGTCATCTATGGCTACTTCAGAATGATATGGATCCTTTGTTTCACCAGTTGCATGTATTTTCTTGATCTATGGCTCAGTTGCTGAAGTTCCAGTTCCACATCGCCCACCACATAGAAATTTTGACACTTTCCATTTGAAATACATTTATTGCCTATTTTATATATTTTTTTTTGTTTTACGTGCATTTATGATATTATGGAGCGTTTTCATACAAAATTTTAGTTATACACTTATTCACTTAAACTTTTTTTTATCTTTTATTGATCGGACTCCATTCTTTATTTCCACCACTGTACATTTCTACAAACTTCATATTTATTTCGAATTTCCATTTTCTGTCACTTTTCACAAATTAACTTTTTCGATTGACACTACACAGTTACGGAAATGGGTCTGGGCCCATAACCTGTTAGAAATACTGCACTTTTCTTTATGAAATGAAAATACTTTTAAACTTTAGATTCGAAAACTCTTTTATTTTACACTTTGGATCTTATTTTGTTGAGCTCAAGAACTCAACTAACTTCTTATAAACTCGCGGTTCATGAAAGTTCATAAATCGTTTTCAATACTCATTATTATATAAACAATGTCGTCTAATATAACTCTTAGACCCATGGTCGTTATCTGAATCTATTTGGAAAGTACGACTAATTTTTGTTTAGATTTAGAATCTTAAGTGGCTGTGTGTGCACTATATTTTATGATCTAAATATCATAAATATCTAACATTTAATTCCGAAAACGATAAGTTAAAGACTATAGGAAACAAAATATAAATTAGCATCTTAACGACTGCAACTTCAATGAAGGTGTCAGCAGTTAATGCAATAAACACTTTATTGTACATATCACAATACGGCACGGCTGAAAGCGTCGCGAGTCTTAAAATCAAAACCAAGTTTTGCCTTAAGTGCTTCTGTAGTGAAGACAACCTGGAAGGGTGAGGGTGGGGTGCGGCTACGCCGCCAAGTCAACCTAAGTTGAAACAAACCAGAAAAACTGAAAAAAACCTCTCCGAGAACCCACGCTGATGCGCGCTCGCAGACCAGCTCAGCTGCTGGGTATGGTGCGAGCTCTCGGCTTCCGTTCTCAACTACCTTTGATAAATCGCGCATCTGCCCGATACAATAAACGAAAACGCGGAAAGAAAATTCTACTAAACGAAAAGGGAACGCCAACGCGTTAAGTCCCCAAAACTCATTATATTTCCCGTACAGGGGCGTGGGCTACACCAGCCAAACACTACTAAAACAAAAAAAAAAAAAAAAGAAATCAGCAGAAAAAGGGAAGCGGCACTAAGCATACGCTATACAAAATCAAGGACGTATTTGGCCTTCTTACAGGGCATTGGAGCCTACGATGACAAACGGCTCTTACTGGGCCCAAGGTGTTGTGGGCCTGCGGGTCTGTACCCACCCATCCGTGGGATTCGGCCGCTACAGATTTTATTTGAATCCCAAAAAAAAAACTAAGTCATGGTGAGAGGGAGGGGGGGGGGGAAAGATAAGAGAGCTGCTTAGCTCATGATTTCATATCATATCTATTTCAAATTTCCAAAATAAAAAAAAAATCCAATTCATTGTTGTATATAAATTTTTGCTCATGCCAAGGGGTGTAAATATTCGATAGAGCAAAAAGTAAAGCTTGAAATTCAGAGCTCAGATGTGCTTTTACGTTATTGAAAGGTCGGGTACATCCCGTTATGCCATTAGGCATCCTACCATCTAAAGTATGTAATCTCTAATTTTGTTTTCTGTACAAAATATATATAAAAAAAAAGAATTATTAATTCTACAAGAGTCAAAAGTCACCGAAAATTCATTAAATGACTACTTAGGAAATTCATTACATGACTTCTTTCAAATAAGCCAATTCCGGCCAAAGTCCTATCAATTTTCCTCATAAAATTGAATAAGGTCACGGAAAGCAACAATCGATATACATATGTGTAGCAAAAAAAAAAGTCTTCGCTAAAACAAAAGCATTACCATTTTTATGATATAATTCATATTCATATTTTTTTTTTTTAGCCGATGAGATAAGAACAAAGTTGTTACTTTTCAGGTAACCTTCATGAGATTTATACAATTTCCGAAATAAATTGACATTTTTCCCATACAAATAATTTATTATTGTTAATTTATTTAGTATTTGATTACATATTATTAATTATACATAACGAGCGAAAGTTTTATTGGGACATGGATATGGTTTCCTGTCTTGGATCCACTAAAGAGTCATCATAAAATTACGTATTGTCGTGCTGCTACACAAGTGCAACACCATATAAGCTAAGGACGTCTCGCTAGAGGCTAGAACAATATGCAAAGACCATCTTGCTCTCCGTACTTACACCGTTTCCATCCCTATATTATTCCCTCAGCCGGTACTCGTAATGGTATCACACCTTGTAATAAGAATTTACGAGTATCTACGAACTCCGATACGTAAATTCAATGCAAGAAATAATATGTATATTTTGTACTCTTGTAACTATTCCCAACAAAATTATACGTTGGTTTCACTCACACGTCCATGAAAAAAAAGGTTAACAACCAATGATTGAAAGAAGACTACTAACAATTGTCCATCCGCAGCGCTTAACAATTAAAGTGAGCACCACTCATAAGTCGTCGGATATTCAAACATAAATTTGACATTTTTCCCACACGAGTTGTTTCACTAGGCACTTAAACTCACACTTCAAATATTTTACACAAACGTTCCTTTAGTAGACTTAGATGCCAAAGCGCAAAATATCAGCCACTCATAAAAACTGTTCTTTCTATGGCGCACACCAACTGCGCCAAAATGCCTGACCAAACGGAGGGTGGTAGGTCAGGGTGTTCGTGTACGACGCAACAACTTCGCCCCCGACGTCATTAGTCACGGCGGCGGCGCGGATTGGATGAATTTCATCCGGCAAGAACAACCGCGACGCGATATGAAAAACAACCCCTAACGGACATACGATGGCCAAAAAATGGCGATAACACGAAACCGCCACCGCGTCCTCTTGGCTCTCGCTACTAGTACAAAAGGGCGCCGTAACCTACCCGAGCACAGCCAACAACCCTTCAGAGGAAAGGTAATGGGGAACGTCTTGTGGCACGAGAACGTTTCGTCGTCGCAGGCTCGAAAACAATCATTTTAATTTTTTTATGTACATACATACCTTTTTTTTTTTGTTGTCAATAAATCATTTAAATGTATACAAACCACAGTACTTCATTTATGCATATTATTTTTTTCCAATTTTTGCACCCACGTGCTCTAATGGCAACCTTTCATGATGTGCCCTGGTAAAGGTGGGCAGGAAGAGATCCGAACATCTTTGGCCGCCATCGCCGCCATCGCCTTAGCGAACACTCTGGTTGAACGCATGCAAAATCCCAAAAACACTTCGTGGTGCACGTTATGGTTCTAGATATCTTTAAATAACACGCGAACAATTTGAAACATGCTTGAATAGCAAACTCTCAACAAATATTGAAAAAAAAACGTATTTAAACCCGACGGAATGATACGACTTGTTGCACTTCTATACTCGTCTGCACTCTACCAGATCTCAACCAAGCCTCCTTGTCGGTTCGAGCTAGCACTCGTGCAGCAACGATCTAACGGAGCATACTAGTTTCTCGGTGTGCCTTATCAGCCGGTAGCAACAAAAATTGATAAGAATGCAGGGGCGCCTTATCGTTGCTGCTGGGCCGATAAGACACACTGAAAAAAAAACATGTCCATAATAGATGAAACATTACACTTCCCAGTTACCGAATTCTTAATTCAGAATTATTGTTTGGGCGTTTCCACGCAATTGCGTGCAGATGTATTTGAACAGCAGGGTTTGCAGGCTTCCTTGAGCCAAGGACATAGGCTCTTCGCAAGCATAAATAAAATTAAACGCGTCGTCGGGGATGAAATTTTTCAGGTCACTAAAGTTAACGTTGTGGCCAACTGAAACAACACTACGGCTCGTAGCCATTTCTCAAGGAGAATTTTCGTCAACCATCTGAGTTTGATCGGAATCAGATTCTGTATTAATATTTGACCCGGACGATCCTTTCTCTACAAAATTACGGAATATATCGAAATTAACGTATTTTCCGCCTAGTTTTATCAAGAACGAATTGCGCTCTTTACTTTTCAGAATCTCGTCAACAGTTATTAGAATATATTTTTTTCTTTCCACACTTGACGCGGAATTTCATCACACTTAACCCCACTTAACCTATATACTTTAGTCTAGGATGTATTTTTTTTTGAATAAGGGCTCAACATATGCATAAAGTGTTTAAGTTTAGTTCAACTTACAATTTTTCGACCACGACCAATGTTGTTGTTTTTTTTTCGGATATCGTTCTGTTGGCTGCCCTCTCTGAAGGAGGACAACGTAACGTCCCTCGAATGAGTTGATAATAATATAACGTTGGACAGACCTGCTTCGCACAGGCTAAAGATGCGCTGCCTGTTGGCTGCCCTCGCTTAAGGAGGACAACGTGTCCCTCGGTGAATGAATTGATAGGACAACGTTGGACAGACCTGCTTCACACACGCTAAAGATGCGCTGCCTGATGGCTGCCCTCGCTAAAGGAAGACAACGTCCTTCGTTGGATTTTCACAACACATTCGCCTTTTTTTTCGAGCCAAGTTCGCTCCTTGGATAGTCGGAAAGGAATTTGTGCCCTTTTTTTCCGACTATCCCACCGCTGCCACCAAATTATTTTTACGCGCGTGCCGAAGAGAAATTATTTTTTATTACGCTTTGCACTACCACTGACAATGTTTTATATACGTGTCCAAGGATATAGTTATTACGCGTAACAGTGTATTCGATGATTTTTTAAAGTAAGAACGATTAAAAAAAAACTAGTGTGAAAACTAACCAAATCAGCAATTTGCGGTTATGCAATGCGGAGATTTCAACATTCTCAGTACTGACCAAATAATACGTATATGGGCATATTGAACAGAATACGATACTGATTTTTTTTTTTTTTAATATTGCTGAAAATGGTGTTGAGTTTTGGTAATAAAACGATATAAAATCCAATTGAAACTACATTATGTATTATTATTGTTGATGAAAACAGAAGTAATAGAAAACAAGGTCTATTTAGTTGCATTTTCAATAGTAACTGGAACGTATATTTATTGACATATAACAAATTCTTATATCGATATTTGTCAAATTATTTTGGGTAATAATTCAATTTTAGTTTGAAGTTTTTTTTTTTTAATTCATACACTACACTAGTGTATGAATTATTGACACTCACTAAAAACGTTTGAAAATTTGCAACTGCACGGTACACACACGGACTACAAATGAAAGAATGAAATTTAATGCTAAATGTTCTACACGATTCGAATGAATTTCGCAACATAAATGCACAACAAATGCGCATAATGCTGAAAATTACACATTTCTGTGTAAATTTTGGTAAATGCGACATCGATGTGTAAATATGGACATTTGATATGTAAAGATGTGATTATGTTATACGTGTTTTGGAAGAGAGGCTATGTATTTTTGCGTAGAAGTATGTAAAATAGTACATTGCATGTTCTATAAGGGTATAAATACGCCAACGAAATAATTATGAGTAAAATATTACGTAAGCTTACTATATTATTATGTGCAAAATGAGTGTAAAATTACAGTCGTGTTTTAGAGTGTATGTACTTTACAAGTACAGTGCGTACTCGATAATCCGGACTAATGAAAAACGAGGTCGATCCGGACTACAGAGGAGTTCGGACTAATGGAAACCTATAATTTGCTCTAAATTTCGAGGAAATGGACGAATTTAACCAAATTGTTCGAAGAATCTGTTTTCTATTTTCGAAGAATTTCTCTGGTCTAGATTTTGTTGTTTCAAAGAACAAAGAAAAATTTTGTTTTTATTTCGGACGATAATATCTCTGTTATTATGAGAAATGAGAAAAAAGTCAGATTCGGATTAGAGAAGCTCTTAAAATTCGGACTACAGAGTGTGCAATGCAATCTTTGAGGTGATCCAGATTACTGGAAATTCGAGGTTTCGAGGCTTCGGATTATCGAGTACGCACTGTATATATTTTTTTTTTGTGCAATTAGATGCATTGCACCTAACAAGCTCCATCTCTATCTTACACGAAACAAGTATATACCAACAGGTGGGGAAAATCCATCCCACGAGTGGAGCACATATATACTTCGTTTCACACCTAGCTGTACATCCCGACAAAGGGAGGAGATCCTTCCCACAAGTGGAGACCGATGTACAAGCAAGATCTGGGAGGAGATCCATCGCCAGATTCCACGAGAATCACAACACTTAGTCGATTACGTCAATACAAATAATTCGAATAATTTATCTATGCACCATGCATTTACACAACGTACTCAGTAAGTTGAATAAACTTACCCCAATGTACTATAAAGCACACACAAAACACACCACTTCACTACCAGAAGATTTGTCACTGACTGACTGATCAAATCTTACTTGTGGACGTTCTATACATCTGAGTATCCACACAATCAGATCGAAACAAACATATGTACACTCTATGAGCGTAAACAAACCTTTGTTACACAATTGACGGAAGAGGACCATAGTGGTCAATATGAACAGTGTCAAACGGAACAGACAGCTTCGGAATAATATGCAAGTTGCATTTGCTAGATTGAGAAGGTGCGGAAAACATAATACACCTAAGGCAGTTTTGAATAAACTTTAATTTAAGCTGATCAATACACTTAACAATACCACAATGAGCAAGTTTTTCGTGAATTACGCGTATAACATTTTCCTCCATTTCTTGCGGAACATACATAATCAATCGACCATTAACATCCTTACGATACACTAATCCGTCTTGCAAAATGAATGGTTCACGTGGACCTGATTCCAACTGATTACGGATCTCAATAATGCAAAGGTCGCGATTTTGGGTAATCTGCAATCTTATGTCTATATCGTCACAATTAATCGATGCCACAGCTCCGGATATACTTAGCGCATCTACGTGATTCATATTCGCTCCGCCACGGTGCGGTGTTGTAAACTATAATCGTAGTCTTCTAATTCCGATGCACAACGTGCAATTTGGAATTGTATACCATGTGTATACGCACGGAATCGTTTCAGACAATTACCAATAGCCAATGTTTCTAGCAGGAAACTGTGGTACTTAGATTCAGCATCTGAAGTCCTGCGTGAGAAGTTTGCTACCGGGTGAAATTTTCCATCATCTTGGCGTTGTAACAAAACGCCACCAAAAAAAACCCTGCGAACTAGCATCACAATGCAGCTCAGTTTCGCGATTTGGGCTGTATATTGTCAAAACTGGAGCCTCTACTAGTTTGCTTTTCAATGAATTAAAAGCCTGTACACAATCATTGGTCATATAAAAAGAGCAATTTTTCTTAATAAGGTCTAACAATGGTTTAGCAATTCTCGAAAAATTCGGAACAAATCGACGGAAATATGAAAAGAGACCTGTCGTGGATTTTAATATTCATAAAATTCACTTCATCAGAGTGGCTTTATAAAAAATGTAAAAAATAATAATAGTTAGTTGGTGTCAAATTTTTATCTAAATATGTAACTACATTATGTATATTTTTACATTTAAATTTAAATAAATAGATCTATAAAAATAAATTAAATACACGATTGTAACTCTCGTGCATTTTTAGGAAGCGGGTAATTTCTAATATTTTCTAAATGAGCGCTCGAAAGTCAACACACATTCGAAGTGTGCCATCTCTCTTCTTTACGAGAACAATGGAGGAAGCATACGGTGAACTACTTGGTCGGATAATGCTCTGCGATTGCAAATCAGAAACAATTTTTTTGTACTTCTGCCCTATCAAATACGCACAACCGTCTAGGCGAGAAATTAAACGGAATATCGGAAGTGAGTTTGATCTCCATCTCAAAATCGAGCTTGTTTTCCGGAATTTCAGATTGATTCAAATAATTCCTATGTATCAAGTCCATACATGCTTTTCTATGAGTATCGCTCAGCTTATTATCAATGTCAATATTTCCCCACTGGATCTAAATTTATAGCAAAAATTGCAGGCATCACGTAATTTTCATCTGGCTGATCGTCGAATACTATTTCTGCGGAAATGACAAAATTTCCGAATACAGTACAGTACAGTCATGTGTGCAAAAAAGACAATATTTCGGATAACCCTTCAATTGTTTAGAATTCAATGTTTTATTAGAAGTGCTTACAGGCGACATATCAATATCAATATTACATTTGCAATGAGGAAAGAAACGAAACGATGTGACCTTAATGAGTGCCACCGGCAGAGCAGACTCCCGTCTACCGTGAAATGCACGGCTATTTATTTGGTTTTTCAGTTACATATACATACACGTACATAACATATGCAAGCATATGAATGCGTTGTTCTAATGTTGATGTGGCAGATCGGCCGTCCTGCTGGAACGCGTCTCGAGTTCCTCGTCGCTGCTGCTGTTGTCATCCTCGTCAACGAAAGGGTAAATTTCGGGTCCAAGCTCGCACCAGCGTTTCATGTTTTCAGTTGAAAACACTCCTGCGTAACGTTTTACAGCTCGCTGTGGCTCGATATCCTCTACCAGATACCGATCGTTCCGCAATACTCGCGTTATCAGATATGGCCCCTTAAATTTAGGCTCCAATTTACGTGACTCGCCAGTCGCTGCTGGAACATTCCGTATGACGACTAGGTCGCCCTCAATGTATTTCGTCGGTTGTTTGTGGCGTTTATCGAAGCGTTCTTTCCACTTGGCTCTCTCCTTTCCGATATTTTCGATGGTGAGTTTGCATTTCTCGGTTATGGCGATTTCTGTGGGTTCAAAGTCATCGGTTACTGCCTGGATTAATCGATTCGTAACTACGTCTCGCAACTTGAAATCGAATATCAGCTCATTGGGTGTGAGCTTGGTGGTTGCGTTTCGGAAACTATTCATCGTGAACTGCATTTGATGTATTTCTGCATCCCAATCGCGTGGTGCATTTCCTTCGTCGCATGAAATGCAGAATCGTCTGATTTGCTCGTTCAACCTGACCGTTACCTCTTGGCGTCCGCACGGCTACTTGAACATGCTCGGTTTGAGTCGATTTGCAATGCTGTTGGAATAACTTAGATGTATACGCTGTTCCCCTGTCGGTTATAATCCTTTCCGGGGTGCCGAAAAACGCTGACAGGTCGTTGAGCATTTTTATGACGGGCTTCGTCTTAGTGTTTCTCACTGCCCTGAGAACCGTGTACTTCGTTAATGGATCGCAGATTGCTATAACATACATATTCCCGTTTCGGCTGCGTGGAAACGGCCCGAGATGATCGATGTAAATATGGCGGAAGGGGACGGGGTTAACCGCGCGTGCATAAAGTTCCCCTTCAGGCTTGCCTTGTCCCTGTTTGTGGTAACAACACTCAATACAGGCCTTGATGTACTGCTTTACTATTTTTCGTTGTTTAGGGAACCAAAATACTTCCCGTAGTTTCTCCAACGAACGTGATTCCCCTATTTCGTCGTGGAATGTTCGTAGCACTCGCCATCTCATCGCCTTTGGAACGACGAACTTCAGATCGTTGCCCACGCGTCGATACAGTCTTCCTTCATTCAAAGCGTAGTCCGTTTTAAGCTGGTTCAATTGGTCGTGTTGTTGTTTTCCCTTCAAGGCACTCACGATGTCCTGCAGGGAAGGATCTTGACGCTGCATCGCAACAAGCCAATCATCTTCATGGGATTGGATTCGTAATACGCTTTCTGCTACAGTGTGCACGCTTTCTCCGTCGTTTCCAGGCGCTCTGCTCAGCGCGTCCGCATGCTGCATCTTTTCGCTACCTCGATGGCCTATAGTGTAGTCGTATTCCTGAAGGCGTAACCACCATCTTGCGATACGAGGGATTAGTGGTTTCCGGGTTTTGGTGATGGCGATAGCTGCACAGTCAGTGATGATGCGAAATGGTTTCTCGAGTAAATACAGCTTGTACCTCTCTACCGTCTCTACAACGGCCAAAACTTCGAGTTCGTGACTGGCATAGTTTTGTTCGGAGTTGTTGCACTTTCGGCTGTAACATGCCACCGGTTTCCAGTTGTCTCCAGATTTCTGCAGCAATGCACCACCGATACCCACGCTACTGGCATCTGTGTGTATTTCGTGTTCCGCTGTTGGGTTGTATATGTCGAGTACCGGTTGATTCGTCAGTGCTTCTTTCAGCTCGTTAAACGCAGCATCTTGATCCGTACTCCATTCGAATTCGACACCGTTCTTTGTTCGTAGCAGCTTGGTTAATGGTTCGGCTTTCCTTGCGAAATCCTTGATGAATCGTCGGAAGTAGCTAGCTAGGCCCAGAAATCGTCTTACATCTGGAACGCTCGTTGGTGTTGGGAAGAGACGAACAGCTTCGGTTTTTATGTCTCCTGGCGCGATTCCAGCTTCGGACACTGTATGTCCCAAGAAAGTTAATTTTGAAGTCAGGAACACGCATTTGTCCAGTCGAAGCGTCATCCCCCAATAGTCCAAGGAACTCGCTAAGAATCGCTATCGATTCGTCGACTGTATAAGTGGCAATTATGATCTCATTCACGAACGCTGTTATGTTGCCCTCCATTCGCTTGAGGATTGATGACATCACACGTTGGAAGACAGCTGGCGCGTTAACTAATACGAAGGGCATACAATTAAATTCATAATGCCCATTATTGGTGACAAATGCGGTGTACTTCCGCGAGTTTTCGTTTATTGGGATTTGATAGTACCCCGACATCAAATCGAATGTAGAGAAGTATTTCCGACCCACCAGTCGTGACAACTGACCTTCGACAGTTGGCATGGGGAAACGTTCCTTTACTGTGACTGCGTTGAGGGCACGATAGTCGATGCACAGCCGCTCGCTTCCAGCCGCCCGATCGTGTCTGTTTCACTGGCTTCCCGCAGCCTTGTCTGCAATGCCAGTTTGTTTCCAGACAAGTGGAGCCCTTTGGCCCTCAACTGCCGCCGCAATTGAACTACCGTCAAATCGTCAATTGCGACGGTTGGCATTTTCCTGAAAAGTATTTTTTTTTGCTCTTTGTAACGTTTGCTCTTTGTATTTTTCGGGTTTCCTCCTTTCCTTGTATTCGTAGTAAGGAGTTATCCCACTTCTGAATTTGCAATGAGGAAAGAAATAAACGATGTGACCTTAATGAGTGCCGCCGGCAGACTGCCGTCTACCGTGAAGTGCACGGCTATTTATTTGGTTTTTCAGTTACATATACATACACGTACATAACATATACAAGCATTGTATTTTTCGGGTTTCCTCCTTTCCTTGTATTCGTAGTAAGGAGTTATCCCACTTCTGAATTTGCAATGAGGAAAGAAATAAACGATGTGACCTTAATGAGTGCCGCTGGCAGACTGCCGTCTACCGTGAAGTGCACGGCTATTTATTTGGTTTTTCAGTAACATATACATACACGTACATAACATATACAAGCATATGAATGCGTTGTTCTATTGTTGATGTGACACATTTCTTCCATTTAATACGGAAAGAGTTTAGGAAACCGCGTCCGAGTAAAAGTGGCATCGGCAATTGTAATGAATCTAATTCTCCCTGATGAGGAGAAGGCCGACTGGCTGCACCTGCGGTTGGTCAGCTCACTCAGTAGAGGATTTGGTCGAGGGTGACAGAAAAAGCCAAATTTTTTTAAAAAAGCCGTCATTACATTATTTTTATCACAGGTGCTAATAAATGTTCTTTTTTTTTCGAACTATGTCTGCTTTTCTTTTTCGTTTTTTTTTTCTTGGTTAAACAGATACTACTCACTAACTAGCGTTTACATAACCTGCTTTTCCAATGACGGGTCGGTCAAGGTACGTTTTCCGATTCCGGTGGGCCGGTCCGGGCAGGTTTTTTTCGATGCCGGTCTTTAATAACGTGGAAGTAGCCAATTTTTGCTTCGTTCCCTTGTTTTTGTATGGTCTCCTTTTCGTTTGGCACGTTTTTCCGCTGCCGGTGGGCCGATCCGGGCACGTTTTTTTCGATGCCGGTCTCTAATAACGTGGAAGTAGCCAATTTTTGCTTCGTTCCCTTGTTTTTGTATGGTCTCCTTTTCGTTTGGCACGTTTTTCCGCTGCCAGTGGGCCGATCCGGGCACGTTTATTTTTTTCTTTTTCAATGTGTCGGTCTCCACTAACGTGGAAGTCGCCTTTGAAAACAGAATACAGCACTATTTAAATTCTATTGAATCAAAGGTTTATGCTTCGGAAACACTTACCAATTTTTTTCTTTTCGTTCCCTTTTTGTAATGTGTCCTCCTCACGTCCGCCGTTCAGCACGTTTTCCCAACGATTTATGAATAAAGCTGACTGGGCTACCCGTGTCAAATAGAGGAAACAATTTTTTTTCGGATAAGCACACATTCGTCTACCAATTCGATTTGTTGGCGGAATTTCGGAAGGGGATTCACCATTTGAATCATCATCGGAATTTAATACGGCAGCAACTCGTCCAAACTTAGGGGTTAGTTCGGACAATTCTTGAAGACATTTCATTGGATGTTTTGTATTGCCTCCACTGGCGATCCTCGAAAAAAGAAACCAAGTCTTCGTATTTTATAAGCGACCAATATATTTCGGACATAAGTCCATCATCAGGGTCTGATTTACATCCACAAAAAAAGACTTAATTAATAATAAATTGTGTGTGAAATTTAGCATGAGATATACCTAAGATCTAATGTAATTTAAAGTTAACACCGTAAAAACTGACGTGAAACACAGAAACTTTTACAAGTAACAAAGAAACAAAAGTCAACAATGAAAAGATGTCAAGTTGAATATCAAAAATATCACAGATGTTTGGTGGTATATAATGGCATGTGTATACGTAGTAGAATCCAAAATTGTTGAGAAAAATACACTTACAGTTATCCGATTGAATTCATTTTACCGCTATTCGATAGAACAACTCTTCGGTCATAACAGGACTAAACATGAGTTCAATTGTGCAATCAAGGGCCCGGCTAGGTAATTATTTGTGTCGCATTCTGACAGCAGCTTGTAGTTCTAACCGTGGCATTGACAATAATTTTCGCGGTGCGCATTTTGTTTTCCCATAATAAAGGAAACGTCGTAATCTGGCCTTTTTATTCGCCAGTATGTAACGGCTGCGAATGCAGTTTCGCTAGCATCCGAAAAAATATGCAACTCGCGTTCAGGCGACGAAATAAAAAACGGCGAATATCAACGTGGCACTGACGTAGTTGTACAACTCTGTAGCTTTTCCAACCAGGAAAGCCACTTTCCATATTCCTCATCGGGCAAAGAATCGTCCCACTCGAGACGCAATCTCCATAGCTCTTGTATGAGTACCTTCGCGTAGATCGTATAGTTGGCCACCAAACCAAATGGATCAAACACAGACATTGCGATTCTCAGAACCTTCCGCTTTGTCGGTCTTCTCGTTTTAGAAATAACATCAACGTTGATGCGCGAGTTAAATTTTCATTGGCCCTGTAATGTAATTAAAAGTATGAGAAGATGATTTTCACCAGCGTGACCGCTTCTTTATTTCTATAACAAGACTCTTGGCCATGCCTGAGGCATGGGTCGTTCCGGTACGTAGACCCGGTCGCAGTAGGAACGTCGTTCTTTGGTAAATTACGCAGCACCGATATGGACAAACGACAACGATCTCCTGGCTAAGCAATATCTTGTTGGTTGTTATCGAGGCCAACACCCAAATCATGACCTTATGGACAAAACCCCACCACCACGTCATGTAAGACTTTCGTTAAGGGACATGGAAAGGGAAGTCCAAAGGTTTAAACGAGTTCCCCTCGATAACTCCAGCACTTACAAGACGGCCCTTAAACAATTGCACACCAGCGAGGTAACCAAAGGCACCAACAGGCTATTCGCAAACCGTGTCCTTCGCGCTCGACCACCCGACATCTCAGCCAACGAACAACAACTGCCCAGAGCCACACGTACCACCTTGACTTCGTTCTGGATGGTGATCCAGATTAAACTCGTTTTGGTCGCGCATCGACAACACCATTGAAAATATTTGTCCAGCATGTGGACTGTGACTGTACTCCCGCACCTACGCATCTAACACCCATCGCAGTCTGGGAGAACCCCATCGAAGTTGCGATCTTGACCTTGAGGAGAGGATGCCTACGATATATGAATGATGATACAAGTTTCCCCTCCCCCCTCTCTTGCGCCGCAACAACAACATTAAATTGAGAGATTGATTAATCTTATCATCGAATTGATCTAAATTAAACGGACCTTGCTTGATTCTGGACATCTCATTCTGAAGCACATAAAGTAGTCTTTTATCTGCATAAGTAACATCCAAGCGGTTTATTATGGCTTCAAAATCCTGACACGTATTATTATTAATGAGGACCTCTGTTGCTGATCCAGTAATTTTAGATCTTATCAAAAATAGGGCTTCCTTATACACATTGTGAGATCTAAATGGTTTAATCATATTGAACAAAATCATCGCCATCTTTCTCCATGGTCGGTATTATTTACTAATTCCTGAGAAAGATCGTAAAGTTTTGAATATAATCTAAATTTATTTGCGAAGGATCAGTATATTCGCAATTCTCATCAGTGTAAGAGTTTGTTACAGGTACAGGTATCCCTCGACTTAGGACGCTTCGACTTAGGACATTTCGACTTACAACGCGCTAACAATTTAGACCACAGCTCGAGTTACAACAATTTTTGTTTCGACTTACAACGCGATTTGAAAAAAAAAGATTCGTATAAAAGCACACGTTTAAGTATTAAGGCAGAATTTTCTTTTCTGTTTTTACTCAGTTTCTTTCCTGGTGCATAAAGCTTCTAATTTATTTGTTGAAATGATATTTGAAGAAGTAATTTTGTTTTGGCAAAGGCAATTAGCTGTTTCGCTTAGGACTTTATAAAGAAGTAGATTTCAACACTAGTCTAAAGGATTAGGGCACCATAAGTCTATCAACAAATTCTGCGGTGGCGGAAAACAGTTCCTGATCATTCATTAAAACTTAAGAACTAAACATTTTTGAAACGGAAAGCACTGTATGCCGGAAAATGGAGCTTACATCTGATGGCGGCCCACACTGTCCGGGGTTAGCCAAACCGTGCGGTACAAAAGATCAAAGTTGTGGACAACACACGCTTTGAAGAGACAGAGACGACGGGGGAATTCAACAAACGTTATTTGTTATCGCCTCTGTCTCTGCCAGGGGTATGTTGTCTACAAAGTTGATATTTTGTACTGCGCGGTTTGGCAAACCCCGGGCAGTGTGGTAGCAGTCTAAAGTAAACAATATCCCATATAACAACCAAAAGCCTTTAGCTAGGCAAGCATGTGTAAGGTGCTTGAGCCTTTCGAATGTGACTTAAAACTTAATTGATACCGAAAATAGATAAAGTCAGTAAAATCCGTTGTATACCAAGCAACACGCACACAATAGAGAGTTTTATCAAGTCGTGGAAACCGTGGTAGTACGACTTGGCAGTGTACCAGTGGCGGATTTACGGATTTGCCGACAGTAGGCTATTCACCTTGTGTCGCCCTTTTCGACCTTTACAAGTACAGTGCGTACTCGATAATCCGGACTAATGAAAACCGGGGTCGATCCGGACTACAGAGGAATTCGGACTACTGGAAGCCTTTAATTTGCTCTAAATTTCGAGGAAATGGACGAATTTATTCAAATTGTTCCTAGAATCTGTTTTCTATTTTCGAAGAAATTCAGTCTGTTATTCTAGATTTTGTTGTTTCCAAGAACATTATTATGAGAAAAAATCAGATTCGGATTAGAGAAGCTCTCGAGATTCGGACTACAGAGTGTACAATGCAATCTTTGAGGTGATCCGGATTACTGGAAATTCGAGGTTTCGAGGCTTCGGATTATCGAGTACGCACTGTATTTCCATTATATTGGCAAAGAGACTGTGGACTTAGGATCGGTTGCTGATTGCATTTTTTTCTTTTAAATTAAAATAAAAACACAATTTGAAGCAATTGGACCATTTCGCGAAAGATTCTTACTACAGATTAAGGCATTTATCTTTTCGTAGTTTACCTTCAAATCAAGTTGAGCAAAATATGTGCGGAACACTTAATACTTTGTGCCCAACATGAATAAAGGATTATCTTGAATTACCTTTAGTAATTTGTCACTATACCCTTCGCACATTAATGCGTACGCATAAGCTTTCTGCTTCCTGAGTTCTGAGCATTTTTTAATCTTTATCACAGAGCGAAATGCGTATAACTTATTATCAGTTTCGTAACTTTTCTTGAATATCTTGTGTTCGAAGTCGAAATGGAGGCCTCCACACAGTATAATTTTCAATTGGCCAAACAATTTCAAACTACAATTTTTGGCCAACTCAAATTTGCTACTACACACTTTAGAAATATTAAAAAATCTTGAGATTTAAGTAAATCTAGAATTAAATTTGAAGGCTTTGCCATACATTTCCTAGAATTGATACCCAGAAGTAAAAATTATTTAAGACAAATGTATCCTTCTTAATATTGTAAAAGGTACGCAGACTCTTTCAATGCATTACTGTAAAATATTCCTCGAAGCTCTGGCTTAAAGCGAGCACTCCACAAAAAGTTAATTTCCAAAAACAATCCGAAAATTGCCACTTCTCATCCCTACGATAGATGAGACTGGATATAACTGTTATCTAGCAGTTGCCTTTGCCAGAATTGATTATTTCAGTGACTGTAGGAAAAAGGAGGAAAAGGGCGTTGCGGCGTAGAAGGCCCCTAACGGTTGGGGGCCCCTGTTCCTCTGAACACATGGAATTATCCTGCGGATTTTTGTTGAGAAAATGATCACGAAATTGAAACTTAAAATTTTTAGCCCTATTCAATTGAATCAGATTTTCTACTTTTTGAAATTTTACATAAACCGTTTCAAATATCAACGGCGGCTTCCAAGATATAGGTGCTGAAAGAGTAGAGAAATTTCTGCATTGGTTTTTCTATGAAAATTCGGCCAACAACTTCATAACGGTAATTACCTTGAACTGGAAAAAATTCGCAGTTGACAGAAGTGGTTTTAGGATCAAAAGGGCTAAAAATCAATTTTCAATTTTCCTTTGAAATTCTGTTTTTTTTTATGCTTCATGAAACATGACGGTTTAAATTTTAGTATAAGACGATAATTTCTTTTTGAAGGTTTTCTCTACATTGGATGATTTTAAGAGTTAAATATTTGATTTATTCAAAATTCATGAAGAAATTATGAATATCAATTTTTTAAATAAATTAAAAATAAAACTTTGGATGGATGGTGTTGATAAGTAATCCAAGAAATAATTGATTGAAGTCTCCATGGTACATTTTTCACGGGCTATATAAATGCAAGTGTTTCGCTCAGTCAACACAGTACTTGCTTACCTTATACTGGGGGCAAAAACACGCTTGTTCTCTAAACGTATCTAATAACGAGGATAAGTAGGCCTAGGTACTATTAAATTTGGTACTGAAATATTTATTTTGAATTCAGTCTTCCCCAGCTTTAGAAATGTATAGCTCAAAAAAGATCTTTGATACAAATTTGCCGCCCCCCAAAAATCTGCCGCCCTAGGCTCCAGCCTACTCAGCCTACTGGTAAATCCGCCACTGCAGTGTACGTCCTTAAATTGGTAGCGACCAAATTATGAATTGTTATTGAATTAAATTTTTCTGGCTTTAATTAAGCCGAACACATCATTTAAGCAGGATACGACAGCAAAGAAATATTTCAATTATTATTTAACCTTTTTAGCATTTGCACGACTTGCCTAAAGTCTGGCTGATGTGTAGTAACCCCGAAATACCCTTTTTAACTTATTAGACTCCCAGAATGAGGGACAGTTTCTTTAAATGTAAGAAACCCGATACCCTCTGCAAATAATTTACAATGTCTATGGAATTTTTTTCTTAAATTAAGTATCTGTCGAATAGTTGGAATTTTGAACGTTTGTACTGCAAGAGAGTCGTCATCTTGAAATCGACCTCCATTAGCAATACGGTAATGTATTTTGAACTCCTTTTATATTTTCGAAATTAATAAGTGACTGTATGCTGCCTGAATTTTTTTCAATGACAGGGGCTTAATCTTTTACAATTTTGTTGACTTTTACCTTGAGCTCGAACTAAACTGCTAATTGCACAATTTAGCATCCATATTTTAAGCCATGGTGATGAGAATTTTTACTTAAAATATAAAACGATCACCTCAACAAATAATAAGAAGTTTTCTGTACCAGTGTTTTCTAAATTAGATTCTTGGATACGAAAAGATAATTCTGCCTAAATACTTATGTCATGACAAAAATTGGCCAGACGTCTTCGCCAGTTCACAATAAGAGAGCCTAAGAATGGATATGAAAAGTATTACGCAAATTAGTTAATGTTGATGTGTAGTTGGGCCGGATCTGCATCATATTTTATAATGACATTCAATAGCTACCATTTGATACAAATTTGAAGTTTTTCGCAACATTTTATCAAAAGATATGGCTAAATATATTTTTGGCACGCTCTGTGGCTCACTTGGTTGAGTCGCACTCTACGATGCTAGTAATCTAGAGGTCCGGAGATCAAATCTCGGCGTGGTCCAGGAAATATATAGTGCTTGGAACATTATATACACTCCGAAATATGCAATGTAACGTTGACTCGAAGTAGCGTATAAACGGCTAAGTGAACGCACCATGCCCCACAAGGGGTTACGGTACAGAGCAGAAGATATTTTTGTAGAGGAGGTAGGGGTAGGGGTAGTCAGACCACTTTCATCAACTTCAAGCATATGTCACAATTAGGCATTGACGAAAATTTCAGGCCGCTAGCAATATTCTGTCGAAAGTTAGGGACGAATTAAAATATCAAGGAGGAGTAATTTGTACGGGAGGTAGGGGAATCCTTAGTCCAATTTGTCCCATTTTGAATACCGTCCAAGGTTTTATCAAAACAAACATCTCACCAAAATTAAAAAACGGTAGCTTCATTATTGCGGGAGTTATCGTGCGAAGTGATAGACACACGGACGGACAGACAGACGGACATGGCTTATTCGTATCAGGGACCGACCCTGATTATTTATATATATACTTTGTCATACCTCCGGTGGCTCCTTAGAGGTGTTATATAATATCGCGGGTAACAAAAAAATATACCCTATACCATTTTATGGGTATAGGGTATAGAAAGTGCCGAGTTTTGAGTTGTGACCGTGTTCTTGCGTACGTGCAATATGGTTATTCGACTTACAACGTTTTCGACTTAGGACGCATTTTCCTGGAACCAATTAGCGTCCTAAGTCGAGGTATGCCTGTACTAACATCTGAGAATTAAGTTCAGCCATTTTTTCGTTCTGTGCTATTAATTGCTGTTGCATTAACATTAATATCACTTGCTGCTTAAGAATATCGCACTCTCGGTCAAAAGTAAAAACGGCGGCAGAGATCTGCCTATTAATGTTTATAGTTAAAGACTGATGTTTTATTTACAAAACTTAACACTACTTATACTAATTTACATTATTACTTGAACCTAAAGAAAAAGTGCGCGTCAAGCAAATTCTCGGTTCCCATGGGAAAAGTTTTTTTAGAAATTAACTGACCTTCAATGTCTCAAACGCGGACACTCAAGTCATATGCACATTTCCAGTCATATGCATACAGACTGCATATCGGATTGCAAAGCTTAATGAATGAATGTACTTGTATACTATTTACTATTTTCGTCTGTTTGTTATTCTTCCTATTTTGAGATACCTTATTGCTTGGCGCGGGCTATTTCTGTCGCGTGTTTTATATTACATATACACTACAAGATAACTAATACACTACACTACTTAATATTACGTGGTATACACTATGAGGTACTACAATACACTACAAAATCTCGAAGCCTCTTCACTTTGTACTATAACTCCTCTTTTAACCATTTCCGTCAATTCTTGCTTAACTGCTTCCATTAGACTTAAAAAGATTCTTCTGGGTGGTTTGATACTGGAAACCTGATCGCTGGTTAGAGTAACAGTGCCTAATATGGAATACTACTTTTTATTTCTCCTATAAAATTAACAAAAAGCATCATTTTTAAATAATTTTTTTTTTAAATAACTAAAAATCGGTTGAGAATCGTTGCTGCAAAGCTGAGTACTGAAATGTAAATGGTTATCTAAATATAAGGAGATCTTTGGCACAAGGCGTTTTTAGTGAAATGAAAAAAGTGGTTCATAATATGGGATATTCCATATTGTGGACAGTTACGCATAATATGGAATATTTCATATTAGGAACATTTTTGGTTCTTACGGAAATTGTTTTATTATTCATTCATTTTGTGAACAGAAAATGGATTTTTACAACACTCACAAATAAATTCATTTCCGAAACATCTGCGATGCGCCCACAAATCACATTGCACGCATCGTCGGAAATCAGATTCGCCATTATATGCAACTCCGCACACAACACAGATAGAATCAAATCGTGGCTGCATATCACATTCAAATTCTTAATCGTTTGAACTATCATCATTTACGCTGCTGGGTAGTGAGGATTCACTGGTAGTACTATCGATGTCAACTTGATTCTTTTTCCTTAAGTGTCGAGCTTTTAAAACATTCGGTTTACGTTTCAATACATTTTGCTTTGTTCCTGAAGCTTGAAATGATTTCAAATCTCGTTTGGATTGCGATGCTTTGGAAACAGTTGATTCATTTTGGAATAAATTTCGTTTTTTTCCAGAAGCTAGGGATACTTCTAAAGATTTTTTGTAAGGAGTTTCGGTTAATACAGTAGACTGCGTTGTCTTTCTTCCACCCGCTCTGTTTGATTTTGTTGCAAGCGATTTAACTGGAGCAAGTTCCCAGGGTGAAACTGCAAAGCTTGTACTTGCTGCTGGAACTAAAGTCTTGGCTGGAGTTCGCTGGCTTGATATTTCTGACGGATGCGTTAAAGTGGGCTTAGGTGACTGACCCGGCTCTGAATCATCATGTTGTTTAGCAGCAAGGAAATCCACATCCGTGAAAACATTATCGTCAAAAGGATAGATACCCGTGCATTTAAATCCATTACAAGATATTTCGGCAGTTTGACATTTGGTATAAGCCTTGGCAAAGAGCTCTGCTAAATCGTAGAGCGTGACTTGGCGTGCATGTTCTCGAATGAAAGTCCGAATATATTCGCTATAGTATGTTTTCAGTGGTCCCATGAACGAGCGATCAAGTGGCTGCATTTTATGTGTTGAATGAGGTGGCAACGAAATAATTGTGACGAAATGGTTTCTTGCCATATCGATAACTTCTAAGTTTCTAGTGTGGCTGTAATGCCCATCTAATATTAACAAGACTGGATTCTCCTTGGTTGGGTTCGTTTTTCTGACGAAATGTTCAAACCATTTCGTAAAAAGTGGGATTTGTATCCAACCTGATGGATGATAAGCCGCTATTGAACCTGATGGCGCATTTTTCATCAGCTGTACATTTTCATTTTTCCTAGGAAAAATAAACATGGGTGGTATGAATTGGCCAGCAGCACTCATACATGTAACTACTGTTACTAATGACCCTCTTTCAGCTGACGTCAGGAGTCCTATTTGTCGTTTGCCTTTCGTTGCAAGGATTCGGGGCTGTCGACTCTGAACGATCGAGATTCCTGTCTCGTCAACGTTAAAAATACGATCTGGCTGGAAGTGGTATTTTTCATAAGAAGCTTTGAGAAGTGAAAAAAATCTGTCCACGTTACTTTTAGTGAACCCTTTTGCTCTAGAAAATGAGGTTCCAGTTGGGCGACGGATAGAAATCTCCTTGGCATGGCGTTTAATAAAACCCTTAAGCCATTTTCTACCTGCAGATTGGTTCGTTACCGAAAATTTATTTGGAATGTTGTTCTTAACTGCTA
Source organism: Microchrysa polita (assembly GCA_949715475.1). NCBI lineage: Eukaryota > Metazoa > Arthropoda > Insecta > Diptera > Stratiomyidae > Microchrysa > Microchrysa polita. The sequence goes on along the minus strand of OX454418.1, from coordinate 28,298,225 downwards.
ACTGGAAAGCAAGAGATTTTACATCTTCCGACGTTAATCCAAAGTATCGGCCTTCCATTTCCTTTATGTAACTTACAAGCTCCAATTCCATTGCAGTTGTAAAAGTAGGCTTTTTGCCTAATGGTATTCTTGATGCTTCTGCTGAAGTTCTCTCTCTGTTCTTACATAAACGAAATAGTGTTCCACGTGGGACTGTAAATCGTTTTGCAGCTTTAAGGTAACCCATTTCTCCGTTTCTAATGGCATCAATGGCTTTCTCCATATCTACCGTATTCCACTGCTTGCGTTTGGACATATCTAAACAAATTGTAAATTAATATCGAATTATTCAAATGATTTCTTCAGAGAATTACCCACAAAAGCATGGAAAAATGAATGTTCTTAATATGGAATACTATACCATATTAGGATCACTAAAGTATTCCATAATACGAACATTCCTGCTTTCCAACATAATTGCAAATATTTCTTAAATAAAGTATTTTAACCACAAACGTATTGCTTACTTGACAACTACCGTATGTAATCACTGAAATTCGATGGTAATTGCACTTTAAATTTACTTTAAACAAACTTTGTTTTCAAGTTTTGCCTGGCACGATCAAAGTTTTGGCAACAAGTGATTTGACATTTATATTTTTTGTGAATCCCCTAATTATGTGATTTCGAATATGCGTGAAGTTAGTGACTTTTCATTACATGCTTTACTCATTTTCTATCTAACAACAGATGGCTTATTTGTAGTTTGGGAGAAAATGCGCTATTCCATATTAAGATCCTATTCCATATTAGGCACAGTTACTCTAATGTTATTTGAACATTCTCTCCAAAACAATCTAATCCTTCAAATATTTTCATATTTGAATTTGAATCTGTCTTTATCAGAGCATATCGCCAAAACTCGTTGAATTAAATTTAGGTTAACAAATGAATCTAGCCCTAATATTGAAATTGTTCTTTTGTTTATGTCAACTACAACGAATTCAATCAATGAAACTTTGTTTTTATGACTGTATGTAAATTGAAATTTACTACACCAAGGACATTAATTTTGCTACCACCATATATTTTATGTAGTTTTTATGATTTCTTTCTTACCAATTTTCTTCAAAATATGTAATGGCATAACATTCACCTGAGCGCCGGTGTCTAACTTGAATTTGCTGTAAATTGGGATCGTTTGCTCCCAACACAATCCGATCTCTAACCATGCGGTCCTCATGGCTGAAACCACATCGTTTTACGGCATTGATATTCTTCACGTACTGTGCGGAGCAAGGCAAGCAAGCAGCACCAAAAATCATAACACACATGACATATGTGTCCAGCGACTAAGTTACGAACGCGGGTGGCAAATGGCACAATCAATTCTATACGGCTGTCCGATATGACAGGTAGCTCACTCACCTTTTGTATTTGGGCCCGCATCATTTGTTCCGGGCGACCAAAGCGGACCTTTAAATTGGACATTATTTCGCTTACCTTGTCGGCGTGTATGAGCGAAGAATCAACTGCATCCTTCGCGTCTCCGATGAGCGCTCGACGTAGACGGAATGTATTCTCCGTCTCAGTGTACGCGAACGATGCGGTTTATTGATGAAAAGATTCCTCAAACAAAGGCCAATCCTCGGCAAGGCCAGAAAACGTTAACAAATCGTGAAGTTTGCGACCAGACGCTCCGGGAGTACACGGCAACTGCAGATACTGCTTATCGGCGGGCAATTGATAGTCAGATGTGGCAGCCGGGGCACTTAACTTACTTGCTGCTTACTTTTCTGCTCCAATTTCAAACGCGCTTCTCGTTCGACAGGCGATTAATTGAATCCGTCAAAGCGGTGATTCGTGGATCAAATGGCTGCGCGGCATCAGGCGAATCGTCTTTATCTACACTTATTGAATGAAAAGCGGTCAGGCTGGCTCTGGCACGAGCTTTTCTTCCCATGCCGGCGGTGGCAATATTTTTTGCACAAATGTAATATCTCGGCGAGCAGGCTTGTGGTTGGTGGCAAATCACAAACTTTCGACAGTCACAATGTAGGCAATTAACAAGCGGCGGCGGCTATTATCTCAAAGATTGGCGGAGTCCCGTCTCATGACAGAGACTCAGAAAGTGAAAATAAATATTTCTTGACGCTGGAGGATTTTTAAAAATAAGAACAAACAAATTTCTTTTTCTTAATTCGTTTTATTTTCCTGTGGAATATATAGTATAATATGTAACCATTACATTGATTGTACACAATTTCCGTGAAGCGGCAAATTCAATTTGAATTCACATTTCGAATAAAATAAATATTTGAAGCTACAACAATTGGCTTCCCGTGAGCCCAGTCGTAACGTTCCTTTCTCAACTGTCGTTTTCTATTGATGATCTCTGCAACTTCCTTTCGAATCTCCGCGATTGATCGAGGGTCTTTAAGATATCCCGTGGTTTGAAGTCTACTACACTTGGCTTGTTTTCACTTGCCATTGCATTTTTCCGTGAGAATTGCATTTATGCAATGAATCGTGTGTGTTCACGGAGACATGTTTTTTTTTTGTTTTCAATGAATGCACACTCGCGGTCTGGCTCACATCCGATAACACGTTTCTTCTCGTGAGTTAATTTGAGTCCTGCAATTAATAACAAAAAATATAGAAGAATTTATGAATTGTTCTTAAGTGAGTGTCCGCTTCTTTATTATTAAAATACAAGACTAAATCTATAACAATATCTCAGTGATATTTATACCTTACAATACATTACACTATGACTTATCTCTATACTTAATTACCATACATCGTCTTAATCGCAAATACACATGTGTCAGGAGACTTTTAGGTTGTCAGGATGGTTAGTATTCGGCTGTCAAATTCGCAAAGAAAGGAAAACGAACAACACGGATTAATCTATATTAATGTACTTTATTGTATCGACACGTTTTACAAAAATGACATTCGCTCGCTACGACGGTTCAACGACGACTCCTTGTCGCGTCGTCTCTCCTCGTTGTCGTTGTCAGTCGCCTGGCCACCAGCATTACCAGGTGACACATGTGAGATACATTATCTTATCACTAATGACATTTTACATATTACATGGTATACGAAATACGAGTATGTACTTATCTCTAGTTTACATTTTATTTTCTTATCTCTAGTAAAAATATAATCTGGACATTGGTGGGTCAGAGGTTGTCAGATAAATACGAATATGTGTCTTAACTCGTGCGGCTGCTGGCGGACAAAAAAAGACGATTCCCGGAAGATCCTCTTTGAACGGCTGCTGGCGGAAAAAATGACTCCACGTCCAAAAACGTGCGCTTTATATAGCCCCGGGCCGTGCAGATCTGTTGGTTTGCGTGTCGTGATCTTCGTGCACGTCGTACACATACAAGCATTCGCATTCGCCGCCACGAGGGCTCGTTCCGTTTCGTGATCGCATGATTGTGTTCTTTCGCGTTCAATTTCGTTCGTCTGCCCATCTCGTTCTAGCTCTAACTTGCCGTTTGTTTTAACCATACGTACACCTGGCTGGTCCAAAACATCTCTACCCACCAGCACTGGTTCTGGCAGAAGTTCGTCGTCGATTGCAAATATCGGAGTTTCGACTTTTAACCGGTCAATGTACATCGGTACATCTATTTTGTGCGTTGCTCAATACGAGCCACCAAGAAATGCGGACCAGCGTTCGGTCGGACTGGTATAAGTGTACAAGGGCTACCACAATCGATCTGAGCTAGCATTTGTTCGATCCCAATTGTCACAATTTTGGGATAATCAGTAGGCGATGAATCACACTTTACCACACCAACTTTTGCTATGTCCGGACACTCGGACACTTGGTTCACCGGGTTTGTCCACCCGATTGCACCTAGCACACCTCGGACGAGGCGGAAGGTCCTTACGATCACGAGAATAATGTCCACTTTGATAACAATTAAAGCACTCGATTGTGTTCACGTTCCGTTGGTTGCATTCAGCCCTCTCTGTGTCCACGCTGTTTACACTTAAAACACATTATGTCGTTTTGTTCCCGTTCCGTTTTGGTGATTTCACTCGCGACTGATCGCTACCGTAAAGAACACTATCGTTACCGATCCATGTCTCCCGTACCTCGTACCGCCAGTTAAAGGTGTGCTTTTTATTTGATGCGATTTCCACAATCAATACCACTTTTAATTATATGAGTACCTTAGTAAGTACTAAGTAAATAAAGATTAATAAATAATGTATAAGGACTACTTATACATTATTTATTAATCTTTTAGTTTTATAATTAGTTTGTAAGTTAGCATTCCTGCATCCCCACAGACCGAAGAAGTAATTTCCGCGTCGCCCTCTTTGATAAGCAACAGATGATTTGCGCTCTAAAAAATGCAAAAGTCTTAAAGAATACCGGCATTATGCATACAAAAAGATCGTATGAGATAAAACAGAAAAGAAACAGTTTGATTGATATCAGAAAACTAATCGCAGTAAAACGGCCAGATATAAAAGCCGGGATTAGAGATGAAATTATGATAGTGTTTGGAAAGGAATTCACTTGGAATTTACAAAAGAATGAATTGTAATACGAGAATAAAGATGGGCAGCCACAATTAGATGCACTCTTAGCTAGCGAGACGATGATAAACAATAACAATGGCGCTCGCATTGACAACGCAACAATGTCAAACGATGCGGAGTTAACGCAATAGGGGAGACCAGCCTGCCGGTCAAATCAAGATCTGATTGCAAATGCAAAAATTGTAGTATCGCAAACGGACAAACAATATGGTTGCAGACGAAAAATGGAATCACTGAAACACACGCTCCGCTATCTACTTCCGAAAATTGAATTATTGAAAGATGCGCTCCACTATCTACTTCCATTTCCTAAGTATGATTCTCAATCATGTCCACTATCATTACTGGTTGAATGCTGCTTTAACCGTTGATAAATGATGCTCCACTCTGTATTTCTTCCAGATGGTGAAATTCTCGATGCCATATGCGGGCTTCCCTATGATGTATTGTATGTACTATGTATTTTTGTTGAAATTATATTCACTTTTATCAGCTTTATATGATGTCCTTTTTCTTTGAAATTACAATCAACGTTTCGCCGTATAATTTCCGGCATCTTCAGGACTAATTTTTTAAAAGGAGTCCTTCTTCCAACATCCATATCGCTTCTTTTACTGACGCTGTTTCCTCATCGTTTTCTAATGTGATGTTTTTTAGTATTTGAATTTATTCTCCCGAGTTTCTAGTTGAGGATTCGCTGAATATATCGCCAATTGCGTTGATTTTGTTGATGAATTAGATATAGTACTACCATCTGAACTAGGACCAAACAGATTAAACATATTTTGATTAATTCTATTGTCATCAGTAATGACAATACACTCAAAAAAAAATGTTGTAAAATTAACAAAAACTATACAAGATTGACAATTTTTTCCTGTTGATTCTCAGCTAATTAGTTCGCTGTTTCAAATGACATGAACAAATTTGTTGAAACGAAAAGCAAATATCCTGGTTGAAATAACATGCCTTTTTATATAAATTGAAAGTATTCATGTTATTACAACAGTTCTTTTAAGATTGAATAGACATGAACATATTATTAAAATGACAATTAAAGTTGTCTAAATAAAATCGGCTTCTAATTGAAATAATAGTGCTCTTTTGGTAATATCAACAAGGAGAACTTGTGAATTTGATTTTAGCATGTTGTTTTTACCTCACGACTATAGCTCAGAGAAGGTTTTGTATGGAATCAAAAGCGGTTTATTTTTTAACAAAGCATATTTATTTGTTTTAAAATTAACAGTAGAAAAACTTAGCTTAAAAATAATAAATAAATACAAATACATTTCATATTTGATTTTTTTTACAAAATATTATAATTTTTTTTTTTCTTATTACATTTTATGGTTGGGAAGAGTGTAAACAAAATGTTTAATTTCTGTTTCCCTTCCAATAATATGAACAGTATTTTTAATAACAATAAATTCAGTTACATATTTCAAATAGCTTATGATTTAGTATGTATTACGGAAAACCCTTTCTTATACGCCTTTCCTTTAAAAATTAACTGAGCGCAAATGTTAAAAACATCACTGGTGTTATATATAAGGCTAGTGCACAAGTATTTAGCATAAAAATTTTGCGATATATTGTGAATACTTTCTTGTAGAATCACAATATCGGGCTGGAAAAATGCATCGGTCATTAAACAATTTGCGATATGCTCCAAATCTTTTGTTCTTAGCCGGACACTATTTCTTACGTAGTACTCAATAATTGCATCGGTGAGCAGCTTTTGTTGTTCATCGAAAAGAAGCTTATACTTTTCGAAGTGCTTGACTACCACAGATACGGAGACGGAAGCAGATAAGATTTTCTTAATACTTGTGTCTATTATCTGGAAAAAATATGTATTAGGATCATCATACAAATTATTATTTTTATTTCCCTTACGTTTTCATTGGTCTCATATGTGTGTATTTTATTGGTTTTCGTATGTGCACATTGCTTGGTTGATTCGCTCGCGGATGCGTCTTCAACCTAAAAAATATTAGTAATTAGTTAAGTTATCAGGGACATAACATTCAAAGTTAACACTCACTTTATTAGACCTCCACTTTTTTAGCGCACTTTTAAAAATTATTCTTTCAGCAAGGTGGTCCAATGGGATTAAGTTGTTAATTTCTTCAATAACTCGAAGATGTCGTACTCGAACTTTGTTTGCTAAAATTAGAAAAATATTATTTTTGCAACGATTTGTTATTTTATTTGCAAGCCACTTACCCAAACATTGCTCATACACAAATTGGAAGTTATCCTAGTTGAATGTTGTCAACAATTCTTTCAGTTGAATGTCGTCGGAAATAGTAGGAACACTATCGAACGTATCGAACACATACTCGTAATCTGCGGTATGTTCCATTTTGAACAAACTTACAACCACGAAATTTAAATTCGTTCTGTCAATTTTATAAAATTAATACCAAATACGATTTATTTTGACAATTTTTCTTGTTAGTTTGACATGATTTTTTATTTTCCCTGTAATATGAATGGTGTACCATGTTACATTTATCAGTTCAATGTATTTGGCTTAACCAAAATGATTTGTTAACTTAACATGTTTATTCTGGAATTCCTGGTTGAATCAACAATTTAACCTTGTCGTTTTGATTAATATAACATGTATTATAATTTTAAATACAATGCATTATTTTAACATTGATCCTTGTTATTTTAACATGTCGTTTGGGAAATTCAGCTTGAATCAAAGTGTTCAACTTGTCATTTTGTAAAATATGCAATGTTTGAATTGACATAATTTTAACAATTGATTTGAAGATAGTGACTGTTTGTTTAAACATGAAAAAATGCTTATAGCAACATTTTCCAATGTTGAAGTCACATTTTCATGTTAATTTCACATGAATTCGAAGGCTTGTTAAAATAATAGTTCAAACTACTCAATTTCACATGTCATGTTTTTTTCAGTGTACTTACTATAAGACCTAAGTCTTGTACGAAATCAATAATCTGTTTGGTATATTCATACCAATCACTACCACTACAGCGAGCTACCGGCACTAATTTTACAATTTCTTTGAATGAACCAAAACATGACTTTCCCATAAACGCTAACACAGTTTTCGCTACATCGTTAGAATTTTCTGATTTGTACTGTACCCTGCACTCACATAAATTTCATAAATTAAGACAGCTGTATATTTTTCCCTATCACACAAACCTTGAGACATATGTCTAAGATAATTAGCGTCATTGTCTGCTACACTAGGACTTATATTCAGTGAAGAGGATATACATACATACATATATACTTCGAAGTTACCTAACAGAGGGTAATAGCAAACATTTTTTAAGCTGCAAATAAGTAGCGGCCAAATGTGAGCAAATTATGAAGGACTTTACAATTGAGGAGGTATCGCATCTCATGCGATTAGAAACCAAAAGCCTCAACTGATCTTTTATACAATTCAGTGTCTGTTCTTTCGATTGATCTGCTAGGAAAACCGACGCGTGTTCTATGGAATTGATAGCATTATCGATGTTTTCTTCAAAACTTTTGGCGCCTATCGCTTATTTATTTTCGCCACTTGTAATAAACACAACCGCCTATATATGTACATGAATCACTAACTGATAATGATGATGCGGAGTATAGAATGAGAATGATAATGATGCCGCCCGCCTGAACCTACTCATCTCGATCGCACTCCGCCCACGCCCGCACTCCGCCAATGAACGACTGTCCACCCGCCTGATACTTTTAGGGCTGCTGTCGCCTTGAGGGTGTAATACTATATTTTTCACATATGAAAGTAAATTTATTAATTGCTACCATAAAGCTAATTTCGAAGACTGTGGCAAAATATTTTTCAGATCATTAAGTTTTTCTTCTGAAACGAATACTTTAACATATAAATTTAGATCAATTATAAGATACGAGCCTTGAATGCTACTCCCTTCCCAGTATTATCCTTGGCTAGTACATATAGAAAAAACATAAACTTTCATCGTTTATAAAGGTTTTCCAGGAATCCATTTGTATTTTCTCCACATATCGAAAGTATAAAGTCGAAAAAGACGGTATAATATCATCTGCAAGCCAATTGCTTTGTTGTGTCTCCACTCTGGAAACAAACTCTTCTTTGCGGCTCTCGGGACAACGTTTTTTTTAAGGAAAAATTGTTAACAAATACGTTAACAAATTTGTGAAAATAAATGGAATAGCATTTGGTTATAAACGAAGTTGTCTTAATGGCTGATGGTTAATACTATTCCGTATAATATCGTCTTCTTGCAAATGGTTAATGCAAACTACCGTGTTTGCACTGATATTGCAGCCAGCACTGCGCTCTTAACTCCTCGTCTTTCGGCAAATGGAATATGTACTGTTATATACCCAGGTTCCTTTGAACTGCTGGAGTTCGTGGTACTGCAACGCTTATTGTGTCTGAGCCAAGCTCAGAGGAGGACGGAGGCCGAAGACTCGGCGGTGAAGACCGACTGGTGACAAGGGTCAAAACCTCCTCAGTCAATGACGAGTGACGCGCGCTGGATAGCTAGCTCGGCTACCGGTAGCTGGATGGGTTGGGGAAGCTAATGCCACTGCTGCCTCCTTCGTTACAAAAAAAAAATTCGCGCGTCGGCCCGATTTCCTATAAAAAACCAAAGTAGAAGAAACAATTTATAAAAAAAAAACTCCAGAACCTTGGACCAAAGGACCGCCATATATTTTATTGGTCCCCTATCTCAGGAGACTAAAAAAAACAATTTCGATAGTTACGTGACTTACAGACTAACATGCATATTTCCTAATATGAAATTTAATTGTAATTGAAACGCGAAAAGAAAACGTTATTTCCTAATATGTTAAATTTCATATTAGGAAATAACGTTAACTGTAACTGAAACGAGAAAAGAAAACGTTACGTCTATTCCTTAAGGAATTTAGTGGTAATTCTCTATTTGTTTAATGGAAAATATCAGTTTTCGAAATATTATGAAATTCATCCGAATATGTATATCGTTAAATCAGCTAACACGCACAAGTTGTGCTAAATCCTCTCTCTGCTTTTTTTCTTCACGGTCTATCGCACATCCGCCGTTTAATTTGGTGTACAAATAAAAAAGGTTTAACTTATTAGAACCTAATTTGGGGATTGGCTGCTCCATAACCCCAGTGTTCGATTTCATTCATGTTTACATATGTTTTTTTTGGCATCAATAGAATTGCATTTTTATGAGGTTGGGTGAAATTGATACACAAAAAGAAAAGTTTTTCTTAGAAGAACCTAATATTGGGGGAAAAAAAATCCAAAACTAGCTTACTCTACTTTACCATAAAAATCTGTACAGGTTGCTTCAAGGAAGTTTATATTATGGTTTAATTGCGTGAGCTTTTCTTTTTCTGTTGCAGCTGCTGGTGGTAGAAACCCGTCTTTTTGCCGCGATTTTAGTCCGTTTTTTAGTTCTTCTAAATGCTTCACGACTTCTATTGCCGTTACACTATCACCCTCCACTTTTAGCACTGCGTCTTCAAATAATTCAGCCTAGACAATTAAACTAAAAGTTAATCAAAAACCCTGGAAATTTTAATAAATTGGCGTTTACCTGAGTTTGAATAAATATCAGCCTAAAATTTTGAGTCCGGATTCTCAAAAAAAAATTCAAAACCTTTTCACCCTTCCTTAATTGGGTGAAATATAGCTTTAGTGCATCAAACATTTTAATGACTCGAGTAATTGCTGGACTGAGTGCTAAAAACCTTGTTTTTGCATATCCTAGTAGTTTTAAGTACTCGACCTCAGCTTCTTCACAAAATATCTTCAATGCTTCAGTGCGCACAGTGTAAACATAAAAATGTGAGTAAATTTTGCCGATAATGTGTTCTACGTCGAATGGTATACAATCACACGCATTCTTTAAAGTGTTGTGCGCGAATGAATTGTACATCCTATATCCAGCAAGTGTGGCAGACGCGATTTTATTTTAGCGAAAACGTTATTGTGTCCTCCACGGGTTATTCCACCGAAATTCACTTTTGCATTGTCACCGCAGAATGCAACAATTTTTTTTCTTTCAATTTCGTATTCGCACGCGACCTTCCATATTAACTTTTCAATCGTGTCCGAAGTTTCGTTTTTTTTCGAATTCACTTCTAATAATTTTACCTGTAGGTACTCCCGATGTAGGTAAGAAATATCTCACGACTACGGGAAATATTTTTGTAGATCCATGGTTGGATGCGTCTGTGTATACCGACACACAATTACACTTTTTCAAATCGGCCTTAATTGTATCCTTAATGTAAGGCGCAATAACTCCAGTTATTATGGCCTGGCATTTTTTTGCGAACATGCGAATTTCATATTGAAGCACGACTGAAATATTTTGGTCGCACAATCTGATATGCCCAAACACCTTCCATTGCTGCCTTTTGCAAAACTTCGGAAGGTTGAAAAAGCGATTGAATACTTTGTATCTTTAAATTAGCATTAATGGCGGTGATATGCTTTGATCGCTTTATATGGCGAAGAATTTCTGCCTTTCCACCTGTTGCGATCGAAAAACGGCTTTGGCAGATCGTACACTTGACATCACTTTGGCTTAATTCGCCCGTGTCGAAAGTACTGGTCAGCCCAGATCGAACCGGTTCCTTGATGCATTTTTACCGATTCAAAATAAGCAAAAATGCACCAAGTACACAATAGAAACTGCTTAATTTTTGGGGGGATTCGAAGCATTCACCCGATTAAATTTACGTTCGTATGATAGATCCCAATGCGCCAGTGTCGAGAGTACTGGTCAGCCCAGACCGAACCGGTTCCTTGATGAATTTTTACCGATTCAAAGTAGGCAAAAATTCATTAAGTACGCATATAAATATATTTAATGTTCAAATCAAATTAAATTATAATGTTTGTAATGCTGAATTGGCAAAAATTCTATTTTTGCCCGTGGAGGAGCAAGCAGCGACGGCATGTGCTGGACGGCTCACGGCTCAAACGGTAGCTTGGGACGGGGTGATCTGCTTGTCAACCTGTTCCACGTCATCATTACTAACAAAAAAAAATTTTTCTTTCACATGCCTACTATCACACAAAAAAAAACGAAGCTGAGTAGTCCTAACCCGCCTTGCACTTATTAAATTTTCTTGTTTTCCTTCATTTTTGTTTTGTTTTCTTTTCAGGAAGGAAGAGGGGAATCCCGCCAAGAAAAAAAAATGGATATCTATCTACTCCATATTTCTTTATTTAACGTAGTTCCATGAGATAATATAAAATCAATAACTAAGAAGAAGAAGTGCGTTGGAGGTAATAATTGAGAACTATCCTTTATATTATAATTGGATATACATGCATAATAAAATATTATATAAGTAAATTCACTCACCAGTTTTCGACGTCCGGAACGGCCGTTGCGTACGTTTACTGCTGAAAGGGAATCGGGGTTTAGGCGGTAAAGCTTCGCCACACGAATCAATAGTCCAAATCATCAATTACCTCCTCCGTAGATCGCACGAGTACACAGTACATATTAACAATAATTCAATATTACAATACAAAATTTAACACCATTCGTACCCTTATGGGGTTAATTCATAAAAATCCATACAGACAATTGTTTTAAAGTATTATATGTATATAAAAGCGAAATCGATTTATGAGGAAAATCTGTTGTTTAAATTCATAAGCTTCACTCTTGAATCAAGAAAGTCTCCTTGCGAGACACACAAATTTTGGTCAGGAACAAAAACCCGTTAGAAACTGAACATGAATACGCGCCTGCCCACGAGGGTTCCTGGCGCCTTAGGTAAGTGAACGAAGCACCCGTGCATATTATCCGTAAATCGAACATGCGCCAGTTTTTTTTTTTTTTCTTTCACGAAAAAAACTACCGGCGTCTTTTTAATTGGGCAAATGAGAGCTACAAGAAAAAACATTTGTAACATCTAAAATAAGCACTTCACTTGATGGTACTTACAATTTCTTTTTGTATATTCTTTCTAGTAAAACGGTAAATTTCACCGTAAGCTCCACCGCAAGTTCGCCGGTTTTTTCCACAAAAAGCGGTATATTTACCGTATAACGTGCATGCGCCGATTTTTTTCCAGAAAAGCGGTATATTTACCGTATAACGTGCATGCGCCGATTTTTCCCAGAAAAGCGGTATATTTACCGTATAACGTGCATGCGCCGATTTTTTCCAGAAAAGCGGTTCCTGGCGACTTTGTTGCACAAAAATGCGAGAGTTTTCCTTTATTTTTCCTGTTTTCCTCCTCCTTCCTTCAAGTAACTTGCTTTTCTTTTCACTTCACTTTAATTTTTCAACTATTCTTTACTATCTTATTTCCACCCACTTTCTTGTTTTAACGATCTTCTCGCGGCAACGAACGATACACAAGTGCCCGCTCGCCACTTGACGTCCGTGTCAGACTCCCCACCCATAAAGAGCACGAAAAATATTTCCCATCTATCAGCTGATAACATCAATCGTAATGAGCCGGTTGAAGTTGTCCCATTTGACAGTTCATTTTTATTTTAACCCACGATTAGTAGCATCGTACCTCATCAAGTGCTCATTACAACCACAGATCATTTCGCAAGTCACTGTCGCGCGAAAAGGTCTGAAATTAGCGTTTCAAATCCTTTGCATGAAAAATGCCAATTAACTTCCCTGACAAGTCTGCCAACTTGTAACATGATGACCCTACTTTTTCCAAGACTATTGCTTGACGAAATTTACGGTCAAGCTTTGCATTATAATGCGCTGCTGCATTGCTTTGGCTAAAATTTCGTCTGTAGACCATGTCTCCAGGCGCAAATTCTATGGGTCGAGACCTTAAGTTGTACGTCCCAGCGTTGTTTTCATGCATCCGCTTAAGATTCGTTTCGACCTCCTTGCGAATAAGTTCCGTTTTCTGGTCGTTGGCTACTGTAGCTTGTGGATCATTGATCATGTTAATGCTTCAGAGAAGTGAAAATGTTTTACCATGAGTAACCATACTCTGGCCAAACACGACGTAATAGGGGGAAAAGCCGAGAGAAGAGTGATACGCAGATCTAAGAGAACAACTAATGGATGACAGCTTGGCATCCCAATCGCGTTGGTCGGGGTGGACATAGGCTCTAATGGCAGCTACCAATGAACGATTCACGCGCTCTGAAGCGTTGCTTTGTGGGGAATACAGGGCCGTGAAATTATGTTTAATCCCATATGTTTCCAAGAACTTTTTAAATACAACGGATTTAAACTGAACGCCATTATCAGTGGTGACGTATTCCGGAACGCCAAACATGTGAAAAACTCTTTTTTCTAAGAACTCAACCAACCGATCAGCTGAGAGCTTTTTCACTGGTTCCACGAATGGATACTTAGAAAGGTGATCAAGTACAACTATAACTCCAATGTTTCCAGATTTAGATCGAGGATAAGGCCCAAGATAGTCTATGTATAGACGCTGGAATATGCGATCAGGAAGAATGAGGTTGCCCATTGGAGGTCTGAGGGCCTGGTTGGGAGCGTTCGTCTCTTTGCACACAACACACGCATCAATGAAGTCTTTGACTTGTTTGGTCATCTTCGGCCAATAGAAGAAAATTTTTATTCGTTTCAGAGTCTTGCCGATTCCTCCATGAGCACATAACGGGTGTTCGTGTGTGCGTGAAATTAACTCTGACGTCAGCTCCTCGGGAATCCAGAGTTTCCACGAACTCTCTTCCTGGATCTCAATTCCGGTTGCAAACTCAGATCGACGATATACATAGCCATCCAGGACCTTAAGATCTGGCAGAGAGTTTTGATTTTCTTTTATACGATTTATTAAAGCGAGATAAGTTGGGGACTTGAAATGTGGTGATTCTAAATCGATCTCAATCGTGGTATCTCCTACTTCCCATGATGCAATTTCGTCGGAAGAGTGTAGACGTGATAAAGTGTCCGGAACAATATGTTGGCTGCCTTTCCGGTGTTGTATCGTAAATTTAAATCCTTGTAATTTCAGTGCCCATCTCGCCAATTTCCCATGTAAATCCGACTGGGACATCAACCACTTCAGAGACGCGTGATCCGTTATTACGGTGAATTCATGCCCTTCCACATAGGCCCGAAACTTTTTTATGGCCATTACCGCTGCCAGACATTCCTGCTCAGAGACAGAATAGTTTCGCTGAGCCTGATTGAACTTTTGCGACATGTACGCTATTGGCGCTTCAACTCCGTCATCTGTGGTTTGGATCAAGACGGCACCAATTCCAAATTGACTAGCGTCACAGTGTATCGCAAATGGTCGCGAAAAGTCCGGGCTATGGAGCACAGGAGATGATGTAAGACACTCTTTAAGAGCTTCGAATGCTCTTTTGCCCTCATCATCCCAGCAAAACCCTCTGCCTCTGCGCAACATATCTGTCAGCGGCGCTGATACCGACGCAAAGTTGTTCACGAAGCGCCGATACCAGCCACACATTCCCAAGAACCGTCTCAGCTGTTTAACCGAGCTCGGCAAAGGAAAATCAACAATCACCGCGACTTTATCAGGATCAGTGCTGATTGTTCCATTGCCAATAATGTAGCCTAAATATCGGACTTCCCTCATGAGAAACTTGCTTTTCTCTACATTCAATGTTAAACCGGCCTTTCGAAAACATAGAGCTACTTCCTGAATCAGCAAAACGTGCTCCTCAAAAGTCTCCGTGATCAACAATAGATCATCCAAGTAAATAAAAACCTGATGGCGAAGAGGTGCAGGGATAACCCGATCCATGAGTCTCTGCATTGTCTGGGGCGCGTTACAGAGCCCAAACGGCATGGTGACAAAATGATACAGAGGACGCCCTGGCACGGTAAAAGCTGTCTTTTCCTTTGATTTCTCATCGAGCGGTATTTGCCAAAAGGCATCCTTCAAGTCAAGACTAGTAATAAATTTGGCTTTCGGTAGTCGACTTAATATACCGTCGATGAGTGGCAACGGATAGGCATCCTTCACTGTGACGCTATTTACTTTGCGAGCATCCAAGCACATTCTCACTTTTCCCGGTTTTACCACGAGGGTGACTGGCGAAGACCATGGGCTTTGAGACTCCTCTATGACACCTAACGCAAGCATCCGGTCAATTTCAGCAAAGAGAAGCTTTTCGATGGCGGGAGAGACAGCGAAGTGTCTCTGCTTTATCGGTTTGCTGCTGCCGACATCGATGACGTGTTCAGCAAGATTTGTACGTCCTAAGCCCTCCGAAGAAAAGGACGGAAACATTGCGATAGCTGTCTTGAGTTTCGCTTCATCCGCAGGAGACATAGGGTGCTGGCTTGAATCAGTAGCTGCTATGTTTTCCAAAGACAAATTTAACGGACGTAGACATGAGACAAATAAATCAGCCGCAAGTCCAAATAAGCGAACAAAGTCTACACCTAAGTATAGATTTTGATTAAGAGATGGCATAATCAAAAAGTTCATGGCAAAAGTTTGCCCACGGAAAGTGACGTCTGCGGACACCTTTCCAACGGTCGCATGGGTAGTTCCATCAGCTGTTTTAATATACAGGGTGAATTTTTCCCACGGGTGCTTCTGTTCCTTTAAAAACTTCTGTGCCAAGTCTGCAGCTAAACAGCTGACACTGGCTCCGGTGTCTACGAGTCCGCAAACTTCTTCTCCAAAAAGGGTTACGGTTGCATAAGGTCTCAAATCGTTCTTGGGTTGAGTCGCGAGAACTGAGCAGCAGTAACGTCGGCGGTTTTTGACCACCTTTTTCCAAAACTGTCTTAGACGAACAGTAGACCGTTTAGGCTTACCTGCACAATTTTTTAACTCGTCCACACCAATAATGCGACGACGTGCAGACTCATATTCTCGAACTCTGACATGAAGAGGCTTAAAGCTGTGATGCAAAAGACATGGCTGTTTCGCATCTACCATGGCAGTGGTGATGGGAAGTGAATTTAAACGATTTCTAAAAATAGGGGAAGTGACAATTTTATATTCTGTAGATGTGGTTGCATTGTTACTAGAAGACAAGTCAGACGAAGTGGTAAGTGTAGAATTATGTGAGCCAGAGGGTTTTTCTGGCGGCAATGAGTTTTCCTTTATTGTGGAGGAATTCACTTCGTTGCGGAAGACTCCGGCGGACGCGGTGTCTTCATGGTCATTGAGTTTTTTGGACGTGTGCAATTTGGACATCGTGGTTTGTATGTGTTAACTGCACCGCAACCATAACAAAAAATTGTGCGAGCAGCCTCACAAACATCGAATCGATGGCCTGGTTCGCGGCAATTCCAGCAAATTATTTCTTTTGTTAAAGCCGATACTGTTACTAATTTTTCACCAAAATCGACTTCATCAGTTAACTCAGAAATCTGTCGTTTTGTAACTTGGCTTTTAGATCCAGATTGTGTATTATGCGAGTTCGTTTCATTTTCGAGGTTTTCCCATCTATATACACAAGTTTTAAGTTGTCTAACATTATCAAATGAGAAATTTAATAATTCACGTCTTAATTCGATTCTTACATTACGTCGAAGAATCTCTATTAACTCCCACTCGTATAAAGGTCGAGAAAGTCTGTCAGCAATTAACACGAGAGCATCATAGAAAGCATCAAATGATTCTGTTGCTCCTTGCTTCCTACTGCGAACTAGTTCCATCAGATCATAATCAGACAAATTTTCTTGGAATTGATATCGAAAAGCTTGACAAAATGATCCCCACTGAATATGTCCAACAGTGCGGTGATATTTCCAGAACCAGCTGGCTGCCTTGCCAGTCAGCAATAAATGCAAGTGGTTGACAACTAAGCTATAGTCTCCATTTAAAGTATGATCGGTTAACGTTCTGACTTGATATAAAAATTGGTCTACGGGTAGACGTGAGTTTTCTCCACTAAAATGAAGATTCCAACAGCTAATTATTTTACTAATCCGAGTAGAAGGGGCATTTACAAGTCCTCGATTAGGATTATTGTTTATATGTTGAGGAGCATAGCGAGTATTACGAGTGAAATTAGTGGGATCATTATTCGCTTCATCATAACGAGGTATACTCCGATAATTTTGATGACGAGAATAAGAATTGTCGTTAGGGTGCTCAGGTGGAAAGGAAGTGTCCTCTGTCCTCTGATAAACGTCATTTAACCGTCTGTCCGACAGGTTATTGCCGTACGAAGAGTTTATGTTTCTACGTGCCGTTACAGGTGATTCTCTTGTATACTGATAGTGAGAACGTTGTGAAGTTTCCTGATTTTCACTATTATATCGGTTATTGCGAGGAGGAGGACGAGGGGTTGGTTGATTAGATCCCCCTGTCTGTTGTCTATTCGCTACAGTGAGAGCGTTCAGTTGGTCTCGTAGCAACTCTATTTCTGCTCTCAAATCAGTATCATCATAAGGCACATGGTCCCTTGGTGGACTTTGTGGCACAGACGAAGGCACTTCGTTTCTTGGTAAGGTGACTTGCCGATGAGAACGAGTATTATGAGCCGATGAAGAAGCATTATCAGGTTTCGACTTGGAACGAGTTGTAGGTCCAGATCTAGCGATTGCTCCCTGTTGTCTTTGTTGTTGTTGAGGGTCAGTATTAGATGAAGTTGCTCCATCTAAAGGAGTGAAGCCTTCTTGCCGCAAACTAGACGGTGTACAAGGTCTTCTACAAAGTGGACATGTATGATGAGTTTCTAGCCATTTGATTAGGCAATCCATATGAAAGACATGAGAACATGGTGTAGTTGCAATCTCAGCAGACGATCCTAATTCGCTTTTACATATTGAGCATACGGATGACGCTGCTTCGTCTCCACCCAAATTTAATAAGTCCTCATTGCTATGGCGTACCGCCATTTTATATGAAATTGATATCGAGTAATATGTTTAATATGTAAATTTTTGTGCTTATCCCTTAGTAAGGAATTTGAAATTCAATGAATTAACGATTTTGAATTTAATTTGAGCCAACCCAAAAATCTTTTTGAAAATACAACTATACATATTCAGATATGAAGATAAGGATCAACTGAATAAATGTACATATGATAAACTACCAAATGTATACTTCACGAAAAAAACTCTGGAATATTTTTATGTTTCTCGCGATTACAACAGTTTTTCTTTTTCATCAACTTTACTACTTTACTTATTTATATGTAAGCAAAGCAACAATATATACATATGCGAATATTACTTAATTCAAAGATTAATTAATTCAATCTCAGATTTGTTTGATTTTGTTTTGTTTTTATATTATTATACCCTTTTTTTTTTTTTTTTTTTTTCTTCTATGGGATCCCTCTTCCTTCACAAAATTAGTTTGACAAACCAAGATGTGAGAAGTATGTCTGTCATACAACGAATAAGAATTAAACAAAAATGGATAAGTGCAAGAAACCGTCCTTGATCTACTCATAGCCAAGGAGAAAAATACTACTTAATAGAACTAGTAAAAACAAGAGATTACAAACCTCTCTACCATTTGATAAATGTCCTTCAAAAGAATATTTTGGATGTTTAAAGTGCAATATCGCACAAAAGAACATAATTCACATAACATGTTCAATTGAAGCTCAACAGATCAACTGATAAATTAAGTATGCAAAATGAATTGTGAATAACACTAAAATGAAGAACTACTCTTTCAAACAGAAAGGTAAAGAAAGTGCTTCCGGAAACAAGGGCTAAATTTCAAAGTATTTAACTACAGAAATAAGCAATTACCATGGAATCTGTAAGACTTTCAGTACGTGAATGAAAAAAAAAAATAATCATTCACAGAACGACACAACGAAAGAATGGTTCTGTAATAACTGACTCTAAGAAAAAAAATGAAATGTAGAATAAAATTTGGAAATAATAGCAATATCTATCTGTTGTCAGAACTTGAAAATATGACAAGTCTGTAATTTAACCGCGAAAGATACGCTGAGAAACACCGAGAAAACTCGGGCCCCTTTTGTTGGGCGCCATTTTGTTGTAATGCTGAATTGGCAAAAATTCTATTTTTGCCCGTGGAGGAGCAAGCAGCGACGGCATGTGCTGGACGGCTCACGGCTCAAACGGTAGCTTGGGACGGGGTGATCTGCTTGTCAACCTGTTCCACGTCATCATTACTAACAAAAAAAAATTTTTCTTTCACATGCCTACTATCACACAAAAAAAACGAAGCTGAGTAGTCCTAACCCGCCTTGCACTTATTAAATTTTCTTGTTTTCCTTCATTTTTGTTTTGTTTTCTTTTCAGGAAGGAAGAGGGGAATCCCGCCAAGAAAAAAAAATGGATATCTATCTACTCCATATTTCTTTATTTAACGTAGTTCCATGAGATAATATAAAATCAATAATAATAATTGAGAACTATCCTTTATTTTATAATTGGATATACATGCATAATAAAATATTATATAAGTAAATTCACTCACCAGTTTTCGACGTCCGGAACGGCCGTTGCGTACGTTTACTGCTGAAAGGGAATCGGGGTTTAGGCGGTAAAGCTTCGCCACACGAATCAATAGTCCAAATCATCAATTACCTCCTCCGTAGATCGCACGAGTACACAGTACATATTAACAATAATTCAATATTACAATACAAAATTTAACACCATTCGTACCCTTATGGGGTTAATTCATAAAAATCCATACAGACAATTGTTTTAAAGTATTATATGTATATAAAAGCGAAATCGATTTATGAGGAAAATCTGTTGTTTAAATTCATAAGCTTCACTCTTGAATCAAGAAAGTCTCCTTGCGAGACACACAAATTTTGGTCAGGAACAAAAACCCGTTAGAAACTGAACATGAATACGCGCCTGCCCACGAGGGTTCCTGGCGCCTTAGGTAAGTGAACGAAGCACCCGTGCATATTATCCGTAAATCGAACATGTGCCAGTTTTTTTTTTTTCTTTCACGAAAAAAACTACCGGCGTCTTTTTAATTGGGCAAATGAGAGCTACAAGAAAAAACATTTGTAACATCTAAAATAAGCACTTCACTTGATGGTACTTACAATTTCTTTTTGTATATTCTTTCTAGTAAAACGGTAAATTTCACCGTAAGCTCCACCGCAAGTTCGCCGGTTTTTTCCACAAAAAGCGGTATATTTACCGTATAACGTGCATGCGCCGATTTTTTCCAGAAAAGCGGTATATTTACCGTATAACGTGCATGCGCCGATTTTTCCCAGAAAAGCGGTATATTTACCGTATAACGTGCATGCGCCGATTTTTTCCAGAAAAGCGGTTCCTGGCGACTTTGTTGCACAAAAATGCGAGAGTTTTCCTTTATTTTTCCTGTTTTCCTCCTCCTTCCTTCAAGTAACTTGCTTTTCTTTTCACTTCACTTTAATTTTTCAACTATTCTTTACTATCTTATTTCCACCCACTTTCTTGTTTTAACGATCTTCTCGCGGCAACGAACGATACACAAGTGCCCGCTCGCCACTTGACGTCCGTGTCAGACTCCCCACCCATAAAGAGCACGAAAAATATTTCCCATCTATCAGCTGATAACATCAATCGTAATGAGCCGGTTGAAGTTGTCCCATTTGACAGTTCATTTTTATTTTAACCCACGATTAGTAGCATCGTACCTCATCAAGTGCTCATTACATGTTCAAATCAATATAAATTATATATAAACGAGACCGAGGCTAATTTCGGGCGCGGCCGAAATTTGAATACCCTTCACTCTCCTCGCGCTAAAAGTTTTTTTTTGGCGAACATATGACTTGTGTTCAATCCTTCCCCATTCTTCTCCTTCCGTGGCGTCGATAAAACAATATTTGTGTGTTTTTGGTTAAGTGGGAAAATAAAAATATTTACTCAGAAAACTTTATTGGGGGGATGCGGGAGCATGGTCCCATAGTATGACTCCATTCGTTTTAATTTTTTTTTGACAAGGACGCATTAAGTTTTTTTGAAATTGGTGTGGAAAAAATGTTTCTTAGAAGATCTAAAATGGGGGGTTGGGTTTGCATGGTAGCCCCATGACCCCATAGACCGATTCCATTCATTTTTACACATGTCACATCAATAGATATGCACTTTTACGAGTTTTGGTTGAAAGTGATGCACAAATAAAAAAGTTTTTCGTAGAAGAACTCAATTTGGGGGGTTGGGTTTGTATGACAGCCCCATGACTCCATTGTCCGATTCCATTCATTTTTACATATGTTTTGTGGCATCAATTGAAATGCACTTTTATGAAGTTTAATTGAAATTGGTGCACAAATCAAAGGTTTTTCTTAGAAAAACTCAATTTGGGGGGTTGCGTTTGTATGACAGCCCCATGACCCCACAGTCCGATTCCAACCATTCTTACATATGTTTTGTGGCATCAATAGAAACACATTTGTATGAAATTTGGTTGAAATTGGTGCACAAATGAAAAAGTTTTTCTTAGAAGAACCTAATTTGGGGGGTTAAGTTTGTATGGCAGCCCCATGACTCCATAGTCCGATTTGATCCATTCTTACATATGTTTTGTCTTATCAATAGAAACACATTTGTGTGAAATCTGGTTGAAATTGGTGCACGCATGAAAAAGTTTTTCTTAGAAAAAACAAATTGGGGGGGTTAGGTTTGTATGGCAGCCCCATGATCCCACGGTCAGATTTTAGCGATTCGAACATACAAACTGCCTGCAATAAAAAGAAGCATGTGTGCAAAATTTCAGCTCGATAGCTTTTAAACTGGCCGAGTAAAACGCGTAGCAACAGACGGACAGACGGACAGACAGACAGACGGACATCGCCCAATCGACTCAGCTCGTCATGCTGATCATATATATACATATTTTATATGGTCGGAGATGCTTTCTTCAATGCGTTACAAACTTCATGACAAAGTTAATATACCCTTTACTCTACGAGTGAAGGGTATAACAATTAATTTAGTTTAACGTAACTCATATTTATTTAAAACTATTACAAAAAATCATCGTCAGTTTGATTTTATAATTTAAGTATTTTCTGAGTGTATTAGATAGTTAGAGAAGACTAAACTGAATTTCGTATACTATTACACATCTTACATTAGAAGGTAGTCTTTCTCCTTCTTCCAGTAAATATTCCTGGGCCTCGTAAACGCTTTCCTTTTCTGAAACGCATTTTGAGTCGGCTGACTTCTAAGTTTGCAGACAGAAATAAGCCATTAAACAAATGATAGCGATAAAGGATAACAAACATTAACCGGTACGCAAAGGTTTTGTGGTATACATATGGAATTGAAAAATTTTACTACGTATACTCTTACTGATGAGACAATTATTTAATAATTATTTCTATACTTACGTGACTTTCATTTTCGCAAAATTCCTTGAAATCGTTCCTGTATTTCATATTGAAAGCAGTCAGCTTTCGATAACATTTTGAATGATACCCAAGCTCATCGGTTATATTAGAAAAAAGTGATAGATTCCCATAGGTGAATCCATTTTTTTTTTCGAAATTTGATTAACTTCGTTTACACTGTCGACTTCTCATATTTGATTACTTTTGCTTGGCTTTTCTC
Organism: Microchrysa polita; assembly: GCA_949715475.1. Taxonomy (NCBI): domain Eukaryota; kingdom Metazoa; phylum Arthropoda; class Insecta; order Diptera; family Stratiomyidae; genus Microchrysa; species Microchrysa polita. The sequence continues at coordinate 28,275,224 of OX454418.1, read as the reverse complement.
ACAAATAAAGCAGCGCATTTTTAAATATATTGCGCAGAACAGAAATTGAATATTTTTAAACTGAAACCATATATTCATATATTTCATTTCAAATGCTTTTGAATTAGTAAATAATTTTACCTACGTTTTAAAGATGTTAAATCATAAAATTGTCGACTATGCCGATAGCACAATAAAATATGTACTAACTGCAATTGGCCTTTTATTGTACGCACACTAATAACTAATTTACCGTAAAGATTTTTTCTTGTTTCTGGCAAGTGTTTCTGTTATTCGCAGTGTTTAGTCATTTCACTTTTGAGAAAATGGGCCTAAGAGGAGAAACGAAAAGTGCGATACAGAAATACTCGCAGTGCAACGTAAACATATTTTCAATCGGGTGAATGTTCTAAGGCCCGATTTCTCAAAGCTTTAATTACGTATCTATAACAAGTGCATCATGTTGAAAATCTTCTTCTTCGTTTTCGGGATATACATACATACGTCCGCGGAATACCCATTAAAATCGCAACAAATAAGTGTCTGTGAACTGTCAACTCACACATGCTTCAATTTCAGCGCCGTGTTCGATTCAATTAACTGGCGCAACTCGATATCTGCTTTCTGAGCAACAGCCAGTTCCTGAGGACTACTAAAGCTGGAATACCCATTAAAATCGCAACAAATAAGTGTCTGTGAACTGTCAACTCACACATGCTTCAATTCCAGCGCCGTGTTCGATTCAATTAACTGGTGCAACTCGATATCTGCTTTCTGAGCAACAACCAGTTCCTGAGGACTACTAAAGCTGGAAAATCGATCTGCTGGATACGTGACAACATATCGGCTACCGCGTTCTCAGAACCAGGAACGTACCGTACCGAATGTCAGTGGTAAACTAAACTCCAGCTGCGTCGCCTGTCGTGGGTTCGAGCAGTCTGACCTCTGCTGCAAACAAAACATGAGCGGTTGTGATCAGTGTGCACATGAAAAATCTGTCTTTAAAAAAGCTGACGGAAATGTTTCAGTCCCAAATACATTGCCAATAGCTCCCGATCATGATGTGCTGTAGCGGGTTTTCGGCGCCTTGAAGTTTTTTGGAGAAAAATCCTAGCCGGTTACGGTTACGGTTCTGCTACCGCACCAATCAAAATGTCAGATGCATCCGTTGTAAGCCGCAGAGGAACACCTTAATGCAAATGCGCTAGCCTGGCAGCTTCAGCAATTACATTCTTGCAATCCGCGAACGCATTGATACCTTCCTGGGTCCAGTGAATTTTTCGTTTGTTGTCTTTCTGTGCCGGACCTAGTAGTGCAGGATGTTCCGTTGCTCGTGGCATGAAACATCGATAAAAATTAATTACGCCAAGGAACTTACGCAATTCGTTTACTTTCTCCGGTTGCTGAATTTTGGTGATGACGTGTATCTTGCTGGGCAATGGCATCACTCAATTAAACAAAAATGTATGTCCAAGGTACTCGACTGATGGTTTTCCCCATTGGCACTTTGATACGTTGATCGTCAATCCGTATTCTTCAAGTCATTCCAACACCACGCACAAATGCTGAAGGTGTTGAGTGTGTGTGTGTGTGTTCGACTGATGTTGGGTCTCAGTACTACATTTTTGAGTGACTCTAATTTGTTTTTCAAAACGGTCTTTCTCGTTACCAATATTATTTGAAAAAAAAAACACAACGTTAGAAAAAATGCTCGTGAAGGCACACGAATGTGTGCACGATTTTACAGGCGGCGGCACAGACGTAGGCGCGTTCACTCGGTGAGCGCTTCTATGTTAGATTGATGCTAATGAAACGCATTGAATTGACGAAATAAGACCAGCGATTCCGCCGTCGTTTGTCAGAATAGGCTAAATGAAATAATAACACGACAACGGTTTAAATATAATATGATGTTGGTTAATTATAAAGATAATAAGTATAAACTACACGGCGCGCGTCTCGTTGTGAACTGAACTGTTGTAACTCTCCTCTCCGCTCAGTCGACCGTTCAACGACGTTTCCAAGTTGTAGGAATTAGGAAGTTGACACGTTGTGCAACGCACTCCAGCCGTTGCGTTTTGTAACAATGGGTTTCGCAACCCCTTTCGAATATATCCAATAAACGCTTCTTGCTTTACCCTAACTCCTTGAGAAACATGGTACGTTGACGACTGACTACCTTGTGTATTGTAGTCGCTTCCTCTCTGACATTGGCTTTTCTGTCAATGGCAGACATTCGGTGAAAGTATGTATGCTTCTTCCGTCTCGTTTTGCATACGCTCGCTATTTAAGAGTATGAATTTATTATGAATCAATTAAAACTAGTGCTTCCTTAAACATATTCTGATCTCCTAAATTCTATTCAATCATATAGAATCATAGCACGTTTCCTCCATCAACGGTGTTTTTTTTCTTTGCCACTAAATACATATAGGAAAACTCTTGAACATATCGAAATTAACATCCTTAGGATTCAAATAAGTATTTGGTGTGTACTTTTTCTGAAGTTGCGGGAATTAAATTATGTATAGCTGTTAGCTGTGTTAATAATTGATTTCGGTTATCTTTTTCTTGCTGAGTGATGATTTGAGCTAATTGTGCAATTTAATTCTCGAGGATTTCTTATTTAGCTGGTACAGTTGGTAGATCCATGTTAGGTTCCCTTTTTGTTTCCTCGCGTTTAAAACTTAATTTGCCAAACTGCCCTAATTATGTCGTCCACTCTGATCAGTTAACTCGCCTTGAAAATTCGGGAGGGACTCATTACTCTCTTATACTTCAGCGTTTCAATCGCCATAAGTTATATGAATTATTAAAATCCTGAGCCTGAATAACTGTAAGATACCTCAGGAATCTAATTTTACGTTTTTTGATGTGGTTTATGTCTCCTGGATCACTTGGTTCGAACTTTTTGAGCCTCTGCTTCGTTTTGATATCACTGCAGGATCGATCACTGGTCGAAATTAGAACAGGAAACAAAAAAATATTGGCTGGACACGGTTACTGATGTGAAGATTTTGATACAGAACTTTTGCAGAATTTTTCACGGCTTATGTCGCTGGTACTGAATTCCGATTTCTTTAAACTGATCTTTCTCACTTCACAATTTTCACTGTATTGCGGTTGAGCCCCCAATTAATTTGTTGGGCCTAGTGAAAAAGAAATAAAATACGAAACGCTTTTTTACTTTATTTTATATGTCAGAATGACCGCTTTTATTCCATATCGTCTCTTGACTGGAGTGTTACATTCAATAAAAAAGTTAAATTGTGAGTAGTCAAAGTTTATTTGGCTGAAAATCGTCAGGCACAGGTAGCTCAACAATGGAATTGTCTATGATTCGAAGACAACCCTTACTTTTATATACCACTACATTTTCGTGTTCGGTAATAGCTTGGCTAACAATTACCATTTCTTGTCCCAAGTCAGGCACCACCAAAAAATCGGTAAGCAGTACTACCTCGTCAATAACGTCAATTAACATTTCTCACAATATCGAATGTTCGAACTTGACTCCCTTCATATCCTTTTATAGCTTTCGGTTTGTTTTCCATGAGTAACTGACAAAGCTGTATCATGCCTGAAAGTGTTGCAAATTGCCCCTAAATCTTTGTTTAAGTGGAAAATTTGTTAAAAAAATAACTGGTATATTTTTTCGTATCTTCTTCTGAAATTGTAAACGAGTTGAAAGTTTCTACGGTATCCGAGCCCAATGCGTTTAGAAATATTGCAATTTGAACCTCTTCACTTTTTTTCTGAAGCTCAATTGCTTTCGCAAAAATGTTAAATTTTTGTATGAAAAACACCTCCAATTTTCGGCAATGTTGCCCTCCAGTTTAAGTTCATCTATGCACCAATAACCATCTATGCACCAATAATATTTTTTCCATTTTCCAGATACGATATTAAACCTGAGACTTGCGGATAAGGCACATATAAATTTAAAAAAAAAACCGCTGCATGCAGCCATGCTCCAATACAATATTTAGGATATTCTAAATTAAAAACATGAAGCATACATCTAAAGCGGGAATGAACGTAGAACAGCGTAATTTGAAAGAATCTATATAGACGTAAAACTCCTCAAGCGTACGTCATTATTCCAGAAAAATCTATCGTACAAAGTCTCGAGTTTTCCATGCAGCAGGTTTATGTTTGACAGATGTACAACTAGGCAATCTTGTATAGTTATTTTATTCCGAATGTGTCTGTTCAGCTGCAAAAAGGAAATGCAGGTAAATGGAGAACGTTAGTTTCGTTGCTTATTTGATTGATCGGGGTCTGGCAAGGTTAAAACCATCATATAAGGTTAAAGCACATATAAATTTAAAAAAAAACCGCTGCATGCAGCCATGCTCCAATACAATATTTAGGATACTCTAAATTAAATACATGAAAGGATTTAAAGCATACATCTAAAGCGGGAATGAACGTAGAACAGCGTAATTTGAAAGAATCTATATAGACGTAAAACTCCTCAAGCGTACGTCATTATTCCAGAAAAATCTATCGTACAAAGTCTCGAGTTTTCCATGCAGCAGGTTTATGTTTGACAGATGCACAACTAGGCAATCTTGTATAGTTATTTTATTCCGAATGTGTCTGTTCAGCTGCAAAAAGGAAATGCAGGTAAATGGAGAACGTTAGTTTCGTTGCTTATTTGATTGATCGGGGTCTGGCAAGGTTAAAACCATCATATAAGGTTAAAGCACATATAAATTTAAAAAAAAACCGCTGCATGCAGCCATGCTCCAATACAATATTTAGGATACTCTAAATTAAATACATGAAAGGATTTAAAGCATACATCTAAAGCGGGAATGAACGTAGAACAGCGTAATTTGAAAGAATCTATATAGACGTAAAACTCCTCAAGCGTACGTAGCGCGTAAATTATATGCAATGCCGGAAGAAAGTAAAGCGCTTGGTAGCTCAAGCAAAGGCGAAGGCAGCTGAGAAATTCTACCAAGAATTAGAAACTCAGACTGCGACCGAAGGACCGTCTTTGCGCGAGAGACCTAAGCACGACGCCAGGATATTTAGGGTCGCAGCCCAAAGGAGAAGGAACGCTCGGGAAATACAGGCGCCAAAGTACGTGGAGGACTCGCAAGGAATGTTGCTGATTGACGATACGGCAATTTGTAGCAGGATGCGAGAGTATTTTGACGAACTTCTAAATGAAGAATTTCCTCGAGCAGCTTTTCAAGATGCTGAGCCGAATACCACAAATATTGAAGATATCTCAGAGGAAGAGGTGATGGAGGCAATGCATCAGATGAAACGCGGAAAGGCAGTCGGACCGGACAAAATCCCCGCGGAATTTTGGTTGAAAATGGAAAATGTCGGGCTTAGTTGGCTCACAGTTCTCTTCAACAAAATCAAAGGTGGGCAACCGATGCCTGATGCTTTCAGGGAAAGTTTTCTTCTTCCTTTCTATAAGAACAAGGGAGACTCACGCAAACTCAACAACTATAGGGCTATAAAGTTAACACCTCATACACTAAAGATCTACGAGCGAGTTGTCTGCAACCGATTGAGAAAGATTGTGCGGTTGAATGACAATCAATGCGGCTTTGTTGAAGGTCGATCTACGGTCGATGCGATTCAGTGCATTCGTATTGCGATGGAAAAGTATAGAGCAGCACGAAAGGACTTGTACTTTGTGTTCATCGATTTGGAGAAGGCATTCGATAGAGTACCTCGTGATCTAATATGGTTGGCCTTGAGAGCACTTAATGTCCCTGAGGCATACGTCAGGATGATACGAGACATGTATGATGGAGCTACGACTAAGGTTAGATGCACAGCCGGTGAATCAGAAGAATTTCCGGTGAATGTCGGAGTACACCAGGGCAGTGTATTGAGTCCGTTGCTCTTCAACATCATCATGTGCTACTTATTAACACGTGTCTCTGACGGCCTAGAAATATCTCTTCTTTTTGCTGATGATATAGTCCTCAGTAGCCCAAACATCGTTGCCTTGCAAGCTGCGCTTACAAAATGGTGTGACATTCTGGAGGAGCATGGACTGAGGGTAAGTATAACAAAGACTGAGTTCTTATGCTGCCAATTCTCAGACCCAAATGCACCGATACCAGAAATGTACGTCAAAGGAGAGCAGCTTAAGTCTTGTACCAAGTTCAAGTACCTTGGCTCGATGGTGAACAGCGGAGCTACATGCGATGATGACATCAAACATCGCACAAAGGTTGGGTGGATGAGGTGGCGAGAAAACTCTGGAGTTTTCTGCGATAAGAAAATGCCACTGAAGCTAAAGGGCAAGTTGTACAAAACGGTTGTACGTCCCGCACTCATGTATGGATCAGAATGCTGGACCATGTATGAAGGTTACGCGAAAGAAATGACAGCGACTGAAATGAAAATGTTACGCATGTCAGTTGGTGTAACCAAAAGGGACCACATCAAGAGTAGCTACATCCGAGGCAGCTTGTCCATAGTCCAACCAATCACCGAAAAGCTCGAAGACCGACGAATGGATTGGTATTGCCATGTTCAAAGGCGTCCGCCTGAGAACCCCGCAAAGAGAGCGATATCAATGGAAGTTCCACTTGATGGACCCAAGGCCAGAGGCAGACCGAAGAACAACTGGATGTGTCAAATGAAAAAGCAACAACAACGCATTGGTCTCGGCGATGACACGATCCAAGATAGAGCTGCCTGTAGAAATATGCTGAGAAATTATCGCCAAAACGGGCGATGTGCCTACACCGCAGGTCGAGCAACGCGGAACCATGGAGCGGTATAAAGAACGAGGCAAGGAAGAAGAAGAAGAAAGTACGTCATTATTCCAGAAAAATCTATCGTACAAAGTCTCGAGTTTTCCATGCAGCAGGTTTATGTTTGACAGATGCACAACTAGGCAATCTTGTATAGTTATTTTATTCCGAATGTGTCTGTTCAGCTGCAAAAAGGAAATGCAGGTAAATGGAGAACGTTAGTTTCGTTGCTTATTTGATTGATCGGGGTCTGGCAAGGTTAAAACCATCAAATTTGTGGACAACACGCGCCTGGGAGGGACATAGGCGATGGCAGAATTCAACAAAGGTTATTTGGTCGCTATATTTTCCTATCTTTGTCCATCCAAGCGTGTATTATAGACAAATTAACACGAAAACAATGAAACTCGATTACTTACTGGTCCCGTGCATCGAACAAATTAAATGTGGAATGCACCAAATCCAATAATTGATTCGCGGTTTCTGCTGCGACGAAGTTTTGCACTGACACTTTTTCGATGTAGGTTTCACTATTTATTTTACAACCCGGCGTTATAAATTACAAAAATCGAGTCTGTCCGCGCAACGAACTTTCTAGGAGGACGAGATTTTGCACTTTCATTTTACATTTTACGCGTTATAAATTGGAAAAATCGAATTTGTTCGCGCACCGCATCTATATATCCATCTGCAACAACGAAATGCAAGTAAATGAAGAGCGTTTTCCCGTTGCTTGTTCGATTGGTCGCGTTAAAAAAAACAACACGAACAAATGACTGCGATGCATATTCATTTTCAACGGAGGTGCGTTCAAAATGAACGTTCAAATTGTTACTATCCGCGTTAAAAAAAAAACACGAACAAATGACTGCGACTTAATTTGAACGCTGCAACGTTTGCTTTGAACGCTTGTCCGTTCATGGAATTCCAGAAATGCAATCGCATTTTGAACGCGGTGCATGTATGTTTATTATGAGCATCCATTTTTCTTTCCGTGTACTTTTTTCACATATTCCATGTTGGATTTTACAGTTCTCTCCACGTAGTTGGACGTCCACGTGTTTTTTTTTTCTTTTGTAATCACAGACTGGTCCGCCTTTCCCATATATTCACTTTTTATGCACTAATAAACTCTGTTGATTGTTTGCACTATTTTTCATTTCTCATTCGTTTTATCAACTATTTTGTATACACGAGTTTGAGTTTTTTACTAATTTATTTTGTGAGTTGATATCACTTGACTTAGCCGCAATGCCATGTTGAAATGTTGAATGACAAAGACCGGTCAGCTTATCGTTACGTTTAAGCGCTGCTTGACTTGGTACAAAACCGATCGCTTGACGATAAACCAAAATAAACGATTGCAGTGTCCCCAATGAAATTAAAAAGAAGTATTGCAGACGTGTCCAATTTTAAGGCTGAATTCTTTCACAAAGCCAATAAAATGACATGCCGGACCTTCAAATATAATATACGGTTCACTGCCTTAAAACTTACCACTTCCACTAAACACTCACATTCTTCACCAATAACAGACTTTTCAACACAATTCTTTTACTAATATGCAACACTACCCGAGCAATTCGGACTTCACACGCGACGACAATGAAATTTACGGTGTTTTTATGAAAAAAGTCACCCGAAGATATTTGACTTGTCCATGTTTTTCATGTAATTAGAGAACTGTCCAATGTTAGCTGATGATGACGAATGTAAACCATTTAACGAAGATTCGTTAAGCTACGCTTTCTGAATCGTATATGGTTGTCTCGTTTTAGTGCATATGAGCTATTGAATATCGGCGAAAGTTCTCTTTTCCACAATTTTTCTGTACATGAACGAGGCAGATTCAACGCATAGAAACAAATCCTCCGAGCAACCTCATTTCTTATTTTGTATGAAGTTGTTCATCTTTCTATTTCTAATATTTGTTTGTATGTATGACGGAATGCAGCTATATTCCTGGCAGTAGCAGTAAAAAGTTTGCTGCCCAGCCGGACTTGCAGTGGGGCATTACAAACTAGACGCAATGATATCCTGTAAAAGAGAGAAAATATAATATAGAAAAAATATACAAACTCGGTCTCATTTTTTTTCTTAACTCAGGACAGTCAAGCAGGCGGTGCTTACGGCATCGTAGAGACCAGTCAGATCTGAAAATATTATAAAAGGTGACACATAAGTACATGTAGAAGTATTTTCTTCAGCCATTCTTCTTTTGTGTAGCACACCCGATACGATCGTCACACGACATAACAAAAGATTGACTACTTGTCAATGTCGTTTTTCACTAACCGGCACGTTTTCGCACTTAGTATCAGTTGATTGTTATTGGCACAAAGCACATCCCTGCCCAGTAGCACGGGACTCGGTATTAGTTCATCGTACACGACGAGGAGTTTCACCGGTTGCGAACACTCATCGACGGTCACTTCAGCGTTTACGTATTTGTCGGATGTTGTGGTTCCACCAGCGAAACCATTTAATAACACTGTGTCGCCTTCAATAATGCGGCACAATTCTCGCACGGTTGACGTACGGACAAGTCATCGGTCACTTCCGGGATCAATAAAAGCACTTATCGCTTTTCCGTTTAGCACGATTTGCTTATTGCACATGGATGATGTGTCATCAGTGATGCGGCGGACGTTTGCGTGTCTCGACTTGTCGGGACACTGCGCGGTTGAATGAGTAGTACGCGAACACGTAGCGCACCTTTCTCGACGTTGCGGTTGGGGACAATTCACGGAGATGTGCCCCTTTGTCCAACAGTTGTAGCACATCACATCTTTACGTTGATGTGGGCTACTTTTTGGCTTCGATGCGGTGTTCATCTTATTCACGATTGAAGATGGATTAATCTCGAACTGCTGAACACTTCGTTTATGCGGCGGATTGATTTCTCGTTGCTTATTCGCGTTCGTTTCACGGTGATCGGACGGTGACTCGTGTGTGTTTGACAGATACCTTCTCATGGCTGCGAGAAGTTCTGTCGTCAATTTTATGTCGACGTGCGCGATAGAATTCTGCAATGCCGGGTGACCGATATTGTTGCGAATATATCGGACGGTGGCTGCTTCACTTACGTTTCCCTGGCGGGCGATTGCACACATACGATAGTGAAAATTTTCGATGGACTCACCCACATTTCGGTGTGTGTTGATGAGTTTCGCGGGTATTGTGCTTTCGTCGACGTCGCTCGGGAAGTCTCGTTCGAGATCGGCTGCGAGAGATCGCCATGATGCGTGTGGGTTGAGATGGCTGTCAAACCACACTCGTGCGGTGTTTTTCAACTTCGATGGCATCGCGAGCAGAATTAGTTCGTCTTCCCATTGGAAGGTGTTCTGCAACATATTTACTCGTGTAGTGAATTGTTTCGATGTAAGCGACAATTCGGATTGTGGATCGAATTCCGGTAGTGTTTCGCTCACGTCCCGGACGGTAAGCATTCGTCCACTAGGTCGCGGTGCTGCAGATGTATGCGTATCGGGTGCCGCGCTGAGGAACGGTGGCACTTGCGGAACGTTAAGATGTGGTTGTAGTGGTGCATACTTCAGCATCGTGTCCGGTTCGATCGACACTGAAGGTATCGATGCGGGTGTGACGTCGGGCATCGCGTCCGATGCGAACGATGTCGACGGCATGGGGAGCTGGTGCGGTGTGGTCATCACATATGACGGACATGATGGTATGTGACCACTCGAATGCACTACTGCTACGGGTTGCGATGCGAACGATAAAAGTGAAGTCGTCGGCATCATCGGTTCTGATGCAGACGTCGGCGGTTGCTGTTCGGGCGGTGAAGCGGGGAACGTATCGGTGTGTTGGTGGTTGTCGGCAGATAATTGAGGGGCAGATGTCGGAACGGGTGGGACTGGAATGACGCCGCGTAGGTCCCGTACGATTTCGGACAGACCGGCGACTTGTTGCGCCAAGGACGATATGGCCTTTCGCACACTCGCGAGATCGTCCTCACTCTCCGATTCGGCGTCCGAAATCATGATTTCGGAGCTCCCAACGTGTTGCTCCAGTCGAGCAATTAATTCTGCCTTGCGGCCACCAACGCGTAATCCGCGACCAGTCAACAACTCTCTCAACCGCTTGTTGGAGAGGTCCGCGATACTTTTTACGGGCATTTTCGGACGGCAAGTTTTGTCTCACGACGTCGGTTGCGCGGAGCAATTCGTTTCGGTGACGGTAACACGCTAACACTGTTGCCGGATGCAACTTCGGAGACGGACGGGTAGTTAGTGTGTGATGACGGATACGGTACGATGCGCAGACCGCGTGTCTGTACGCGAACGGAACGATGGAGAGTTTACGAGCGACACCAACGCGAGCGGACGGATTACAACGGATGACGGCGCGGTGTGCAGAACGACAAGTTCTGACATGTCGAACAAAGTACAACGAATAACGGTTGAGTGAAAATTTCACAATTTCACGAAAAATGTCACGTTTTAGGATTGATCCCGCGAATTTCACGAACGGTTTGGGATTTATCCCACTTCTGAACTGTAAAGGCTCCGTTTTCGACTCTGTAGGGGCCTCACTTTGCACGGTAAAGATCCCACTTTCGGTTGTCAGGATTGATGGGATCTCACGATAGGGTACGCTTTTAAAGTTAAAACACGACCGAGTAATGCTGGCAAACGCTTTATTATACGAAAATATATCAAATGAAAGACACGGCTTATAATAATGATTATTAACGATTCCGGATGGTGTCGGCTCGACCACGTCTACTCTCTCCCGCAGTCCGGTTATGACTCCCCTGCGGACGGGTATCGTCTCCTCTCGACTCGTCAGGGTTACCGCCTGTCGTCGGTGACACTCTTTTCTTCTACTCTGTTTTGTACACATTATTTCGAATAGAGAGGGGGTTTCGGGACAAAAAATCAACATGTGCCATACGTTTTCCTTCTCTATACTCAGTATAAAAATTGAAATTGATTCAAGTGTTGTACAAATATTGACAGTTTTTGATTTTATAATTTCAACGCCATCACAGGACACTACAGCCGAAAATCCCTGTGCCAATTACAATATTATTCTTCATACAATTGTCTGGTACAACATGAAAGATAACATCTTGTACATTTCCATTAATAATTACGTTACTTTCAATTTGTAGAGTACAAGAAGTATTTGCATTTCCTATACCTTTCAAAGAGATAACATTGTTTATTCTTTTTCCCACTAACTTATGAGACATACCTTCTTTTATTAATGAACAATCGGCCCCAGACTCAAACTTAATGGCCAACTTCTCACCTCACATCAGCGACACACAAATCGACTCTTTTTTCTGTTCTCGTTTCTCCACCAAACACAGCCTTGGGACAACGGGAGGCAATCTGTCCCATCTCACGACATCGATAGCATTTCACATTAAACTTTGTCGATTGTACCGCACGAGGAACTCCTCTAGGATCTGAATCTGAAGTCTTTATCTGCTCTGCAGTCAATTTGTTTGTGGCCCAGTTTGCCACACAGATAACACTTAATTGTCGTTGTTCTCTGCCTCTTTGGGTCTGGTTCCCGATTTGGTAAATGCTGTCGACCTTTCATCAAGCCAAATACTTGTAATTCGGACTGCAAATCGCGCCGATATTGAATGTTCGAAGTGTAAGCAATTCTTTGAATTCGCCGATCAAAATTGGCAGATGACCTAAAACAGCGGCTACCGCAATTTGTTATGTTTCCATGTTACGCCATTTTGTGCAGAGCGACATCACCATACGGCTCGCATAGACGGCTAGGCATTTACCGGTATTTGGATGACTATTCAGAAAATTTAAAAACGTTGCGCCGCTGGTGTCTCGGCTGTTTCAAATCGCTGCTCAAAGAGCTGCCTGAATTGCTGCCATGTAATTTTCGGGTAACACACTTGAGACAGCCACTGTGACACGCTTCCCTCTAGCGATTTACTGAGCACTAATATCAAGTCACTCGCTTTTAATTGTTTTTCACTCAGATGAAAACGTGTAAGCACACATGTCTCAAACCTAACCTCCATTATGCAGCGCATTTCGGCTCACGCCGATCTTTTAACTGACACCCGACCAAATTGTTCAGTTTCGACCAACAGCATATGACACCGCATCTTAGTAAGTGCCACTGCTTTGCGGCGCGATGCACTGGCGGGAGTGGCATGACCAGAGGTAATATGGCTCCGATTATGTGCCCTTAACAGTCATCTAAACTCGGCAGGGAAACGAATCAATGCAATCATGATCCTTGGCCTGTCGCATGTCACGTCGCATTTGATCAGATGCCACTTCTTTGCGACGCAATAAATTGCGGTTAGAAATTGCAAATCTGCACTTATGTTATTCTTAACACGTTGGCGGACACTAAGCTAGAAACGAAGGGTTGTGTTGTGACACATACCGTTTTTTGCGTATCTGGATAGTGTGGGACCCTTCTATCAGTTCTAAAGTGTTTGTTTGTTACATATTTGTGTTTTTCAGGGATTTAATCGATAAAATCTCAGGACGTCTATCAACGTTGTGTCACGCTACATTTGTTTTGATAATGCGATGTGACAGAACGTCAATAGACGTTCGACGTCTATACACGTTCGTGTCAAATTATGGACGCCTTCAGATATGCTAGGTGACACAACGCCTATAGACGTCCTTCGCATACATCAAGTAAGTGTCATTGTAAACAAAAAAAAAGACCAAATATTTCAAATTTTATTTAATCCACGTAAAAATGATTACATACTACATAAATCGGTACAGTGAAAACAATCAGATTCCATACATGACAGAAATAAAAATGAATAACAGTTTTCAAAAAAGACAACAAGAAATACATAATATAGATAGATAGATAGATAAATAGATATATTTAGAAATTCATTAATCATTACATATGTTGATACTTATATAGTAGTTTCTTATATCTATGTATGGCATAACATAGTAGTTGTGTGCCAGGGTTGGCTTAAAACATAATTATAATAATAAAATGTTGTTGATAAACAGATATATGAATATAAAGTTTGTGCAAAGTTGTAACGATAATTATCATAAAAAAAATTATTCAGAATAGCAAAAGTATTAAATCACATCTTTCATAGCTTGAGCGGAATTCGTTTATAATCAAATTACGATACTTTAAACATATTTCAATATATTTGTAAAGCAAACCAATTTGTGTCGTTTACGATATCTACAACATCACTTACTTATAATACTCAGCAGGTAAAATATTTCAATCAAATTGATGAACTGGACAAACGCCGACAAAATGTGTTATATTTTCTGGAACGACTTTTTCATTTTTTCAATTAGTACAATTAGGTTGCGGGGAATAAAATATATAGATTCTCCATTCACTTTTTTTTTTAGAAATTTCGAATTTATTCAGAAAAATTACCAAACTCTAATGATGAAAGAAGCATAGCAATGTTGTATGATATTATGCGGCACTCGGAGAATTACTATTGCGAATTGTTACGATTTACACTTTGCTTATTTTTGGTAATTACTTGTAAGTAATTTAATTTATTTTTTTCAAAAATCTGTTTTAAATACACGGAATCTTCACATGAGAAGGCGACAAAATTATTATTTGACCAGGTATATTTCCTGTCATCAATTGAAATGTTGAATTCTCCCAGCTTTACTTTGGTTTTGGGTTTTTTTACTTTAAGAGTTTTACATAAATTTCTTAAGTTATATCTAATATTTTGCTCGTGAGGGGTATAGTTCCGCTGTATATAAATAGGACAACCCTTTAGTTTACCTTTTGATGAAAGAATCTTGTGCACCGCAGCCGCTGATTCCATATTGAATAGGAATGCGTTATTACCGATTTTGACAACTGATTGCGGGACCAAATTAACCTGGAGTATGTCGAAGCACAGCTTCGAGAAATCAGCTTTGGCAGTTTGAGAGTCAATACACTGCATACCATTTACAACTACACCACAGCCTCGGGTTTTCCTGTCTATTAACTCCAACCGCCACGCGAAATCCTTTAGCTCATTTTTCAACTGAAGATTTTCGTTTTTGACCTCCTCCAACTCCATTTTAATGGCATTTATGTCTTCCTTCTTTGCAACATCTATTAGCTTTACGTCTAGTTTCTGTTCCAATGTCGCATCCAGCATTTCCTTCATTCTTTTCCAGCAAAATTCATCTCCCTTTTCTTGTGCCATGACTGGTAACTGCTGGAATTTTTTTGAACTTGTTTGAGACGTATTTTCTGTAGGCGAATTTTGTAACCGACGTTTACCACTATTCATTGAGGTTGCCACGCTGTAGATTGTGAAGACTGATATGCGATTAATCGTAGGGCGCAGATAAGTTCTTAATTGAACGGCGGCGTAATATTCTTAACGTAGATGAAGCAGATCAGCAAAATATTCCAGAGTCAATCCACTGAACGGCAAAGTGACAGATTCGTTGCTACTACATAATATAAATGCAATGTTCATGAACGCCTTATGATTATACTTGGCTGTGCCAAGCCTCGAAACAATCCGGACATAGTGGAGGATTGCCTGGACATCCTTTGCATCGGTAGCCTGTCTCCTTGCGTATTTTGTTTTTTGTGCACATTCTACACTTGAAAAATACTTTCTTCCGATTACTGTTTCCCGGTGAGGGATTTTTTTCCGGCCAGTGACCATTGGGCATATTAGGCGCTGGGTCAGACGCCGTTTGAGGTTCACTCCTCCTGTTATTATGGATATTTCCTCCCCTTATAAGGTCTTTGCCTTTAATTTCGGGGCCAACTCCAAGGAGATTTTTAATTATTTCATCGCGAAAATGTAAGAATTTATAGCTTTTATTATTATTTTTTATATATTTCCGATACAGAAAAAATGCATTCCATAATGCCACATCAAGCATATGGAAAAACACCTTTTTATACCACCTAATGGTTTTTCTCGGGGAAGAATAATATGAGGTCATCTGATCTGCCCTATCGATACCTGACCTATTTTCATTGTAGATAGCAACTTCTTTGGGCTTTGGTTTTGTTTCCCCATACTTATTGGTAACTGGAATCATTTCCGGGTGATTTTTAGTAGTTATAACCAGAACATCTCGCTTATCTTTCCATTTAGAAACGTAAACGTTCCGTAGTCTTGCCCACAAATGTTGTCCTTTTTTTATTTTCATCCCAATTATTTTCTTTGGGTTCCTTTTTCTATTACTACGCAAGGTCCCAACACTATGCGTTTTATACACGAAAAATACCTGAAGAATGAAATTTCGGCTCTAGTTTTAAAATAATTACTGTCACAATTCATAATACAACAACTCATTATTAACGTTTATGCTGTTTTTAATATAGTTTATGTAATAAAATTCACTAAAAACTCGGAAATTTCATTTTATCTGGACAATTGTCGCACGAATCAAGTTTGACGTTTTCGAAACAGATGGAGATTTGCTGCACATAGGGATGTGTCGGTATTCCTGTAACGGTGACTAGGAATCGATTACCCACCTGTAACCGTTACTACCAGTTTCTGAAATTAAAAATATCGGTACCCGAGTACTCGTGATCATAATACACAAGCAGGAAAATTTTATCTCATTATTCACACCTTATATAAATCGCCACATTACTATAACCACAACTACGATTTCAAATCCCGGCTACAATGTAAGTTATAAATAAATTCGAGTCGCGGTCTTTTTAAAAACTCGTGAGCCAAGCTCACGTCTTTATTTTACAAAATTGGAACTTAGACTAACTTAAATTATATTATTTGTTGAAATGATGACATGCAGGCAGCTGATGTTGCACTTCTGCTCGTTGCATGTCTTCCAATTTCATGTGAACGTTCTTAATGGACGTTTCCATGAAATCCGATGACCTAGGTGTTTATTTCGTGTTAACTTATATTGCTTCTAACCAAAACTAAATATAAGTCCTCATACCAGTGGCCACACGTACTAACTTACTATAACCATAGAATGACAAATAAACTGCGATTTTTCGTTCAAAAACATCTTCTTCTGGTTGAGCTGCTTTCTTCTTCCCAATGCGACGATGATACTCTTCGATTGTAAGCGGTTGAGGTCCAGGTGGTGGTGCTTTTACTATTGCCGATGGCACATATGGTGGTGGCTTCGGGCTGTTGGACGATGACACAGGTTGATATTCTTCCATTGCGCTAAAGGTCCGAATCAGGCAGGATCGCCATGTAAAGTACGACACAATGTCGGGGACGTCATAGTGGAAATAAAGAAATAATTTATATATTACTTAAATAAATTTGTTGGTTCGGCAGAGACTGCCATCAACCATAATAGCGCACTTTTATTAACGCTACCACGCTCACCTAAGAAAAGCGTACAAATTTTAGAGGCAAACTTAAAAGACAAAGTCTTGACGGCTTCTGCACTTTATTAGGATTCATTCCTCCTTATATATCTAAATTTAATACAGTTATGTTTGGAAAGTTGACTGGAAAGTTGAATGCAAGTTGAATAGAAGTGACAGCTACAGTAACTGGTAACATTATTCGCACATTCCACGTTACAGTACCTGTCACAATTATTTGTACACTACACATCACCCCTACAATCTATACCAACCAAAACTAAATCTACCCCCAAGAAACGATACGCCTTTTAAACATTACACACAACGTATGCACATATGTTTCATTCTTTCCAAACACAGCCAAAAACTCCGACTTCAGTCACTGCCCCATATAGACTCATTTGCTGTATCGGTATAGGATCTGCTTCAGTCACTGGTAGAGACTTATACTCATTTGCTTTATCGGTAACGCGTATCGGTATAGGAGCTGCTTGAGTCACTGGTAGAGACTTGTACTCATTTGCTGTATCGGTATGGCGTATCGGTATAGGATCTGCTTGAGTCACTGGTATAGACTTGTACTCATTTGCTGTATCGGTATCGCGTATCGGTATAGGATCTGCTTCAGTCACTGGTAGAGACTTGTACTCATTTGCTTTATCGGCATCGGTATAGGATCTGTTTCGGTCACTGGTAGAGACTTGTACTCATGTGCTGTATCTGTATCGGTATCGGTATAGGATCTGCTTCGGTCACTGACAGATACTTGTACTCATATGCTGTATCGGTTCCTAGGATCTATTTCAGTCACATGTTGCCGGAAGGAGGAGTGCTCCCGGAAGTGCTTGGTCTCGAACGTACACTCGTAGCTGCTTGGCTTGTTTGCGATCACGGAGTCGTGTATATCTTGGGGCTAATTCCTTGTATTGGAGGACGTCGGATATACAAGGAAGTCCCAGGGGACGGAGCCGATGCCTCTGTAACCGTGCAGGTTAGGCTAACGGAAGGGCTCCTCAACGAGCGAGCAGCGGCATGCGCTTGCTGTATCGCAGCGAGCGAAATTTTAAAGCCGCGGGAATATACCATGAGGAGAAAAGCCTCCCCATCCCGCTCATGCTGCCACCAGCCTGAGGACGAAAGAAATTTATAAGAAAAAAGAAACTGCGGCTATTCAAATGCCGTTTTCAAGTACAACTCTTACGGACCCAGATAACCTACACAGTTTTTCAGTTTAACCCCTCATCGCATCGTTCCTAACCTCACCATTTACTCCCTATTTTTTTTTCTTTATTTGCTGGTTTAACTTAAAACTCAAACCATAAGTGTAATATATCGGAGGAGATGAAAAGACGTCTTTACTCGCCAGCGGAAGAGGCCAAGCACACGTTTATTACAATTGTCATTATAAATGTCATTATGTCAAATATTATAGATAATTCACAATAGTAATACAGTCTTGACTCGATAATCCGGATCAATTAGTGCAAGGGGTAATCCGGACCATCGAAACATCCGGATTAGCGAAATCACTTTTTTCTCAGGAAAAACAGTCCAAATAAATGTAAAACAGGAACGAAAGCCTATTGTATATGTATTATTTCTTTGAAATTAGTGAGCATCATGTCATTTGCCAAACGGTCCCGTAAAAAAGTACGAGACCAAATCTACTATTTGACCCCGAAAATCTCAAATATCCGGATTATAGTGTGAAAATTGTTGCTGAAATCCGGACTATAGAATACATAGTGGAAACATTTAGTGGACCGGATTAGCGTGATATCCGGATTAAAGGAGATCCGGATAACCGAGTCAAGACTGTACATATGTTACAATAATATCCAATATTATAGTACAATAAAATAATATAATAATATCCAACAACCTCTTCCTTAAATTGTTTACATCAATTCATACATTATTTTCAGAGTGATGAGGAAATATTCAAAGTCTATAAAATAAATTTCAAAGTGTAAATTAATCTCCATACATTCATTTTACTATAATTACTTTAACTGATTTCAATTCTAATTACATGTTTCATTTCAATAATAAAAGTTTAGATCTATTTCAATTATTCAAAAACCATAACTAGTATTTTATTTTTGACCTTTCATTTTCTCTATGGCTACTCTACGGACTCTATCATCTCCCTCTCTTACATCTATTTCGGCATCTGCGGTTGCCATCGAGTGATCCACCTGCTGTTCTTCGCCATCGTTGGAAATCTCGGAAATGTTGGGTGAACTTGTAGGATTATTTGAAGAATCATTGGATTCCTCGATTGGCATATCATTTTCATTGGCTGGTCGAATTTGATTTATATGTCTTTTTATAGGACGATTATTATTATTAATCAGTAGAAAAGTGTAATTTCGCGGGCCAATTTTATTTTTGACAACTCGGTTTATTGGGGTCGCTATAATTTCGAATATGGACTTTTTGTCCAACTGAAAATTGTACATTTCGATTGCCACGAAAATTTTTAATTGCAACATGACTATTGAAACACGAATTTAAATTTGAATATTTATTCATACACACTATCGAGTTACAATAAAGACTTAATCGATCGCGTCCCATAAAAATGGCGACTGTTGCGCACGGTGGCGTATTTCGGACTGGCGGAAATTTGTTGCAAGTTCAGTGGCTGGCGTCTGGGCGTTGCCAGATGATACGTGTATTGGCTTGACATCAGTGTGGACTTTGACACAACATGTTGAGCTTTATGAATGTTTTACTTTAATAGTGGCGGTTTTAGCAAACTAAACCGAGACCTGAGTTCTCTATTAAAAAGTAGTTTTGCAGGAGACTCCCCTGTTGTACAGTGCTTCATGATGCGATAGTCAAATAAAAATCGGTTTAAAGTTACTTGAAAATCGGATTGATCATGTTGGAGTGCTGCATATAAAGATTTCTTTAAAGTTTTAACAAAGTTTTCAGCCTGACCATTCGTTGCAGGATGACCAGGAGCTGTGAAAACATGCTTTATTCCGTTCATTTCAACAAAATTTTTGAAGTCTTGTGATGTAAATTGTCTACCGTTATCGGTTACCAAGGATTCCACTAAGCCAAATCGACAAAAAACTTCCCTAAGCTTATCTATAGTGAATGAAGACGTAATGTCTTTGGTTTTGAATGCTTCTGTCCATTTCGAAAAAGAGTCCACTATTAATAAAATATAATAACCTTTGATTGGACCGGCAAAGTCAACATGAATTCTTTGCCATGGAGAGAATGTTGGCGCCCACGGAATTAACGTTGCCTTTTCTGGGCTAGCCTGATATTTTTGACATGGACTACAATTTCTTACCAAATTTTCAATTTCTTGATCCATTTTTGGCCACCAAATGTATGAGCGCGCCAAAGATTTAGTTTTTACTATACCGAAGTGTGACTGGTGTAGTAAATCTAAGACACCACTCCTTAATTTAGTAGGAATCACTGTGCGATATCCCCACAAAATGCAATCTCTCTATACTGTTAGCTCTGAATGCCTGGTTCTAAATGGCTCAAAATCTTTGCCGTCCAATTTTTCCAAAGTTCCATCATGAATACAACTTAATACCTTTGACAGAATTCTATCCCTTTTTGTTTCAATTCCTATGGTTTTATAATTTAAATTTAACGGATTAATAAACCCTACATAATCTATGTAATTTGGTTCTGGTTTTTCTTCAGTAATTTCTGATTGAGGCATCCTAGACAACTGTCCGCCTTATTTGAGGAGCCCTTTACATATTTGATATTGTAATCGAATCCCGAAAGTGTGAAGGCCCATCGTTGCATTCGTGATGCAGCCATTACGGGAATGCCCTTATGTTGACCGAAAATAGCCAAAAGTGGCCTGTGATCGGTTTTTAATACGAAATGCGTGCCCAATAAATATTTTTTCAACTTCGTTACGCTAAATATTATTGCGAGTGCTTCTTTTTCAATTGTACTGTATCTTTTTTCAGCGCTATTTAACGCTCTTGATACAAAGGCAACGGACTTTTCACTTCCGTCATCAAACACATGCAATAAAACTCCAGCGATCGCTAAATTATATGCGTCAGTCGACAAAACTGTCGGTAGTTTAGGATCAAAGTGAACAAGCATTTTACTCGAACAGATTTCCATATACATTTGTTCATAAGCTTTCTGACACTGGTTTGTCCAGTTAAACTCAACACCCTTTTTTAATAAGTCGTACAAAGAAGTCATTTTATCAGCAAAATTCTGAATAAAATTTGAATGGTGGTTAACCAGACCAATAAAAGCTCTCAATTCGGAAACATTGGATGGCTTGGGTGCATTCAAAACAACTTTAATGCGTTCCATATTATTGGAAAGACCTGTTGCGTCAATATCAAAACCTAAGTACGAAATTTTCTTTTTAAAAAATTCGCACTTCCAGCTTCCCTGAGACGTTGCAGTACATCTCTTAATGTTTTGAGATGGACTGACAAGTTTTGTCCAGTGATGACAATATCATCCTGGTAGCAAACTACGTTTTCAAATTGTGATAAAAGACCTTCAATCGTCTTTTGAAATATTGCAGCCGCTGTTTTGACTCCAAAAGGTAACCTGGTCATTGAAAAAATTCCTTTGTGAGTGCTCCAGGTACAAATTTTCTGAGATTGTTTGTTCAAAACAAGCTGATTATAAGCGTTGGACATATCGAGTTTTGTAAAGAGCTTGCCACCTTGCATTGAAGCAAATATTTGTTCAATACGTGGCAGAGGATATTTAAAGTCCTTAAGAAATTTATTTATGGTTGTCTTATAATCACCACAAATTCGAAGCTTGCCGTTTGGCTTCAAGATTGGAACAAGAGGTGTGCCCCATTCAGAATCATTAGTTGGGACAAGCATCCCGGAACTCACTAACTGGTCCAATTGGATTTCAATTTCCTCTTTCCACGCATAAGGAATAGGGCGCGGCTTACAAAATATAGGTTGGCAATCAGGCATGATTGCTAAATTGATTTCGGCTAACTTGTATTTACCTAAGCCACTCTTAAAAACATCCGAAAACTCACTTTTAAGCGACTCACTAATTTCACTATAATCATCCGAGATTTGAGAAGTTTCGTTAATAACCAAGTTGACTGTAGATTTTTGGACTAACTCAAAATTAACCCTTCTGTCGGCACCTACTACAATATGCATATTCTATACCCAATAGGTCTGGCTGGACCTACTGAGAAAAAACTTTTATTTTTTAGAAAAAGTAAAATTTTTTATCGGTAAAATCATTCCATCAATTCATTACTGCGATTTTTTAACAATAAAAGCATCACAATATTTTTTGTAGATATACTGGAAACGTTTTTAAGTAGATATATTTTGAGGTGGTATTAGTACAAACATGTTTCTCTCTTATTTTCTTCTTTTGTTTGCTTCGCTATTTGCATTGCGTATATCTAGGAGATAGTGCGATCGAATTTTCTAATTCCAATACATTTGGGGAAATATTTACAGATTTTACCTCGATATTAGTCTGCAGATTTAGGGAAATAGGTGGAAAGTAATAGGGAATTTTCAAGGGCAAAAATCATTTAATTCTAAATTTTTCCTAAATTTCTTGATAAAATCTATTTAGAAAGATGTTTGCAAGTCACTCATACTTAGTCCCTACTATTACAAAGGAAATAAAACTGGTTTGAATTTCCTAGGAGCAAATCTCTCAGATTAGGTGATGTTATAAAACGTGACGAAATTAAGCATACCCATTTCCCAACTTCACGGCTTTTTATAGAAAAAGCTCAGAAATTTTTATCGTTTATAGTACAAATTGAATTTAAATGACATTACTACATCATAGACAAGAGAATTTAATATTTGCACTTTTTACTTCAAGAGAAAAATAGGGGGAAAAACTATAGGTCTGGCCAGACCTATTGGGTATCAAAAAGCACTATAAATTGAAAATCAGCAAAAACATACTCGAAACTTCAACCGAATTTTTCAATTTTTTGCAAAATGCTTCTAAACATATTATTCTAGGATATCATGAAATATTAAGTCGCTGCGATTTCATCTTCTATACTTTTTTAACCAAAATATAGTGCCAAAGGTCTGGCCAGACCTTCGTGCCGACAGAAGGGTTAAATCCGCGCAAAAAATCCCGACCCAATAATGTTGGTCTGTTTGTGTCAGTTACGATTAGGTTTCCTCTTATTTTCTGGCCGTTGAAGTTTACAGTTGCCTCGAATTGTCCATACAATTTCAAAGTTTCGCCTCCATAGCCGGTGAATGATGATGTGCATGATCGAAGAATCCGTCTGTCGTAATTGCGATCAAATACATTGATAGACATCAGCGAACATGGCGCTCCTGTATCACACATTGCCAACATTGATTTGCCTTCGATCTCCACCGATAGCTCGTAACAATTGGATGCACTACTTCGATCGTCGATGGCAAAAACCGAGAAGTCCGAACTAACATCTTCAATTACACTGTAAATGGAAAAATTATTATTAGCACCATCATCACTCTGAATGTATTTAACTTCATTATCTTCTCTACGACTTCCCTTGTTTCGGCATATGCTCGCTCCGTAGGTGAAGACGCCCACCAGCTGCTGGGCTTCCGAAACTGGAGGACAAGGTCACGTAACCGCGACAATTGGAGGTCAACGATTCAGGCGGCCAAGGCCCGACGTCGGGCTATCGTGCCACATTGATGATGATGAATAACTTGAAATTAATCAAATTGAAGATATTTGTAAAAAAAACTGGCAAATTTCAATAATTGACACTTATGTGCCCGAATCGGACCATTACATCCTTCAGCCTCTTAATTGTCGTGGCAGAATAAAGGATAGAAATCTCTGAAATACGGTCGCAAAGTCCATCCAAAATGAATTGTACCGTGACTTCTTCGCTGATATTAGCCTGTGAGGCTAGCTCCTGCATTCGCAGAATATAGCTGAGGAAGCTAACCTCGCCGGAACGGAAAATTGTTGTCCTCATCTAGTCCAATACTTCCGGAACGGAATATCTATGTCCGAAATTCGAAAGGAAATTTACCCGGAACTCTTCATATGACCGTGAACGGTCTATTCGCATAAAAAGATCGGCTTCACTGCTGTGCTTCATTAGATGGACAACTCGTAATTTGAAGTCCACGATGTACATATAAGTTAAGAAAATCTTTTACTTTTAGTTTAAAAAAATATATTTGTTGGCGTTTTGTAACGCTTCTTTTCTGTTTACACGGTTTTACAAGAATGAATCGATTACAACTAATTCCAATCATTATACCTATGCTAAACAATAAATTGATGTGCTTGCAGTCGTCAGTCAGGTCAGCAGTTTCGTATCAGCATATTCGTCAGCAGCTAGGTCATTGGTATGGTGCGCGTGTTGTCGCCAGCCAGGTCAATGGTTTATGGTGTAACTCGCCCACCTTTAAATGCAATTGTCCGCAATTGCTAGAAGTATTGGATGTCGTTGAACCTTATGTTAGTTGGTGGTGTACTCAATGTTGGAGGTGATGACGATGAATTCAACGGGGATGATTTAGAAACCTTAGGCATTGGAGGCGGTGGTGGAGCTGATGTTGGTGTTGATTTTAAAATTGTAGGTGCCGGAGATGAACATGATACTTGGATTGTTGGCGGGTGGATTTCGGTTGTTACTTTCGAATGTTGTTTGATCTTGAATATTGAAAATATTTTGAATATTATAAAGAATGTGCAATGGGTAAGTGTGATGGTAAGAATCCCATAGGTTGCTATTTGATGAGTATCGGTTTCGTCTCGTATCAGTTGGATTTCCCTCGTGTTGTTGATATGTAGATCTTTCATCATTTCCAGCGAAAGGATTTCCGAATATGTCTTCTCTTCTGGTGATGGTTGAAGAATAGCAGGTAGCACTTGTAGTACATTTACGCCTTTATTTGAGAAAGTCTTCCCATTAATAGCGATGGTTGCATTTTCGAATTTCACCAAAAACGTTCCGTTCAGCTGATGGATTGTCTCCTCGTTCTTCAGCGTGCCAAAGAATTGGTTCAAAAGTATCACTCCAGGTGTTATTTCCTCCAATGAGGGTATGTGAGTGTTGCTGGTTTTGTTGCAAATGGCTGTACGACTTTTCATTAGATTGGGTATGCAAGAACTGTTTGTTATGTCTGAAATGTCTTGTGATTTACAAATGGTTAAATGGTTAAAAATTTTACAATTATTAATTACACCTAAAATGTGTTCATTGTTTTTCAAAATTTTGTTGAAATCTAAATGATTGATCAAGTGGTTTTTCTTTACAGGTTTAATCAGTAAATTTTCGTAAACAGGATTTGTAGTTAATGGAATATTGATAATGTACAATAAAGATGAAATATTTGTTATTATTTTTACTTCTGCAAAGTCTAATGCTTCTTCGATAGTGCTGTATGGCAAAAGTTCTTTGTTTAAGATAGATGTTGCAAGTTCAATTTCTGATTTAGATAAAATTAGAGAGTTAATAACGCCTAGTTTTGCCCAATGAATAGCTAAGTTAATATTTGTTAATTCTTCTTTAATTATTTTTATTTTAAATTGTATGTCAAAAATCAGATTATAATTTGTTTGGTTGTTTTCTAACAGCATATCTTGAATTTTGTTTGCTATTCGGGTAATATTGTTTATTCTATCGTTGTACAATTGGTTTATAACGATTTGTTTATTGTTATTTTGCAATACATTGTTCATTTTTGCTTTGATTGTAATAAAATCTTCGTGATCAGGACTGCCCGCAACCCATTTCCATGCGGTTCCGATGAAATCCAGTGATCTCTTGATTTTGCGTGGCCTTATGTTTCTGATGAGTTCCCGAATTTGCTGTAGTTCGAAAGGAAGGTGTGAAGAAAATGAGAAGTGCCTGACTTGCGCGAGGTTCAAAAGTGGTTCAATGTCGGACGTAAAGCGTTCGTACTGGTCGATGTCGATTGTGTGGATAATTTTAAAATTTCCATCCTGAATTTTTGCCTTTCCGGTATTGAATAAAACGATTTGAGAGTTGGAGAAGTCCAAGATTTCCACATTAGCTTGTGATAAAAAGGGAAGAAAGAGTGTTCTGAAAAAGGAATTTTTAATTTCGAATATTACTTTTGTGTACTATTTTTCCTGACTCAGTTAAAACAGTAGTGTTATTATTTTCTTTTACAATTTCTTGTTTATACCTAGCGGTTAATTTTGATCCTATTCTTTTGTTCTGTTTAACAAATATTGTATCCCCGATTTCGTATTGTTTAGTAGGTTGTCTTGTTTTGTTGTGGTTCTTAATATCCGTCTGTTGTTTCTGTTTGAGTTTTTCTATGTTCGATAGTCGTATTTTTTCTAATTCAACTGGGTCTGTTCTAGGTGTTCGTCCGAAATGTAATTCAATTGGTTTTTTCCCGGTAGTCGAATGGATCGTAAAGTTGTACTCATTGACGGCATGACGTAACAGATCTTCGAAGGATCGAGTTGGTCCGTCCTTTTTCAAGCATCTCATGATTTCTGTCAGAGTGCTGTGCCACCGTTCTACTTGTCCATTGACTTCACTTTTATATGGAGGCGTTTTATAAATTTTAATGTGTAGATCGTCCTCCATGAGGGAAGTTATTGAAGCTGATCTTAAAGAGCTCTCGTTATCGATAACGACAACTTCTGGGACACAGAAAAAGAAAAGGAGATCCATTAATGGTTCTCGAATATCCTCGATGGATTTTGAGGCTATTATTTTCGCTTGCCCTAGTTTGGAGAACTTGTCGACGGCAGTGAGGACTCTGTGTTTTTCGGTACTAAATAGGTCGATATGAATTGTGTGACCAGGATAAGTAGGTATTGGAGTCGGATTTAGAATGGGTTTATTAGGGTGTCTTTCGTACTTGTTTTCCTTGCACGTGGTACACCGTTTAACGAGGTTTTTAATTTTTGTTGACATTCTCGGGAAGTAAAAGTTTTCTAAAAGTTGAAGCCGATTCTCTTCTGCATTACGATGTGCTCTTCTGTGCGTTTGAAGAATTCTCTCTTCCTGTTGAACTTCACTAGCAATGTCTTCAACGAGTTTACGACTGAATCGAGTGCGGTAGCTCCTGAAATGGTTGGGATAAACTTCTTGAACGCGACCCATAATACTTTCGCTGGTTAGGATACCATTGATTGTATGTGGGTTAAGGTAGGTTAGGATACAAGGTCATATAATTTTCGTTTGTGTGAATAATAGCCTTAAGGGATTTGAGGGTATCGTTGCCGATTATACCATCAAATGAGATTAAACTTGGAAGAATGTAAAATTTAATTTTGTTTGTATTTTCACCAAATAAGTTCACTAAAGCGTGGTGTGTAATTTTAATGCTGCCTCCGACTGAGTGCGCAAAAAAACTTTTTCTGTTCAAGATTGGGTTTTTTATGTGTCTGGGCTGTATATAATTTTGATTAGAGCAAGTATCCACTAAAAATCTAAGTAACTCTCCGGTTCTAGAAGTATGTTCGAAGTAAGGAAGCGAAGAGGGCCTTAATCTAAAAAATAAATGTCATCCAATTGTTCAGATTGATCGGTGTTAGAGTCCTCGTAAGTGTCTGAGTAATCGGTCGTCGTTGCGTCGTAGTTAACGGCACGCGATCTGATAGACTGATCGACGTCCATTGGTTCTGGTCCACGTGGCGGAGGTTGAGGGGCTTCCTGTCTTCTTGGACGCACTTTGTCTCCGGGGGGCGGCTGCCGATGATTTCGACTCCTTTTCACACACTTTTTGTTACTAAGGGACCTCGTTTCCCACCACTCGCACTAACTGGACCGATCTGGTTACTCGGCGGTAAAAAGTTCACTTCCTACACTTTATACTAGTACGCGACGTGCGTCCCTGCTCGGGCGCCAGTTAAGAAAATCTTTTACTTTTAGTTTAAAAAAATATATTTGTTGGCGTTTTGTAACGCTTCTTTTCTGTTTACACGGTTTTACAAGAATGAATCGATTACAACTAATTCCAATCATTATACCTATGCTAAACAATAAATTGATGTGCTTGCAGTCGTCAGTCAGGTCAGCAGTTTCGTATCAGCATATTCGTCAGCAGCTAGGTCATTGGTATGGTGCGCGTGTTGTCGCCAGCCAGGTCAATGGTTTATGGTGTAACTTATATTGTCAAAGTCATTGATCCAAGCCGTCCCGTCATAATCCACTGAGTTGCTAAGCGGCTGGATCGATTCCTTAACCTCGTCGAAGCTGGGTTGACGAGTAAGCTGCCTTGTTTCTGCCTCGATGTCGGCCCTAAGTCGTTGTCGCTTCTCTAGAATTCGTAGCTCCGCGTCCAATGCAGCTTCTTCAGACAGAATATTTTCGGCAGATGATGATTACACACCAGTTCCACCATGGCTTCGGCGTCAGCAATTGTTGGTTGATGTAATGAAGTCCTGGTCTGGTGTGGCATGGTGACCATATAAGTCCGCCAAACACTAATGTGCCGAACACCTATAGCAACTGCTGCCAATCACGTGTGCTTTTGAGCTGCTCAGATCGGTAAAAAGTTGGATGTGATTCAAATATTTGGCATTGCTAACCAGGACGTTACAGAAATTCTCACACGTCAAGCCCTAATTGACAAATCTACTAAAAAAAACTGGAAATTATAAAAAAAAAACTAATCGAGGAAAACTGTAGTCAAGATGGATGACGACTACATCGGATTCATGATCCCTACTCAAGGATTGCGATTTATGAATAAGAAGAATAACCTTGGCACTCTTATTCCAATTGGAATGCTTGTTAATAATTTGCAGAAAAAGACTTGGAAAATCCTAACACGCAATTAAGTCCTAAATTGTCACCTGTTATTGTCGACAATACTAAATGAACAACAAATTTCGTCTTATTATTATTAAGTGTTAAGCCATCTTCTTCAAATTCCTTTAATATTTCAATAAGAGGTTTCAAATTAGGATAATATCCATGGCGGATATCTTTAGACTTTGTTAAAGAACAAACGAAAATATTTTCCAGTTTTGAAATTAAATAGTTAGGCAAAAAAAGAAAAATCATATAAATAACGGATAGTTTATGAACTCCTGACTTTGCACCAAGCGCATTATTAATTTCAACGTCATCTTCATATACAATATATGAAATGACCATTCTATTTGAACATTTTTTAATTTTGTTTTGCCAAACATTTCCGTTCACAATATTTGCAATTTTCTTTTCGTTGGCTAATATTTTGTTGTTTTCCTGCATTGTTGAAAGTATACTTGGTGATTGTAAAAATTGTACAATATTAGGGGGATTCATGCTCGCGTTCGTATATTGAAATACAATGTTATATCGTATTTCAGTTGTCATTAAATTCAAAAGTCTGTTATTTCTCTCCGAATACGATACCTGAAATAACATTTTGTGCTGGGGTGTTATTTGAATATCGTATTTGGCATAGTATGAATGATATGAGTAAAAACTATAATTGCCTATTTGTGTTTTTGTGGAAACAAAATTTATCCTTTTCGACCTGTTTTATTTATGGTGTAGGTGTTTTATAAATTATTGAGTTGTTTAGTATTGACGGATTGGGAATTTAAGTTTCAAATGAACTACCGTATGGTATCGGTGGAGGAGTGAAAGAAGTAACATTTGTGGAAACATGCATTCCATTCAACTCGTTTGTGAGACATGGAAAAAATGAGTTGTGGCATTTGAAAGAATGTATCGATGGATGGAGGAAACAGGTAGAGCTTGTGGAATATGCATGCATGAAGCGGTGTACCGCTGTAGGACGAGCAAAACAGACAAATTTTTTTACTTAAAATTTGGAATCAGCTGCCCAAAATTGCGTTAGTGATTCCGCGGTTGACGGTTATTTCCGGAGAAAACTGGGTTACTTTTGGGCCAGCAATTACTTTATTGTCATACCCTTCGCTCATTGAGTGGAAGGGTATATTAACTTTGTCATGAAGTTTGAAACGCATTGAAGGAAGCATCTCCGACCATATAAAAAGTATACATATATATATGATCAGCATAACTTGGGGAGTCGATTGGCCGATGTCAGTCTGTCCGTCTGTCTGTCTGTTGCGACGCGTTTTACTCGGCCAATTTAAAAGCTATGATGCTGAAATTTTGTGCAAATGCTTCTTTTTGCTGCAGGCAGTTTGTATGTTTGAATCGGCAAAATCGGACAACGGGGTCATGGGGCTGCCATACAAACCTAAACCCCCAAATTAGGTTCTTCTAAGAAACATTTTTAGCATCACAAATTTCCCAAACCTTTGATTAAATTATTCCAAGTAAACCTCACTTAAATACTGTTTTATCGGAGCCATGGAACTTATGGAGAAAACGGAGAAAACTAGGTTACCACTCTTGGGCTAGCAATTCAAATTTCTTTTTTTTTTTTACCCCAAATTTGGAACCTGTGACCAAATATTACCTTAAAGTTTTTGCCGTACCGATTCGACGTGTATTTCTCGAGAAAAGGGGATAATTATGGGGCAGGCACAAAATGTTTTCAGCATTGGTCTCACCAAAACTTACTTTAGTGCTTCTATTACGCCAATTGGAGTACTTTAAAAAAAAAATCCGGGAACCATTCTTGGGCGGGCTACTTTCAAGCTTTACTTCTCTCTAGTACTAACCTTTTTGCGAAGTTCGAGTATGAGTATTATGCTGGAAACAGACTGGGTGCAGCAACAGCAGCAGAAACGTCCAATGCATTTTAAATGGCATGTTGGCAGCAAAATCTTTTTATAGCTGCTGCAACATGACGTCACTCATTTAAATTTCATTGGAATGCATTATAATTGCTGCTGCTGTTACTGTTTCTGCATCCATCTTATTTCCGGCATTAGTATTCATACGGCCTATGCAGAATGTAGGCAAACATATACTTTTCCTGCTCTCGTGTGCAGTCGTCACGAGAGCAGAAGTATATTTTTGCCTTTTTTGTATACTTTCACTCATTAATTTATACTCACAACTAATGTCAAATACACGGCAATTATACGTTGTATTGAATGTTTGTTTACTTTCCATAGTTACGCCATATTTTGCTTGGTTACGCCATCATATGAAAATGCGTAATGATTTTTTCTAGTTTGCATATACAGTAGAATCATTACGTAATTTCACACGATGGCATAACCAAGCAAAATATGGCGTAACTATGGAAAGTAAACAAACATTCAATTTGATACAATACACATTGGACGGGTTTCTGATAGCTCTTATTCAGTACCTGTCGGCTGGTTAGTCTTATCGCGTAGAGAAGACACACAATATTCAAAAAGCTTTTCCATTATATTGAATGGCATTCTATAAGAGTTTTGAGAGAATGGCTGAATTCAAATTGTAAGACGAAACCGGACGGGTAAACTTGCAAGACAAGAACCATCGTCCTTACAATCTGAAATGCATAATGCTTGTCTGCTGGCCACTACAAAAGCTCTCGCCGTCCGTTTATTAGCACAAACAAACGGACGGCGAGAGCTTTTGTAGTGACTAGCAGACAAGCATTGTGCATTACACATTGTAAGAACGATGGTTCTTGTCTTGCAAGTTTACCCGTCCGGCTTCGTCTTACAATGTGAATTCACCCCATGGCATTGTACTGAAGCTATCGGACAATGGTGTGCGTCTATGATAAGATTAAACAGCCGATAGCCACTAGATAAGGGTCCATTCTCTAAAAATTCGTATCGAATGGTTAGTCTTATCGCATAGAGAAGACACACACAATTTTCAGAAAGCTTTTCCATTATATTGAATGAATTTTTTTGTTTAATTCGCATAATTATGCTATCTTCTGCTCATGGGCGTAGCCAGGACTTCAGTCAGGGGGGGGCAAGCCCAAATTTTTTTCAAAATCATGATTTTCTTAGGAGTTGAAATTTCCGGTCGCAAAAATATTGTTAGCAAATTTTAGAGTAGCCTTACTTGTGGTTGGATTGGTGCACAGGGTCATGGATTCCAGAATTACCGTGAACGAATTCATTTTATGGTGTTTTTCGAACTCACGACCTACGTGACGGACTATGATGTCGCTCAGATTGTAAACAAGTACCCATTTATGGGGATAAATAACATTACTGAGCATGCTGTTGATCTCAACACCTCAACAAAAGAGCAGTTTAGATCTTGGAAATTATGTATGTCACTCACACATCTGCGGCCCTAGTTTACTGGTGGACTGCATGTTATATCTTTTTTCTCTTTGCTAATTTTAGAGTCAAATTTTTAAAATGGAGATGAGAATGATTTTCTTCTGCATTCTGATTACATTCAACTGGCCTCCAATATCTGCCTTTTAGAGCGTAGTTTGTCTATTTTCAGTGCATTTTTTGTATCTCGGACTGCATATTCCACTTGCGAAATCAGTTTTCGTCTGTCACTTTCATCTTAGCAAAGTAGCATCGTCAGAATATTTATAAATCCTTTATTGATTAAAATATGGTTAACGGTTTTAATAAGATTTCCTCTAAATTTATCAAAGTATTGACAGTGGCTCAATTTTATTGCTGGTATGATTAGAATATAAATTTTGATTTAATAACTTGAAAGACCCGCTCTGTGGCTCACTTGGTTGAGTCGCACTTTACGATGCTAGTAATCTAGGTCCGGAGATCGAATCTCGGCGTGGTCCAAAATTTCCGTACTGGTTCGGATAGGAAATATATAGTGCTTGCAACATTGCACTCCGAAATGATATGCAATGTAACGTTGACTCGAAATTGCCTATAAACGGCTAAGTTAACGCACCATGACCCCACAAGGGGCTATACGGTATTGAGAAGAAAAATAAGAACTTGAAAGACACTGAAATATGGGACCCGTTCTTGACAAGGTCCTTAACCATGGAAAAGTAAATAAATAACAGGCGCGACAATCCTACATTGGACTAAGGCCGCAGGATGTGTTAGTGACATCCTATTTCCAAGATCTTATCTGCTTTTTTGTTGAGGTAATGAGATCAGCATCACGCTCAGCAGTCTTATTTATCCCCATAAATGGGTACTCGTTTAACATCCGAGTGAGATCATAGTCCGTCATAAGCTCGTGAGTTCGAAAAACACCATGGATCACGGTGAGATTCCAACTCATGAGCCTGTGCACCGAAGGTGCGCGCACTAACCGCGAGGCCAGCCAGACTACAGACCATGGAAGGTAATGCTTATTTTTAGTACGGAAAGGTCATGCTTCGTCGATTCGACGACGCTCAACTTTGAAGCCTCATACAAATCATCCTTTCTCAAAATATTTATAAAATTTGGCAGATTTTCAATCGTTAGTTTATTTAGAATGGAAAAACGATTTTGGAGCCGATTTTTATGAGTTCGAAATGCAATCTTACTAAAATGAGGAAGAATTTTGAGCCATTTTCCCGATTTCTCCTACTTTTGTCCTAGTAAATATTTTTTCCATAATTTAAAAAAAAATAGGTCCCACTCCCACATTTCAAAAATAAACATATTTGTAACGAGCTAGTTGTCGACAACCAGCCATAGGAAATACTGGAGTTCTAAAAGTTACACAAAGTTTATCCTCCGACGTTTCGACGACGCCAATTTCCAAAAATCCAACTTATCCTGCTTACTTCGTCTAGCCGCAATGTACCCGGCAAGTACATCGGCACTGTAAGTGCTGTACGAAAACTTAGCTCCAAATAATGAGAATAGTCACGAAAAATGGGATAAATTTGATGATGCGTAGTCGATTCGACGAAGCATGACCTTCCAGGGCTAACAAAGCAAAGCTGTATACCATTTGTCAGCCTTTCAGATGAAAATAAGTTTAATTCCACTAACTTGCCGAAGGGACCTAACGGTTTAAATTGTGTACTCCAGCTCAGAAGCCATGAAATGAAACAGAAAATATGGGATCCACGCAGCCACAGTAGCACACTCACAAGTGAAATGTGTGTGCTGGTACGCAGCCTCCGTCAGTTACGAGAGGCCATTCGCTGTCTTCTATTTGCATGCGCTTCCTGACTGCAAACTGTCCCGATCATGGCTTCTCCGGCGGCATTTGGATTGGTAGAAAAGGCATTTGCTGCGCCAGCAGCAGAACATTTTTGAAAATGTTGTATAGTGCAGCCATTTTTTTACTACATCGATAAGGATTTTTTTACCATCTTCATCGACCAGGGGGGGGCGACCGAACATAAACGGTAGTGTCTCCCCCACATCTCGATCGAGAGCGATGACCAACAGCAAACAAGATTAAGTTGAAACACGGTGACTGCTCCTTTCGGCACAGCTAAACGAAAGAAACTACACCATACACCAGATATAAAGACTTGATGTTGGATTGCATATACATTTTCACTGTTGAATATTACATTTCTATCCAAGCTACTACTTTTTTCGGCTGCCTGTCCCGAAATCTTATTCCGCTTTGGATTTATGCTGAAGTCCTGGTCATGGCAGCGTTCATTTTGAGCCCATAGCATTAGAGGGATAAATCTGTTTGAGCATCTACCTTTTTCATTGACGAAAAACTATGCTGTAGATAAGCATAGTGTCAACCGGTAATCAAGCATCAAGCCTGTTATTTGACCAAAAATAACATACCTAATAAAAACACGGGTTCGGGCTTGTTATCGAATACGAGAACTAATATAGGCAGAATAGGGACAGAAAATACGAAAATCGTATAAAATTTACTTTTTTCCTAGTAACCAGGTTGTTTTTAATTGAGCGGAAAGAGAGACTTTCTCGCAATTCTCATTTAAAATTATAATTATGACACATAAAACGAAAATTTGTGATTTTTTTTGTCAAAAAATCAGCTGTTCATTGTTGTTGTTGCATAGTATAACATAGTATTTCATATACGACTAGGATTTTTGGGGCGTTCATTCAAATTTTGTTGTGTTATAATACTCAAATACGCAATAACAAGGATTTCTGATATACGAAGCGAGCATGAATCCCCCTATTTGCTTTTATTGGGAACAAAACTCCCTTGCCTATTTCAATACTATCACTAATTGTGTATTCGTGTATTTCGCCTATTAAATTTTTTCGTTCCAAATGATTTTTAAATTTATATTCAGTATTAAATAATTGAAAAGCATCTTTTAATTCAGTTAACTTATTTTTCATAGCAGCTAAATCATTTAAGTTCAATACATATCTTCAATATCTGTTATAATTTTTGACGCAGATTTTCTATTAACATAATTACTTCCATATAATTTTAAAACAAAAGAAAATACTTCATGACTTACTTCTATTGTTTCGGTTTTAACATCATCAACGTTGGCCGTAATAGGAGGTGCATTCTCATTTGGTTTTACAGATGTACGCGATCCGCAGGGGGATGGTACACGCAAAAAGGAAATATGACTGTTAAGATTCAAATTCAAACAAAACTTTATTTCACGGTTGGTACAATATAATTACACAAAGGATCGTGGCGACGCCCGGTGCACACGTCCGTTCGCGGCTACAACTTGAACAAGAAGAGGTAGAAAACTGTTGAGAGTGGTGTGTAGTTGGCACCACTGCTGGGGTGCGTTCCACCATAGCTCGATCGTGGTATGGCGGGTAATTCAAATTCACTCCAATCTTGAACAACAGATATATCAATTATAAATGAATTTTTGTTATCTGATGTCGTTGAATGCTTCCGAACCAAATGACGTCGAAAGGGATGAATGTTTTGAAAACTTTGAGGGCAATCCGTACATTGGAAAAATGTAGAATGATACGATAATTTATGTTGGCATTTTAGATATACAAAATAAATCTCGACGCCAGACGAATAACCGCTGCAAATAAAACACTTGTACATTTTGATATCACGCTATTATTCTTCCAAGTCACTTAATAATGAATACAGTGCATTCGATTTTTTCCCATTAAAAGAAATTTCATAAAAATACCACTGTATGAATTCTCATACCGAGTTGGCTGGCTTAGGGTACTCAATATTGAAAACGTGAAAAATCTTAAAGGTTAACGAAAGAGTCTTATGGAAAGTCTGGCATTTATATAAAATATTGTCAAGGAATACATAAAACGATTCAAATGAAAACGCTTCACCGACTGCTATTATAAATGGCTGCGCTCGCAGACCCTTTCCAATCAAAAAGTCTCGATGCTGCTCCGCCTTGGTGGATATATTGTTATTCACTTATTTATATGAAAAGAAAATATATTAGGTGCTTATATTTATATATTTATGTTTTTAAATATATACACACCTCCACGTGCAGTATCAAACATTGTTGTGCCTCTAATATCGAGGGTTTCCACGGCTTTGTTTTCGTGCCTGTGTGTATAATTGTAGGGACCAAAATGTATGGCAATAAATACACACTGCATAAAAATCCACAGCGTCAGCAGAATTTTTAGTCTGGGGGCCATCACCAACCATCCTGCAAACAAATTTCCGATGTAGGATTTTTACCGACCAAATATCCTCATTTTCTTAGACTATAAAGTTTTTTTAAAAATCCAATACGCAGTTGATAAATTTTACAAAGTACTGGGGAAAAAAGCGGGACAAGCCCTTCGATTTATGTTGGCCAAAGTACGTCCTAAGTGAAAGACTGCTTTTCGGTAACTAACTAGTTTATTGTAAAAGTAGTCATGAGAATATAATAAGTACAATGAGTAAGAAAGTAAGAGAAGTGGATTGACAAGTATATTGAATTGAGCAAATCGTTATTTCAACATTCCTCCTCGATTTTTGAAATTCAATGCGTTAATTGATTCAATCTGTAATATTACAAAGCTTCAATATATAATCAAATCTATTCTTAGGTAAACCTTTAGTTAATATATCAACTAGTTCATCTTTTGACGAAATGTATTCAACAAATAATTCTTTTAATTCAATTTGCTCCCGGACATAATGCATTTTTTATATCTATGTGTTTCATCCTTTTAGTAGTACCCGTGTTCTTAGCCGTTGCAATAGCGGCCTCGTTGTCAACGAAAATAGTTAACTGCTTCGAATGCTCACCAAGATACGTCTCATCGAGAAAATTTTTTCAGCCATGTTGCCTCCTGAGCAGCATTGCATAGAGCTGCATATTCTGCTTCGCACGTCGAGAGAAATACGTGTGTCTGACGCCTTACTGACCATATAATGGGACCACCACACGCCAGAAACATGTAGCCAGAAGTAGAACGCCTTGTAGTTGGACAAGATGCAAAATCGCTATCGCTGAATCCTACCGGATCAAACTTTTGCTTGCCATCATAAATGATGCCGCGATTCACGCATGTTGACAAATACCCAAGTATACGAATTGCTGCTTTGTAATGAGCTTCCTTTGGATTCGACAGAAATCGAGCAACGTGGTTAACTGCAAACGAAATGTCTGGTCTGTATAGTAGAAATATATAATAATGTTCCAATTAATTCACGATATGGTTTTTCTAAAATTTCTTTCCCTTCTTGATTTTGATAAAATCTTGTTAGCTGCACAGGGTAAGTATGTAGGCACTGCTCCTAACGATGAATATTTCATTAAAATCCGTTGAATATACGTCGGTTGAGAAATTTTAATTATTTTGGATTCTCGGTTTCTTTCAATTTCAAAACCCACAAAATATTTCCCGGTTCCTTGGGTTACTTCAAATTCATTTTTCATTGCAGTTAAGAAAGATTCAACCAGCTTCGTAGATGAGCTAATGACATCGACAAATAATACCATGTAAATATGTTCCTCCTGAAGATCTCCGTAGTATACACAATTATCTACGTACATTACTTTGATTCAGATTGAATCTCAACAGAAAAGAACAAAATTTCTCATTCCAACATCGGGGCGATTGTTTCAACCCGTAAAGACTTTTGATAAGCTTCAAACAAATGGTATCCTTTTTTAATTTTCGATATTCTGGTGGCAATTCCATATAAACTTCATGGTTTAATTCTCCATACAAAAATTCTGTTCGAATATCAAATTGTGCAATTTCCCAATCTTTGGCGGCTGCTAGTGCTAATAAAATTCGAAACGAGTCTAAACGAACTACAGGAGCATAAGTGTGTAAATAATCGACACCATAAGACTGCGAAAAACCTCGCGCTACAAGACGAGCTTTGAATTTTGTTTCGTTCGACTGGGGAGTCTGTTTTTTAGTAAGCATCCCACAAGTTTCCTTCCTTCAGTCCACTTGCTACACTCATCCCAAGTTTGATTTCTTTGGGGAGAACTCATTTCTTTGTTGATAGCATTTCTCCACTTGCGGCGTTCGGAGAAATTTACCGCTTCCTCATAAGTGAGAGGAATGAAATTTTGGGCTAGAAGTACGTGAAAGGGCTTACTTGATTCCAACTTCGGTTCAGACATCAGCCTTGGATGTCTTGGTCTGAGCTCGTAGGTATACTTTACAGCTGTTGCGCCCACATCTTGGTCATCAGAGTCATTGACATCGGCACAGTCGTATGACTTCTTTTCTTCTTCTGGTTGAGGCGGCAGCGCGGGCGGCTCGAATACGCCGTCATCATCTTCGAATACCTTCATTGGCGCAGGAAGAGTAACCACGTGATCACTTGCGATTCCTTCAGTCTCATTTTCAATTGTCAAATCTTTGACAGACGCCTCATTAAACTTTGCACAAGATGTTATGTCAATCTTTCCGGATGTAGGATTGTAGAGTCTATAAATTACTTGAATTTTTATCAAAACCGACAAATATACGTAACGAACACTTCGCGTCGAATTTTCTACGAAATTGTCTCTGTTCATACTTGTATGCTTTGGAACCGAATACACGAATTACACTTAAGTCTGGTTTTTTATTGTACCACAGTTCGTAGGGTGTTTTATCGTGAACGGAATTTGGACGTCTGTTTAAGAGATAGACCGCATAATTAACAGCTTCGCACCAAAAACGAGTATCCATATTACGTGCAAACAACATTGCTCGCGCACTTTCTGTCACTGTTCTCATTTCACGCTCTATTGCACCGTTTTGTTCAGGCGAATAGGGAGCACTAGTTTCAAATTCAATATTTTTACCTTCGAGAAAATATTTAAGATCAGCGTTTATAAATTCAGACCCATTGTCCGTACGAAAATATAGAACATTTTTATTAAAGTGTTCTTCCACCAGCAATATAAATTGTTTTATATATTTCACCGCCATGGACTTAAATTGTAAGAAATGATCCGCACGAAAATTAGATGCACTATCTTTTAGCAAAAGAAAATAATTACAGCCACCGTATGACGCGTCAATTTTTCCACTCAAGTCACAATGAATCAATTGTCCGGGTTCTACTTGGCGACGTTCCGACGAGTTAAACGACCGGCGAGTTTGTTTCGCGTAAACACATGACTCGCTGCTAAGATGTTTTTTGCCATCTATTTTCACCGTTAACAATCCTTGTTTTACAGCTTTTTTCATTGTATCAATACACGGATGTCCCATCGGTTCGTGCCACAGCTGGATGTTAGTGTCCTGATTGCAAACTGACCAAACTGGTGATGACATTTGAACATTCAGTTTTAACTTAAAGAGGTCACTTTCTCTTGTTGCCTCTAAGCACACGCGATTTTCACATGAAATTTCTATTCACCCACTTGTTTGCCTAAGTGTGTAGCCGGCACTATCTATGACACTTGTACTGAAAAAATTTGCGCACGCGTCAGGGACTAACCGCACATTTTTGAGTTGTATTTTCTTCTCCTTCTGACCAACTACGGCTATAGCGTTAATAGTACCGCGTCCTTCCACATTCGCGACCATAATTTGCGCTTTTTCAGAAACAAAATCTGAAAAATATTGCCGATGCCGGGTTATGTGGAACGCAGCACCACTGTGACAGAACCAGCTATGATTTTTCGCCGAGCTCGACACTAAAACGGGGAAAACACCAAACACGTCTCTTTTGCCATTATGTTTCACCGAATAATTTCGCGCAATATGTCCACTTTTCCGGCACTTGAAGCATTGAATACTTTTAGTATCAGGAACCTTCCTTCCACCTTTGCGCTTGGCGATAAGTACAGAATTCGAGCTATCGCCAGCTAATCGCACCTCTTCGGCAGGGAGCTTCTCGCACAGTATTTCCATCGATTGCCGCGATTCGTCTTGCATGTACCAATGTGCACAAAAACTAGAATAACTTTCGGGCAATCCCTCGATTATACACGTCACAATAATTGAGTCATCGAGCTTCACATCCAAGTCGATCAGCTTGATGGCGATGGATTTAATTTCTGAGATATATTCCGTCACTCGGCCATTCGCCTCCATTTTGGACTTCAGTAGAGACCTTACCAGCGTGGTCTTGCTCGTGCCCGTTTTTGCTTGATACGCATTTTCAAGCGCCTTCCAACAATTTCGATGGCGAGTCGACAACACCATGGGAATAACCGTCTTGTGGATATTATTGAGAAGCAATTCGTACAAACCGAGCGCATCCAGATAGGCTTCCATCATCACTTTCCACTCATTATAATTCGCGCCGTCGAGTTTATCTCCCGAAAATAGAAAAAATAACTTGAGATTGCCCCATTAAATTAACTTTATAAATTCACTGCGGCTGGTTACCGACACCCTGGGCCCATAACCTGTTGGGCAAAGTACGTCCTAAGTGAAAGACTGCTTTTCGGTAACTAACTAGTTTATTGTAAAAGTAGTCATGAGAATATAATAAGTACAATGAGTAAGAAAGTAAGAGAAGTGGAATGACAAGTATATTGAATTGAGCAAATCGTTACTTCAACAATTTATCAAACCCGATACATTTTTAGGGTTTTTCTGGGAATCGATTGCCAAGTGTCCATAATTATTTTTGTAGCGTCCTTAAGGAGCCTGGGCGTATCACTGATGCTTCAAGATTTATAGCTCCCAGATAATTTAATTCTTAATAATTCTGCGTGTTGGCGTTAATTGGATACCAAAAATGTAATGCGCCATACCATATCAATCGATTCCAAGGAAAATCTGGAAAAAATATCGTGGTCCATGAATTGCAGGTCTGGGCGGCACGATTTATTACACTTTACAGGATTACATATTACAGGATGATAAAACTAATATTACGACCACTAAATTACTTACATTGAGATTTCTCCATTCGATAAGTCATGTTCGAAATTTTATCCGCAACCCCAGCTTATCGACAGGAATCAAATTATTGATGTCGTCTATATTCATGCACTTTAAACACTCTAGGTCGTTTTCCTTTTCCCGAAAACTATCTTTGAAGCTTTGAGGCCCCCACTTTTCTAAAATTTCTTCAACGATATCTAGACTTGAATCGCAATTCACAACAAGGACATTTGCATCACTTCACTTACAAAATCTGCACTTTGCATTATTATATTATTCTTCAAAATAATGTTTAGTTTATAGTAGGCCTGTTCCAAAAACCGGGATCCCGGTACAAAACCGGTGTTCAATCAGTACCGATACCGATATTCGAAAGTACCGATATCCCGGTTTTTTTGGTACCGAGTTAAAAAAACCGGGTTAAAAAACCGAGTTAAAAAAACCGAGTTAAAAAAACCGGGTTAAAAAAAACCGAGTTAAAAAAACCGAGTTAAAAAAACCGAGTTAAAAAGACCGGGTTAAAAAAACCGAGTTAAAAAAACCGAGTTAAAAAAACCGAGTTAAAAAAACCGGGTTAAAAAAACCGACCGATGAGTCGGTTTTTTGGTACCGATTCACTTCAACCATGAGCCGGTATTTTTCAGGTTTTTTGGTACCGGGTTAAAAACCGACCGACGGGTCGGTGTTTGGTACCGAGTTAAAAACCGACCGACGAGCCGGTGTTTGGTACCGAGTTAAAAACCGACCGACGAGTCGGTGTTTGGTACCGAGTTAAAAACCGACCGACGAGTCGGTGTTTGGTACCGAGTTAAGAACCGACCGACGAGTCGGTGTTTGGTACCGAGTTAAAAACCGTCCGACGAGTCGGTTTTTCGGTACCGAGTTAAAACCGACCGACAAGTGCGAATGAGTCAGTTGTTCAGGTTTTTTTGGTTATATATCGAGATAATATCGATATTGAACATTTTTTGTGAGAATAGAGCCGCAGTTGACTGAATGTGTTTTCTTTTGGACTTCATATTGACTTCATACGTGATGTCCGGCATGTTGAGTGTTATATTGGATTTGGGCGCTTCGCGTATCGATAGGCTAAGTATGACTTGGCATATCGGATGTATGTAATGTATATGGGAAAGATGTATTGAGATTGAAATTCTCGTTAAAGGGTTTTATATGGTTTTGTTTTGATTGAGATAATTAAATACAAAATAGGATGTTTGTACTCATATGTGTGTCGTCAGGCTATGAATTGATAATTTTAAGAGACACACAATACAGTACAACTGGTTTGTAACGCACGCGGGAAAATGTTAATATAGTATTTCGCAATTGAAAAAATCCTTGTGTGAGAATTAAAAAAAATAATAATTTAGAGGTGTTTTAAGCTGTCTCTTGCATTGAATTATGAGGTTTGTTTGATATTGAGGATATGAATAGAATCGGCTTCATGGGGTTGGCTAATGCAATTGCCGTGGTTGGACATTTATGAAATTTTATTCTCGTATGTAAAGCTTCATGATATACGCATATCGATCGGCATGAAATTTGTTAGGAATGTGTAGAATAGTAACAGGCTTTGGCCTGAAAGCTTAAAAGTTGTGGCAAAGATAACAGGGTGTCCTGGAGATTCGACATGTTTTTCACTAAATATAGAATATAAAATTCGGTAGGAATGCGTAGAATGGTAACAGTCTCTGGAACGAAATACTCATAGTGGATAACAGGGTATCCCGGCGATTGGAAAATTTGTTAACTAAATAATTCGCAAACGGCTCAACCAATCGTCATGAAATTTTGTTTTGTAGAAATGCGTGGAATGGTAAGTCTTTGGCACGATAATAGGGTGTCCCGGATAACAGTATGTTCACTAAACAAATCGCGAACGGCTGAACCGATTGTCATAAAATTTGGCAGGAATGCGTAGAATGGTAACAGTCTTTGGAACGAAATACTTTGAAATTCGTAGTGGATAACAGGGTGTCCCGGCGATTGGAAAATTAGTTAACTAAATAATTCGCAAACGGCTCAACCAATCGTCATGAAATTTGGTTTGGTAGAAATGCGTGGAATGGTA
Organism: Microchrysa polita; assembly: GCA_949715475.1. NCBI lineage: Eukaryota > Metazoa > Arthropoda > Insecta > Diptera > Stratiomyidae > Microchrysa > Microchrysa polita. The sequence goes on along the minus strand of OX454418.1, from coordinate 28,232,183 downwards.
ACAGTCTTTGGCACGATAATAGGGTGTCCCGGATAACAGTATGTTCACTAAACATCTCGCGAACGGCTCAACCGATCGTCATGAAATGTGGTAGGAATGTGTAGAATGGTAACAGTCTTTGGCACGATAACAGGTTGTCCTGGGCGACAGGCTGTTTACTAAATAACTCGCGAACGACTCAACCGATCATCATTACATTTTTTAGGAATGTGTGGAATGGTATCAATCTTTGGAATGAAATACTTAGAAGTTGGTAGTGCAAAGACAACAGGGTGTCCGAATATTTGAAAAAGTAGACTTTTAAAGCTATTCAGTGATAACTTGTTAATTTGGTTTGACAAGCTTTATAAGTGTTTGCGACAACCACTGTTACTATTCCCAATAAATTTCATCATATGTCAAAAAATGCTGAAGACGCAGCCTCGGTATTGTGAATCGCCTTTGCTAAATATTTGATTCGCAATATTTTCGTCTAGGATAAAGTAATTCGAATGAAAATTTTCTGACATATTGTGTATTGAGTTTGCAAATTTACTGCTACTAAGTTTTTCTTAGCAAATGCCAACATTTCGTTATTTGAAGCTGAAAAAATGTAACTGATATACATAGAATGTACTCGTCGAGTTCTTTGATTTGAGTACTCATGTCCGATAAAAACTAAAAAGTCGACTTTTTCAAATCTTCGGGACAAATAGTTTTACCATTCTACACACTCCTACCAAATTTCATAATGATCAGTTGAGCTGTTCGCGAGTTATTTAGTGAACAAATTTTCCAATCCCCGGAACACTCTGTTATCCACTGCCAACATCGTATTTCGTGCCAAAGACTAAATTACCATTCTACATATTCCTACCAAATTTCATGTTGTCCGGGGTTATCGTGCCAAAGACTGTTACCATTCTACACATTCCTGCAAAACTTCATGACGATCGGTTGAGCCGATTGCAAGTTGTTTAGTGAACATGCTGTTATCCGGGACACCCTGTTATCATGCCAAAGACTGTTACCATTCCACGTATTTTTACCAAACCATATTTCATGACGATTAATTGAGCCGTTTGCGAATTATTTAGTTAACTAATTTTCCAATCGCCGGGACACCCTGTTATCCACTACGAATTTCTAAGTATTTCGTTCCAAAGACTGTTACCATTCTACACATTCCTGCCAAATTTTATGACAATCGGTTGAGCCGTTCGCGAGTTGTTTAGTGAACATACTGTTATCCGGGACACCCTATTATCGTGCCAAAGACTTACCATTCCACGCATTTCTACAAAACAAAATTTCATGACGATTGGTTGAGCCGTTTGCGAATTATTTAGTTAACAAATTTTCCAATCGCCGGGACACCCTGTTATCCACTATGAGTATTTCGTTCCAGAGACTGTTACCATTCTACGCATTCCTACCGAATTTTATATTCTATATTTAGTGAAAAACATGTCGAATCTCCAGGACACCCTGTTATCTTTGCCACAACTTTTAAGCTTTCAGGCCAAAGCCTGTTACTATTCTACACATTCCTAACAAATTTCATGCCGATCGATATGCGTATATCATGAAGCTTTACATACGAGAATAAAATTTCATAAATGTCCAACCACGGCAATTGCATTAGCCAACCCCATGAAGCCGATTCTATTCATATCCTCAATATCAAACAAACCTCATAATTCAATGCAAGAGACAGCTTAAAACACCTCTAAATTATTATTTTTTTTAATTCTCACACAACGATTATTTCAATTGTGAAATACTATATTAACATTTTCCCGCGTGCGTTACAAACCAGTTGTACTATATTGTGTGTCTCTTAAAATTATCCATTCATAGCCTGACGACACACATATGAGTACAAACATCCTATTTTGTAATTATCTCAATCAAAACAAAACCATATAAAACCCTTTAACGAGAATTTCAATCTCAATACATCTTTCCCATATACATTACATACATCCGATATGCCAAGTCATACTTAGCCTATCGATACACGAAGCGCCCAAATCCAATATAACACTCAACATGCCGGCCATCACCTATGAATTCAATATGAAGTCCAAAAGAAAACACATTCAGTCAACTGCGGCTCTATTCTCACAAAAAATGTTCAATATCGATATTATCTCGATATATAACAAAAAAACCTGAACAACTGACTCATTCGCACTTGTCGGTCGGTTTTAACTCGGTACCGAAAAACCGACTCGTCGGACGGTTTTTAACTCGGTAGCAAACACCGACTCGTCGGTCGGTTTTTAACTCGGTAGCAAACACCGACTCGTCGGTCGGTTTTTAACTCGATACCAAACACCGACTCGTCGGTCGGTTTTTAACTCGGTACCAAACACCGACTCGTCGGTCGGTTTTTAACTCGGTACCAAACACCGACTCGTCGGTCGGTTTTTAACTCGGTACCAAACACCGGCTCGTCGGTCGGTTTTTAACTCGGTACCAAACACCGACTCGTCGGTCGGTTTTTAACTCGGTACCAAACACCGACTCGTCGGTCGGTTTTTAACCCGGTACCAAAAAACCTGAAAAAAAAACCGGCTCATGGTTGAAGTGAATCGTTCTTTTTAACTCGGTACCAAAAAACCGACTCGTAGGTTTTTTTAACCCGGTACCAAAAAACCGACTCGTCGGTTTTTTTTTAACTCGGTACCAAAAAACCGACTCGTAGGTTTTTTTAACCCGGTACCAAAAAACCGACTCGTCGGTTTTTTTAACTCGGTACCAAAAAACCGACTCGTCGGTCGGTTTTTAACTCGGTACAAAAAACCGACTCGTCGGTCGGTTTTTAACCCGGTACTCAAAAAAACCGGCTTATGGTTAAAAAAACCGTCGGTACTGAAAAAAAAACCTGAGTCAGGGAAACCGCTTGTGGTACCGGGTATTGAAAAAAACCGAAACCCGGTACTGAAATCTCAGTACCGAACAGGCCTAGTTTATAGAGCGAATGTACAACTCCAGCTTCCAGCAAGACACAATGAAAATTAGCGACAGACAACGCTTGTAAAAAAACGGTGAATAGATAAGAAGAATTCTCCAAGTCATAGAAAAAATTGTATGATTCGAGATTTAAATGGATAAATCATATAAAACGATTCTATTCACATTATACAATTTTATTTCATATAGTACTTCTTCAAATATTGTTGAAAAGAATGTAATGATAATGACATTAAGAAACGAAAGTAATTCAATGATTACAATGAATACAATGGAATTACCTGATAAAAATGCAATAAAGCCAAACAAACAAAATGTAAAACATTGTACGTAGTTTCCTATTTATCATAGAATTTCGACATTTGATTATTATGGAATCTTATTTACCAATAATATATAATCTAAAATGCTGATTTTAGGTAGATTTTTTTTTTTAATCCATACAATTGTTTCATAGAACTCGGGAAAAAATGGCAAAGATAGATGATTGATTCTATGATTTTACTAAACTGGTTTTGTACTCAGGTTAAGAGAATCCTATTTCTTCCAGCATCTTTTCGTACAACCAGCATATCAGACACAACCTCTATCTGTCCTATCACTATTTTCGAATTTTTCACTATTCCGATCGCTCTTACTCTTCCTCCATCATTTCCTCGTATCTCAGTTGTCTTTTTTACTATAGGAAAACCACATGCCAATGCTACATCGTATCTTATCGTATTGCAACTTGCGCCCAAATCAATGTATGCCCACAAAACATATCCAAACACGAAAATATTAATGAAATATTTCTCACCCTTCTTGGTAGTGGTTGACATTGCCAGAATGTTTGTGCAACAAACGGCAATTTCCGCGAAGACGTCGTTTACATTTCTCACAGTACGGGCGGCTTGTTAGGGCAATCATATGTTATGTACATAAGATGTGCCTTACTTCCACATGTGTAACACTTTCGACGGTCAGTATAGTTGGACGAATTACCTTTCGCACGCACTTCGTATTTCTTTTTGTCATGTTCCTTCCTTTCGTTGCATGTGTTGACTTCGATTGCTCACAATATTTTCCTGTTGGTTTTCTTTTTCATCGGGCGCTGTTTTCAAATATTTCAAAAGCTCTTCAGGCGATTGATAATAATTTCCTACTCTCGCAGCAGATTGAATCGTAGCGTCCGGAATGCCAAAAATTATACATGACACGGCTTTGCGTCCAAACAGTTCACAATTATTGAGTAATTCTAGCTTTTCGTAAAAATACTTCACAATTGGCTCGTTTCGTTGCCATGTTCTAGCACATATGATTTCTACTTCTTTAGCGAAATCCGTTACGCCCGGAAAAGCTTTTGATAGCTGTAACTTCCACTCTTGCCATGTGAAGTTAATACTCGGCAAGCTAGAATACCACGTTGCAGTAACCACTCAAGCGGCTTGTGGCATAATGGGAGGTTGTTGTGTCGTTCTAACCATGAATAACACGAAGTTCTTCAATCTTATGAAGCCTGCGCGATATATCTTGAATACCATCACTACCCACTAGAGATCTATGTAGTACTATTTTGCACCATTGCACTCAATATGTCTGTCATACTACTAGGGGCTACACTACTTTCACTTCCCACGTCCATATTCAACCGTCTTTTTTCGGTAGGGGCGAGTCTTCTTCTCTCTACTTTTTTTTTGTTTTTTTACAGTCAGTTTTTAGTCCTATTAATTCACATAGTTCTGGAGAGTTTACAGGTGTGTATGGGTTATTTTGGGTTCTGCTCAGTTTTGCCAATCTGCTATATAAGTTTGGTTTAGTTTTCTTTATGTCAGTTAACATTAATGAATGAATTTCATGTTCTAAATGATTTAGTTCATGAGCAACATCAGTTAAGTCGTAATTAAGAGAGTGCAAAAATTCAACGTTTTCTTCTATCTTTTTGAAATTTTCTTCGTAAAGCGTTAAGTTTACTGTGTGTATTATGTGGGTGTAGTGATCTTTTAATTGTACCTTTTCTTTTTGTATCAGTATGTAACCGTTTCCGTCCGCAATATTGGTTATCTCTATCACTTGAGTTGACGAGATTGGTATCAGTATCAGTAGAAGAACTAGGATTCCTGGAACGAAAGGGAGTTATTAAATCTGAATTTTGAAATTTTCTTTTGGCTAAATATTGATTCTTGTGAAATTTTCTTGTATCGTTACTTCTAATGAATTTATTCCTTGGATCTAATTTAGTTTTAGGGTTGGCATTAACAAAATTTTCATTTATATCTCTTTCTACTCTATTTTTATTTAAGTTTTTAATACTGTTTTGTTTGTTTTTAATAAGTGTTTCATATATTTTTGAATTGTTACCTAAACCATGATGTACGTCAATTGGTCTTTCATTCGTGCTTGAATGTATAGTTCTATTGTATAAATGTAAAATTTCTGTCAAAGGGTTTTCATGAAATAAGGTTTCTTTCTGCTTTTGTCTTGCGTTAAATATTCTAAGATTTTCGGCTAAAGTATTATGAAAACGTTCCACATCTGCGTTCGAAGTGTGATGGTTAGCAGTAGTAAAGTGTATTTGGATTTCTTCTTGTAGAAAATAGTTTTTAATTATTTCTGTTTTAAATGCTGTTTCATTATCGAGTACTATTTTCTTTGGTTTTCCCATTATGTTCAATATGTTTTTAACTCCATTTAGTATATCTACCCAATTTCTTGATTTAATTTTATCTAATGCTGCATATTTGGAGAATTTATCGATACAAGTTAAGTAAAGATCAGTTTTTGTTTTATACCAAACATCCATATGATATATTTCCTGCTGTTTCCGCGGTGTTTCAGTAAGTTTGAATGGTTCTTTTATAGGTTTCCTATCGTATTTAGAACATAGACATAAATGACAATTATTAATAAGTTTAGCTATTTCGTTTTTGATATGAGGATAAAAGTATTTTGTTTTTATTTCAGAGTATATTTTATTAATTCCTGCGTGATTCATTTTAACATGTAATTTCAAAATTATTTCTTTTATTTCTTCGTCTAAAGCATTCATACGCCTGTAGTTTGCTTTTATATAAATTATATTTTTGTTATCTTTTTTCCATTTAATGTATTCTTGTTGGAAATTTCTGAAAATTGTATCATCTGTAAACATTATTCCATAAGTATTTTCCTGTATTCGTCTTCACAAGGGTTCTTTAATTGGCAGATAATTGTTTTAGCCTTTTTATAGGTTTCGGTTGTAACTTTATCAATTATACCTTTTTTAACTATAATTTGATGTCTGAACAAATTAAGGGGTCCTTCAGAAATTTGCATGTAATGAGTATCATCTTCTTGTGCACTATGAATTGTAGCTAAATTGGATTGATTATCTAAGTTATTTACGTATATTTCAACACGTGATAATGCATCTGCGACTACATTTTCTTTACCTTTAATGTACTGAACATCGAAATTGAATTCTTCCAGTTTAACTTTCCATCTTTGTAGTTTGGAATTGGGTTCTTTGACTGAACTTAACCATTGTAATGGTCTGTGGTCTGTTTTAATAGTAAAGCGTCTACCGTAAAGGTATGGTCTAAAATATTTAGTTGACCAAACGATTGCAAGAAGTTCTTTCTCAATCGTTGAATATTGGATTTCATGCTCGTTAAGAGTTCTGGATGCGAAACTAATTGGGTGTCCTTCTTGTGAGAGAACGGCTCCAATAGCGAAATTGGATGCATCGGTTGTCAATGTAAAATGTTTCTTATAATCGGGATATTTTAATACTGGTTCAGTTGAAATAAGTAATTTTAATTTTTCAAAAGATTCCACAAAATCTGCGTCATTTGGGTTTATTTTTGAGCCCTTTTTGAGTCTTAATGTAAGTGGTTTTGCAATTGCAGCGAAATCCTTAATGAATTTCCTATAATATCCGGCAAGGCCTAAAAATCATTTTATTTCTTTACTTGTTCGGGGTAATTGAAATTTGGTTATTGCTGAAATTTTCTCTGGGTTTGGTTTAATACCTTTTGTTGTTACAATATGACCTAAAAATTCAGTTTCTTTACGCAAAAATTCACATTTATCTTGTTGTATTTTTAAATTTGCTTTTCTGAGACATTCGAAAATAGTTTTAATGGATTTCATATGTTCCTCTAATGATGTGGAAAAAATTACTATGTCATCTAAATAAACAAAACAAATTTTACCAATGTGATCCTTCAATACCCCATTAATCATTCTCTGGAATGTGGAAGGTGCATTTTTAAGACCAAATGGCATTCGAAGAAATTCGTAATGTCCATTGTTTGTCGAGAATGCTGTTTTTTCAATATCAGCAGGGTCCATTTCTATTTGATGGAAGCCTCTAGCAAGATCGATAGTTGTGAAATATTGACTCTGACCAAGCTTTCCTAAAATATCATCAATACATGGGATTGGATATTTGTCGTCCATTGTATTTTCATTGACTTTCCTATAATCGATAACAATACGCCATTTTTTATTACCAGAAGCATCTGCTTTCTTTGGTACTATCCAAATAGGACTTGAATATGGTGAACTTGAATTTCGTATTATACCCTGTAATAATAATTCTTTAATCTGTTTTTCAACTTCTTTTTCATGACATTGAGGATAACGGTATGTACGAGTATAAATAGGTTTCTCAGTTGTCATTTTAATTTTATGTTTCACTTCATTTGTAAAACTTAAATTGGAATCAGGTTGATAAAAGACATCATTATATTCCTTAATGAGTTTATCTAGTATTTCCTTTTCTTCCATATTTAAATGATTATCTCTTTTAGTAATCATTTTTCCCTTAGATTTTTCCATTTCTAGTTTTTCTAGAGATTGTTCCATTACTGTATTATAGTTTTCTGATTCTTCATCAGTTTTATTATACCCTTCACTCGTAGAGTAAAGGGTATATTAACTTTGTCATGAAGTTTGTAACGCATTGAAGGAAGCATCTCCGACCATATAAAATATGTATATATATGATCAGCATGACGAGCTGAGTCGATTGGGCGATGTCCGTCTGTCTGTCTGTCCGTCTGTCCGTCTGTCCGTCTGTTGCTACGCGTTTTACTCGGCCAGTTTAAAAGCTATCGAGCTGAAATTTTGCACACATGTTTCTTTTTATTGCAGGCAGTTTGTATGTTTGAATCGCTAAAATCGGACCGTGGGGTCATGGGGCTGCCATACAAACCTAATCCCCCCAATTTGGTTTTTCTAAGAAAAACTTTTTCATGTGTTTACTAATTTCAACGAAATTTCACACAAATGTGTTTCTATTGATAACACGCTACGCGTTTTACTCGGCTAGTTTAAAAGCTATCGAGCTGAAATTTTGCACACATGTTTCTTTTTATTGCAGGCAGTTTGTATGTTTGAATCGCTAAAATCGGACCGTGGGGTCATGGGGCTGCCATACAAACCTAACCCCCCCAATTTGGTTTTTCTAAGAAAAACTTTTTCATGTGTTTACTAATTTCAACGAAATTTCACACAAATGTGTTTCTATTGATAACACGAAACATATGTAAGAATGGATCAAATCTGACCATGAGGTCATGGGGCTGCCATACAAACCTAACCCCCCAAATTAGGTTCTTCTAAGAAAAACTTTTTCATTTGTGCACCAATTTGAACCAAATTTCACACAAATGTGTTTCTATTGATGCCACAAAATATATGTAAGAATAAATGGAATCAGACTGTGGGGTCATGGGGCTGTCATACAAACCCAGCCCCAAAATTGAGTTTTTCTAAGAAAAACTTTTTTATTTGTCCACCAATTTCAATTAAACCTCATAAAAGTGCATTTCATTTGATGCCACAAAACATGTGTAAAAATGAATGGAATCGGACGATGGGGTCATGGGGCTATCATACAAAGCCAACCCCCTAAATTGAGTTCTTCTACGAACAACTTTTTTATTTGTGCACCACTTTCAACCAAAGCTCGTAAAAGTGCACTTCAATTGATGCCATAAATAATAATCGGACTATGGAGTCATGGGGCTACCATACAAGCCCAACCTCCCCATTTGGGTTCTTCTAAGAAACATTTTTTCTACACCAATTTAACCCTTAAATGCATAGCGTACCATATATGGTACATGGCTATTTTCCTGTAAAAGTCAAGGGATTATTCAATTTTTGATTTTTTTTTTACTTTTTCCCGAAGAAGACAAAACAAGCTTTCACATATATTAAATTTTGGCTTCCCGAAGCTTTCCCTGAATTGCCAGTGCGCCGTAAAAGTGGACAAATGTTATTTTTTTGTGGAATTTTAAAAGCCATTCTTTAGAGCTAAAAAAATTGGCGAAATTTACCGTTATTTGGAAAAGGAAAAATATTGGTGAGTAAATTGGAATGTGTTCTTGAGGTTCTTTTGAGATTTCGGCCAAAAAAAGTCACCAAAGGTATTGTTTGCACCAATTTTGCGACGTACCATATATGGTACACCATGCATTGGGGCATATTCGGAAATATCTATCATACATTCCAATCGTTCTTAGCTGATGAAATTATTCTCCTTTAGTCTTGGGAAGGGTAGGATATGTTCATAACATTTTAATTATCAGCTCTTTCAATATTATGGTGCGTTTTATTGGGCCCAGAACAGGTCCAAATAATTTAAATTTTCATACAAATTATGCCACCGATCCATTTTTCCAGGACATTTACTGCCATTTTTTTATGAAAGCTAGGTTAATCAGTCCTGCTCAGGATCGAAGGAAACGGAGCTGTCGTAGTTGATTTGGAACGATCGTTTTTAATTTTATTTTCTATAGCACACCGGTCAGGGCTTAGATTTCTGTAGCTGCTTCTTATAATCCCAGTCTTTTTAGCTGGCAAGCATACTGAAAAAATGTTCACATCATTTGTTTTGTCCGTAGGACACGCCACTAAAAACCGAGCTTCCGTGCTTAACATCTTAGTAAAATGCTTGGACTTTCACCAGGACTCAAGCAGCTGCGCCTTGATATCCAATTTCTTAAAGCATTTGATTATGACAAGTATTGTCTTGGAAGTTCACGTTCAGGATCCTCAAAAAATATGCTGCTAGTGTAAACCATTCCATATGGAAGACTATGTGGAGTACCACATTCGATAAACAAAAAATTACATGGATGTAATTTTTGTGCACAGGTCCAGGGACCTGCACAAATTTGGGCTATAAAGCAGCCAGCAGTTCATTTCCATATTCATATCCTAGCAAAGTCAATCCAATCTATATACTTTTAAAGAAATTTTCAAGATCCCATGAGCTATGATAAGTCAAAAGAAGTATCGAAATATACGTTTAACAGTGGAACATGTTATTTTATAAGGAGACCGAGTTCTAATCGCTGTAATAGCATATTGAGTGCATACCCTATACCCATGTACAGAGCTAGACGGCACGCAAAACCCAAAAAAATCAATTCCATGTTTTTTTGTAGGGGAGGAAGGGGTATATGAGTCGGATCTGGCGCACTTTTAATATTTAACAAGGACATCCAACAGCCACCACTTGACACACATTTGACGTTTTTCGCGACATTCTATCAAAAGATATGGCTAAATTTAGGTTTGTAGAGGATGTAGGGGTAGCAAGACCTACTCTACTTTCCATCAACTTCCAGGATATGTCACAAATAGGCATCGGTACAAATTTCAATAAGGAATAGGAAACTAATCACGGACCTACCCGAGCTCCCTTTTAAAAAACTGAATATTCGCGATTTTCGATCGAAATGACAACCTTTCCTTTATTGAAGAGTTCATTATATCGAGTTTCTACTATAATTTCGATCGAAACTCTCAATAATCATTATCCTTTCTGTTTTGCATTGTTTATATTAAAGTAAGAGGCAGATTAAATAAAATTTGAAAAATGTCTTTCATTTACAACATATGGCCTCAATGCATGGCGTACCATATTTGGTACACAATGAAAATTCTACTATTTTCGCTTTTCTGGGAAAACGGGCTATTTCCTGGGAAAATAAAAGCTGATTCCGTGTTCAGTGACCGATTTTACATAAAGGGAGGTCAGTTACGATACTGGGTTCAGACCCCATGCATTTAAGGGTTAAAAAAACCTCAATGCGTCTTTACCAAAACAAAAAAAAAGTAAAACAAATGGAATCGTACTATGGGGCCATGCTCCCGCATCCCCCCAATAAAGTTTTCTGAGATATTTTTTTTTATTTTACCACTTATTCCAACCAAACCTCACACAAATATTGTTTTATCGACGCCACAGAATTTGTCAATATCAAATATTATGCGAAAACAGAAGGAAAAGAATGGGGAAGGATTAAATACAAGTCATAGGTTTGCCCCAAAAAACTTTTAGCCCGAGGAGAGTGAAGGGTATTCAAATTTCGGCCGCGCCCGAAATTAGCCTCGGTCTCGTTTTTATATAATTTATTCACTTTTTTATTAAGTGTAATGGTAGATTTAGTATAGTTTATGGTGGCTTCGTTAGGAATCAAATTGTCATTCCCGATAAGTCCATCAAAATGATCATGAAATTTTGTAACTAGAAATTTCATTTTATCTGGTGAATTAAATTCACTTAGAGGGGGAATTATTGCTTGTTGAGCAATAGGGACTATGCCACTAATTGATTTTAATAAAATTGGTTGAGTTAAATCAAAAATTTTGTCAGGACTACAAATTCCTGGATTTAATATTGAATGAGTGGCTCCAGTATCCACGAGTAAGCGGATGAAACCAATTTTTGTACGAATTTTTAGATATGGCAATTGTAATGAATTTCCGAGGCTTCTAGCTGAAAATTTTCGGCTAAGTCCTTTTGTAAGTTATTATTCCGATACTGTTCAGAATTATCGACCTTGGTTCCTGATTTGTGTGGGAATAATGGGGCATTTGGAAAGTTCTTCTAGATTGTTGCGAACTTCCAAAATTGTTATATTGATTAAACCTGTTGTCTTGGCTAAAACGTTGTTGGGTACTTCCAACATGGTTACGCATTGATTCGGGTTTTGGGTAATAATTATTTTTGGGTACGAAGTTATGCTGAACTGGACGAGGGGGTTGAACGTTATAATATTGTTTTTGATGTAAATTATTGGAATTTTGGTGGTAAATTTTATTTTGGTATTCATGTCCGTCATGTCTGTTTTGTCTAAATTGTCTAAAATTATTATTATTATTTTTTTCAAAATAGTTTCTCTTATGAGGATTACTAGTATAATTTGAATAATTGCCTTCTTGAACCAATCTGAACGCTTCTTCGAGAGAACTGGGATTTCTGGAATATAACATTGACCTCACTGGTTCAGGAGTTTTACCTTTGAAAATTTCTAACGCGGCATTTAAGTTATGTTCAATATGTTCATTATATGGCAAATTCCGTGTTTCTAACTCTACTTTTGTTTTCGTATTTAAAGTTCTCAGATTATTTTGTATTTTTTCGTAAAATTCTAAAATAGTACCTGAGCATCTGAGCGCTCTTAATTCATCATACAATTTCATTCTGGTTTTATAGGAACAAAAGTTATTCATTAGCAATATTTTAGTTTGAGTCCAATTAGAAATGTTATTATGTATTTCGATCAGCTGTTTTGGTTTACCTTTAATCCTGGAGTAAATTGCTTCCATTATGATTAATTGGCTGTCATTATTGTACCTCCGTACTGTTGGGATGATCCTATCCACCTTTGTTATAAAGCTGGTGACATCGTCTGTGCCGTCGAATATCGGAATACCCATCACGTATTTCAGTGGGTCCAAGTTTAATGTAAGATTTTCGTCCTCCTCCGGTAATTGTGGTAAGTCTCCTTCCAACATTTTGGCTTTTTATTTTAAGTCACAATCACTTAATTTATGATTTTATGATTTTATTTATTCTCGTAGGATTACCGCTGGTGGGATCCTTCGGAGTTTGTATTATCACTCTCTTGATGGATTGCCACTGGTGGGGTCCAACAGAGTCGATTTTTATTAATTGTATCTAAAAGGATTACCACTGGTGGGGTCCTTAAAGATTTATTTTTAATGTTTAATTAATTAACACTAGCACAAATTTTCCACTAAGTGTACTAACTAAAACACTATTTTCACTTTCTGGAACTTAGTTTCTGTTCGCGGACCGACTGCGCCAATTAGATGAATTAGAATTAGATGGTTGGATTTTATGAAAAAACGGGATTTGTATGTGATATGTATTTATTGGAAATAAAACCAGGACTGACCTAACTAAAATCTAACATTTTCTTTTATACATAATTAGTGCTGAATTGACACTTGTGTGATATTCGTGTGATGCATTTTCAACGATGCGATGTGTTTGGGTAAATCAATCTTCTTTGTTGTTTATGATACATATGATGATGATGATGAGATGATGATTCATGTTGACAAGATACATATTGATGTCGATGTTAATTTGATATTGATTACATTATGTTGGGGTGATGCATATTCCTTATGCAGCAGGTGAGTCATGCTGGGATGAGTGTTGGGATGAGATATGGGGTAGCGGTGACGTAACTGCATGTCTGTAGTACATATTATTACCTTCTGAGCTATAGATGTTTGGCCATGTGGTATAAATAACACGTTGTCGACTGTGGAGTAGGGATGGGAATTAATAATCGGTTTTTTAAGAAACCGGTATTTCAAATAAAAAAAAACGTTGTTTCGGTACTATTTTTAAAATGAAAAAAGGAAGTCAGTGAGGCTTCTAGTAACTTGTAGGGTGCTCACCACACGCGTCGCACATATATTTTGGAAATTACCAGTACTTATCTTATTCCGAACATCATCCACATTTCTCGCCATTGAAGTCCCCATTGTTAACATATGATTTCCAGTTACTTCTGCTACTCTCGCAAGCTCTATAGCTTTATCCAACGTTAATGACTCGATTTCCAACAATCACTTCTGCACTCCTTCGTCCTGGACTCCAATCACAATCCGGTCTCTTATCATCCGATCCTTGTCAATGAAGTTGCATTTTTGAGCAATTTGCTTGATTTCCATAAGAAATATGTTGAACGGCTCTCCGAGCTTCTGGATGCGAGATTGGAATAAATAACCCATCTTGCCCATCTTTGACAAAAAGTTTTGAAGGCATCTATAACCTTTTCGATGTTTTCCGATCATTTTCAGGAATATTAATTACGTTGTAGAATTTTTCCGTCGCGTTTTTACCAGCGGCATTCAGAAATATGGCCACTTTAACCCTCTTCTGATTTTTTGTCAATTTCTGTCGCTGTCGCGAAAACTTGGAAATCTCTCCAAAAACTGTTCCAATTTTCGTTAAAGTTTCCTTCACACAGATTTAATTCGTCAATTTTCCCAACGTAATCCATGCTTTGTTTAATTATCACTTCGTATCTAATTCCATGAGGACGATCGGATTTTTTCACAACTCCCATAAACGCAATTTATTTTATTATTGTGTTTTTCACTTTTTCGTTACTATGGTTATTTTAATTTTTGATTTTATTCCACTTGTTTTTTCACAATGTCCATTTCGATTTTATACCACTTTCATAATGTTCATTCATGTTAATCCGAAATTTATTCCTTTCATCAGCGCACACTTTTTGTTTCTACTAATTGCATTGTAAATTCCCACTATATTTTTCACTTATTCCCATTTTATTTTAACACACAATTTCTTGGGCGGTCTGCCACGCGGTGTTCAATACGCTCCTTATTTTCACAATGTCCGTCTGTGCTAATCTGTATTTATTTTGTCCGCCAGCGCACACATTTTCTGTTTATTAATTTCATTTTATACGAGTATGTCCACTTTATTTCTCACTTGAGTTCGTTTTCTTTTACCACACAATTTTAATATATTGACTCACAGATTCTTTTTTAAAACCGGCTGCGCCATTTTATTAAGGTGATTGATACCACATGATGGTTACTTGACAACTAACTACTGTCTTTATTACTGTGCTATGATAGTTACTATAATTCTAGTTCAGTGGCTTCTTATTAATAGATATATTTAATTCATATAATAAAGGTGGGGCCTTTGTCCGTGCCGTTATTGGCGTCGTTTTCGGGCCGGTTGTCGGGGCCGCTGTCGGGGTCGTTTTCTGATCCACTCCACCAAATCGGTTCAAAACACAAAATATGCACACTGAATGACCAATCGTCTCGGCGAGCTGATGTTGCGGGGTATGTAACCGCGACCGTATCTCTATATTCGATGATCATGCTGACCATCCAAGCAACAATTCGTTTGCTTTCAAGAAGTACTTCACACTGTAGCAATCATATAGTACCACGACATCAATTTATCGTGTGACATCGCTTAAAGAAGTATTTTGTTCCGATGAAACATCCTTAAAGCGTTTTCCGGGAAGCTTCTATCATCATTATGGAATCAATTTGAAGATGGTGGTATAAGACTTCGATAAAACTGTATCTAAACGTTAACCTAAAAAAAATACTCCTTTAAATACTCCACTCTTGTGTATATTGGATGATACAGCACACACATGCAATAGTCTCTCTAAGTTAACTCACACACATGCATATATTCTTCTATAGCACAGTCGGTTTCATTTTTATAGTGTGACATTCGTATGGTCATCCAATAAATTGCATATATTCTTCTATAGCACAGTCGGTTTCATTTTTATAGTGTGACATTCGTATGGTCATCCAATAAATTGTTCACCGTAGTTTTATAGAGGGATGGACTTTGAGATTTTTTAATGAATTGACACTCTGAAATACATAATTTCTTCAATAGAAATCCTTGAAATCTTGCATTAAACCCACACTTACTCAATCATTGTTATCTTCGGAACAAATTAAGGTGATCTCTGCGCATAAACTGACTGCATTTTATTGAGAAATGTGTGGATTCAATGAACGTCACCTGATGGATATAGGGTGCATTGCAGAAGATTCGATAAAGAATTGTCAATCATTTCTATAGAATCAACTAACCACTTGTAGTGTTTACGAGCAATGCTGACTATGTGAGGTTGGCTGAGTGGTAGCGTGTAGGACGGGCAATCAACAGACACGGGTTCGATGCTAGCTGCGGAAAATTTGTTTTTCTATTTTTTTTGCAAATTCGTTCAATGACAGAAAATGATGATATAAAGCAAATGACGTACGCGTACGCGTCGATGGCACATGATGCGTCAAATGTATTTCTTCATCTCGACATCCTGGCACAAAAATATTGGTTTCTTGTGGGCATTTGTCTAGTAATAATAATAAATATTACAAACGTTCAATTCCTTTGTTTTAATACTTCCTTCTAAGATAAGAATCAGGTGCTGGAAAAATAGAATTTTGCTCTTTGTAAATGTTTTTTGTAGTCCTCAAAAGGGCTATTGTTTGTTTGCTATTTGGCATTTTTTTAATAGTCCTGAAAAGACCTGTTGTTTAGCGTCATTTGCCAACCGGCAAAAGTTTCATTAGCTCCAAGTTGGGACATTGAACCATTATTTTGCACACACATTTTCGGATTCCCTATGCTTATATCGCCATCTTCTATTCTCAATTTTACTGATTTTCACATCGTACTTCCGATTATGCTTCCTACCATTAAATGCAAAAAATTTGTGCAAATGGCGGGAAGTATGTCGCCGTCTGGTGTTTGACAACCACTTTTCACACTCAGTTTTAGGACATTTATGCATATCCCAAAAATAACAACGGCAAGCGAAGCTAGCGCAAAGACTTCCTATGCTATTTAAAACCAAAAATATATTTAAGTTCACCATACTTTGTTTTTTTTTAGCATCCTCCCGGGAACTTTCACGAAATTGCATAATCCCACTCTGATTCCCGAAGTAATTCACTTTGTCAATATTTAAAAATGATTTCCACCTATAATAATAAATCATATCTATTATCTAATTTACTAAAAACATCACCATTAATTACATTAATTATACCAAATATC
This sequence comes from Microchrysa polita, assembly GCA_949715475.1. NCBI lineage: Eukaryota > Metazoa > Arthropoda > Insecta > Diptera > Stratiomyidae > Microchrysa > Microchrysa polita. The sequence continues at coordinate 28,215,349 of OX454418.1, read as the reverse complement.
CGAAATTGAATAACTCGATATTTCTTCCGCTGAAGACTCTTCTCCTGGCGCGAATAACGTTATTATTCAACTGGTGATCAAAAAAAAGAAAGCGAGTGTCATTTTTTTATGACATTCTATATTGCAATGTATGGTCACAACTGATTTCTTAAATTCTAAATGTTTACTTGTAGGCTCTGCTAAATGTGCAATACCTGCATTGTTTATATTGACACAGTTAGAATGTGATGAATCACGGAAGGTGATTGCACACTATCTGGAGTTAAAAAATTCTACAATTCAAAAAACTCAAATTCCGATACAAAAATTTATTCTCAGTCTTCAAAAAAAATAGATTTAATTAACAATAATTCTTGTTCCTAAAAACTATATCATATTTTTGTTTATTCGGTTCAATTTAATCGTGTGCGGATTTCGTTGACTTATTTAGTTTGTTTTAATTTCAATTATTGGTTTTATCAACTAAACCCCTGCTATGGTCAACATATCGGCCACATTCACTGCCGTTTTGCACAAATGCCACTTCCATTTCATTATTCAAAACACATTCGTGCACGTAATGATGTTTTACAGCGATGTAGCGAGCGAGACAGGTACGCATCATTTTTAGCCAGATATATTGCCCCTTGGTTGTCGCAGAAGATGTTGATCGGCTGATCGGGAAGAGGACATCCCAATTGTTGGTTGAACTGCCGAAGATAAACAGCTTCTTGCGTTGCAGCACACAAAGCCATGTATTCGACCTCGGCCGTTGAGAGCGCTTCCGTTGGTTGATAGCGGCTCCGCCACGAGATGGCTCCATTCTGGAGCCGGAACACAAAGCGTTTGTCAACGTCTGTCGCCCAATCAGAGTCGGCGAAGCTAACGATGTTCGCCTCTCCGTTGCGAGCGAAGCGAAGTTTGAAAGACAGCGTGCCCTTCAAGTAACGTAGAATAAGTTTCGCCGCAATCCAGTGTGCCTTGCCATAGCACGAGTTGAATCGGCTCACATTCGACACCGAAAATACAATGTCCGGTCGGCTGCCATGCACTAGGTACAACAGAGCACCAACCAATAGCTGATATGGCACATCAGCAACACTTTCCTGTTCCTCGTCGGATTTCATGCACATTTCCTTGCACAATTTTTGATTAATGTCGCTTGGCGCGGCGATTGCTTGCAATCCACCATATTGAATCTTTCCAGAATCGACTGGATAAACGAAGATTGATCCAATGAATAATTACCTTGCGAGTCACGTGAAATGTTCAGGCCAACACAACTATTCACTTCACTTCACCCAAATCTTTCATTTTGAACGCACCCGAGAGGAAACATTTAACTGCACGCACTTCATTCAAGTCTTTCCACAAAATCATGATGTCGTCCACGTAGACGGCCACGATCAACACGATTTCATTTTCGCGCCGTTTCACGTACACGCATGGATCGATTTTCGAGCGCGTCAGTTCAAATTCAATTAATTCTTTGTTCAATGCACTATTCCACTGTCTGCTGCTCTGTTTTAGTCCATATATCGCTTTCATCAATTTGCACACGCGACCCCATTTGTTATTGAAGCCTTCAGGCTGTTTGGACATAAATGTCTTCACTCAAATCGCCTTGCAAGAATGCAGTCACTGCATCCATTTGGTCAATGGAAAAATTCGATTTTGCCGCGATCGCGATGAGAAAACGAATAGAGCTGTACCGAATCACTGGCGAAAAAGTGTCACTGAAATCGACACCCGGAATTTGGCAACAGCCTTTTTCCACCAATCGTGCCTTATATTTTGATATATTTCCATTCGCGTCACACTTGGTCTTGAAGACCCACATTGTTTTCAATGCTTTTCTACCCGCAGGCAAATCCACGAGCTCCCACGTTTTATTTTCGCCCAACGATTTGAGTTCATCTAACATTGCCGATTTCCATTCCGCGCACTGATCACTGTTCATCGCTACCCGCACCGTAACTGGATCGACGCGATTGTTTCCGTTCGACATATACAACGCGTACGATATATTTGCTCTGGATCGCGTCACCGGCGGCGAGGACATCGGAATGCTCACGCCAGGATTAAAATCCTCACTCAAATCATCATTGACGGTCGAATTCACGGAACTTGCGACAGAGAACATATCGTTTGTGTCGTTTTCGTCTTCATCGGAACGCGAACTAATCGACAATACAGTTTGTTCAGCGGGAGGATTCACGAGAGTTTCATTGGCCATGTCATTCAGCGGAGATTGGTCTGCCCCCACTGGATCAATGACGTTTCAAACAACTGGCTGCGGGACAATGTCAATTGACGGCGCACCATTTTTCTCCCCCACTGAAACGACATTGCGATTTTCCAACGAAACGATCACTTCGCGTTCGTCACTATTGTTTACAAATTTGACATCGCGACTCAACACAATTTTGCCGGTTCAGGTTCGGCCTTTCGTATTCTCAGCATATCCGATGAAAAGAAGCGCACGTGATTTCGCGTCCCACTTCTTACGTTTTTCTTTCGGAATATACGTCATCGCCTTCGAACCGAAAATGTGCAAATGACTGAGGTCCACTGGAGCACCAGACCACACTACTTCAGGCATTTTGCCATTGCCACGAGCAATTGAGCGGTTCACCAAATATGCGGCCGTGTTCACCGCTTCCGCCCAAAACTTTTTGTGCATATCAGCATCAAACAACATACTCTTAGCACGTTCAATCAACGTGCGGTTCATCCGCTCGGCCAGTCCATTTTGTTCCGGATTGTACGCGACAGTCGTGTGATGCTCGATACCGCACTTTCTCAGAATCATCTGAAATGGCTTAGACAAGTATTCGCGGCCATTGTCACTGCGTAACACTTTAATTTTGCGTCCGGTTTGATTTTCCACACGCGCTTTGAATTCTTCGAAACAATCAAACACTTCATCTTTGCCGCGGAGGAAATACACAAAACATTTGCGTGAGAAATCGCCAATAAACCTCAAAAAATATTTCGAGCCACCAATCGATGTTTGTTCCATTGGACCGCACAAATCCGAATGGATCAAATTGAGCAAACCGCCAGCACGATTGCCACTGCTGTTAAACGACTGCCGCGAATGTTTGGCTTTGATACACGATTCACACGCAAAATTCTCGATTTTAAGCTGCGAATTGTATTTTATGCCCGCACTGTTCAAAATTGTTTTCAAATCAGCGGAATTTACATGGCCAAGACGACGATGCCATGCAATCAAATCGTGGATCAAATCGTCGTGCGGAACTGTCAACAATGCGTGTTTCACACTGACCGGCAATTTGTAAACACCTTCATCCAATTTTGCTTTGCACAAAAATTCATTGTTTTTGTTCCGAATCTCACAGCCGTCACGCACAAACGAAACCGAATTGCCACTGTTTATAATGCACGAGATTGACAACAAATTGGCTGAGAGAGATGGCACACATAACACATTTTTGAAGTCGATGTTTTTGCCGTTCACACACACATTCGAATCACCGACGCACTTTACCGGTAGCTGTGTACCGTTTGCCGCACTGATAAATTTTGTGTGCGAGTCTCGAACGTTCGAGAAACCGTTATCACTGCTGCACATGTGCTGGCTAGCACCCGAATCGAAGAACCAAATGTTTTTCGATGTGTTGGACACCGACGATAGGGCACTGAATGCGTTGAAGAGCGAACGCTGGCTCCGGCAATGACCCGGCTTGTTACACTCGTAACACACGATCGATTTCTGTGGAGATTTGCCGTTTCGGCCTTATGCCGAAAAACGCACTGGACGACTGTTCGGACTTCTCCTCTCGTCTTTGAATTCAAATCGTTGTTGACGACATCGCCCTTACATCCAAATCGTCAGCGTTCCGACGAAGATCACTGTCGGCCTCGTTTCGTCATCTTCGCTACATCGTTTCGACCGATCGTTCCTGTAAATCAAAACACAACACAAAGTATCATGTCATACAATTTGGAATTACATAATGAATACTTATCTGAAGATTATTTCGCCTATTTTAATCTAACTATCGTCGTCGTCGGCATCCTCGCAATGTTCGCCACTCGCTGTCAACTTCGTCATCAGCGTATAGATCTGCAAAATCGATAACTATTATTAATTAATATGAATACTGTTACGCTGGAACTGATTCTGTTAGTAACTTCGCGTCTACACCACCGGAGATTTGATTGAATTGAGGCGCGTCGCGGCGGACTACTTAACCGGACCTAGTCTCAGAGGAGACGGGCTTGGGCGCCACGCGTTTCAAAGTCCTTGTCGCGACGGATCCGAAACGCGAAGGGATCTGACGATTAGCCGACGCCTCAATTCAAGCACCACACCAAGCAATCAATTCGGCAGGACCCGTACCCCGCCCACCGTTCTTCACAAACAAGATTTCAATTTCACAATAATACCAATATTTATTTCGACTCGCGTAGCACACACAATGATCGCCCTGGCACGGCTGAGCTTGATGACGACGGTCTGAGCACTCGCCCTGGCACGGGCCGATGACAACGACGATGACGGTCCGAGCAACTCGCCCTGGCACGGACTGATGAAGGCGACGACGATGGTCGCACACGGAATTGTCACCCTGACACGGGCTGAGCTTGACGACGACGGTCGCACACAAATTGTCGCCCTGGCACGAACGGGTCAAGACGACAACAACGGTCTGAGCAGCTCGCCCTGGCACGGCTGATGAAAACGACGACGATGGTCGCACACAGAATTGCCACCCTGGTACGGCTGAGCTTGACGGCGACGGTCGCGCACAGATTTGTCACCCTGACGCGGCTGATGAGGACGACGACGGTCTGTGCACAAATTGCCACCCTGGCACGGGCTGATGAAAATGATTACGATGGTCACGCACAAAACTCCACTCTCGCACGGGCTGACGAAGGCGTCCACGGCAAAACTTGCTGGCCACTTCCAGGAACCGTTACGGCTAAACGGGACCTCCCTGGTCCGTTATTCGTGTTGGTGCTGCGAAGAAAAAGGATTAACCAAACCACCTGTCGAGGTCCGTGTCCAACCACCCAAGAGCCCGCATCGCGCTTTTTCGCGCCTATTTATGACATTTGCCCAAGCCACCAGGTCATATGGTGGCCGTTATCCGAATTATTGTTTGGTGCTTCTCGTCGTGGCCAACGGCGTTGATGTCGCATGGTGGATGGTGTGTGTGTTTGATCACCAGCAGTTAAGGTGGGTGCTCGTTTTATTAGTAACAATTTTTAAAATGGGTTATACAATTCTCAATGATAAAACAGTCTTTGTTTCGATTAATTTATTTTGAACGTACACATTAAAATTCAAACAAAATTTATAGACACATTAAAATTTAATGACAGCAGACGAAACACGGTCCTATTCTATGGGTTTGTGTCTGCAAAAAAATAGAAAGAGAAAAATGAGGTTCTCAACTCAGTGAAATGCGGTCTAGCACCGCTCACACACACACACACACATATACACAAGCACACGTGCCGAGACAAACTCGTGCACCGGCAGGGCGCTGAAGGGGTATCGAGACAAACTCGGATACCGGCACCAGTCTATGACAAACACAGACAAGCCTACCGCGACAAACACGGCACCCTCTCCTACCGCACAATAAATTAAACTACAATAAACACACCTAACTACGATGAATGGCACTAAGCCGCACTCACCTACTCCATGCACAGACAAGACTCGACTGATGCACAGGAAGGCAAATTCAACATATTCAACAATTATCGCGGAATTGCCAGACTCACCTAACTATATTTTGACATGAAGGTGATTCTCTTTTTTTCCAATTACGTTAACCGCATAGTGGGCTGGGGTAACAATACTTTGAATTTAACACAATTACTCACCTTTGAATTATATACTTTATTTGTTTACTTTGGTTTGTTTACTTCGAATGTCAATCAATCAGCTGATCCGCGTATGTATACTTGACCCAATTAGAACACTAGAATCCTGAAACATGATATAATTGAGATCTTGGATAAAGTTATCACATACTTGAATCTATTACGATATTTGCTCATATGTACATATTTTCACATTACATACATACTCATGTATTAGATTTGTATTTGATTTAACCTTGAACTTGAATAACGTTTCAATCGTTCGATAGAAGGTTTCAAGGAAAGTCAAAGTTAGAATAACGTACACTTGAATTGTTGACCCCATCCGGGAATGTACTTTTGATACGTTTTGCACTTTAACTTATCGCTCATGTTGTAATTTGAACTTTGAAATATTTGAACATTTGTAACATTCTGCCTATTTTCTTTTGTCTTCTCCATCTGGTATTGGCGGAGGAAGTGACCCCGACGCGTGCTGGTGCCCTAGCTCAGCTACCGGGAATGTGGGCGTGGTTCAATGTTTGTTGGGGTCATAGGTATGACAGAGTTACAAAAAAAAAGATATAATACACGCGTCTTGACTGAAAAAGCCTGTAAAACCTAAAAGGACATCAAAAAAAAAGGAAGAAAATGACTACTGCACCCAACCGACGAGTCATACCTGAAAAAAAAATAAACAACGCCAGCCACTAATCAGGCGGCTTCCTTTTGAAACTGGTGAGGGCCAAAGGAATGGGAAGGGAAAGCAAAACGAATTTGATTTAAGTGGAATTCATGGTTTTGTATTTGAACAAAAAAAATAGATGTACAATGAAGCGCTAACACATCTTAATCTTATCCTAAAGTTTACTTATTATTTATACGAGGAATAAACAATTGAGAAAGCAAATAAACTGTTTTTCTTTTCCCCCTTTTTTTTTGTTTTGTTAATCTCATAGAGCTATTTCGATTTACTAGTAAATCCTCAACGTATATACATAATTAAACCCAAAAAGAAACTATTTACATTACTTCACGTTCATCTTGCAGTTATTTTAATCGATGCCGATTTCTTAGTAAATCCTCAAAGTATGTACAAAAAAACTATTTACATTACTTCACGCTCATCGGCATTTAACTTAATCAATTTCTATTTCTTCGTAAATCCTCAAAATATGTACAAAAAAACTATTTACATTACTTCACGCTCATCGCCATTTAACTTAATCAATTTCTATTTCTTCGTAAATCCTCAAAGTATGTACAAAAAAACTATTTACATACCGCCTCGTTCCAGCCATGAATTGACAGGACGTCGCTGTGTTATTTCGGGAACGTAAATGATCTGGCGGCCATCCGCACTAGTACCATCCATGGAATGGGACGTTTGCAGTGATGGCACATTGCTGTGTGACAGCTCCTTTCTATACAACGTGAAACCTTCAAGCTCGGCAGTTGGGGAAGGCGTATTGCTGGCGGGTCTGGGGTCACCTCCACGTAGCCAACCACGCTAGCAAAAATGGTAAGACGGCATAACGGAGAAGCATGAGAGCGCCGACGCCATCTTGTGGCACGTAGAATCGTCTTCAAAGACTACAAGGACTAGCACGAAACGACACGCGTGCTTTTTTCTTTGTTTGGACGCAATGGCGTGCACTCACACACTCCCATGACAGATTCACACACTTTTTTAGGGGATTTGTTCCGTAGAGGTTGGCACATGTTAACCGAATTATTTTTATCATTTGGTTTCTTTCGCATGTCACCCTAATCACCAGCCGGACGAAATCACAATAGAACTATGTTCTTGACATCAGTTGCACAAGGACAGCGTTTCAATCCAATTTTGCTACTAATGGCTCGTTTGCACTGCGCACTGTACACTAGTTCTGCACTGTTTTGTACCGGCTCACACTGCAAGGGGAGGACGGCTCACAACGCGAACTGCGCCAAAACCACGTATGCGGGAAAGCTACGAGGAGAAACCGCACGGCTGCTGAACAGCGACCAAGACCGATCACAGAGTTTGCGGATTCGCGCGCGTGACGAGCACACGTTCCACTCTTTTCAACGAGCGCGAGGGCCTGGACAAGATCGTTCCGTTATTTCTAACCACGAGGGCGGACGCGCTGTGGTCCATCCGTCCGGTACGATACCAGTTCGCTCACTCGGGCACGGACGGGATCGGCACAAAAGATTAAAGATTACCACCGCAAAAACCGCCGCGCGGGACGAGCACACGTTCCACTCTTTTGAACGAGCGCGAGGGCCTGGACTGGATCGTTCCGGACATCCTCCAATCGTGAATTCTTCTACTCGATGGTCCTCCGCGTGGCAAGTGCCACAACTATTTTTCTCTCGAAGACGACTTTTTGGAGACGGGAACAGGAGGAACTACCGCGGCGGCGACTGATGAACGACTGGCCATGAGTCGTGCAACGTGCCGCTTTATATAGCCCCGGGCCGCGTCGTTATGCTGGTGTGTGTGTTTTTGGATCTTCGTGCATGTCGTTCACATACAGGCATTCGCGCATATGTATTAGTGCAGCTAGTGAACCTTTTCACTGCACGAATAGCGGTATGTGAACGGCATGTTCGAAGATCGGTGTAGAGGGACGTTGCAGTAATATCGTGCGCACTCTCGTGTGCTTTTCAGGAGCACATTTCCTTGCGTTTGTGTGTTCGTCTGATGGTTAGGTTTCAGAACTACATTTTTGAGTGGCTCTAATTTGTTTTACGAAAAAAAACGGTCTTGCTCATTACCAATATTTTTTTGAAAAAAAAAAGAAAAAAAAAACACAACGTTAGGAAATGTGCTAGGGAAGGCACACGGATGTGTGCACGACGTTACACATTTTTCTTTGCGTTGTACTTATTATACTGTTTTATTTTATACATTTTCAAAGAATAGAATCATTTTAAATCTATGTGTTTCGCGCGTTAATTTCTTGAAAATTGGTCCGTCGAGTATTCGTCCTTTTTGAATTCTTTCTCAAACAACGACAAATCACTGTTTTTGATGTTGCTCATCTCACACAATTTCGATTTGATCGAATCGCCAGTTATTTTGGTCGCACTGTTTTCGATAGTGTTAGGATGTACCGAAACACAATTGGGTAGATTATAGTAAAACGCACTAATTGTATATATGATGTTTTATTGTATCTTAAACTTCTTACATCTACCCGGACCGAACTGGTAGTTCTCGTCACGACGCCTAGACTACTACTGACTACTACTTACGACTACTTATCGCTATCGCACCGGCAGTCTATATGTTTATGTGTGTGCAAAAATGAATGCACTGAAAATTAACCCTGCCTATTACAATAGCAATGATAAATGGCTTGAATTCATCGGTCAAGCGAGCCAATAATATCGAACCAACCCACTCTTCACTAATGGAAAAACCGATAGAGTTCAATTTATTTGATGTGCCAATCACTTCACTAACGTATTCGTCCATGTTTTTGTGATTGTCCAAATTGCATGTTAATAGTTTTCGCAACAATGCGATTCGACACGCAAGACCATTGTCCTCATACATGGACTTTAATTAATTCCACACTTCGAGCGCCGACGTGCAATTCTGGATATGCACAAACAAATGTTTATCGAGAGCCAAAATCGAACGCGCCTTGCACTTTTTCAGTTTGTCCGTGTCTTTTTCGAGCGCAACGGATGCATCGGCCGTCGATGGCTCGATACATTTTTCCAGATCGTGATATTCTAACAATGAGCGTATCGACAGAGCCCATGTAGAATAATTTTCCTTGCACTTGCACCGGGGAAGGCACGACCGGGACAGATTCCAGCTAAATAGATGGAGCTTTCACTTATATAGTGTCCAAGAACATTTCTAGGAGCGAATCATGTTTTCTAGACTAACCAGTTGTTAGTCTCATGACCCGCCACTCACCAACACGCGTTTCTTGCGTAGCGCTAGTGCACACTTACGAGTGTGTTTGGACGCAGCCTCCGCACCATCGTCAGTTACGATGGGCAACTCGCTGCCGTCCATTTGTCCATGATGGGGACAACACGATTCAAATGTATGTACCTACAAAAATTGTGTTTGGTAATGTATGTCCCCCTTTCAGGGATGCAAAAATGTGTGTCAACCGGTTTCGACCGACAGTGCCGCTCCATGCACTGCCGGGGAAGGCACGGCCGGGACAGATTCCAGCCAGATGGAACTTTCACTTATATAGTGTCAACGAACATTTCTAGGTGCGAATCATGTTTTCTAGACTAACCAGTTGTTAGTCTCATGACCCGCC